>CM061545.1:208084210-208697210 GCA_030864215.1 Capsicum pubescens
AAATATTATACTCAAAGAAAAGAAAAAGATGACTTGCAAAGAGGGTATAGAGTTTGATAACGAGGAAGACCAAAATCAATTAATTTCACAGGAATTCACATTAATAGAGGATAATAGATTATTGAAACAATAAATAGAAAAAATATATCAAGATTTGATGAATGGATAACCCATGATACTGTCATAACTTGTGAACAGTTGAATAAAATACATAAAACTAAAAGTAATAAGAAGAAAAAATGCATTTAGATGAACATGTTCAATACAAAACTACTTAAAACATTTACACTCCAGTTATACAAAACAAAACTAAAATAACATACATCAACTCTAACTGACTTTCTATGAATCCTCTACTAATACTGATATAGGTAGTTGGGACATACCCACAGTTATCCCAAGTAAATACGTCTGAATAACAAATGATGCTGGGATTATAGTTGACTCGAGTTCTCAAATCAAAATAATTCATCACTTGCAGGCTGGAAGCTACGAGTTGTCTGATTATGATGTGTGGATAGAACTAGTACGTATATTTTGAAACAATGTAGCCACACAGATGTATATGTGGTCAAAACTTTTAAAATGTAATGAGTAAGTGGGGATGAATGTAATAAGTTGAACTAAATCAATGCATAATCCTTAAACATGCATGCTAAGTGCAAGTAGACTCATCAAGAGACTGAATTAAATTGAAAGTTAAAATTTCATAAAACATGAGTAACAAATATAATTTGGTAGGCTGGGTGAGTTACTACACTTAGTTTCTAAAAACTGACTTTTCTATGGGACAAGTAAAACTGGAGCTGAATATACTTTCAAATCATACAGGCTAAGTGTAAAAGGACTCACCTTAATCATATGTAATTTAAAAGCTAAAATCTAATGGATAATAACTTATAAAAGAATATTTGAATACAATTATGAGTCTTTACACTTAGTTTCTAAAATACTCTTTTACTGTTGGAGATTCTCATAATCGACATAAACCATGTGATCTAGCATGAAGTCTAACGTCTGTCCCATGTTGAGGAGGGATGTTATATCCTTTCCATAAGAGTAGAACCTGAACTGGAGTGATCACTAAATTAAGACCATATTAGGCAAGGGGGACACTCTATGGAGAGGCCCCTAAATCTATGGTGGCACGTAGTTTTTGAAAAATAGGATATGATGAGCCCACACTTCCCTCTCAGTTCTAAATACTACTCCCAAAATATTTACTATATACTCATACTAATGAAATTCACTTTAAACTAAACATATGGGTTTGTAAGTCTTTAAAGTAATTTTTCTTCTGTTAATAAATCATATTTCTAAATAACCGTATGAATTTCATATCATGTCTGAGATTATAAGATTAAATTGTAGTCTGAATCATACTGAAATAATCTGAAATAACAAGTCTGAACTTCTTGTAAACTGAGAATCATGATAATTTCATATGCTCTTATTGGTAATTGGTTAGATCATAATCATGTATACTTATCAACTCATGAAAACTCATGTCAATGCACTAAAATTCATCTCATAATAATAATCATGTATGTGAAAACATGAATGAAGTTAAATTCATGCGTAAACTTAAATTTAAATCACATGATAAATCCATAATCTTAAAGCATGAAAATTTGGGTATGAACCCTAATTGAAATCACATCAATTAAACTTTAAAATCAAGATTTTGGGCAAAAAGGTGGAAGGTTATCCTTGATCAAATCCCACATACCTGGCCTTTTTTGATTCTTGAATTGAAGTTTTGGTTATTTGGACTTAAAGATGAAAATCATCAATTTGTTGCTTTAGAGAAGAGAAAATTGGATTTTTTTAGTAACTTGTGCGTTGTGTCAAGAATGATGGATTTGGGATTGCTTTGGCTATTTATTTAACCTTAAAATAGCTTCAATGACATAGTTTTGGGGTTAAAAGAGTGGGAAAAAACAAAAAAACACCTTAGAAACCATCTGCAAGTCGTCTAGATGCAGTCCCGATGACTTAGGTCACGACTCGTAGTGTCTGGCCAAGAGTCATGACTTGAGTCATGGTTAGAAGTCCAATTTCAGCCTCTAATACCCAGATTACTACTCCCTCCTAACGACCCATAACGAGACATTACAAGGCATGGTTTGGGCAACTTTGATAGTACTTCAGTATTTTGGCCATAACTTTTAATCCCGATATTGGAATAAGGCAAAATAGGTATCATTGGA
This sequence comes from Capsicum pubescens, assembly GCA_030864215.1. NCBI lineage: Eukaryota > Viridiplantae > Streptophyta > Magnoliopsida > Solanales > Solanaceae > Capsicum > Capsicum pubescens. The sequence continues at coordinate 208,086,421 of CM061545.1, forward strand.
AATTTAATTCAATTATCTATCTGTTGGTATTTATTGAGCTCAAATATTCTTAGTATACCAAATGTTTTTCTCATTTGAATACGACTATATTTATATTCTTCACAAGAATTTGATCGCTTAGTGATGTTTTGACTTTTTAATAAGCTAGGAGCTATTTGAGGCCTTAATATGTGTCTAATCACTTATAAGACTACCAAACCATGAGATTTGATCTTGAATGAATTTAAAGCATGGTTCTAATATTGGTTTGGATTTTTGGGGTGTCATAATATCTCCCCTTGGTATCATTCATCCTCAAATAAAGACTGACTTGGATGAAAGTATAGAAAAAAAGATGTAATCCATAGAATTATGAGAGAAAATTATGGGCATGATGACTTAATTTTCAACTAGTTTGAAAATGATGGAACTCACTAGTACCGTCCGGCTAAATTCTAAATTTGGTTAACTAACATGACATCGAGTTCTAAATATGGAAATCTATTATGGTTGGGAATGATTTACATAGGGAGTAAGGAATATACTAAGCTTACAAATAGAATCAATGAAAATAAAGAGCCTCATGGAATAGGCATATAAAAAAGAAGCTAGGATAGAATTACTATGCTTTAGGCAATACAACCGCTAAATTTCAAGCTTAGCCACACTCCTCAAATACTACCTCGACTATTCTTTTCCACATAAACACTAAACTTCAGTTGACACCACTTATAATCTTTGCATGGGTACTGATAACTCCTTCTATTAGAGTCTGAACTGAGCAAAATTCTCTCACCATACTCAAGTCTAACTTAGAGTCACAAGGTACTACAAATAACACCATAATACTAGTTTAAACCATAAATTAAATATCCTATGCATTTTTTAGGGATCTTATCTCAAGAATAATACTCCTTACCACTTCAATAACTAACTTCAACCTCTTACTAGGAATTCACAAGCCCACAATGCATTTGTCCACTTATATACCAACATGACATCTAACCATATTTGGACTTCTAGGCAAATAACCCACCTAAGAATTTTCTTCCATATTCTCTAATATCTATATCAATAAAAATATTCATGCACTATCCCCAAGAAGACTGTAATGACCTGAGACTACCCTTTAGTCATCCACGGTACTTAGGACCACAAGTGATCCTAAGCTAACCCTTATACTAGCGTAATTCATGATCAACTGAATAAAATACATAATTATGAGAGAATAATGCGGAAGATAAATCTTTTTTGGATATGATCAACACAAAACTATATTGAAAGGATTACAACTTTGATTATATAAAACAAAACTGGAATCAAATACACCAACTCTACTGACTGTCTATGAAGCCTCTACTAGTATTGACTATAGGTAGCTGGGACATGAGCCCCAGATATCCCAATCAATACAACCGAATAAAGAAAACAAGCTACAACTCAAACTAAGACTGACTCGAGCCCTTGAATCAAGAGGACTCAAGACCTACTGACTGGAAGCTGCAAGCTATCTTATTATGACTTGCGCGCTACAAATTGTACCTATATTATGAGAAAATATAAATCATAGAAATATATGTAGATCACTACTTTTGGAATATACTAAGCATGTGGGGGTGAATGCATAAGTAAAATAATATCTCAATATTCATATAACATGAAAAAGGATACATGCTAAGTGTAAATAACTTACAATGGATGGAATAACTGAAAACTAAAAATCATAAATCATGAGTAATAAAACATACTGTATAAATATTGTGAGCCATAACACTTAGTTCAAACATCTATACCTTTATTCTTTTTGTTCATGAACTAAGTAGGACTGAAGCTGAGTCTGTTTTCAAATCATGCAGGCTAAGTGTAAAAAATGACTCATATTTATATTTGTAAACTGAAAGCTGAAAGTTGAATCTGATAACTTATGTCTTATGTAAGATAATATCTGAGTAAATTTGTGAGCCTTTACACTTAATTTCTAAAAAGTTGTTTTATTATTTTGTTTTAGGACTTAGGAATTAGGGAGGTTCTTCTAACCGACATACACCATGTGAGGTATCATGGTGTCAAATGTCTAGTTCCCCTAGGGTAAAACCTCATGTTGGTGAGAGGTGTCATACTCTTGTGAAAGAGTATAAACTGAGCCGTGTGATAATAATCTATATCTGCATCTATATAAATGAGAGTAATCTAAATCTGTACCTACGTTAACTCGTAGTTTTGAGGCATGAGACCGTGGAATCATACATAACTTGGTGCTAAATACTACTCCCTTACTATTATGCTAATTCTGTAGGAAACCACCTTAAAACTAGCATAAGGGTTTATAATGAAAACCTGTTATGCGTCTGTCTCATTTAAACTATAATCAAAACTAACTGTGTGGATTCCATATCTTAGTTGAGGATCAAAATATCAAATATTTCTTAAAATATGAATTTGTGGATTTCAAAGAATGCTTAAACATCATCTCACATGAAATATCAAGACTAAAACTTAGTGCTTGAAAACCCTTTCTTGAAAACTCATGTCAAATCATCACAATTCATGTTCAATAATGACAATTTTTAAATGCTTTAGAAATTCTAGTCAAGATAATAAAATTCAATGATTAATATACAAAATCAAGTTACATGCATAAGTATGTGAAAATATTCATGCAATTCAACACTTAAATCACTTGTAACTTCATAAGGATCAAACAACGATATTTGGGTATGAACCCTAAACTGTAAATCATGTAATTTCATGTAAACTCAACTTTATACACTAGTTTTGGGCACTATGACGAAATAAGTATCTTTTCAAATAATCCCATATACCTTAATGACGAAGAAATTATGAAAAGATTGAATTTTCAAGCTTGATTGTACAAACCCTAGTTGTTTTTCTTCTCTTGCATTTTAGATGATGAACTAATGATGTTGATAGGGTTAAAACATATTTAGGGACTATTAATATCATGTAGTTATGATTAGGGACTTTTTTCAAGTGTGAAATGACTTCGTTTCCCTTAAAATAACTCAAAAATAAAGTGTTTGGGCTGCTTGGCCATAGGTTTTGCGACGCATAAACCATGACAAACATTAAGGTTTGCGTTGCAAAACCTATGGCAAACCTTAAGGTTTCCGTCGTATAACCTATGGTAAATATTAAGGTTTGCGTCACACAACCTATGGAAAACCTTTTCCAGTAGCCTTAGGATATTGTTAGGCGATGCACACCCTTTTGCAAAGCCATAACTTTTCGCTCGGTTATCGGATTAAGGCAAAATTGGTATTGTTTGAAGGATGATTCAACTATATACTATTTGGTGGGTATTAATATGACAAATTCCATATATACATACAGTTATACTCATTCAAAGATGACCCTTGTGAAATCAAACACCAAAAATTGGCCGAATCAAAAGCTCTTTGCTCACTTTACTCTAAGTGACACTTATGAACATCTTTACCACCTCATAATATTTCTTCACACTAGGTCAATGATCATGAAACATGGATTCAAGTATGAATCACGGGACTAGAGTTTACAATCATAGGAATGAAGGTCCGATTTCTAGCTTAAAAGCGTACGGGGCATTACAATATCTCCCTTTTGGAATCATTCATCCTCGAATGATGGGTAGGAACTAATTGAAAAATTAAAAGTATGTAATAATGTAGACATGAAATGTCTACTAATGAAGGATATAACTAAGCTGAAACCTTAAAAATTCTATCATGAAGCCGAATTCTAGACGACTTGACTTTACTGACTACCAGGAATTGATTCATGCTTGGAGTTTAGAACTCACTTGAAATTTCCATGAAACAATCATTAATATAGTACTGCGAAGTGCTAACTAATACATGAACTGAATTTCAAGACTGAGCTGATTTCTTGAATACATGCACTGACATAAGAATGGTTATAAGGTTGAGATAGAAATGAGAGGGTTAACTTATTAGTACCCATTACTTCAAGATGGATCTTGTTTCATGACGAAGAATTGAGGGGTCTAGAGTATGGAAACTCAGGGTATTACTCTCCCCCTTGAGACATTTTGTCCCCTTAATAACATTGACTTGGCTTAGATACTAAGGAAGGACTGAGATGATGCATGGGACACTTATGTTTGAATCATAAATCATGACTAAATATCTAAATTTGAAATTGAAACTGATGCATAATGCCTGAACTGAACTAAATTTGTAATTTGCATGAATGCGAACACTCTATCTCATGGAATAGATTTAGTCATGAAACTTTGGGTAGTAATTCCAAATAGAATGTTGGAAATCTATAGGAGCTTATCTTTGTGATTGCTAAACTGGATCACAGGTTTTATGGACTGGACCATACTGACTGCCCATACTCAAATGGAGTATTTCTTTAACACTCTTTCTAATAAGTTCTATTAGCATTAGGGAGAAAAGGATTCTTGGTCATGATCTGAATAAGATATCTGAATAAGGAATTGTAACATAGCTATAACTTTGTAACATGTGACATAGACATATAAATCATAAGCTAGGATAAAATTACTAGGCCTTAGGTAGTACAACTCCTTACTTTAAAGCTTATCACACTTCTCAAATACTCCCTCAACTATATTATTCCCCTTAAATACCATATTGATTGATTCAACTTAAAGTATTCACATGGGCATTGATAAATCAATCTACGAAAGTCTAAACTAAACTAAATTCTCTCACCATGATCAAGCCTAACTCCAAATCACAAGATACAACATGCTATACCATAATACTAGTATAAACCACATGATTCAATATTCTATGTCTCTTCTAGAGCTCACACCCTAAACATAACATGCCTTACCACTTCATTTATTAACTCTGAACTCTCATTATGGATTCACTAGCGCATATTGCATTCCTTTACTTATATCCTAACATGACATTCAAGCCTATCATTATAACCATACATAAACTTAAAGGAAAATACCCATAAGGCATACTTCTTATATTTTCTAAACCTCTATCAACAATAAATTTTTTTCACCATGCTTAAGAAGGCATACCCACAATTCTTAACTAACTATGACATATACCAAAGATTACCTCAATATTTCTTCATCCTCTAGACTTAGATAGAAAACCATAAATAATATTTCTTAATGATGGTCATCAACTCCCTCCCATCTAATCCATTTCTTATCCATTATCATCACCAATATCTTAACATAGAAAGAGATCACTGAAGGCTAACACATAAGAACCTGAAACATAAAAGAATACTATACATAACGTTAGGACTTAACTGAGGACTGAGTAATAGAATGTCAAAGGTATGGATTTCTTAAAGTGATCTAATTTGAGGATACCCATACCATAAATCTTAATTTCACTAATCATTAGGAGTACACCATGAGTTATGGGAACTAAGAATATTGTAAAGCATGAGTACATGAGTTATAAGCTGTATGACCTAAGTTTGGAGTTCATAAATTCATGGAACAGGGTTTGTACTGCTGAGAAAACTGGAACTTCCTCTACTTGGAACTGGAAGCACATAAGATTTTTATGGAAAATGCATGAATATGAGCTATGATCATGGAGTTGACATGTAAGGCATGAGTAGATATCGAGATGACTGAAAAACCTTAAACTGAGGTAAGAATGGGTTGGGAATCATCCTCCCTTACTGCTCTTCTACACATACTGGCATCACTACTAGGATCTAAGAGCCTGACTTGGTTACTTGTTCTGTCATCTCCCCCTTTGCTTTAAGACATCACTCTAAGTCTGTGGGATAACATAATAAACACTAACTTAACTAAAACCACTTTACTCTAGAGTCTGCAATATAACAATACACATAAATAATAAACTCAACTTGAAATACTACACCTGAAAGTGTAAAAAAAAACCATTGCTAGAACTTTCTTCTGAGATTCAATTCTTAACTTTCTATAGCCCCCAATGGTCATCATATAATAACTTAAATACATACTAACTTAGAATCTTCGGGAGTATCACCATACCATAAGTTCACACCATCTAGTTCTTGAACTCTACTTTCTATTAGCTCAATCTTCAAAGATTCAAACATAGATTCTAACACTTAACATGGATATTCCCAACCTTTTAAAAAACTATACTAACTTCATTCCTGAACACCCCTTGATATATACTATTCTTAACTTTTCTTTAGCTTCAGCAATCATCACATACCTACACCCTTTTCGATGACATGGTGGTCTTAATAAACACATAATCTGCTTCTTTTCCCTTCATAGCCTACTAATATCACTCCTTTAAACTTAAACCACGAGAATTAAAATCATACTTAAAAGACTTAACACCATCTATCCATGACTCCTTAACTTAGCTATTAAGAACACTATATACTATATAACTAGGCTTCTTCCACTTAACAAATAAAGGGTACTATTAACCACACACAACACTTAATAAACTTCAAAAATAATGCAGCACCATATCACCTTGGTCACACCTCTACATCATACCTACAACATCATTATAAATTTCAAATCAACAAACTTAAATTTTCACATGCACTGTTCAACCCTACTAGATCACCACCATATAACTAGCATCACTAAATAAGCAATCATTATCTCCACTTTGATAGTCATTCATTATTCAAACTTAGTGTCTAGTGCTAGGCATGAATAACAACCCTACCTTACATACTATTCTCACTGGGAAGCTATAAAATAAAACATCAAGAAACACTAGTCCACCTAGAACTTCATAACAACAATAATCTATCATAATCATACAATATATCTTACCATAATACGTTAGCACTTTCTCCTTTTACACATTACGACTATTTACCCATTTATGCACCTAAATTACTTTCATAACTCTATAAGTTTCAACAAAACTCCTTGTTTGTAACCTCAAGGGAAGTCTAAATTAATAATACTCAAACACCAAATACTTTTATTAGTAACCTATACTTTTCTAACAAAATAAATACCATCAATAACTCCTTTCCTACTTATAGAAATCAACAATTCACCTTAACTAATATATCCTTCTCTACCTTCCACTAAACTAACACACCATGATATATCACCTCAACATAAACACGATAATATGCATACGTTTATTTATATACTTCTAATCAATTGCCATTCCCACCTTTCTTGTCACTACACTTCTAAAGCCATACTTCCAACTATAAGAAGGTTCTACTACTTATAAATCACAACACTCTTGGTTGCAATATCCCTTGAATGCAAACTCTATTTAACAATCTAGGTTCATATTATCTCCTCATATGAGCACTATCTACATTGAATAGTTAATGAGGAATATGAATACATATCTTGCTCTATCTTAACTGGACATATCATAAGGATAAGGATATAAATTTTGACTTGAGGAACTTATAACACACTACCAAGCCCTTCTCAAGCCCCTTATGTGACTTCTGAAGTTACTGATAGTAAATTTGAGAGCATCATCTTGGGAGGAATTGGAACTTTCTAATCATGTTATCTCAAGAATATGACATAGATGGATAATTTTGGAATAACACACGAATCAACAAAAGTTTCTAAGAGAAGAACTTTACTGCACAATCTAGAGTATGAAAGAAATGAGACATTTCTTAAATACACTGTAGCCTCATGAAGAAAAGTATGAACGTCACTATATTGTTCCACAAAAATCTACTAGACACGGCTTCACAGGCACCCTAGGACACTTGAACTCTATGCTCTGATACCAAATTTGTAAAGACCCGAGAATACCTCTTAGTCGTCATACAGTTCCTTGGACCATAAGTTATCCCAAGCTAACCCTTGTACTGGCGTAACTCATGAGAATAATGCAGAAGATAAATATTTTCTGGATATGATCAACACAAAACTATATTGAAAGGATTAAAACTCTGATTATCTAAAATAAAACTGGAAACAAATACACCAACTCTACTGACTATCTATGAAGCCTCTACAAGTATTGACTATAGCTAGCAAGGACATGACCTCTAGCTATCCTGAATCAATACAACTGAATAATGAAAACAAGCTACTACTCAAACTATGACTGACTCAATACCTTGAATCAAGAGGACTCATCATCTGCTGACTGGAAGCTGCAAACTGTCTGATTATAATGTGCACGCTACAACTTGTACCTACATTATAAGACAATGTATCACATAAACGTATATGTGGATTAATTCTTTTGGAATGTACTGAGAACGTGGGGGTGAATTGATAAATAAAATAATATCTCAATATTCATATAAACTTAAAAAAGAATGCATGCTAAGTGTAAATGACTCACAATGGATGGAATAACTAAAAATTGAAAATCATATCATGAATAATAAAGTATACTATATAAATCTTGTGAGCCATAACACTTAGTTGTAAAAGTTGTACTTTTACTTTTTATGTTCATGAAATAAGTAAGAGAGCCAAGTCTATTTTCAAATCATGCAGGCTAAGTGTAAAATGGGACTCACCTTTATATCTGTAAACTGAAAGCTAAAATCTGATAACTGATGTCTTATGTAAGAAAATATCTGAGTAAATTTGTGAGCCATTACACTTAGTTTCTAAAAAACTGTTCTGTTATTTTGTTTTAGGACTTAGGAATTAGGGAGGTTCTTCTAACAGACATACACCATGTGAGCTATCATGGTGTACAATGCCTAGTTACCCTAAGGGGAAAACCTAATGTGGGGAGAGGTTTCATACTCTTTCTAAGGAGTATAACCTAAGCTGTGTGATCACAATCTGTATTTGCATCCATATAAATGGGAATAATCTGAATGCGTACCTATGTTGGCTCATTGTTCTGGGGTATGAGACCTATGAATCATACCCAACTTGGTGTTAAATACTACTCCCTTACTGTTATGATTATTCTTTAGGAAATCCACCTTAAAACTACATAAGGGTTTATAATGAAAACCAATTATGCATTTGTCTATTTTAAACTATAATCAAAACTAAATGTGTGGATTCCATATCTTAGATGAGGATCAAAAGATAAATCTTTCTTAAAATCTGAATACATGCTTTTCAAAGAATGCTTAAACATCATCTTTCTTGAAATATCAAGACTAAAACTTAGGGCTTGAAAATCCTTTCTTGAAAACTCATGTTAAATCATCGCAATTCATGTTCAATAATAAAAATCTTGAAATGCTTTAACAATTCGTGTCAAGATAATGAAATTTAATGCTCAATATACAAAATCAAGTCACACGCATAAGTGTGTGAAATAGTCATGCAATTCAACACTTAAATCACTTGTAACTTCATAAAGATCAAACAACGATATTTGGGTGTGAACCCTAAACTGTAAATGATGTAATTGCATATAAACTCATATTTAAAAACTAGTTTTGGGTACAAGTATGAAAGAAGTATACTTGTTCATAACCTCACATACCTTAATGACAAAGAAATTATGAAAAGATTGAATCTTCAAGCTTGATTGTGAAAGCCTTAGTTGTTTTTATCCTCTTGTGTTTTAGATGATGAACTAATGATGTTGATAGGGTTAAAAGGTGTTTAGGGACTATTAATATCATGTATTTATGCTTAGGGATGTTTATCAAGTGTTAAATGACTTCATTGTCGTCGAAATAACTCAAAAATAAAGTGTCTATGCCACTTGGCCATAGGGTTTATGATGCACAACCCATGGAAATTCTTAAGGTTTGCATCACTCAAACTATGGAAAACCTTAAGGTTTGTGTCATAAAACCTATGTAAAACCTTAAAGTTTTCATCGCAATACCTATGGTAAACCCTTTCCAGTAACCTTAGGTGATTGTTAGGCGACGCACACCCCTTTGCAAAGCTATAACTTTTTGCTTTGGTATCGGATTAAGGCACTATTTGTATAGTTGGAAATATAATTTGATTATGTACAACTTGGTGGGTCTTAATCTGCCAAATTCCATATATAATTAAAGTTATACTCATTTAAAGATGTCCCTTGTGAAATCGAACACCAAAAATTGGCCGAATCAAAGACTCTTAGCTCTCTTCGCTCTAAGTGGTACTTCTGAAAATATTTCCCACCTCATAATCTTTCTTCACACTAGGTTAATGATCATGAAATAGGGATTCATGAATGAATCACGTGACTAGATTTTACACTTGTAGGAACGAAGGTTTGCTTTCTAGCTTAGAATCGTATGGAGTATTACAAGGACACACCTAGAATTCTCAATTAACTATGACATTTACCAAAAGCTTTGCCTTAATATTCCTTCACACTTATAGCCTTAGATAAACAAATCATACAACAATCTTTCCCCAAAAAGGAATATTTTCTCTCTCCCATCTAAACCATTATTCATCGATTTCCATCATCACTATATTTACATAAGGGGAGGTCACTGAAAAGCTAGAACATGAGGACCTGAAGTATGAAAGAATACTATACATAACTTTGACAATTAAATAAGTCTTGAAGAATAGAGTATCAAAGGCATATATTTATTAAAGAGATCTATACTGAGGATATACATGTCTTATGCGGATTTTCACTAGTCATTAAAGGTGTACTATGAGTTCTGGGAACTGAGCATACTGTAAAACATGAGTACATGAGTCATGAGCTGCATGACTGGAATTATAGTTTATAAAATCATGTAATATGAGTTGTACTTCTGAATGAACTGACACTCCTTATACTAGGAACTAGGAGCGTACATGATTTAATATAAATTGCATGAAAGATGAGCTATGATCATAGAGATGACTTGTAAGGCATTAGTAGATGTCGTGATGAATGAAGTACAAAATTTTCACTGAGATAAGGATGGGTCAAGTATCTTCCTCCCCTACTATTGTTCTAGAACATACTAGCATCACTACTAGAATCTGGAAACATGACTTTGTTCCTTGGTCTATCATCTCCCTCTTAGATTAAATCTATCATTCTAAGACTGTGGACCTTTTCAATAAACTCTAAACTGAACTGCAATCACTCTATTGTAGAGATCGAGATATAATCATACATATAAATAATAAACTCCCCCTGAAAGACTATATCTTACGTGTAAAACTCGATGCTATTACTTTCTTCTGGGATATAAATCCTAAATTTCTATATCCACAATAGTCATCATATAATAACTTAAACACTTACTAATTTAGAATCTTCAGGAGTATCACCATACCTTTAGTTCACACTTTTTCCTTCTAGAATTTCAAACTCCTCTATCTAATATCTTAATCAACCACAATTCAAGATTAGATTTTAACATTTAATATGGATATACCCAAACCTGTAATGAACTATACTAACTTAGTACTAATGGATAGTAATCATGAAACACTAATCAACCTAAAATTTTATGAATATACCCAACCTTAATAAGCTTCTCTATTTTTGTGGTCACTGCCTAATCTCTATCCTAACTAAAGCATTAACATACTCTAACTCCCTTTAATTTGTAAATCTCTCTCAAAGTACTATTAAACAATCTACACATATCACGATCCAAACAAGGGCCTTGCCGTTACGCATATATCAAGTTCCACATGGATCAGAGAACAACCCCTGCACCTAATCAAACCAAACACAACATCCCCTAAGGTCAGATGAATTCCAAACATATAAAAAGACAGCTACAATAAGCTTATGGAAATTCAAAACATATATATAATCGACGATCGGTGATCAGTTGAACAACTTACCAACATCACCTAATATCCACAGTAATCCAAAAAAAAATTTCTAAACAAAGAACCAAAGCCAGTCTAGGTCGGGATAATTCCCCGACTATGACAGATGAAAATGCCAATGTTAATGTTAAAGAAAACTGTCAACTCAATTCTAAGAGTGGAAATAGATGAAATGCCTAAGCCTTTCATAGAATGGAAGCTAACTACTTCACCATAATGAATCGATGAACCAAGTCGATCAATGTAACTCTGTGCAAAAAAAGTACACTTTCCTTTGAACCCTGCATCACATGGGGATACAATGTTTGGAGACGGTTAGTAGGGTGAACACTAGCATGAAACTCAGGTATAAGGATAACATAATTCCATAATCAACAGTTTTAAATCATTCAAATCCAATGCACATAATCAAATGCATATATATATATATCACATGCCAGGATAGGGAACAAGGCTTAATATTCTCTTTAAAACACTAGCCGGGATTATGTAGCTCAATCATCATAACATACGAAGGCACCCATGGGCTATACAGGCCCATATCTTCCCCAGCTAGTAGGGCCGTAGTGCGTGTGGCCGCACGAACCAGATAGTAAGCACATGTACTATGGGAGACTCAAACCTCCGGGCATATCACGGTGACATAAGAATCAAATCATTTAATATAATGTCGGGGAATCAGACCTCCCAATCATATGATAATAATAATAAGGGGGACTCGAAAAACCCCGTTATATAGACCCCCCTATCGGTAATAGCCTTTTCCAATATTGGTCTCTCGAACCTCCACTTTGATGACTCAGCTACACAACCTTCATTAAAGACCAATTAAAGAAATTATCACACAATCCCATTCATTGAACCGCAATATACATTTAGGCATACATTATTGGTATCATTATAACAACTATACTTGTGCGGTAACATCATATACTACACTAATTATCTTTACTTGGGGGAACACACAACCCCTTTGGTTCAATTTTACATTATCTTAGGGATTTTCATAAGCCAATAGGGTTCAATTCAAAATCATAGTGCAATAGTTCAAGAATAGTTCAATTCCCTCATTTTTTATAATTGAAACCACTTTCACAATATGGGTTTGGGGTCATAACCACTTCAAAAGTCACAAGTTTGGGAAATCACAATCCCTAGTTCATTCACCATTCTCGTGGATCAAATTTACTTTAAAACCGTAATTTAAACCTAAGCCATGCAGGGAAAAACATGAAACATCACATAAACAATAGTTATACAAAACCCTGTACCCATGTTTTCAATAACACTCTTAGTACCATATGAACAACACTTTAAAACTTATGTAGTTAGCTAATTAATAATTAGGGAAGAGTAACATGCCTGAAATACCAAGTTTCATGAAAGGATTTCAACCCGTGAGCCCTTGGATGACCTACTTCTTAGAAACCCTAAGTATTGTTGCTTTAAAATATTTGAGAGATCTTTTGAAGTATTTTAGTACGTTAAGGATGAAATATAACCCCCTTAAATGATTTATGGATGTGGGGTTTTGATTGGGTAAGGAGAGAATTATCCAAAGTTCCCTTAAATAAAAACCTAAAATTTATTCGTTAATGACTATGGGTCACTATACAACACATATATACTTATCAAGACTGTCACCCTGAGTCTTAACCAAGACAGTTCCTAGGACACCTACACACTATTGACCCTACACCTCAAATGGTACCACAAATAATGGGACCCTATGACTTGTATGGTCCAATCGTAGTAAACATAAAACCTAATTAAGTAAGAACTGGATACCCTACGACTTGCACCCAATAACTCATAACAAGTCCTTACGACTCATATTAAGCCACTCATACTCAGAGAAAGACTTTGCCATACACTTACTAATTTGGTTATGATTGGGTCTCTAGGACCCGCGAAGACTCCCTAACACTCGTAAGGGTAAGTCGTAGTCAAGACATTAAGGATAAAATTTCCAATTTATTTCAAGGACCAAAATCTCGGGGCATTACAACACAACTCTTTTCTGGCTCCATGGACATATAATCTACTAAATCTAGATAAACACTATCCCTACTTTACTACTGCTAAACTTCTAGGTTCATGCTTTTAAATCTAGGTCATGCGACTATTGAATTTTGAGAAAGGATCTGAGTGCACATATGAACTTGGCTCAACACATGATTTTCATGAACATGAATGAATTTTTTCAATGATTGGAACTTATAGAAACTGATGGGATCCTTTGAAGCTCCCGTGCAATCTCATAACTATCTGTAGGGACTGTCTGAGAAAACTCTAATGGTCGGAATTTAATCTTGACTATTTTTATTACCTCAAATATAAGGCAGGGTTTGAATGAATGGAGAAATATAAAAATCAACATAAGTTTCTAAGAGAATATTTCTACTGCATGATTTGAGATATGAAACAAAAAAATATTTTTTAAATGCCCTATAGCCTCTCAAACAAAAGTACATATATCTCCACATCATTCCACAAAACTTTTATTAGACACGGCTTTATAGAAACCCTAGGACACTTGAAAATTGTTCTCTGATATCAAGTTTGTAATGCCCAGAGACTACCCCCTGGACATCACATAGTTCTTAGAACTACAAATGATCCTAAGCTAACCCATGATAGTGGAAAAACTTGTGAGCAACTAAATAAAATACATAAAACTGAAAGTAATAAGCTGAAGAGATATTTTTAGCTGAACATGTTCAATATAAAACTATTTAAAATATTTACACTTTGGTTATACAAAACAAAACTGAAATTAGATACATCAACTCTAATTGAATGTCTATGAAGCCTCTACTATACTGACTATAGGTAGATAGAACATGACCCTAGTTATTCCAAATAAATATGATTGAATAAGAAATAATTCTAGAACTATATTTGACTCAAATTCTTAAATCAAAAGAACTCATCACCTGTTAGTTGGAAGCTGTGAACTATCTAATTATGATGTGTGGGCTATAACTAGTACAAACTTTATGAAATGATGTAGACACATAGACCTGTATATGGTCAGTACATCTGGAATATACAGAGTAAGTTGGGATGAATGCAATAAGTAAAGCTGAATCAATGCACAATCTTAAAACATGCATGCTAAGTGAAAGTAGACTTACCAAGTGACTGAAATAAATTGAAAGTTAAAATATCATAAAACATGAGTAACAAATGTAATCTGATAGTCTTAGTGAGTTAATACACTTGGTTTCTAAAATCTCTCTTTTCTATGGGATAAGTAAAACTAAAGCTGAATATACTTTTAAATCGTGGAGACTAAGTGTAAAAGTACTCACCTTAATCATATGTAATATAAAAAATGAAATCTCATGGATAATAACTCATAAAATAATATCTGAATACAATTGGGAGTCCTTAACCTTAGTTTGTAAAATACTCATTTACTATGGGAGATTCTCATAATCGACATAAACCATGTGAGCTTGCTTAGAGTCCAATGTCTGACCCACTTTGAGGAGGGTTGTTCTATCATTTCTATCAAAATAGAACCTGAACTGGATATGATTACTAAATAGAGTCCATATTAGGCAAGGGGGATACTCTCTGGAGAGGCCCCTAAACCTGGGTGGCACATAGTTTTTGAGAAATAGGATGTGCTGAACCCACACTTCCCTCTCGATGCTAAATATTACTTCTAAAATATTTACTATAAGCTCATACTTATGAAATTCACTTTAAACTAAACTTGTGGGTTTGTAAATCTGTAAACCAATTATGCTTCTGTTAATAAATTATATTCCTGAATAACTGTGTGAATTTCATATCATGTCTGAGATCATAAGATCAAACTGTAATCTAAATCATACAGAAATAATCTGAATTAACAAGTCTGAACTTCTTGTAAACAGAGAATTATGATAATTTCATATGCTCTTATTGGTAACTGATTGAATTATATTTAAAATCATACATACTTATCAACTCATGAAAAATCATGTAAATGAACTAAAATACATGTAATACTCTATATTTCCCATGCTTAATTTTACACTTAGTACATGAGTATTCCTGTATAAATTTTTTAAAATACTCAGTAGTTTTCAATTTAGAGCTTATCATTGCGTAGGAAATTCAATCAGCTTTCCAACTATATAAAATTTGTCCAAATTCGATTCTCGAGTGAAGAGTTATAACATATTTTATAAAATAGTGTGCCAATTTGTCTATCAATGCATCGTGGAGGCAGTCCAAATGGCAATTGTCATTTTACAGTGTTCCATCGCGATCCCACCGCATCGCACCATAAGCAATTTTCCCAAATGTCACTTTCCAGTGTGACTCTGCGATCATGGAACATTGCGCCAAGGGGTAAATTCGCATACAGTGAAGATCCACGATTGTACCATACTTAGACATATTCAGGTAGTAGAAGCAGATTCAGTAGTGAGTTCTCATCCATTGAGGATATGTTTTTATTTCAGTATTTTAGTTTATCAGCATTTCAGTAGTCGAAGTTAGTTGGGTGCTTATCCCATCAACTCAACATTTAGACAATTCAGTTAGAGGCTTTTCAAACTAGACTAGTTCAGATAATATTTAGATTTTAGATGTTTTATCAGATGTTATTATTTACTAGTATTTTAGATTTTGAACCTTATGGCATTTCAACCTATCTTTTGTATTATTACAGTATTATTATCCAGTGCTCACAGAAGATATCAGTCATGGGTTAGCTTGTGGTCCCTTGGGATCGTAAGCACGCATAGCGTCCATGGTATAGACTTAGGGCATTACTAACTTGGTATCAGAGCCTCAGGTTCAATAGAGTCTTAGGGAGTCTGAAAGCCGTGTCTAGTAGAGTCTTGTGCATGGGTGTGTAGCACGCCATACTTATGGACAAGAGGATATGAGATATTTTTAGGAAAGGTTTCCCTTATTTCAGTATTCATGTCGTGTGAGTGAGCATGAACTCAAGTTAAACTCTCAGTCTAATCCCTTTCTTACTTTTATTTATAGAATGTCTCCCAAAAAGAACAACGGAAGAAGAACAGAAAACCAGTCAACACCATAGCCTGTTCAGGAAGATCCCCTGGATGATCATGTCTCCCATGCAGAATTCAGAGTTGCATTCACCACTCTAGTCCATTCCATAGCAGTTCAGAAATAATGACCAACTACTGTTCAGGACAACTTAGTGGCCAATAATTCTGCAGTCAGGATTCGAGACTTCACCCGAATGAATCCTCCCCTATTCTCAGGATCTAAGATTGAAGAGAATCCAGAGGAGTTCCTCAATCAGGTTCAAAAAGTCATAGATATCATGGGAGTGGATTCCAGTGAGAGTGCGAAGTTAGATGTCTATCAGCTATAAGATGTACCTCATACGTGCTTTAAGCAATGGAAGGTAGGCATGGGTACAGATGTAGAGCCCATAGAGTGGGAAGAGTTTGCTACTGCCTTTCTAGATAGATTCTTTCCCTTAGAGCTGTGAGAAGCCAAGGTGTTAGAGTTCATCAATATCAGGCAAGGTATCATGAGTGTGAAAGAGTACTCCTTTAAGTTTACTTAGTTAGCCAGATATGTTCCCCATGTAGTAGAAGACAATAGGTCCAAAATGAGCAAGTTCATGTTTGGGGTGTTAGAGAGTGTGATTAAGGAGTGAAGAACCATGATTTTAATTAAAGAGATGAACATATCGAGACTCATGGTCGATGCTCAGTAAATAGAAGAGTCTTAGAATAAGGATAGAGAGAGAGGGGGAAAACAAGAGATCCAGAATTAGTAGCTTTAATTTTACTCAGCCTAAGTCAGAGGGTGGTAACCGTTCCCAGTTTCTCCAGAAGTCTTAAGTTCTAGATCCATCCTCAGCCTGCACTCTAGTCTCTAAGTTCAGAAATGGTAACAAATATAGGGTTCCAGGCTCTAAATCTCAAGGTAGTTTCAGAAGTACTCGAATAAATCCTCTTTGTTAGAAATATGGTAGAAAGAACCAGGATGTCTGCAGAGTTGACAGTGTTATTTGTTTTGGGTGTGAAAGACAGGCCATAGAATCAGAGATTGTCCTCAGTCAGGTTCTTAGGGTTAGTATAATCGCTCCTCAGCTCAGTCCAGTCGCCCGAATCAGCAGGTTGCCACTTCTAGTACCACCAGTGGACAATGCCCAAACAAGCTCTATGAACTTTAGTCTAGACAAGATCAAAAAAGTTCTCCTAATGTGGTCACTATTATGTTACAGATATTTCATTTACATGTTTATGCCTTATTAGATCCACGAGCTTCTCTTTCTTTTGTAACTCCTTTTATAGTAGTCAGCTTCAAGGTCAAACCAGATATCTTAACCGAACCCTTCTTAATCTCTACCCCAGTAGGTCAGTCTATTATAGCCCGGTGGGTATACAGGAACTATTTGGTTATGATACCTCAGAAAGTCACTTTAGTAGACTTAGCAAAATTAGAGATGATAGATTTCGACGTCATTCTCAGCATGGTTTAGCTCCATTCGTGATATGCCTCAGTTTATTGTAGAAATAGAATTGTTCACTTTCAATTTCCAATTGAGCCAGTCCTTGAATGGAGGGGTAGTACCACAATGCTTAAGGATCAGTTGTTTCATACCTTAGAGTGAGAAAAATGATATCCAAAGGTTGTGTCTATTATCTTGCGCAAGTCAAAGACTCTACTTCAGAGACTCCCAGTCTTGAGTCAGTTCCAGTAGTAAATGAATTCTCAGATGTGTTTCCTAAAGATTTTCCTTGAGTTCCTCCTGAAAGGGAAATTGACTTTGGAATAAACTTTCTTACAGACACTCAGCCTATATCTATTACGCCATACAGAATGACACCAGTAGAACTCAAGGAATTGAAAGAGAAGTTAAAGGACATTTTAGACAAGGGGTTCATCAGACCCAACGTTTCCCCATAGGGTGCACCAATCTTATTTGTGCATAAGAAAGATAGTTCTCTTAGAATGTGTATAGACTACCACCAGTTGAACAAAGTCATAATAAAAAATAAATATCCACTTCCTAGAATCAATGACTTATTTGACCAAATTCAGGGTGCCAGTTACTTTTCTAAGATATATATCAGATCAGACTATCATGAGCTAAGAGTTAGAGAATGTGACATCCTAAAAATAGCTTTTCGAACCCAGTATAATCACTTCAAATTTCTTATCATGTCCTTTGGTCTCACAAATGCTCCAACATCTTTCATAGACTTAATAAACTGAGTGTTCAAGTAGTACTTGGACATGTTCGTTATAGTCTTTATCGATGACATTCTTGTCTATTCCTTAAGAAAGAATGATAACGCAGATCACCTCAAAATCATACTTCAAACTCTCAGAGCCCACCTATTGTTTGCCAAATTTAGGAAGTGCGAATTGTGGCTAAGTTCAGTAGCATTCCTTGGTCATATTATTTCCAGTGATGACATTAGAGTTGATCCTCAAAAGATCAAAGCGGTGAAAAATTGGCCTAGACCCATTTCTCCATTAGATATCAAGAACTTCTTGGGTTTAGATGGCTATTATCGTCGATTTGTTTAAGGGTTTTCATCTATTGAGTCCTCTATGTCCATATTGACTCAAAAGAAAGTCAAGTTTCAGTGGTCAGATTCCTGCAAGAAGAGTTTTCAGGAGTTGAAGACTCGACTCACCTTATCCCTAGTTTTGGCTCTAACTGATGGTTCAGATGGGTTTGTTATGTATTGTGATTCTTCCAGAGTAGGTTTATATTGTGTCCTAATGTATAGGGGTAAGGTCATAGCCTATTCCTCTATACAGATTAATCCCCATGAGAAGAATTACCCTACCCATAGTCTTGAGTTAGCAGCTGTAGTGTTTGCCTTAAAGATTTGGAAGCATTATTTGTATGGTGTGTATGGTGATGTATTCACAGATCTAAAAAGTTTGCAGTATGTCTTTTCTTAGAAAGATTTGATTTTATGTTAGAAAAAGTGGTTAGAGTTATTGAAAGATTATGGCATGAGTGTTCTGTATCATCCGGGCAAGGCTAATGTATGGGTAGTGTGGCTTATGTTGAGAATGGTAAGAAGTAGTTAGTTTCTGAATTTCATAATCATACTCGGCTAGGTGTCTTTTTAGTTGACTCAACATAGGGTATAGTATGGGTGTAGAATAGATCAGAATCATCTCTGGTTTCTGAAGTAAAGGAAAAATAGGATAGAGATCCCAATTTAGTTAATCTGAAAGAGTCAGTCAGAGATCAAAAAGTAGAGGTTTTCTCCTTAGAGGGAGGTGGTGTGTTGCATTGATAGGGTCGACTATGCGTGCCAGCTGTAGATGACTTGAGGTAATGAATTCTTGCAGAAGCGCATGGTGCACGTTATTCTATTCATCCAGGAGCCACTAAGATATACCAAGATTTATGGGAGATCTATTGGTGAAGTAGGATGAAGAGAGATATTACAGAGTTTGTAGCTAAGTTCTATACGTGTCAACATATTAAGATTGAGAACCAGAAGCCTAGTTGGTCCATGCAGGAGTTCAGAATTCCCACATAAAATGGGAAGAAGTGAACATGGACTTTGTGATGGGTTTGCCTCGTACTCATCATCAACATGATTTTATTTGGGTCACTATAGAGAGGATGACCAAATCAACTCACTTATTGCCAGTTCATACTTCCTATTTAGCCGGGGAGTAAACTCTATATCAGAGAGTTGGTCAAGTTACACAGAGTCCCAGTATCCACCATCTTTGATAGAGATACCCAGTTTACCTCTCACTTCTAGAAAGCATTCCAAAAGGGTCTTGGTACCCAAGTTCACCTCAGTACACCTTTTCACCCTCAGAAAGATGGTCAAGAAGAGAGGACCATTAAAACTCTAGAAGATATGTTAAGAGCCTACGTTGTTGATTTTAAAGGTAGTTGGGATAACCACTTGCCTTTGATCGAATTCGCGTATAATAACAACTATCATTCCAGTATTCAAATATCTCCGTTTGAGGCTCTCTATGGTAGGATATGTAGATCTCTAATTGGTTGGTTCAATGTAGGTGAGGCCATAGGAGTAGGGATTGACATAGTGTTTGATGTCTTAGATAAGGTTCAGTTGATCAGGGCAAGGCTTAGGGCTGCCCAGAACCAATAGAAATTGTATGCAAATGTGATGAAAAAATATCTCGAGTTTAAGATCGGTGATTTTGTATTCTTGACAGTCTGTCCCATGAAGAGGGTGAAGAGGTTCGACAAAAAGGGAAATCTTAGTCCCCAATATATTGGTCCTTACAGAATTCTCAGCTGTTTCAGAAAGGTAGCTTATGGGATTGGTTTCCTTCAGATCTAGCTTCAGTGCACCCAATATTCCAAGTCTCCTTGCTAAAGAATGCATTGGTGACCCAGCACTCATAGTTCCCTTAGAGGGAATAGACATTCAGAATGATATCTCTTTCAAAGAGGTTCCATACCAAATCCTTGATCATCAGATTCACAGATTGAGGAACAAAAAAGTTCCCTGGATCAAAGTTCTTTGGCGGAATCAGTCCATTGAGGGAGCTACTTGGGAAGCAGAAGAAGATATGCAGACCAAGTATCCTCACCTCTTCTCCACAAACTCAGACTCAGCTTGAGGTAACAGTCTTCCTTAGCTTTACTCAGTTCCATGTTCAGTTACAGTTACAAACTTGGTACCCATTACCATTGCATATTCAGTCCTGCATTCATGAATCAGTTCAGCCAGGTACCCATGCATCAGATATACATGTTTAGTATGAAAACTAAACTTGTCAGTAGCTTCAGTTATGTATTCCATGCATCATATATGCATATTCATCGTGTAAGCTTAGTCTATCAGTATTTCTCAGCTTAATCAGTCTCATTCGAGTACAAATGTTCCCAAGGGGGAGATATTATAATACCCTATATTTCCCAATCTTAATTAAACTCTCAGTACATAAGTATTCCCATATAAAATTTTTAAAATACTCCGTATTTTTATGTTTAGAGCTTATAGTGTAGGAAATTCAGTCATCTTTCCAATGATATTAAATTCTCCCAAATCCGATACCCGAGTAAAGAGTTATAGCATATTTTGTAAAACAGTGTGTCAGTTTGGAAATCAGTGCATCGCGGAGGCAGTCCAAATGGAAATTATCATTTTTCACTGTTCCATCGCGATCCCACTGCGTCGTACCACTTTCCAATGTGACTCCGTGATCATGGTGGGTCGCACCAAGGGGTAAATTCACATACAGTGAAGCTCTATGATTGTACCGCATCGCGCCAAGCTCCCAGTTCCTAATTGTCAATTTCTAGTGACACGGCGCGATAGCATCGTGTCACACCAAGGGCCCAGGCCAAAAAATTTTGACGAAAATTAAAATGTCTTCCAGGGGAAAATAAGTCTTTTTCCCAAAAATTAATTAGTCCAGTACGAGATTTAATCTCTAAGAACGTAATTAGGCCATTATTACTCACTTTTTTCCCAAATCAAAAAGCATTCTCTCCCTAATAGAAAACCTAAGTTTCAAGGATCAAGAACAAACTAAATAATTCCTCCATAAACCTTCGAGAATTAATATTTCCAGGTATGTTAGGTGATCATTCATGGGTTCGTTTCACCCATGAAGTCCAAGAACCCTTTTTAAACTTACAAGAACTCAGATTTATGAATTTCATACTTGAAATTGATTATATTCATGTTCATGATAGTAATTAGGTTTCAATTCATGATTAATTCTAAGTTTCAATGAAATTAAAATAGTTTATGGGATGAGTAACATGAATTACATGATAAAATCTTGAATTTGTTGAGTATTGTATTCATTATGTTCATGTGCTGGCCATTATCATGTGAAATAATCCATGCTCCCCATGTGTTTGCTAAAATGCCTATGTAAAGTAAATAGTTGAATCATGACATGCCTTTATGTAGTCCCAATCATGTACAAGTTTATGCCCTACAAGTGTTTGATAAAATATCTCTATGAATGAGTTATGAACAAGTGGACATTGTTATGCTTTTCAAGATCATGCTATGCTTTACTTTTCATGCTATTGAGTCCTGGGGGTATCTAATACCCGATAATTTAGATATTACCTTGAGCTACAGTAGTTATAGAATAGTCTCAGTCATGTCACGAAATAGTAGTACCTAGTCAGTTAAAAGACTCAGTGAACTTAGTCCAGTTCAGTCAGTCAACACTATTAGTAACAGTCAAGTTAAATTCAGTATAGTCAAGAAATCAGTCCACGGTCTATTAAGTTAGGAGTAGGATTTAGGACCAATTAAATCCAAGGATGGGGGCTTACCTTCCGTTAGAGGGTGTGATCCTCAGAAATAGTCCTTGCATTCCAGAACTACATAGCCACATAGGTTGAGACATCAACCTGCCAGTTGAGGGTTGATGAGGTGTTTTAACATGGCAGCTGATGGTACAATCATTCTTATTAGAGTACCAGCCAGATAAGGGTAAATCTTTATTTATCTTTAACCGTGGCACAGTACTGACACCCTTCTAACTGGGGTTACAGGTTGGACCCCAGTTATCTTATTTGGGGTATGTCGATTAGAAAATTACCTCCCACAGTTTCAGTTTCAGTTTCAGTTTCAGTATAGAACTCAGTTCAGTTCTATAGAATTAGGACTATCAGATACAGTCACTCAACTATTAATAATTCATTTATCATTAATCTTAGATATCAGTTACTCATTCATCAGAACTCAATACTCAGCTTCAGTAAAAACTCCGATATAGTATACACATATATGCAAAGTATTACATACTCAGTATTTTACGGTAATTCCAATTAACCATGTACTCATATTCAGTTACTCTATATCATTCAGTGAGTTATTGTTCATGCATATAAACCATTGCACTCATCCTTACCTCATCTAGCATTCCAACACATTCCACGTACTGATGCATACTTTTTCTTTACGCTATGATGTCTCATATCATAGATTCAGATGCTTAGGTTCCTGACCGCTATTAGAAAAATTCAGTTAGTAACAACATATTCAGTAGTGAGTCCTCATCCATCAAGGATATATTTTTATTTCAGTATTTTAGTTTATCAGTATTTTAGTAGTCGGAGTTAGTTGGGCATTTGTCCCATCAACTCTATATTCAGACACTTCAGTTAGAGGCTTTTCAGATTAGACTAGTTCAGACAACAATAAGATTTCAAATGTTTGTCAGATGTTATTATTTATCAGTATTTCAAATTTTGAACCTTATGACATTTCAACCTATTTTTTGCATTATTATAGAATTATTATTCAGTGCTCACAGTAGATATCAGTCATGGGTTAGTTTGTGGTCACTTAGGATCGTAAGCACCATGTAGCATCCAGGGTACAGACTCGGGGCATTACAATACATCTCACAATAAAAATCATATAAGTGAAAACATGAATGAAAGTAAATTTGTGTTCAAACTTAACTTTAAATCCATGCTAAATCCATAATCTTAAAGCATGTAATTTTGGGTATGAATCGTAATTGAAATCACATAAATTCAACTTTAAAATCAAGATTTTGGGCATAAGCATGGAAGGTTATCCTTGCTCAAACCCCATATGCCTGATTACTTTTGATACTTGAATTGAAGTTTTTGAGATTTTGACTTAAAGATGAAAACCCTCAATTTGTTGCTTTGGAGAAGAGAAAATTGGATGTTTATTTGAGTAACTTATGCGTTATGTTGAGAATGATGGATTTGGGGTTGTTTTGTTTTTTTATTTAGACTTAAAATATCTTAAACACCATAGTTTTGGGGTTAAAAGAGTGGGGAAATACCAAAAAAAATCCCCCAGAAACCGTCTAGAAGTCGTCTGCAAGCAGTCCCAATCACTTAGGTCATGACTCGTAGGGTCTGACCATGAGTCGTGATTTGAGTCATGGTCATAAGTCTAATATAGTCCTCTACTACCCAGATTACGCCTCTTTTCTAATGACCCGTAATGAGACATTACATGTCATAGTCTGGGCAGCTTTTATAGTGCTTTAGTATTTTGGCCATAACCTTTAACCCCGATATCAGATTAAGGTGAAACTGGTATAGTTGGAAATATAATTCAATTATCTATCTATTGGTGGGTCTTAGAATAAAAATTCATAGTAAACCAAAAGTTATTATCGTTTGAAAATGACTATAGTTACATTCTTTACAAGAATTTGATCGCTGAGGGATGTTTGGACTTGTCTATAAGCTAGGAGCTATTTGAGGCCATAATATGTGTCAAAATAACTTATAAATCTAACAAAACATAAGGTTTGATCTTGCATGAATTTAAAGCATGATTATAATATTGGCTTAGATTTTTGAGGTTTCACACAAGCCCCACCTTTCTCAATCCCTGGACTTTCGACCATGAATGATTCAAGTTCCACTCAAGCCCAAATTGGTGATCCACTTTATCCAGTTAGATTTAGACCATACACTAATGTGTCTAGTATAGCTGGGACCTTTACCATGAACCCTCAAAATCTATCTCTCATGAAAAACCCGCTCTTCATTCTTGTAGTGTCATCTAATATTGTCCCAATTAAAAATACAGAAGCCTGTTGGCGAGCCAAACTGATGTATTTTATCTACCTAAATTGACTTTCAAATACCCAAACTCATCTTATCCCGCTCATCAGCAGGATTCTCCTATAGTGATTGAGAAAGTGTTATAATGAGGAACAAAAAGATATAGTGTAACGCCCTGAAAAAATGGGTCCCGGAGCGTCACACGGTTCTTGAGGCTACGAGTAGACCCAAGCTAACCCTTTGAGCCATTTTCATTCAGTTCAACACAAATCAACGAGGTTTCCATAAATAACCCTCAAATATCAACAGAGTAATCATCATTCAAGAATAATTTTTTTTCCAGAAAGATAACAAAATACGACTTATTAGTCAACTCCCAACATCTATACTAGTCTGACAAGCCTCTAAGAAAATCAATAAAACCAGCAAGCCATTGAGACATGCCCCAACTGACTCATACTCAGTTATCAAATGTAAACAATTTCGTGAAACCAACATCAGATATCTCATCCTCAGAACATGAGGACTCACCACAACAGAGAATGTAGAACAGCGTGCCCGAAGAATCACTGTCGAACCTGGAATTGAGCACCTGAACCTACATTCGAGAAAATACAGCCCATGTCCGAAGATGTGGGTCAGTACCATGGAAAAGAACCGAGTATATCGGGGTGTATGCAGTTGTATAAACATCATCATCATAAATATTTATAAGAAATATGCAGGATGTATGAAAGACTCACATAGCCCAAAGAAAATCATCATAATCATGAGAGGATGAAATAAGTATAATAACACATGTGAGTCATCATATAATTTGTCAATCACTTTCAGTTCATCAAGAATATCAATTCTCATAATGTAAATATCATTTAAATCTTTCGAAATAATAACTTTCACAATTCCACTTTCAAATCACTTCACCATTCACCATAGGCACAAGAAAACACACACACACTGGGAGATCCTATAACCGACAAAAACCATGTGAGCTACATGGAGTCCAACGTACAGCCCATGTTGGGGAGAGCTTTCCTATCCTTTCCATCGGAGTAGGACTATCGATATCAAATCCACACAAACTAGTGATCACTGTATAAATCAGCCTCAGGCTCACTCCTATGGGGGCACGTAGTTCTAGGGAAGTAAGGTCGCTTTATACCTCCCACTCGGTGCTAAAGATTTCTCCCGGACTTAGCTCAGATCATTTTAAAGACAATCCATAACAAAACAATTTCAGTAATATATAAATATACATCGGGAGCCATCATGCTTCCCATCTATCAAAATCAACCACGTTGTGGATTTCTTTCACACTCGAGTTCAAAAAAACTCCATTAAAACCAAAAGTTCAAATCATTCAAAATATCTCAAATATTCAACATCAACGTGCTTATAACACACACTTTCTCAAAAAACACAATTTCCAATGGGGATTCACGACCCAAATATCAAAATCATGATAAATATCGTTCAAGATTCGTGCTTTATATCACCATACATGTAAATTCATCTTTCAAAATCATAAACATCAAGATTTCATAATAAGCATCATAAGATATGGGTTCATGCTTCAAATGCATAAAAATCAAATAAAAATCTTGCCTTTGTAAAGAAAATTACTTTTGGGCACAAGAATGAAAGAGAGTTCTTGTTGAAAAACCCCACATACCTTGAATGATGAAATTTAGATCGATACTCGTTTTTGAGTTGTTAATCGTGCCTTTGAATGATGGTTCTTGGAGAACTTGAACTAGGAACTTGAAATCTTGAATAAATTTGCAGAATTAATGGTGAACTTTGGAGTTTCTTGAAGTTGGATGTAGGAGCTTAGGGTTTTCTTTTCGAGGGAATTTGATGAAATATAACATATAATTCTTCTAATAGGCTTTAATATAGGGTTTGGATGGATTTTGGGTGAGGGGGAATGACCAAAACGCCCCTAAAAATCAAATAATTCTCGAATCTATCCTTTGGTGGACTGTTTTGATAGTCTGAAGTAGATCAACCATAACATTTTACTTCAATATCCAAATTGGATGAAACCAATTTCATTAGAAAGAGGACTCTCATATCTTTCCGTTGACATATAGTATCTCACCCAGATCATTGTGTACGAGGAGTTATGATCATTTGAAATTGACCCAAAAATTCACTTTTGATAGGCTGAAGTAGATCGACCATAACTTTTTTCTCCGATAGACAAATTGGTGAAACCAATTTCATCGGAAGAAGACTCGCAGAGATTTCCGTTGATATATAGTATATTACCCACATCATTATTTACAAGGAGTTATGATCATTTAAAGTTGAGAAAAAATACGCCAGGCCTCAGTACTTTTTTCCTGCACGTTTTACTGTTCACTACTATTCACGGTTCGATCGGAATGTTCATAACTCGTCGCTCGGGTGTCCATTTTGGATGATCCACATATCGTTGGAAAGATTATTTGATACTATACGCAATGGTGGGTCATAATCTAAGACATTCCGCATGGAAAATTTATATTTCATTCTAGAAGATAGAACCCAACACGTTTACGCACAAAATTTCAATGAAAAATTTCCTGGGGTATTACATCATCCCCCCTTGGAAATATTCATCCTGGAATGAAGCTAGATATGCCAAGATTAGATAGGGAATAGAGCATACGGATGAAACCATTCGTTAGACTCATCACCACATCGTTTCTCACTCCGAATGCAACATAGAATGCATAAATTCAAGAAACTACAGATGAACACATAATAAATGACAGCTGAACTGCTGCAACTTTTATCAAAAGTGCATGATTTAGGAAAGAACGGTACCTTCAGCTTGATCGGAGTTCGCAGAAAATAGGTACGGGTACTTGGACGCATATTCGCCTCAGCTTCCCAAGTTGCACCCTCAACAGATTAGTTTCGCCACACACCTTGACCAAGGGAACTTCTTTGTTCCTTAGTCTTCGGAAACTGAAATCAAGAATCTCAACAGGAATCTCATCAAAAGAAAGATTTTCTTGAATGTCAGCACTCACAGAGGAATCTACTACCACAGCATCGCTAATATGCTTTCTAAGCATGGAGACATGGAATATTGGATGAACAGAGGACAACTCGGAAGGAAACTCGACCTCATAAGCTACCTTACCAACATGGCTAAGAATTTTGTAAGGACCAACATAACGGGGACTAAGCTTCCCCTTCTTTCTGAATCTCTCCACCCCCTTCATGGGTGAAATTTTCAGATACACTAGGTCACCAACTTCAAACTCAAGGTCTCTCCTTCTAACATCCGCATATGACTTCTGATGACTCTGCGCAGTTTTCAACCTTTCCCTAATCAACTTAACTTTTTCCATAGCCTCAAATACCGAATCAGGACCACTCACAACCGCTTCACCCACCTCGAACCAACCTATGGGTGATCTATACTCCTCCCATATAAGGCTTCAAATGGAGCCATGCCAATACTAGAGTGGAAACTGTTATTGTAAGCAAACTCTATCAACGGTAAGTGATCATCGCAACTTCCCTTAAAGTCAAGTGCACAAGCTCTCAACATATCCTCTAAGGTCTAGATGGTCCACTCATCCTGACCATCGGTCTGCGGATGAAAAACAGAACTCAAAAGCACTTGGGTACCAAGACCCTTCTGAAAAGCTTTCCAAAATTACAAAGTGAACTGAGTACCCCTATTCGAAATGATAGACAAGGGAACTCCATGCAGTCTGACTAGCCCTCAGATATACAATCTAGCGTAATCCTCAGTAGTATATGAAGTATGAATAGGCAAGAAATGAGAAGACTTAGTCAACCTATCAACCACAACCCATATGGAATCATGATGGCGTCGGGAAGGAGGTAAACCAATCACGAAGTCCATATTTATCTCTTCCCACTTCCAGGTAGGAATACTAAACTCTTGCATCATACCACCAGGTCTTTGGTGTTCAACCTTAACCTGTTGGCATGTTGCACATTAGCTACAAATGCTGCTATATCTTTCTTCATGCCACTCCACCAATAGATTTCCCGCAAGTCTCGGTACATCTTGGTGGCACCAGGATAAATAGAATATCGCGCCCCATGCGCTTCAGCCATAATCCTCTATCTGAGATCATCATCATTCGGGAAACACAATCTACCCTGCAATCTCAACATACGATCTCCCCCTTGGGAGAAAACCTCTACTTTTTGGTCCTTGACTGACTCCTTCAGTCTGACCAAACTAGCATCTAAGTATTGCTTTTCATTCACTTCCGAAACCAAGGAGGATTCGGAACTACTCTGAACCCCTATACTACCTTCAGCAGAGTCAAACAACCTAATCCCCAATCTAGCCAAACGATGTACATCACGAGCCAACTCTTTCTTACCTTCTACCACATACGAAACACTACCCATGGACACTCTACTTAGGGCATCCGCCACAATATTGGCCTTGGTCGGATGGTACAGCACACTCATATAATAGTCCTTTAACAATTCAAACCATTGTCTCTGCCTAAGATTCAATTCTCTCTGGGTAAAAACATACTGCAAACTCTTATGATCAGTGAAAACATCAACATGGACACCATACAAATAGTGTCTCCAGATTTTCAAAGCAAACACAACAACAGCCAACTCAAGGTCATGGGTGGGGTAATTTTTCTCATGGGGTTTCAACTGTCTAGAAGCATAAGCTATCACCTTACCCTTCTGCATCAATACGCAGCCCAACCCAACTCTCAAAGAATCATAGTACACCATAAAACCATCAACACCATCAGGCAAAGTCAAAACAGGGGCTGAAGTGAGTCGAGTCTTCAACTCCTGAAAACTCTTATCACAAGATTCGGACCACTAGAACTTCACTTTTTTTTGGGTCAACCGAGTCATAGGAGACTCTATAGAGGAGAAACCCTAAACAAAATAGAGGTAATAGCCAGCTAAACCCAAGAAACTTTGGATATCAGTCGGAGAAATAGGTCTAGGCCAATTTCTAACAGCTTCGGTCTTTTGGGGATCAACTCTAATACCCTCGGAAGAAATGATATGACCCAGAAAAGCAACTGACCTTAGCCAAAACTCACACTTACTAAACTTGGCAAACAACTTGTGATCTCTAAGGGTTTGCAAGAGAATTCAGAGATGATCAGAATGTTCATCCTCACTACGGGAGTACACCAGTATATCATCGATGAACACTATGACAAACATATCCATATATGGTCTGAACACTCGATTCATAAGGTCCATGAAAGCTGCTGGGTCATTAGTTAACCCGAAAGACATAACAAGAAACTCAAAATGGCTATAACGAGTTCGGAAAACAGTTTTTGGGATGTCACACTCCCTAACTTTGAGTTGATGATAGCCGAAACGAAGGTCTATCTTTGAGAAATAACTTGCACCTTACAATTGGTCAAACAAATCAGCTATTCTCGGAAGGGGGTACTTATTTTTACGGTGACTTTATTCAGTTGGCGGTAATCAATGCACATACGCAAAGAGCCATTTTTTTCTCACAAACAACACATGAGCACCCCAAGGAGAAACACTAGGCCTTATGAAATCCTTATCTAGTAGATCTTTGAGTTGCTCTTTCAACTCCTTAAGTTCTGTAGGGGCCATATGGTAAGGAGGAATAGAAATGGGCTGAGTATCGGGAAGAAGATCAATCCCTAACTCTATCTCTCTATCAGGAGGTACCCCTGGGAGATCATCCAGAAAGACATCAGAAAACTCATTGACGACGTTAACAGACTGGAGAGTTGGAGTCTCAGACTTATTGTCTTTGACTCTAACCAAATGGTAAATACACCCCTTGGAAATAAGCTTTTTAGCTTTGAGGTAAGAGATAAAATGACTCTTGGGTGACATAGAATTCCCAGACCACTCAAACACGGATGCACCCAGAAACTGAAACTTGACCATTCGGGTCCAACAATCAATAGAGGCATAAGAAGAATATAGCCAGTCCATACCCAGAATAACATCAAAATCTACCATGTCTAACTCAATCAGATCATCCAACAAGACTCTATGAAAAATGGTAACAGGACACTTTTTATACACTTTCTGGGCAACAATCGAATCACCCACTGGGGTAGAAACTAGGATAGGCTCAGGAATAATCTCAGGACTCATTAGAAAATTCACAACAATCAAAGGTGTAACATATGAGAAATTGGATCCAGGATCCAACAAAGCATACACATCAAACTGAAATATACAAAGCATACCAGTAACAAAATCGGGAGAGTCCTCCTGTTCCTGGCGGGACAGAAAAACATAGAATCTATTCTGGCGCTGCCCGCTGAGCTGGGGCTGGGCGAGTCGCTGGAACTAGAGCACTAACAGTTTGAGTCTGGGTCTGAGGGCGATAGTCACGACGCCCTTTTCTATCCTATGGACAATATCTAAATCTGTGACCCATGTCACCACACCGGAAACAACCCCTCTTCTCATCCTAATACTCACCCGAATGAGCCCTACCACACTTAGGACACAGGGGATGATTTGTCTTACTGCCAGCACTGTACTGGGACCTGGATGCATATGACCTGCTACCTTACTCCTGCCTACCTCTAGGCATAGGAGCACTAGCAGATGACGGTTCTGGCATAGACGAACGATCCTGATACTGAGGCCGACTCCCTCCCTGCGATCTAGTCTGACCCTGTCCATGCTGCTTAAAACTAGCTCTCTTATTCCCTCTCATTCTATCTCTCTCCTTAATCTTGTCTGCCTTAATCTGTTGGGCATGAGTCATCAGCCTAGAAAGATTCATCTCACTATTCAGCATAGTAGACCTACACTCCTTACCACAAAACTAGACACTTCAGTCACTAACTTACTCATACTAGCCCGATTATCAGCCACTAAGTTAGGAGCAAACTTGGCCAACTGATTAAACTTTAGACAGTACTCCCTAACAGTCATAGATCCCTGTCGCAGGTTCATAAACTCTTCAACCTTCGCCTCCCTCATCTCCAAAGGGAAAAACTTGTCCAGGAATGCATCCTGGAACTCTTGCAAAGTCGTAGGGACAACTCCTTCACCTCTACCTTTTCTCCAAGCAACAACCTAGTCATAAGCAAGGTCTTTCAACTTATACGCAGCCAACTCCACACTATGTTCCTCAGATACATGCATCACCTGAGTAATCTTCTACACCTCCTCTACAAACAACCGTGGATCCTCATCAAACTTGGACCCATAGAATTCTGGTAGATTCATCCGCATGAAGTCATGGATCCTGGCAGCAGCTGAATACCTCCCTGCTGTTGTGGAGACGGGGCCGGGTTAGCCTGAATATTTGTAGTAACATCTTGGGCCAGCTCCTGAAAGGCTACCTGAAATTCAGCATGACACACGTTTTCATTCAATGGGTCAGCGGGTTGAGGTTGCTGACAATCATTATTTCTTCTTGCTCGACATGGAGGCATATTTCTGAAAGAGGAGAGCACAAATCAATAGCAGAGAGAGACACTTTAAGCATGATAGACTTCTAAAAGAAAGAATCACACTTTTTCCTAAAACATCTTGTAGCCTCTTGATCATAGATGTGGCGCGCTACACACCGATGATCAAGACTCTACTTAACGCGGCTTGTCAGACTCCCTACGACACCTTAAAATATTTGGCTCTAATACCAAGTATGTAACACCCCGAAAAAAGGAGTCCCGGAGCATCACACGGTGCTTGAGGCTATGAGTAGCCCCAAGCTAACCCTTTGAGCCATTTTCATTCAGTTCAACACAAATCAATGGGGTTTCTATAAATAACCCTCAAATATCAACAGAGTAATCATCATCCAAGAAGAATTTTTTTTCCAGAAAAATAACAAAATACGACTTATTAGTCAACTCCCAACATCTATACTAGTCTGACAAGCCTCTAAGAAAATCAATAAAACCAGCGAACCATTGAGACATGCCCCAACTGACTCATACTCAGTTATCAAATGTAAACAATTCCGTGAAACCAACATCAGACATCACGTCCTCGGAACATGAGGACTCACCACAACAAAGGATGTAGAACAACATGCTCGAAGAATCACTGTCGAACCTAGAACTGAGCACCTGAACCTACATTCTGAGAAAATACAGCCCACATCCGAAGATGTGGGTCAGTACCATGGAAAGGAATCGAGTATATGGGGGTGTATGCAGTTGTATAAATATCATCATCATAAATATTTATAAGAAATATGCAGAATGTATGAAAGACTCACATAGCCCGAAGAAAATCATCATAATCATGAGAGGATGAAATAAGTATAATAACACATATGAGTCATCATATAATTTATCAATCACTTTCAGTTCATCAAGAATATCAATTCTCAAAATGTAAATATCATTTAAATCTTTCGAAAGAATAACTTTCACAATTCCACTTTCAAATTACTTCACCATTCACCATAGACACAAGGAAACACACACACACTGGGAGATCCTATAACCGACATAAACCATGTGAGCTATATGGAGTCCAACGTACAACCCACATTGGGGAGAGACGTCCTATCCTTGCCATCGGAGTAGGACTATCGATATTAAATCCTCACAAACTAGTGATCACTAATAAATCAGCCTCAAGCTCACTCCTACAGGGGCACGTAGTTTTAGGGAAGTAAGGTCGCTTTATACCTCCCACTCGGTGCTAAATATTTCTCCCGGACATAGCTCAAATCATTTCAAAGACAATCCACAACAAAATAATTTCAGTAATATATAAATATACATCGGGAGCCATCATACTTCCCATCTATCAAAATCAACCACATTGTGAATTTCTTTCACACTCGAGTTCAAAACAACTCCATTATGACCAAAAGGTCAAATCATTCAAAATATCTCAAATATTCAACATCAACGTGCTTATAACACACACTTTCTCAAAAAACATAATTTCCAATGGGGATTCACGACCCAAATATCAAAATCATGATAAATATCGTTCAAGATTCATGCTTTATATCACCACGCATGTAAATTCATCTTTCAAAATCATAAATATCAAGATTTCATAATAATCATCATAAGATATGGGTTCATGCTTCAAATTCATAAAAATCAAATAAAAATCATGCCTTTGTAAAGAAAATTACTTTTGGGCACAAGAACGAAAGAGAGTTCTTGTTGAAAACCCCCACATACCTTGAATGATGAACTTTAGATCGATACTCATTTTTGAGTTGTTAATCGTGCCTTTGAATGATGGTTCTCTGAGTTCTTGAACTAGGAACTTGGAATCTTGAATAAATTTGCAGAATTAATGGTGAACTTTGGAGTTTCTTGAAGTTGGATGTATGAGCTTAGGGTTTTCTTTTTGAGGAAATTTGATGAAATATAACATATAATGCTTCTAATAGGCTTTAATATAGGGTTTGGACGGATTTTGGGTGAGGGGGAATGACCAAAATGCCCCTAAAAATTAAATAATTCTCGAATCTGTTCTTTGGTGGACTGTTTTGATAGTCTGAAGTAGATCAACCATAACGTTTTACTTCGATATCCAAATTGGATGAAACTAAGTTCATTAGAAAGATGAGTCTTATATCTTTCCGTTGATATATAGTATCTCACCCATATCATTGTGTACGAGGAGTTATGATCATTTGAATTTGACCCAAAAATTCACTTTTGATAAGCTAAAGTAGATCGACCATAACTTTTTTCTCCGATAGAAAAATTGGATGAAACCAATTTCATCGGAAAGAGGACTCGCAGATATTTCCATTGATATATTGTAGATCACCCAGATCATTATGTACAAGGAGTTATGATCATTTAAAGTTGGAGAAAAAATATGCCGGGCCTCAGTACTTTTTCCTGCATGTTTTACTGTTCACTACTATTCACAGTTCGATCGGAATGTTCATAACTCATCGCTCGGGTGTCCGTTTTGGATGATACACATATAATTAGAAATCTTATTTAATACTCTACGCAATGTTGGGTCATAATCTAAGATATTCCACACGGAAAATTTATAATTCTTTCTAGAAGATAGAACCCAACACGTTTACGCACCAAATTTCAACGAAAAATTTCTCGAGGTATTACATATAGCTAAAAAAGTGAGAAATTTGGAGAAAAATATAAGAAATATGCTAGGACTAGGAGGGAAAAAAACCATTTCACAAAAAGATTATGTAAGTTTCCTGATGTCCATTTGCATCTAGGTTTTAAAACTCATGGTTTTGATAAGTACAAGGGCAATGAAAATCTATTGGATAATTTGAAAAGGTATTGTAATCATCTAAGAGGAGAAGGGGAAAAGAACTATTGATGGATTACTGTAACATCCCAAAAATGGGTACCGAGACGCCACACGGTGCTTAGGGCCATAAGTGATCCCAAGCTAACCCATCTACTGGCATACTTACAAGCAACTAAAATACAATACTTCTCGAAATGTATGACTGAATCAATCCCTTGAATCAAAAAGACTTATCACCTACTGACTGGAAGCTGCGAATTGACTAAATATGGTATATACGCTACAACTTGTACCTACATTATGGGACAATGTAGCACATAGTCATATATGTGGATCAGTACTTTGAGGATGTACTGAGTGTATGGGGGTGTATGCATTTACATAAATAATATCATTAATCTTTATAAAATTATGCATGCTGACATAAATGACTCACATAGATTGAATAAAAATCTGAAATATAAATCTCATAAATCAGGAATAATAAAGCATCTAGTATAAATCTCGTGAGTCATTTCACTTGCTTCTGAAATCTGTATTCTCCTCTTATTCTCACAACTTGTAAGCTAGATGAAATCTAAAACTAATTCTGTATAGTAAACTCTATAGCTTAATACTTTACATCCATAAAACTGTTTCAAGAGTGGGGGACATCTTTGGGAGGTTCTTCTAACCGACATAAACCATGTGAGCTACATTCCAACGTCTCGCTCACATTGGCGAGAGCTATTCTACCGTTGACATTAGAATAGAACCATAACTCTAATGATCACTATCTCATCCCCATGCTCATAAATCTCAATCCTACAAGGGCACGTAGTTCTAGAGAAGTAGGATGCGCTAAATCCAAAGTTCCCGCTCGGTGCTAAATACTACTCTCATACTCAAGCTTAGAATTCTTTTTAGGAAATCCACCTGAAAATAACTCAAGGGTCTATAGTGAAGACCAAATTATAATTCTCTTACCTTTAAATCATAAAGACTGAATAATGTGGATTCGTGTCTTAACTTAGGATTAAAAGCAATCTTTCTTTAAAATCAAAGTACTTGTTGATTGAATCACACTAAACAACATACTCTTCAAGAAACATCAAAACTCATACTTGGTTTAAAACTTGCACTCATGCTCAAATAATCTAAGTTTCATAATAAAGCTTAAATCATGACATTAATCTTGGAAACATCTAATCAATATGAGGATGTGCAACTCATAGCATAATTTCTCAACTTCTGTCATAAAATAGTGTAATAATCATGCAAATCAAGACTTGAACAACTAGTAAACTTATAATCTCAAAACAAAGTAATTTGGGTATAAACCTGCTTGCGTAAATACAAAATTCTTTAATAAAAATCAACAATTTGGGCACAAGAACGAAAGGAATGTTCTTTTTCAAACCCCACATACCTTAGATTGTGAACTTAATGAATAGGCTTGCTTTTGAGATGCTACTTGTACTCTTGAATGAGGGGGTTCTTGGAATTCTTGCACTAAGAACTTGGAATCTTGGCTCAATTTGGAGAATGAATAGAGAAATCTTGAGTTTCTTGGAGGAGAAGTATGATGAACTAGAGTTTTTGTTTTGAAGAGAATGAGGATTAGGGCATAAAGTTCTTTGTTATGTTATGTTTTTGGATGGATTGGGGGTAGGGTAATTGACCAAAATACCCCCCTTTAACTCTTAATGAACTGGAAAAACAAAATATTTGTGAACAAAGCAGTTACCGCGATGTGCCACTATTGCAGTGGCTCATTGGAAATCAACCATTAGGAACTGGGCAGACTCCACGATGCGGAGCCATCGCGATGCCCCTTTGGAATGCTATTTTAGCACCTGGCGCGATGCGCTAATATCTGCTAGGCTATTGGGAACTGAAAAATAGGATATTACTCCTCGCCACAATGTGGTAAGGGTCTGAATGACAGTGTTTTAAGACTGAAACTTCAATTAGCCATAACTTCTTGCCCGGTTATTGAATTTTGGCAAATCTTCTATCGTGGGAAAGCTAATTCAATTTTTCACACAATAAAAAGTCAAAATTATGAAAATTATATATTATTTAAACATTAATCACTTTGGAAGTCATTCCTCATTCTTATAGAGATGAAATTAGGCTTAAGGAAAGTTTGGGGTATTACAATATCTCCCCCTTAGGAACATTCATCCTCGAATATGGCTAGCTACACTAAGAATATAGAGGAAAACTAAGGGTGCATAACTGAAATAACTTGCTAAACTGATTTTACCTCATTCTAACCCTTTGAGTACTTCTGTGAGTGCACGAACTTATAATAAGAATAACTATATAGATGAATCTTTGATTCGGAAGGAGCTGAATGATGGAAGACTATTACCTTCGTCTAAACTTGTCTTTACTTATCGTAAGGAACTGATTGGTGTTGAGAGTTTAAAACTTGCTTGATGTGATCATGGTGCAATCGTACTTATAGATTGTGAAGTGATAGTTTATGCAGGAATAAATCACGAGAAAATAAGGCTAAGATTACACAATGGGTATTACACTGTCTGAGCTGGAACACTTGGAAAATGAAGATCGTTCAGTGAATACTTACGCACTGAATCATTACTAGATATCCAAATTTTGAAACTGATGCTCTGAATTCTCAAATTTTCATGGGTTCGATCAACTATTTACTGGAGTGACCGTACTTATGAAACTTCAGGTAGTAAAACCAGACTAGTTCGGAAAATGGAAAACTATATAAATCTATCCATCTGATTGTTAAACTGGACTGCTGACTATCCAAACTGAATCATAATAGATACTCATACTCAAGTAGAGGATTTCATAAACACCCCCTAGGGAGTTCTAACGATATGAGGGAGAAAAGAACTTTGGGAATGATCTAAAAAAGGCACCTGAATAAGAGATTACAATATTTCTACGACTCTATAGCTTGGAACATAGACCCCTTTGAATCATAGACTGGGATAGAATTTTTGGGCCTTAGGCAACGCAACACCTTACTAGAAAGCTTAGACATACTTCTAAAATATTTTCTCAACTATTACTTTCCCTTAAAGACCATACTCATTGATTCATCTTCTGATTCTCACATGGCCGTTGATATTTCCATCTACTCATGTTCTAAACTGAACTAAATTCCCTCATTATCTTCAAGCCTAACCCACAATCATAGGATACACCATATAACACTGTAATACTAGTTTGAACTGTAATTTAACACACCCTCCACTTCACAACTTCTCATCTCATGCAAAATTCTTATTACCGCTCTAACAACCACATTCAACCTCGTACTAGACATTTAAAACGTGCAGTGCATTTATCCAGATATATACAAACTTGATGTTCAAGCCTACTTCTATAACCACATATGGACTTCTAAACATACTTTCATAAAACACCCTTGTTAAAACCTACAAACCTCTATCAAGAAAACTTCCATGCACCACTCTTAAGAAGACATACATAACATATTCTGAACTGACCAGGTCATATACAAAAACTTCACTCAATATTTCTTCAGACTCATAGAATTACATAAAGAAAGCATATGACCATCTTCCCCAACATGACACATTTACTCTCTCCTATATACACAACTACTCATCATCACTATTTTTAACTTAAGAAAAAGGTCACTAAAAGGTTAGAACACGAGGACCTGTAGCATAAAGGGATACCTCTCATCTGAGGCTTGAGGAATAAAGTATTTAACATCATGAACTTATCAAAGAGGTCTAACCCGAGGACATGCATGATATAAATTTGAATTTCACTGCTCATTAAAAGTATTGCTTGAGCACTTGAACTGAACATACCGTAAATCTTGAGTACATGAGTCATGAGCTGCATGACCCAAATTTGGAGTTCATAACTTATGAAATGTGATTCCAACTGCTAAAAGAACTGGAACTCCTCCTTTTGGGAACTAGGAGAGTACATAATTCTCTAACATATGCATGAGCATGAATTAAGATCAGGGAATTAACATGTAAGGTATGAGTAGGTATTGGGACAACTAAAAATACTGAAATAAGATTGGGTCAAGCATCAATCTTTCTCATAGCTATTCTACAACTTACTGGTACAACTACTAGAATCTCAAAGATTGACTTAGTTACTTATTCTATTATCTCCCCCTTAGCTTTAATCCATCACTCTAAGTTTGTGAACCTCTATATTAACTCTAACCTAAACTGCACTCACTTTGCTCTAGAGTGGGATATAATTAATACACAGTAAATCAAACTTACCCTGAAGGACTATATCTTCACGTATATCACCTAAAGCTAATACTTATTTCTAAGATTTGACTCTCAAACTTCTGTGAGGCCAAAAGTCATCATATAACAACTTAAACACTCACCAACTTAGATTTTTAACACTTGACATGGATATCATCATCCTTTAATAAACCACACTACTCCCTTCATACTCTGCTAACACCATTTACTATCACATCTCCAAAATTACATTTTCTCTAAACTATAGGAATAAAGATCATACCAACAAGGCTCAATACTATGAATAAAAACTCTGTAATTTAGCAATTAAGAACATCATATACTATACAGCTAGTCTCCTTCCTCTTAGCAACTCAACGGTACAACTAACCACACAACACTTAATAATTTAGAAAATAGGAGCCCTTTATCACCTTGGGCATACCTCAACATCATACTTACAAAATCATACTTATTCACAAATAGCTGGACTCAAACATTTGCTTCCACTGTTCAAGCCTATTAGATCACTTCCCTATAACTAGTACCATTAACCAAGAAATTGTCACATCTTCTTTCATGACCACCAATCGTTCAAACTTAATGTCTAGTGCTCAACATGATTTACAACCCCTCCTCACACATAATTCTCACTTGAAAACTATAAAACAAAACATCAAGAAACACTAGCCCACTCAAACCTCATAACAACAATTATCGATCATAATCATATGGCCTATCTTAATCACAATACATTAACACATCCTCCATCCAAACATCATTACTATATACCTATCTATACACCTAAACTTCTTTCACAGCTCTATAGGTTTTAACTAAACTCCTTCTTGCAATCTCAGGGAACCCTAAATTAAAAACTCTCATCCACCATGTTCTTTCATTAATAACCTATACTTTTCTAGAACAACAAAATCCATCAACAACTCTTTTCATACTTCAAGAAAACAACAATTCACCTCAACTAATAACTCCTTCTCTACCTTCTACTAAAATAACACACAAGGACATATCACTTTATTACTAACTCAATCATATGCAAAAATATTTGGCTATACATATATTCAATAAACCGCACTTACCATCCTTCTTGTGAATATACCTCTAAACCCCCAGTTCTAACAAACATAAGAACAATATGGTGAACAATAAGTTGCTAGTGAATCAAAATAGGCCTCACACGACTTTACTAGACTTTGATTTTTGTGTTTTGAACAAGAAAATGAGATGAATAACAAGGCAACTATGCTAGTGAATCGAAAGGGCCCCACATGGCTTCACTAGACTTTTAGTTTCAATAACACAATGATAACAAGATTACAAGATATAGAAAATTGGCACATAATATTCAATGATCTAAGAATACACATCTTAGTCTGTCTTAACTGAATCAGTCATATAACTGAGGGCATAACTTTAAACTTGAGGGGCTTATAACACACTAGAAGGCCCCTCTCAAGCCGCTTTGTGAGACTTCTGAAACTTCTTGCTAGCAAGTCTGAGAGCATTATCAGGGAAGAAAATTGAAACTTGTCGATCATGTTACATCAAGAATAGTACATAGATAAAGAATTATAGATTATTATTATAGAATCTAAGGAGGAATCTAAAAGCACATCTGACTTGGGCTTAGTGCACAATTTTTATGAACATGAATAAAGCTCTTCAAACTTTGGAATTTAAAAGCACTGATGGGCTACTTTCTAGTCTACTTAAAGTTCCATAACTATCTGTAGAGATTGTCTGAGAAAGCTTTATCAGTAAAGACTTAAGCTTGACTATTTCTGATACCTTAAAAATAAGGCAGAGATGGCCTGAATAGAGTAAGATGAAAATCTATATAAGTTTCTTAGATAACCTTTCTATAGAAGGATCTAAGACTTGAAAGAATCGAAACATTTCCTAAATGACTCATAACCTCTCGACGAAAAGTACAGACATCTCCGTACCATTCCGCAAGACTCTACTAGACACGACTTTACAGACATCCTAGGAAAATTAAACTTGTGCTCTGATACCAAGTTTGTAACGCCCCAAAAATGGGTCCCGAGGCGTCACACGGTTCTTAGGGTCACAAGTTATCCCAAGCTAACCCTTCTACTGGCATACTTACAAGCAACTAAATAAAATACATAAATCTGAACAAAATCAGTGGATAAACTTTTCTAAACTTGATCAATAAAATCTAAATTTACAAGATTACAACTCTACTTTTGACAACAAAATTGAAATAAAATTTACTAACACTGCCGACTATCTATGAAGCCTCTACTAGTACTGATTATAGGTAGCCGGGTCATGACTCCCGACTATCCCAACTCAATAAGACTGAATAAAGAAAATACAATACTTCTCTAAATGTATGATTGACTCAAGCCCTTGAATCAAAAGGACTCATCACCTACTGACTGGAAGCTGCGAATTGACTGAATATGGTATATGCGCTACAACTTGTACCTACACAATAAGACAATGTAGCACATAGACATATATGTGGATTAGTACTTTGAGGATGTACTGAGTGCATGGGGGTGTATGCATTTACATAAATAATGTCATTACTCTTTCTAAAATCATGCATGCTGACATAAATGACTCACATAGCTTAAATAAAAATCTGAAATATAAATCTCATAAATCAGGAATAATAAAACATGTAGTATAAATCTCGTGAGTCATTTCACTTGCTTCTAAAATCTGTATTCTCCTCTTATTTTCACAACTTGTAAGCTACATTAAATATGAAACTCATTCTGTATAGTAAACTCTTTAGCTAAATACTTTAAATCCATAAAACTGTTTCAAGATGGGGGACATCTTTGGGAAGTTCTTCTAACTGACATAAACTATGTGAGCTACCTGGAGTCCAGCCTTTCACCCACGTTGGGGAGAGTGTTCTATCCTTGCCATCAGAATAGAACCTTAACTCTAGTGATCAATATATCATCCCCAGGCCCATAAATCTCAATCCTACGAGGGAACGTAGTTCTAGAGAAGTAGGATGCGCTAAATCCACAGTTCCTGCTCGGTGCTAAATACTACTCTCATACTCAAGATCAAAATTTCTTTAGGAAATCCACCTAAAAATAAATCAAGGGTCTATAGTAAAGACAAAATTATAATTCTCTTAGCTTTAAATCATAAAGACTGAATAATGTAGATTCGTTTCTTAACTTAGGCTTAAAAACAATCTTTATTTAAAATCAAAGTACTTGTTGATTGAATCACACTAAACAACATACTCCTCAAGAAATATCAAAACTCATACTTGGTTTAAAACTTGTACTCATGCTCAAATAATCTAAGTTTCATAATAAAGCTTAAATCATGACATCAATCTTAGAAACATCTAATCAATATGAGGATGTGCATCTCACAACATTATTTCTCAACTCATGTCATAAAATAGTGAAATAATCATGCAAATCAAGACTTGAACAACTAGTGATCTCATAATCTCATAATAAAGTAATTTGGATATAAACCCACTTGCAAAAATACCAAATTCTTTAATAAAAATCAACAATTTGGGCACAAGAACGAAAAGAGTGTTCTTTTTCAAACCCCACATACCTTAGATTGTGAACATAATGAATAGACTTGTTTTTGAGATGCTACTTGTACTCTTGAATGAGGGTTCTTAGAATTCTTGCACTAAGAACTTGGAATCTTGGCTCAATTTGGAGAATGAATGGAGAAATCTTGAGTTTCTTGGTGGAGAAGTATGACGAACTAGGGTTTTTATTTTGAAGAGAATCAGGATTAGGGCATAAAGTTCTTTGTTATGTTATGTTATGTTTTTGGACGGATTGGGGGTAGGGTAATTGACCAAAATACCCCCTTTAACTCTTAACGAACTGGAAAAATAAAATATTTGCGAACTAAGAGGTCACCGTGACGCACCACTATCATGGTGGCTCACTAGAAATTGACCACTGGTAACTGGGTAGACTCTGTGATGTGGAGCCATCGTGGTGCGCTTTTGGAATGCCATTTTGGAACCTGAAGCGATGCACCAATATTGCGCTAGGCTACTGGAAACTAACAAATGGGATATTACTCCTGTCCGTGATGTGCTAAGGGTCTGAATGACAATGTTTTATGACTGAAACTTCAATTAGCCATAACTTCTTGCCCGATTATCGGATTTGGGTGAATCTTATTTTGTGGAAAAGATAATTCAATTTCCCACACGATAAAAACTCAAAATTAGGAAAATTCTATATGATTTAAACATTTCTCACTTTGGAAGTCATTCCTTAATCTTATAGAGGCAAAATTAGGCTTAAGGAATGTTCAGTGTATTACACTTACTTTGGAGAGATTCTGGTGGGGATGGCTTCAGAATGGGTCATTGATCAAGATATTTCTCATTGGCATGTTTTTCCTAACATGGCTAGAGATTTTTCCCACCAATTTCTATATAATATTGATATAGTGCCAGATCAAACCACACTTGCCAACATGAGAAAAAGACCACTGAATATTTTTGAGAATATTCTATTAGATGGAGGGAGAAAGCTGCTAGAGTTAAACTGTCAATAAATGAGTCTAAGATGATTGATATCTTTCTTCATGCATAGGAACTTAACTACTTCCATCATTTGCTTTCCACTATTAGAAATACATTTGTCGAGGTCATTAAGGTTGGAGAGGTAGTAGAAATGGAGTTAAGTCTAGAAAAATCATAAGTTAAGCTGCCTTGAAAGCAACACACAAACAATTAAAAATGATTTTGGAATGTTTGGAGAAAATAAAAGAAAGGGGGATATGTCTACTATTATGTCAGGACCACGACAAAACCCAAAAGGTTTGCGTCACCCATACACACAATCTCAATCCCAAATTTATATCCAAGACCTATATTATCATCCACGATACCGTGTTCCTCCCTAAAATCAATTATATTCTATTTCATCCTCTCAGTACCCTATTTATAATGCAAAGCCATATCCTTGAACCCCTTCATACCCATAACGGCGTGCGCCGGTTCTTCAAAATCATCTTCTAACCCCACAAGTTCAACAAGGCCCTTCTAAATGTAATTTACAACCTAGATCAGATTATAAGAAGGTTAACATAGGTGAAGATAATTTCACTACTATTGGAGAATCATATGCTAGCTTATTTCAGAAATTAAGGGCCCTAAATGTTCTAAGACCAATTGAGAGAAAGATCCTGAATCCTCCCTCTAAAAATTTAGATTACTTTCTAAGATCTGCATACTGCTCTGATTCTCTAAGGCAAGACATAGAGAAATATTGGTACTTGAAAAAAGCAATTAAAGAGTTGATCGACACACAATAAATTATGGTGCAAAGTCCAGACTCTACAAATATTAATCA
The DNA here is from genome assembly GCA_030864215.1 of Capsicum pubescens. Classification (NCBI taxonomy): domain Eukaryota; kingdom Viridiplantae; phylum Streptophyta; class Magnoliopsida; order Solanales; family Solanaceae; genus Capsicum; species Capsicum pubescens. Next base: position 208,131,304 of record CM061545.1, read on the forward strand.
AAATCCAGTGCAGACTCATACGGAAACTAATATGCCTGAGTTGATTTCTAGTAGAGAAGAGGCTATAGTTTTCTTTGAGCCTGTCATTAAAATTAAAATTGATATGGAAAAGTTAGAAAATATTATAGATTTGACAAAGGTTATGCCTATGAGATTAAATGAGGTGGTAGCAAATCCCAAGTTGTTAAATACTCCCTTGGTTATGGGAAAGTAACTTCAGAAAGTATTGGGCCAGGTTAGATAAAACTAAAGTTAATTATTCCTAGAAGGCCAACCATATCTTTATTAATTATAACTGGATCTCCCATAACTCTATTTATTATTAAACTAGTGTCACAACTTCCTATGGTTAATACAAAATTGTCCCTGGAACTATAATCACACTATGGTTACATACAAGGGAAATGAAGTTATTGAAAAAATTGATGGAGTAGGGAACTAACCCATTCTGGGAGGTGTTTTACCCTAGAAGAGTTAGGGAAATCTAATCAAGGTAACAAGGACCGAATGTTTGTCAAGAAACCAATTATTGAAGAAAAGGCTGAAGAATTCCTAATAACGATGAAGTTGTTAAAATATTCTATCGTGGAACAATTAAAGAATACGACAACCCAACTTTCTTTGTTGTCTTTAACGATACACTCAGACTATCATCCCAAAGCTATAATGAAGAATTTGAATGAGGCACACATGACCATTAATATTAAGGTGAACCAATTGGAGAAAATTATTGGTAGAATCTTTGAGGTTAATAGGATCACTTACTCTGATGATGATTTACCTGCAGAAGGTACTAGACATATCAGGCCTTTATATTACTGTGAAATATGAGCATTCCTATGTCACTCAAGTATTGATTGATTAAGGATCTGGTGCTAAATTTGTCCTATATCAACTTTTCCAAAGTTAAACATTAGTGTGGAAAGGATTTAACCTAATAATGTATGTATCAGAGGTTTTGATAGATTAAAAACAAATGTCATTGGCTAGATGGAGATTATACAGACAATAGGCCTGTGAATTTTGCCATAGATTTTCAAGTGTTAAGTTTTGATGCTTCAATAATATGTTATTGGGTAGGCCATAGGTTTATAGTGTTGGTGTAGTCACATTTACATTAATCCAAATAGTCAAATTTGAACACGATAGATAAGGAATAATTATTCATGGTGAAGGGGACTTGTCCATGGATAAATACTATTCCATTTCCTATTTTGAGGAATACAATATAGATTGAGCACCAATTTATCAAGATTTTGAGGTAGTGGCTATTGAGAATATCCTCAATAGGAATCTCATTCCAAGGCCATAATTTCTCTCTGCATCTATTATGGTAGTGAATGAAATGTTAAAGCATGGTTTTAAACCAGGAAAAGGTCTAGGGATGTCTTTACAAGGCAGAAATCATCCAGTATATCTTCGTGAGAGATTTGGTACCTTTGGTTTGCGGTATAAACCCACTTTTAAGGATATAAAGAGAGCTAAGAAGCAAAAAAAGATGCATGATCACTTACAAAGCCAATACCTCCACTCAACGAGTCCTTTATCAATATCAATGTTGTTAGATCCTCCATATTACCTGCCATAGAGTAAATGAATGATGACGATATAGAGTTGATCAGCCTCTTCCAAAATATGGATATTGAAGATGATATGGTTAAAATTGAGAAAGGTAGCAGTAATGCAGATGTGGAGTTTATTAGCCCTGATGTCCAGCTCATTAATTGGGAGGCTACTCTTCTCCCTACAAAAAAAGAGTTTTGGTAGTTTTTTATTTTTTTCTATGGTTTGAATTAGTCCAAGGTTGTAACTCAAATCTTTATCTTGTTTGGTTTTATGTTCAAACCTTCCTATTTTTATTTTTAATGAAATACAATTTCCCTTTATTTTATTTTGAGTCTAATATTTACTTATTTATTTTTTATTACACAATTCTTTCTATGCCAATTTTAGTGACATGACATGCATGAATAATTGTCAAACAGATCTTAAAATGCAATCTAATCATGAAATAATGAATAAGTAAGTTGAATATGATGAAGAGGAAATTCTTGAGGAAATAAGAAAAGATTTCAAACAGTTTATGATTAAGTCAAACCCTAATATGGATGAAACTGAGGTGATCAATCTAGGAGATCATGAAAATATTAGGGATACTAAGATAAGTGTACATGCTCAACCATAACAAAATAAAGATATAATTTAATCCTTGCCTTACTACTAGGATATCTTGTCATGGTCTTATGATTACATGCCTGGTTTGAGCACTTATTTGGTAGTTTATAAGTTGCCAACTGATCCTTCTTTCCTTCCTATCAAACAACAGTTAAGGAAGCTTAAAACTAATATGAGTGTAAAAATCAAAGAGAAAATCACAAAGCAACTTGAGGCTAAAGTCATTCTAGTGGTACAATATCCTACTTGGCTAGAAAATATTATCCCTGTCCCAAACAAAGATGGTAAAGTTAGGATCTTTGTTGATTATTGGGATTTAAACAAAGTAAGTCTATAAGATGATTTTCCATTCCCCAATATCCATATTTTGTTGGAAAACTGTGCTAAGCATGAGCTTGCATCTTTTGTGGATTGTTACTCAAGGTATAACCAGATTATTATGGACCAAGAAGATGCAGAGAAGGCAATATTTATCACATCATGGAGGAAATATTATTATTAAGTCATGCCATTTGGACTAAAGAATGCTGGGACAACTTACATAAGGGCAATGGATAATATTTCTCAAGATATGATGCATAACGAGATTGAAGTTTATGTAGATAATGTGATCATTAAGTTAAAAGAACATTCTAACCATGTCAAAGATCTGAGGAAATTCTTTGAAAGGCTTCACCAGTATAATCTCAAACTTAATCCAGCCAAAGGTTTATTTGCAGTCCCGTCTTAAAAGCTCTTAGGGTTTATAGTTAGTAGGTGTGATATTGAGTTAGATCCGTCAATGTTAAAATCAATTCAAGAATTTTCTCCACCAAAGAATAAAACGTAGGTGACGAGCCTACTTGGAAGGTTGAATTACTTCAGTAGATTTATTTCCCAACTCACGATAACATGCGATCCAATTTTCAAGTTGTTGAAGAAGAATTCTAAAGTTGAATAGACTGAAGAATGTTAAGAGGTACTTGATAAAGTCAAGAGGTACTTGTCGAATCTCATGTTTTGGTTCCACCAGAGCTAGGCAGACCCTTGATATTATATATGTCTATTTTAGACAACTCTTTTGGTTGTATTATGTCAAAATGGTGTCGTAGGTAGAAAGAAATAGGCCATTTACTACCTTAGTAAGAAGTTTACCGCTATGAGGCTAAGTACACTCTTCTCAAAAGAACATGTTGTGCATTGACTTGGGTAGCATAAAAGCTGAAGTATTATCTTTCATCTTAAACTACTTACCTCATTTCCCATATGAATCCCTTAAAGTACATTTTTTAGTAGCCTATTCCCATAACTAGACACGTAAAATGGAAGATATTTCTCAAAGAATTTGATATTTTCTATGTGACATAGAATGTGATAAAAGCCCAAACTTTAGAAGATTATTTAACTGAAAATCCTATTGTTGAGGGATATAAGCCATTAAAGACTTACTCTCCCAATGAAGAGGTATCATGTGTTGATGAGGTTATTTATGATGATTACCACTCAGGTTGGAAGTTATTCTTTGTTGGAGCTGCTAATTTTAACGAAGTTGGAATAGGATCAGCCCTTATTTCTAAATCTGGACAATATTATCCTATAACAACCTAAATTCAATTCCAATATACCAATAATATGGACAAATACGAATCTTGCATTCTTAGTTTGAGACTAGCTATTGACATAGGAATTAAAGAGTTGTTGATGTTAGGGGATTCAGACTTGCTAGTCTACCATATCCAAGAAGATTAAGAGACTCATACCTCAAAGATCATACCTTATTGAGATTGTTTACAGGATCTTTGTCAACAATTTGTATTATTAAAGTTCAAACATATTTTCATGGTTCTAAATGAGATTACTGATTCTTTGGAAACCTTATCTTCTATGCTCCAACATCCCGACAAAACTCATATATACCCCTTGAATATATATATTCGTGATTAACATGCCTGTTGTAATATGGTTGGGGAAGAACTTGATATAGAACCTTGTTTCCATGATATAAAAGAATATATCTAGTCCAGAAAATATCCAATATATGCTGATGGAAATCAAAAGAGAACTATTCAATGACTAGCTAGTGGATTTTTCCTATGTGGGGGAATCTTGTATAAGAGGACTCCAGATTTTGGAATTTTAAAGTGCATATATTCTAAAGAATCATTAAATATCATGACCAAAATACATTCTGGGATTTTTAGACCTGTAACACCCCAAATTTTTGGTCCTTGAAACTTTCTGAAATTTTATCCTCACTGCCAAGACTACGACTCCCCTTACGAGTCATAGGGAGTCTTGGTGGGTATTATAGATACAATCATAGCCTAGATAGTATGTTATCTTAGAGATCCTATCATAAATATGACTTTGACCCTATGAGTCATAGGGTCTCGTATAAGTCGTAGGGTGTCTTTGGTAACCTAACCAGTGTGATGGCCAAATTTTTTTTGCTTTGACAATGACTTGGACGAGTGAGTCATAATTAAAGAGTATGATTCATACGGTAAGACCCATAAATAAGTTAGTGTTGGTGGTCCTGGACACTATCCATACTATAGATGGGACCTTACGAGTCGTAAGGTGACCTATGAGTTGTATGGTCATCCGTAGTGATTGGGAAATTAATTTTTAGTCTTTTTATTAAGGATATTCTGGTCAATTCCTCTTTTCCCTTTCTTAGACCCCTCGACAATAAATCACTTTAAGGGGTTATTTATCATCCATAACACAATAAAAATCACTCTCAAACTCTCTAAATTCTCTCAAGCAAGATATATAGGGTTTCTAAGAAGTTTATCATTTAAAGATCTAAAGGGAAAATTCTCTCCATAACTTTTTATATTCCAGGAATGATACTCTTCTCCATTTATTACTTTATGAAAATGATGAATTTAAATGTTTTAAATTGTGTGGATTTGAATGTGGGTTTTATTAAGGTTGAGGGATTTGATATATGTAATGTTTATTCTTTAATGATGATTTTTAACTTATGGGGTGTATAGGAATAGTGAATGAAAGACGTCATGGTTTGCCCCAAAATTGGTGTATTGAAATTGGAATTGGGTTTGAATAATTGTGTTTCCTCAACCTACTTGTGTAAATGGCTTTGGATTGTGAAATTTCCAATTGGTTTTACTTTTCCAACTTGATATGGCATTGCATTAATGATTAAAAGATGGACATGGATTTTGAAAGACTAGTTCATTTCATCAATTTACTTTTATAGACTAGAATTGAAGAGTTCATCTTAACATTAACATTAACATTATCATTGTCATTGTACGAGTCGAGGACATGTCCTGACATTTTATTGATTTCGATTTATTTAGAAGGCTTTGTGGATATTACTGTAGAATTGGTTGATTTTGGTTGGTTATTTTTAGTCGATTAATATTTATCAGTTATAGAAATGTCTTGAATTCATTGAGCTTATGTTATGCTATATTGTTATATATTTGAAATTCATCTGGCATTAGGGGTATGGTGTTCTATTTGGTTAGGTATAGGGGGTGGTCTTTAGTACTTGTTGGACTTGAGATACCTGTTATGGCCATGTCCTAGTTTAGGTTATGACAGAGTTGGTATTAGAGCCTAGGTTTGGTATCATTAGGTGTCCATAAAGTCATGTCAAGTAGAGTCTCATTTTTGGGTTTGTAGATCGCCACACTTATAAGGGAGAGGCTATGAGGCATTTAGGAATGTCTTTATTTCTTGTGATTATTATCGAGCTATAGAGTCTAAGGTCTTGGAATCTCCTCTAATTCCCTTTTCAAATCATTTCTCCCAGAAGATCTAATATTCGTGGTAACAACTCTATCCTACTTGAGGACAATATGGATGGGGCTCATCCTACTCAAGGAATTTAGACCCGATCTAGGGTCGCAACTTTTGATTTCCCTAGCGAAGTTCCACTAGTTCCCACTGATCTTTCTTTCCCTGGTAACACTGCTGCTCATTCATATCCAAGAGATATTTCTAATGCTTAGTTTAGCCATTCCATTCATCTGTTAACCTTGTTGGTGACATCACAGTCATATCAGTCGGGTCTTATTAGTGATGTTTTGAGTTCTTCTAATGCCACTGGAGTTGGCCAGTTTATGAGGCTGAATCCTCCAACCTTTATTAGTTCTGAGGTTAAGGAAGATCCTCAAGAGTTTATAGATGAGATGGAGAAGATTCCTCGTGTAATGTATGCTTCTAATTTTGAGAGTATGGAATTTGCTACATACCAGCTAAAAGATCTAGCTTATTAGTGGTATAAGTAGTAGGATCAGTCTATGGGAGATGAAGAAGAGTTGGCTTTATGGGAGGATTTCTCTGGTGCTTTTCTTGACAAATTTTTTCTACAAAAGTTGAGGGAGGCAAAGACTGAGGATTTTGTGAATTTGAAGCAAGGAAAGATGTCTATGAAGGAGTATGCCTTAAAGTTTCACCAGTTGTCCCGTTATGCTCCTGAGCTAGTATCTAAAATGAGGGATAAGATGAAGAAGTTTGCTTTGGGCTTGTCTTGAGACTTGGTGTTAGCGTGTAAGGCTACTTTGTTGAATAGTAATATTGATATCTCTAGGCTTATGGTGTATATAAAATAAGTGGAGTATCAAAAGATGAAACATATAAAAATAGGGGAGAGGAAGAGCAAGAAGTTTTGATACTCTAATCAAGGTGGAGGTCATCAGCATAATGGTAGAGATTATGGGAAATAGTCTAAGAAAAACTAGAGGACTTCTGGTTCCTATTCAATGACTAGTGATCCTTATTTTAAGCTATGTAGTGATTGCCGTATTTAGAGTAATAGTGAATTTAAGGAACATTGTGCCCAATCTTAAGCTAGTTGGGCTTAGTCGTCTCTATTTTATCCCCTTGTCATTTTTATGGGAAAGTGTATCATAGTTTTGTGATGAAGTGAAGAATAAGTGTTTCAGATGTGGCTAAATTTAGAGGAACTATTCTTCAGGTGATGTTATTACTGGGCTAGTAAGATCTCGATTGCTGCTTTTTCTGCTCCCACACCAAAGGGTGCTACTTCTGTCTCCAACAATGGTCAAAACCACCTGTATTTTCTTGCTATTTGTCAGGATTCTGAGGCATCTCCTGATGTTGTTATTGGTATGATAAAACTCTTCTCTCGTGATATATATTGTCTACTTGATCCCAGATCTACTCTGTCTTATGTGACCACTTATGTGGCTATTCATTTTGTTTTTTACCTTGAGTGTATTCTTGATCTCTTTGTAATAGCTACCCCGGTGGGTAACTTTAATGTAGAAAAAAGAGTCTATAGGGGTTGCGTTGTATCTATTTATGGTAGGGAGACATTTGTGGACCTGATCAAACTAGACATGTTAGACTTTGATGTGATGTTGGGGATGAATTGGTTGCACTTGTGTTATACATTTCTTAACTGTCGGACTTGAAAGGCTAATTTTTATTTCCCGACTGAGCTGGTGGTTGAGTATGAAGGTAGTTACTTAGTTCCTAAGGGGAGGTTCATTTCTTATCTTAGAGCCCAAAAATTAGTTTCCAAGGGGTGTCTCTACTATTTAGTGCGTGTTAAGGATTCTAGATCCGAAGGTCTTTCCTTGCAATCTATCTCTGTGGTCTGTGAGTTTCCCAAAGTATTCCCCAATGATCTTCTTGGTGTTTTTCCTGATAGGGAGATTGATTTTGGGATTGATTTTCTGTTGGACACTTATCCTATCTCTATCCCTCCCTCTAGAATATTTTTGTCTGAGTTAAAGGAACTTAAGGATCTGTTGAAAGATCTTCAAGATACGAGTTTTATTCTCCTTAGATTTTCTCTATGGGGTGCTCCCATTTATTTCATGCTTAAGAAAGATGGGTCCTTTCGAATGTGTATAGGCAACTGCCAGTTTAATAGGGTAATTATGAAGGATAAGTATTTGCTTCCTAAGATTGATGATATGTTTGACCACTTCAGGGAGCTAAGTACTTTTCTAAGATTGATCTTTGGTAGGGTTACCATCAGTTAAAGATTAGGGAAGTGGATATCCCTTAGACTACTTTTTGAACGCGGTATGATCATTTTTAGTTTTTCATGATATGCTTTGGTTTGACTAATTCCTCGGTGTCATTCATAGATCTTATGAACTGGGTATTCCATCAGTTCTTAGATTAGTTCAAAATTGTGTTTATTGATGATCTTTTGGTGATTCACTGGTTTTGTTATTTATTAGGATGCATCTCGTATGGGACTGGACTGTATGTTAATGCAACATAGTAAAGTGGTTGCTTATGTTCTAGGAAATTAAAGGTGTATGAGAAGAGCTATCTGACTCAAGACTTGGAGTTTTTGGTTGTGGTCTTTTCTTTGAAGATTTGGTTCCATTATTTGTATGGGGTTCATATTGACATTTTCTCTAACCATAAGAGTTTGCAATATGTGTTCACCTTAAAGAAGTTGAATCTTAGGAAAATGAGATTTCTTGAGTTGCTCAAGGACTATGATATGAGTCTCCATTATCATCCAGGTAAAGCTAACGTGGTTGTTGTTGCTCTTACCAGGTTGTGTATGGGGATCTTATGCTATGTGGAGGAGGAGAAATGAGAAATAGCGAAGGATATTCACCAATTAGTTAATCTTAGAGTTCGTCTCTTGGACTCTAAGATGGTTGTGTAATGGTGCAAAGGTGGTGAAGTCATCTCTTTGTGCCGAGGTGAAAGAGAAATAGTTTTTGGATCCTATCTTGATGTATATCAAGGATGATATGGGTCAACATAAGGTTATAGCCTTTGATATTGGTAGTGATGGGATCTTGAGGTACCAAGGTAGATTGTTTGTTCCTGATATTGATGGGCTGCATAAGAGGATCTTGTCTTAGGCATATGAGTTAAGGTACACTGTTCGTCTTGGTTTAACAAAGATATACCATAATTTGAAAGAGATCTATTAGTGGAATGACATGAAGATGGATATGGCCAATATTGTGGCTAAGTGCATAATTTTTCAACAAGTAAAGGTGGAGCACTTGAGACCTGGTGGTTTGTCTTAAGAGATTGAGTTTCGTGTATAGAAATAGAAAGTGATTAATATGGACTTCATTACTGGTCTTTTATGGTCTCTTCATCAACTTGATTCCTTTTGGGTCATCATGGATAGGATGACTAATTCTTCTCACTTGTTTCCAATGAAGACTAACTATTCGGAGAAAGAATACACTTAGCCCTTTATTGAGGAGATCATAAAGTTGCATGGTGCTACAGTTTCCATCATATATGATCTAGGTACTTAGTTCTCATCCCACTTTTGGCATTCTTTTCAGAGAGGCTTGGAGTCTAAGGTGAACCTTACCACTACTTTCTACCCAAATACAAATTGGATAAGCAGAAAAGATGATGTAGACTTTATAGGATATGCTAAGGTCCTGTGTGATAGATTTTGGTGGCATGTTGAGTTGACTATTTGCCTCTCATCGAGTTTTCATATAATAATAGTTATCACTCGAGTATTGGGATGGCTCTGTTTAAGGCTTTGTCTAATAGTAGGTGTAGGTACCCTATTGGGTGTTTGGAGGTTGGAAAGAATAGGTTGTATGGTATAGACTTGGTTCACCAAGATATAGATAAGGTGAAAGAAATTCGGGATAGGCTTAAGACTGACAAAAGTCACTAAGAGTCCTATCTGGACGTAAGGTGAAGAGACTTGGAGTTTGATGTATATGATTTGGTATTCTTGATGGTATCTCCCCCGAAGGGAGTGATGCGATTTGGAAAGAAGAGGAAGCTCAATCCTTGTTATGTTGGTCCATACCATATTTTGAGGTGAGTGGGAAATATGGATTATGAGTTGGAGTTTCCTTCGAACTTGGGTTCCATCCACCCAGTCTTTCATGTCTCAATGTTAGGGAAGTGCGTGGGTGATAACCCAGTCTTTTTTGGTTGTTCCTTTGATAGTGTAGGTGTCTTAAATTACTTATCCTATGACAAAGTCTCGATAGAGATCTTGGATCGTCAAGTTCACTGGTTGCTTGCAAAGGATGTGGCTTCGGTAAAGGTTCTTTGGAGGAACCAAAAGCATGAAGAAGCTACTTGGTAAGTTGAAGAGGACATGAAGTCCAAGTACCCATTCTTGTTTTTTGCTTCGTATAATCGTGCGAGAGGTATGTGTAGTCCATAGTATCTTTGTTTTCTAACTTTGTTAAAGGAAATTGTGAATTCCTTGGTATCTTTGTTTTCTAACTTTGTTAAAGAAAATTGTGAATTCCTTGGTATATTTGTTTTCTATCTTTGTTAAAGGTAAGAGTGAGTGTGTTTCTGAGTTAAATCGTGCTAAGAGATACCTTGTCTCATCATTCAAGAACGAATGATCCTAAGGGGGTAGAATGTAACTCCCCAGATTTTTGGTCCTTAAAACTTTCTGAAATTTTATGCTCGCTGCCTAGACTACGACTCCCCTTACAAGTCGTAGGGAGTCTTAATGGGTGTTATGGACCCAATCGTAGCTTGCCCAGTATGTTGGACTGGATTTTTTATCCTGACTATGACTTAGACCGTACGAGTTGTATTGTCTTACAAAAAGACTTAGGGTGTATTCCGTAACTTAACCAGTGTAATTCCTAAATTATTTCTACATTGACAATGACTGGGCCAAGTGAGTCATAATGACCGAGTACAAGTCGTAATGTATGACATGTAACAAATTGGTGTTGGTGGTCCTGGACACTTTCTAAACTATGAATGGGACCTTACGAGTCATAAGGTGATCCTACGAGTCACAAGGTCACCCGTAGTGACTGGGCAGTCAATTTTTAGTCTTTGCATTAAGGGTATTCTGGTCAATTCCCCTTTTACCTTAGACCCCTTGACCATAAAGTACTTTAAGGGATATTTCTAATTCATAACACAATAAAAAACACTCTCAAACTCTCTAAATTCTCTCAAGTAATTTTCCTAGGGTTTTTAAGAAGTTTATCAATTAGACCTCTCAAGGGAAAATTCTCTCCATAACACTTGATATTTCAGGCATATTACTCTTCCCCAATTATTATTTTATGACAAACATGTATTTAAATGGTTTAAATTGTATGGATTTGCATGTGGTTTATTGTCAAGGTTGGGTTTTTTGATATGGTTTATTCTTAAATGGTTTTCCCATGAATTATTATGCATTGTTTATGCTTTATTGATAGTTTTGAACTTATGGGGTGCATGAGAATGGTGAATAAACTAAGGGGTCATGTTTCCCCCAAAATTGTTGTTTTCGGAAATTGGAATTGGGTCTGAATAATTATGTCCCCTCAACCCATTTGGGTAAATGGCTTTGGATTGTGAATTTTACAATTGGTTTGACTTACTCACCTATAATATTGCATTACATTAATGACTAAACGATGAACATGGATTTTGAAACCCTTGTTGGCTATGAATTGATTTTATGAACAAAGTAGGTCAAGGAAGTCCCCCAAGATACTATGATTGTTATGGCATAGAGATAAGTTTGCAAGTGTCAGGGTATGACAATACCCATAGTATGCCTTAATGGTTGGTTCATTGATTAATCAATGGGTTATGTGAAACTTGATTTAAATTGGGCTTAATGGGGGTTATGTAGAAAAGTCATAAAGGTGTGGGTCTTTGATGACTTGTACTGGAAAATCATGTTTGCGACATGAGGTTTGGTCTTGATAACCAGCGTGCATAGTTCACACCATTGATATATTTGTATCTTAGATTAATGTGTGGTTGGGGAATTTACTTGTATTCGTTGATACCTCTAGTTCGTGTAGCTAACATGCCCTGGGGCCCTTTCAGCAGGGGGAGCTGAACATATATAGCCCGTTGGTGCCTGTTCATAATAGTTGAGCTACACAGTCTAGGATAAAGTTTTACTTCATGCTAAGCCTTGTTCTCTTTCCCATCATGACGTGCTTATATGTATATATATGATCATGTGTATTTCCTTGAATGGTTTTGAAAATATGGTTCATGGCATTATTTTATCCCATACCTCTGAGTTATGATAATTCTCAAACTGCACCTCTCTTACAAAAGAGTAAGCAGTTGTTGTCAAATATATAACCCAACTAGGTTGGGGTCTAATCCCACAGGGAATTTGGTGTTAATTTGAGTTGTCTATGAGTCAATCAATTGATAGTTTGTAGTTTTCTATAAATGTGGTTTTTTGAAAGGGTAACAAGTAATTATTTCTCAATTCAGTGTCAGTGTTCGTAATCAATATTATATGGAAAACAAGAGTGGTGTTCACTATGAGTGTTGGTATTTGAAAGACACTAGTAATGGTTCAAGATTCTTGTGGTAGGTAGGAACAACAGATTATCCTTGTCGTAGTAATGTCTAAATGTTTCTCAACCCATTTAGACATTTAATTACCTAATTCTTTTGAACTTAGGAAATTTATATTTCATAACAGGATGTTGTCTCAAGTTAATTAACTTTGTTATAGCGTTAATTATTAAATGAAAGTTTGATGCTTCCAAGTCCCTGATGATAGTTCACTTCCTACTAGGGTTGATTTCTTATTTCAAGCAAATCACTAGTAGGCATGACCTATCGTTTGCAACCAATAGACAATATGTAAAATACAGGAATTACCAAGGAGTTCCTACTACCTTTAGAATCTTGAACACCTAGTTACTTTACAAAACCAAACCCATAGATCCCACAACTCGGGTTAAAGGAATTAGCTACTCATAATGTAAAAAAACTACAAGACAATTTGTATTTATAATTAGATAAATTATAACTTATAGAATAATAAATATCAACAAGTGTTTATCAGATTACATCGCAGTAGAAATCCCAAGAAAATTATGATAACAATCTCTTAAAATATAATTGTAAAAGTTATAGAGAAAACTAGAGAGAAAATATTATAAGTCCGTGCAGTTCAAGATGAATGTCGTGAAGTTCAAGATGACCTAGAAAATCCTCAACTTTACCCTAAATACTTAGCCTAATTTTGGAAGCAAGTCACAGTATATAGCTTTTTCTCGCACAGGTGACGACAACATGTGACGACTTATAATGGGGTTGACGGCTTATCAGACATGTCATCAACTCCTCTATTTATTTGATATCTTGCTGTCTTCAACTGACGACGAGTCTGATGGCTTATCAAAGATCTGATGACTTGTCACAGAATGTCATCACTTCTTCAACTAAAGTTTTGAACACTGCCTAAGGCTGATGATAATCCTGACGACTTATCAGGACTTTGACGACATATCAGACAATGTCGTCACTTCTTTACTTCAAATCTCATGTACTGCCTTAGGCTGATGACTTTCTCGATGGCTTATTAGAATTGTGACAAAATTATCAGAGATGTCATCACACTTCTGCTCTAACTTCCTCACACTATCTATAGCTGACGATGACTCTGATAACTTATCACAAATTTGATGACTTATCAGATAAGTCATCAACTACACTTTCATGGCCACTTATTCCATATTCACATATTTTGCTCTTATTGTCTTTAGTTTTCTTGCATCTTGACTTTCCTGCATTATCAAGGAGAAAGCAATCAAAAACAACAAAAGTTGCTTAAAACTTTACAATTATTTTTAGCATTAGCTCACACATCAACACCCTCAACTTAAAACAATTCCTTGTCCTCAAGCAACTTAAACATAACTAAGAGGATACAAAGCACATTCGACAGTCAATCATCCATTTTAGCTCAAAACATATTTACTATCTCCAAGATCAGTCATCTTAAACTCAACTGTGTATAGTACTGAAAATCAACAATGCAACACAAAGGAATCAACCTATGGCATAAACTTATAAACAACAACCATGCATGTACCAATATTACACTACCCAAATATGTTAGCAACTAGCAATATAATAGTGTGCCCTTACAACAAAGAAGTCCCTTCTCACTTATATAAGAAATGACATATGTAATTGTGGGGACAGTCAATAGACACTTACTCTCAAAATGATGTTCCAGTCAATGTATACCAAATACCATAAGCTTGCCCTTATTTTCATTACCAAGATTTTCAGACAGGTAAGCTAGGATCACTATAGGTCTTTTTCTTCAGCTTGTAACGTAGGCTAAGGGCTGGTATGATACTCGATGATATTTAAGGTGACTAAGCCTCCTTGGAACTACACTAATTTTTGGGGTCTCACTAATTTACCTTTACCTAATTCTCTCTTTTCTTGATCACACATACTCCGGATGGGTGCGGTCTTTTTGACAATCATTTCTTTTCTTTCATAACTTTTCTTTTCTTATTCTTTTTCCACCGCACCAAGCTTTTTATTCTTTTCTATTATTCTACCTTTCTTCATACTCATTTTACATCATGCACCCCTATGGTAGCCACCCTCAACTTAGGATATTTTCCTAAGTCAGAGTTCACAACGTCTAAGGAGGAATAAGGCCAAACAGGTTCATTGTATACAAATAGGAAGGTGATAGGTATCATAAAAGAAAAGTCATTTAGGAACAAAAATGGGAACAAGGGATATCATTCATACAGGAAAGGTAATTTAGGCTAGAAGTGGACTTATCTCAAAACGGCCTATGATCCTTTACTAACCCTTATCCTAAAACCAAGGCATGACTAATCGGGTAAGTTCTAAATTTAACATACAAAGGGAACTAAGAAATATCTCACACGCACATGACACACAGGTACATTACAAGCTACTACCCATCCAGTTCATGCAATTATTTAGCAATGGTTATCATTTCATTAGTACTAATGCCATAACAAGATGCACAATGGTCACACATAAATTCATATCACACAGTTATAAAATAGACCACAGGAGAGGTGTTCAAAAATCAACAAAAATATGTTAACTGCCTAAGGTACTTGTATTTCTCCAAGTCAACTACAATATTTTACAACAAATCACCCTACACCCTCAACTTAAAATCAAGCATTATCCTCAGTGTACATGAAAAGAGAAATTGAAATAAGGGTTAGGGTATACCTAGAGTAACTCAAGGCAGAGTGTTTCCTTATGTCAGCATATCTGACGGTCATGCTTGACGTCTTATCAGAGTTGTGATAGCCCTTCACATTTTTTTGTCAGCTCTATCTAGAACATAGTTCTTTTGAGCTCCATTCAGTGCTTTGCTGGCATAATAAATTATATCAAACATTTTATCCTTCTTTTGTCCTAACACAGCTCCAAGGGAAACACCGTTTGCATCATGCATGATCTCAAACGGTTTTGATCAGTCCGGTGCAATTATAATAGGGGCCTCTACCAGCTTTTTTTTAAGTCATTCAAATGCCTTCAAGTAACCATCATCAAAGGAGAACTTAACTTCTTTCTCCAAAAGTTTGCAAAGTGGATTAGCAACCTTCAATAAATCCCTTATAAACATTTGGTAAAAGACAGCATATCCAAGGAAACTACGCTCTCTCTTCACTGAAATGAGAGGTGGTAGCTTCTCAATAACCTCTACCTTGGCTCGATCTACCTCTATCCCCTTTTCCAAAATTTTATGCCCGAGAACAATGTCCTCTTTCACCATAAAGTGGCATTTCTCCCAATTAAGTACCAATTTGAATTCCACACATTGTTGCAAGGACATACTCAGGTTCGACAAACACAACTCAAATGAATCTCCTACCATTAACAAATCATCCATAAACACTTCCAAGGTGTCTTCAACCATATCTGACAAAATTAATATCATATACCGTTGGAAGGTGGTAGGTGAATTACATAACCCAAATGGCATCCGCTTGAATGCAAGCGTTCCATACAGGCATGTAAATATTTTTTTCTCCTAATCTTTAGGAGCAATAAAGATCTGATTATACCTAGAATAATCATCCAAGAAGAAATACCACCCCCTTCCTGCCAATCGATCAAGCATTTGATCCATAAAGGGCATTGAAAACTGGTCTTTAAAAGTCTATGAGTTTAGTTTGCAGTAGTCCATGTATACTCTCCACCCGGTCATAGGACATAGTGGAATTAACTCATTCTTTTTATTTGCCATGCCCCCTTTCTTGGGCACACATTGAACTGGGCTCACCCATTTACTATCATAAATAGGATAAACCACTTCTGCATCTAGCCATTTAATAATTTCCTTATTAACCACCTCTTGTATCAGTGGGTTAAGACAACATTGGTGTTTGATAGTTGGAGTGCAGTCCTCCTCAAGCTGTATCTTATGAGTGCAGATGCCATGGGGAATGCCAATAATATCTGTAATAGTCTAGCCTATTTCCCTTTTATACCTTTAAAGTACCAAAATAAGTACTTTCACCTGTTCCTTTCCCAAATCAGCAACAATAATAACGTGTAACGTGTTTTCGCTGCCTAAAAACAAGTACCTTAAATGCCCTGACTATTTTTTCAATTCCAACATTGGTGGCTCTTCGATGGATGGATTAGCCGGTGGTGTTGGTCGATTAGAAAGATCAAGATCTAGCTTCTTAGGAGCATAAGAGTATTAACCCATTCCTGACAACACACAAATAGTCTCTTCATACTCCTCAATACCTTCATGATCAAAACTCATTAGTACTGCAGCTAAAGGTTCGACAACAAGTTTCTCCTCTATTGAAACCTCTTGCTCATCCTCATAATATACATTAAAAATTAAGAACACACTCATTTCTTTATGCTTCTTCATTGATTTGCACCTATCAAATTGCACCACTTCATCATTTAACCTGAATAAGATCTCATTAGCTCACAAATTAATCAACACACTTTAGATGGCGAGGAAAGGTCGACCCAAGATTATGGGCACCTCAAAGTCCA
This sequence comes from Capsicum pubescens, assembly GCA_030864215.1. Taxonomy (NCBI): domain Eukaryota; kingdom Viridiplantae; phylum Streptophyta; class Magnoliopsida; order Solanales; family Solanaceae; genus Capsicum; species Capsicum pubescens. Next base: position 208,148,188 of record CM061545.1, read on the forward strand.
CCTCACAATACATAATGACAAAATCTGCAGAAAATATGAAGCTTGACACTTTCACCAGCACATCATACAAAATACCAACAGGTTATTTCACCGACCTGTCCGCCATCACAAGTCGCATGTTGGTGGGTGTGGTATTGCCTATAGCCAACTTTTTATAGACAACTAGCAAAATTAGATTGATGCTTGTTCCAAGATCACATAAGTCCTTAGCAAATTACACAGACCTAATAGTATAAAGAATAGTAAATTCTCTTGGGTCTGCTTTCTTTTGCACCAAGGACCTTGTAGGAATAACACTACAATGATGGATGTTATCCACCGGTCTGTAGCTCACTGCTCTTTTCTTCATCATAATATTCTTCATAAATTTAGCGTATCCTAGAATTTGTTCAAGTGCCTCGACCAAAGGCACATTAACTGTTAGCTGCTTCAACATTTCCATGAATTTACTAAACTTTATATCATCGGCCTTCTTTTTTAATCTTTGAGGAAAAGGAGGTGGTGGTTTTGGAAGAGTCTCTAGCACTACTTGTTTTTCCTTCTCTTTCCCTTGTTCCACCTCATCAACCTATTGATGATTGGAAGGGATATCAATGCTATCCAGCTTTTTAGACTCCACTGGATTACTTTCTTCAAGCTCAATATCTTCTTTGATCACCTCATCATTAATATCTTTTCCCAAAGAAGGGACTGATAAAAGCTTACCATTCCTTGTGGTAATAGCCATGCATGAACCATTATTCCAAGGTTTCTAAATTGAATCACTTGGCAGCATTCCACTTTTCCTCTGAATCAATGCTGCAAAAAGTTGGCTCATTTTGCTGTTCCAACTTATTGATCGAAGTGGAGTGTGGGTTTACCAACTGACTCATATAAAACAAATCGGTCTTGATGGTAGTCACACAGAGTTGGTAGCCTAAACTCCCTTTAATAATTTCTCCATCATGTCCTCCATGGATATCTTACCATAGCCAATTGCCGCATTATCTCTTCTTTTGTTAGGTACATACAACCCACTTCTATCATTCTTGCTCTTCTAGTTTCCTTGATCCCGATCCTTATATCCAGCCTTGTCATAATAAGTCCGACCTTGATTTTCTTGGCTATTGCCTTGGAAACCCCCCTAGTTATTCAAATAGTTGGCTTCTTCTTTCAAATCAGAATTATTTTTACTTTGTGATGCAACAACTTTCACTTTTTCAGTCTTTGCAGATAATAAGTACTTGGTCAATAAATCTATTTGGATTTTCAAGTGTTCCATGTATTGATCACATTCTTCCTCTTTGTTCCATTGTTCCACAGTCATGTCAACAGACATAGTAGGGCTTCCTACCATAGAATCCCTGGTATGCCAAGCTTTACTTTGTTTCATCATCCGATCAAGTATCTTTGAGTCCTCTTTAAGAGTAAGATCCACAAATGATCCCCCTGCAGAATTATCAACAACTGGCTTCTTAATAAAGTTCAAAGCCTAATAAAGAGTCTCCATCAGGTGAATATCTGTCATGCTAGAGTTTGGGCAATGCATCAACTTCTTTTTTAACCTCTCCCATGTCTCTTAGAGAGCTTTGATGGGATCTGTCTAAAGTTACTGATCTCATCCCTCAACTATACCTTCTTGTAAGGTAGAAAGAACCTTTCTAGGAAAGCCTCTTTTAACTGCCTCTAGTTGGTTATAGAATTGGGCGTCAGCTCATTAAGCCATAATGTTTCCTCCCCAGACAGAGACAACGAAAATAAATATAGGCGGATGACATTCTGTCCTACTCCTCGGTTATCAAAAGACTTGTAAATAGTGATAAAGTTCACTTAATACATATTGGGATCATCTCCCAGGAGTTCATCGAACAACCCCTTCAGGTAAAGGAGTTGAATCATTGTACTAGTAATGTTGAACTTTGCTCCTGGTGCTAGATGTGGGGGAATAATAGATTCAGTAGCTCCAGCTCCGTCCATTCCATCATCATACTCATTAGGATAAAATTGCATGGCTTGGCAATCAGGTCTCTCCCTGAAAGGAAGGTTTCTATTTATATTTCTGTTCACTGGTGCAGCTACCTCCTCTGCACGACTTCGGTTAAAAGGATTCAATAATTCCTCATCTCCCAAGTCATCACCATCCGTTTTTGGATGACGGGCTTGTTGACCGTCATTCTGCAGATTAACCTGAGAACTAGCTAAGGCAGATAACCTATCATCTTCCTGTGGGTCTGCCATTCTGCCGATTAGTTGGGGTTCCAAAGTGAACATTAATAATGTTTCTCCTGAAATTCTGGTTTTTGGGATGCACCACTGTGTTCCTGCAACTAACAAAAACAACAAATAAACGTAAAATTTGGAAACTTGACTAACAGTCAATTAGCGCACACAAAGTTAAATTTACAATGGTATTCCCCGGCAACGATGCTATTTTTGATAATTCTTAAACTACACCTCTCTTACGAGAGAGTAAGCGGTCATTGTCAAATATATAACCCAACTAGGTTGGGGTCGAATCCCAAAGGGAATATGGTGTTTATTTTCGTTGTCTATGAGTCAATCAACTGATAGTTAGCAGTTTCCTATAAATGAGGAGGGAGGGGGGGTTGGAAGCATAACAAGTAATTATTTCTCAATTTAGTGTCAGTGTTTGTAATCAATATTATATGGAAAACCAGAGTTGTGTTGACTATGAGTGTTGGTATTTGAAAGACACTAGTAACGGTTCAAGATTCTTTTGGTAGGTAGAAACAACAGATTATCTTTGTCGAAGTGATGTGTTAATATTTCTCAACCTATTTACACATTTAATTACCTAATTCTTTTGAACTTAGGGAATTTATATTTCATAACAGTATATTGTCTCAAGTTAATTAACCTTGTTACAACATTGATTATTAAATAAAAGTTTGATGCTTCCAAGTCCCTATTGATAATACACTACCTACTAGGGTTGATTTCTTATTTCAAGATAATCACTTGTAGGCATGACCTATCGTTTGCAACCAATAAACAATATGTAAAATAGAGGAATTACCATGGAGTTCCTACTACCTTTAGAATCTTGAACACCTATTTACTTTACTAAAAAAAACCATAGATCCCACAACTCGGGTTAAAGGAATTAGATACTCATAATGTAAAAAAGCAACAAGACAATTTGTATTCATAATTCGATAAATGATAACTTACAGAATAATGAATATCAACAAATTTTTACCAGATTAGATCTTAGTAGAAGTCCCAAGAAATTTTTGATAACAATCTATCAAAAGTTAATTGTAAAGTTACAGAGAAAATTAGAGAATGTCCGTGTAGTTCAAGATGAATGTCATGAAGTTCAAGATAACCTTGAAAACCCTCAACTTTGCTTAAATACTTAGCCTAATTTTGGAAGAAAATCACAGTATACAACTTTTTCTCGCACAGGTGACTACAATATATGACAACTTATCAAAGGGTTGATGGCTTATCAGATATGTCGTCAACTCCTCTCTGTATTTGATATGTTGTTGTATTCAACTGATGATGATTCTGATGTCTTTTCAAAGATCTGATGACTTATGATGAAATATCGTCACTTCTTTAACTCAGCTTCTAAACACTGCCAAAGGCTGACGGTAATCCTGACGACTTATCAGGACTTTGACAATATATCAGAAAATGTCATCACTTCATTACTTTAAATCTCATGAACTGCCTTAGGCTGACGGTATTCACGATGGCTTATCAAAATTGTGATGACTTATCAGAGATGTCATCACAGTTCTTCTCCAACTTCCTCACACTGTCTACAGCTGACGATGACTCTGATAACTTATCACAAATTTAATGACTTATCAGACAAGTCGTCAACTACACTTTCATGGCCACTTGTTCCAAATTCAGATCTTTTGCTCTTATTGTCTTTGGTTTTCTTGCATCTTGACTTTCCTGCATTATCAAAGAGAAAGCAATCAAAAATGAAAAAAATTGCTTAAGACTTTACAATTATTTCTAGTTAAAAGCCTCAAATGTGTTAGCATTAGCTCACACATCAAGTTACATGTTAGTGCTCAACCACTAACCTGCATCGGATGCTGTATCCCCATGCATGCAACACCGAAGATTATTATACTTTTCCCGGGCAGTTCTAGGTGGATCGACTCGGTTCGTCGATCATTGGTGGTGTAGTAGTGAGATTCCATTCTTTAAAAGATTTGGTAATTTCATCAGTTTCCTTTCATAGACTAGAATTGAAGAGCTTATATTAACATTAACGTTGTCATTGTCAAAGTCAGGGGCATATCCCGACACTTTACTAATTTTGATTTTGTTAGATGGTTTTGTGGATATTACTTTGGACTTGGGTGATGTTGGTTGGTTATTTTAGATCGGTTACCAGTTATCGATTATAGATATGTCTTAAATTCCTTAAGCTTATCTTATAATATCTTATTATATATTCTGAATTCATCCGATGTTGGGGGTATGGTGTTCTTTTTTGTTTGGTATAGGGGATGGTCTCCGATCCTTATTAGATTTGAGATACCTTTCATGGCCAACTCTGGTTCGGGTTGTGATAGTACCACATATGAATGGGTATGTTTTGGCAAATAAAATACTTTGAGCAGATTATTATTTTCTCATCATGGAGAGAGACTCCATCTGTTTTGTTCGTAAGTGTCATGAATGCCAAGTACTTGGGGATTTGATAAATTCTCCTCTATCTGAGTTGTATACAATGGCAGCTCCATGGCCTTTCACCTCCTGGGGAATGGTCGTAATTTGACCAATTAAACCGAAAACATCAAATGGGCATAGGTTCATCTTGGTAGAAATTGATTATATTACAAAGTGAGTAGAAGCAGTGACTTTAAAGTCAGTGACCAAGTAAGTTGTGGTAAATTTTGTTCATTCCAACAATATTTGCCTATTCGGTATTCCAAAAATAATTATCACAGATAATACTGCGAATCTCAATAGTCATTTGATGTAAGAAGTATGCCAAAACATTTAAGAGTATGCATCAAAATTCAACTCCTTACGGCCCAAAGAAAAACAAGGCTATAGAAGCTGCCAATAATAAGCTAAAGAAAATACTCCACAAGATGGTGCAAGGTTTCCGACAATGGGATAAAATATTGCCTTTTTCTTTATTGCGTTATCATACTATAATTTGAAATTCAATAGCTGCAACTCCTTACTCATTGGTATATGGAAACAAAATAGTTCTATCCGCAAAAATTGAGATTTCATCTCTTCGAGTCATTATGGAAGCCAAAATTGATGATGATCAGTGGGTTAAAACCTGATTAGAGAAATAAAGCCTGATTGATGGAAAAAGATTGACATCATTATGTAATGGCCAACTATCTAGAAGAAAATGACATGAGCATATAATACAAAGGTGCATCCGAGACATTTTAAAGTTTGTTAGTCAGTACTAAGATACATTCTCACCCATCAAATTAAATCTAAAGGTATGTTTTTCCCTAATTGGCAAGGAATGTTCGTGGTGAAGAAAGTTTTACCTAATGGTGCATTATATTTGACTGATGTAGAAGGAAAAATGGAATAAATAGTTGTCAATGATGATTTAGTTAAGAAATATTATGTATGATGTTCATGTACCGTTATGTTATGTATGTTTTGTTCTTGATATTTAAGAGAATTGAAATGATGAAGGCATTTTGTTCTGATATCTTAATATTATGTCAGCCTTTGTTTACCCCTTTTGAGCTTTAATTTTGTGATTATTTTTCACCCTTCTTTTGAAATCAAATTAAAGTCAGAAAACTCAAAAAAAAATTAATTAAAAAAAAGAGAAGAAAAATAGAAGGAAATTGGAAAAAGAGAAAAAAAGAGAAGAAAAATAATAATAAAAAAGCAAAAGAATGATATGTATGAACTATGTTTTATTTTTATATTTGTATCTTTGTTGTCGAATGGAAAATCATTATCATAATTTTCTTATATATTTGAGTCAAATTCATGTAAAGACAAGTGAGAAAGAATTTCAAAACTTGATATCAACTCCTTCAATTACACAAAGCAAGACAGAGGGCCGACACACAAAGATTATATGTTTCAAAATAAAGTAAGGTACTTAAGAATGCTTGTCATATGATAGTCTTTGGACTCATGGAAATATAAAGGTGTAATAGAAGTTATATCCAAAGAAATAATACAAGGGAAATAGAATTTGAGTCAAATACGTTCATTAGACAAAATTTGGGATCACTAGTACAATAAGTCAATAATACCTATCGGTGATTTGAAACAGAGTTGAGCATGACAAGGGCAAGAGCATTCTCCTTAACAGCAAAAGGCCATAAACCAACCACCATATTTTTAAATTCACAATTTTTCTTTGTTTGAAACAGAGATAGAATGTTTCTTTCAAATAAAAGGCTTCAAATATTGGATATCAAAGGGAGTAATTCCACACTTCTATTGATGCAAGAAGCAATGCTACAACACTAGATATTGGATTACGGTAGTAGTAAATTTTCACCTTTGCAAGATGCACCTAATGAAACTATTCAAGGCCTTGATTGACCTTCTTGACTAAACTTTTCAAAAGTTATGATCCGGTGACACTCACAAAAATTTTATAGTACAAATTGGGGAAAAATATTTTATTTGTATTGTATGAAATTTCACTTTTCAGCTCAGGACCCTCCTGGATAATGAGATTTTATTTTTACCTCAAGAGTCTCTTGGATAATGGGATTTTACTTTCAGCTCAGGACCCTCCTGGATAATGGGACATTACTTTTCTGCTCAGGATCTCCTTGATAATGGGATTTTATTTTTCTGCTCAAGAACCTTCTAGATAATGGGACTTTACTTTTTAGTTCAGGACCATTCTGGAGCAGATTTTAATTTTCTGCTCAGGAACTCTCCAGAATAATGGGACTTTTCTTTTCAGCTCAGGACTCTCCTAGATAATGGGTTTTTACTTTCAGCTTAGGATCTTCCCAGATAATGGGACTTTACTTTTTAGCTCAGGACCCTCCCGGATAATGGGATTTTATTTCAGATCAGGACCCTCCTGGATAATGGGACTTTCCATTTTCATCTCAGGACCCTTCTAGATAATCGGACTTTACTTTCAAATCAAGACTTTCCTGGATAATGATAGTTTACTTTTCATCTTAGGACCCTTCTGGATAATGGGATTTCACTTTTCTTCTTAGGACCCTCCTGAATAATGGGACTTTACTTTTATGCTCAGGACTCTCCTGAATAATGAGATTTTGGTTTTCTGCTCAAGGCCCTCCTGGATAATAGGATTTTACTTTTCTACTCAGGACCCTCCTGGGTACTGGGACTTTACTTTCATCTCAAGATCCTCTGGATAATGGAACTTTACTTTTCAGCTCAGAACCCTTCTGGATAATGGTATTTTACTTTTATACTCAAGTATCTCTAGGATAATGGGATTTTACTTTATTGCTCAGGAACCTCCTAGATAATGGAATTTTAATTTTTACTTAGGAACCTTCTAGATATTGGTATTTTACTTTTCTATTTAGGACCATCCTGGATAATAGGATATTAATTTTTGCTTAAGACCCTCATGGATAATGGGATTTTACTCTCAGCTTTAGACCTTCCTAGATAATAAGACTTTTTTTTCTACCTAAGACCCTCTTAGATAATGGTATTTTACTTTTAGCTCGAGATCCACCTGAATAATGGGACTATATTTTCTTCTCAGGACCCTTATGGATAATGGGACTTTACTTTTCTTTTCAAGACCCTCCTAGATATTGGGACTATACTTTTCTACTCAAAACCCTTTTGAATAATGGGATTTTACATTCTTCTTAAAACTCTTCTACTTTCTTCTCGAAACTCTTTTGGATAATGGGATTTTACTTTTTTGTTCAGGACTGTAAGATCCCACAAAATTCTTAGCATAATTCAGTCCTTCAATCTTGTTAAGGTGGTCCCAGACTTAGAAAATTCTAGCTAAGTATTCAGATTTAGTGTTATATTAGCCTTGGAAAGTTGGCAATCCTATTTTGTGACCTTTTTGTCCATTAAATGTTGATAATAGAGCTAGTTCATGATTATGAAGATCAATATGTATTTCTTGCAAAGTTTTAGATTTTCCAAACCTCGTTTAGACCATGTTCGAGTGACCAAAATAGTCAGTTGATGCGATATCGATGCATCACATCGTCCATTGCATCAACAAATAATTTTTCCCTCAGCTCAGTGCAAATTCTAGTGAACCGACGCAGACTCGACACGGTGTGTTGATCATTGTGTTGATGCTAACGATGCATCGCATCAGTCTGCGAATTGATAACATAGTTTCCAGTCAGTAAAAGGCCGCATCCTCAGGGTTAATTAAGTCTTTTTCCCACACCTTTCAGCCCCCATAACACAAGATTTATCCCTCTTTTAGCAAGTTATATTCATTCTTTCACAATTTGCTCAAGAACAAAAACCATAGGTAAATTAAATTCAAATTCAAGGCTTCAGATTCCATCGTTAATTTTCAAGAATTCACCAATTAAGGTTTGTAAAGTGTTCATCCAAGGGTTCCTTCCACCCTCTGAGTCCAAGAAACTATTTTTAAACTTCAAGTGTATGGATTTCATGAATTTTATGTAGGGTTTAATTATATTCGTGTTTATAATGGTTAATTAGGATTCTAATCCATGTTTTAAGATAAGTTTCATGTGGAATTAATTGATATATATGTAATATCATGTGAATCCATATTGAATCCGTGAAATTGTGAAGTTGGAGTTGAATTATGATGTTTACTTGTGATTAATGTTATGTACATGTATCATGCTCATTAAGTGCTTGATGAATTTCTCATGTGGACCAATAAGAGAAGGAAATTATGTCATGTCAGCTTATGTGCGAATTGTATCATGAAAGAATTTGATAAAATGCCTCCATGAATGAGTTGTGACCAAGTTCACATAATTCTGCTTTTCAAGACTATGTTATTATTTACTTTTATGCTATCGAGTCTTGGGGGTATTTAATACCCGATAATTTAGCTGTGTTGTTAGCGCCAATGTCAGTTATAAGATAATCTCAGTCATGTCACAATCAGTAGTACTCTCAGTTAGTCACAAGACTCAAGAAAAACTCAGTAGACTAAGTACTAGTCCAGCCTAGTTCAGTAATCATTTTGGACCATAATAGACTCATTCAGTGGTATTCTGTTAGTCAACACAACTCCGTAAATTCAGTAATAGTTCAATCCAACCTAGTACAGACTAGAAATCAGTTCAGTGTTTATTCAGTTGGGGAGTAGGATTCAGCACTGAGCGAACCTAGGGATGGGGACATTTCTACCAGCAGAGGGTTTGACCCTTAGTAGAAATCCCTGCGTTATAGAACTATGCAGCCAACAAAGGTTGAGATATCTTCATTCCAGATATTATGAGGGTTGATACATCTCATTCGAGTTTTTCTACCAACAAGGTTTTATGAAAGTGCTTCCTGTCAGAGAGGGTTAACTCACAGTTTATCTATACACGTAGCATGGTATTAACACCCTTCCAACTAAGGTTGCAGGTTGGACCCCAATCTATTTAGTAAAGGGCATGTCAGTTAGATGATTACCTCTCACAGTTTTAGTTTTAGATTTAGTCTCAGTATAGAACTCAATTCAGTTATATAGACTGAGGACTGTCAGTTACAGTAAGTCAGCTCAGTACAAAACTCAGAATAGTTTAACAGAATTAAGACTGTCAGATATAATTATTTAGTTATAAGTAATACAGTATCAGTAAGCTCAGATATCAGTAAACCAGTGTTCAAACTCAGTATTCAGTGTTATTACGATCTCAGTTACAATCTACGTATTTATGCATATACTCTCATTCAGTCATACTCATGTTATTCAATTAGTATTGTTCATTCATATGAACCCATGCATTTCATCCTACCTCATTGAGCATACCAGTACATTCAAAGTAATGGTGCATTCTTTTCTTTTGTACTATGATGTCTTATATCATTGTTTAAGATGTTCGGGCTCCAGAGCACCCTTAGCAGCTCAGATTCTCAGCCGACAGAGTTAGTGGTGAGTCCTCATATTTCAAGGACAAGATTATTTTTCATAATTTTAGTTCATTTTCAGTAGTTAGAGTTAGTTGGTGGCATGTCCCATCAACTCCACAGTTCAGAAAGTTTAGATGCTTTCCAGACTAGAGTATTTTCAGACAGTTGTTCAGTTTTCAGTATTGATGTTCAGTTTTGGTATTGTGATACCATATTCAGTATTTATTTCATATTTGAACCTTATGGAAAATTTCTGCCTATTTTCTCAAAGTTACAATATTATTATTCAGTTACTGTAGCAAGCACCAGCCATGGGTTAGCTTGTGGTCCTTCGAGATTATAAACACCGTGTAGCGTTTGGGGTGTAGAACCTAGGAATTACAAACTTGGTATCAGAGCCTAAGATTGAATAGAGTCCTAGGAAGTTTGAAATCCACATCAATTAGAGTCTTGTGCATGGGTTTATAGCGCGCCACACTTATGGACAGAAAGCTACAAGATGTTTTAGGAAAAGTTTCCTTTCTTTCAGCATTCATGTCATTTGAGTGAGCATGAACTCTAGTTAAATTCTTATTATAATCTAAGTTTCCCTTCCATTTATAGAATATGCCTCCAAAGAGGAATAAGGGGAGAGGAACGAGAGAACAGCTAGCCCCTCAGACCGTCCATCTAGATCCTCTGACGAGTATGTCTACCACGCTGAGTTCAGAGTAGCATTTACCACTCTAGATCATTCTATGGCAGCCTACAATGAATGCCAGACTGCTGTTCCAGCCAATCTAGTGGCCAATACTGCTACTACCTGGATTTGAGTTTCACCTAAATGAACCCTTCATCATTTACCGGGTCTAAGTCAGATGAGAAACCTTAGGAATTTCTTGATTAGGTGCAGAAAGTTACAGATATTATGGGGGTTACAACCGTTAAGAGTGCTGAGTTAGCCGCATATCAGTTACATAATATGGCACACTTATGGTTTAAATAGTGGAAAGCAGAGAGGGCCATAGATGCAGGGCCCATAAAATGAGAGGAGTTTGCAGTTGCTTTTTTGGATAGGTTCTTTCTGCTAGAGTTGAGAAAAGTGAAGGTTTTGTAGTTTATAAACCTGAAGCAGGGAAATATAACAGTACAAGAGTGATCAAAGAGTGTAGAACCATAATGTTGATTAAGGAGATGGACATATCTAGGCTTATGGTCCATGCTCAGCAGATAGAGTAGGCAAAGAATAAAGAGAATGAGAAGGAGGGAAAGAGAGCGAGAATAGGTAGTTTTAGTTACCCTCATGCTAAGTTAGAGGGTTGGAATCGTTCTCAGTTCTGCCTAAAATCCTCAGTTCTATCTCCTTCCTCAGCCAATGGTCCTATTCCAAAATTCAAAGATGGTAATAGGGATAGGGCGTAATGGCTTAAATCCCAGGGAAGTGTCAGTAGCGCCCAAACTAATCCCCCTTGTCAGAAGTGTGGCAGAAACCACCAGGGTATATGCAGAGCTGGCCGTGAGATGTCTTTCAGATATGACAAGCCAGGCCACAGGGTCAGACAGTGTCCTCAAGTGGGTTGTCAGAGTCAGCATAACCGTCCCTCAGCTCAGTTCGATCGTCTAAATTAGCAGGGTGCCACATCCAGTGCCACAAGTGGGCAACGCCTAAATATACTCTATGATCTTTAGTCCCGATAGGATTAGGAAAGTTCTCCTTATGTAGTCACTGGTATGTTATAAGTTTTCTATTTACATGTCCATGCTTTGCTAGATCCAGGAGCTTCCTTGTTCTTTGTTACTCCATATATAGAAGTTGATTTTGGAGTCAGTCCTGAAATTCTAGTAGAACCTTTCTCAGTCTCTACCCTAGTGGGTAAATCCATCATAGCCAGGTGGGTATACAAAAACTGTCCGGTTATGATATCTTAGAAAGTTATTTTAGCAGACTTAGTCAAATTAGAGATGGCCGATTTTAATGTCATTCATGGCATGGTTAGCTTCATTCCTCCTTTGCCTCAGCCGACTGCAGAAATAGAATTGTCAAGTATTAGTTTTTGAGTGAACCCATCCTAGAGTAGAGGGGTAGTACTTTAGCACTTAGGGGTCAGCTTGTTTTTTACCTTCGAGTGAGAAAGATGAAATCTTAGGGATGTGTAAACCATCGTGTTCGAGTCTAGGACTCTAGTTTACAAAACCCTACTCTTGAATCAGTGTAAGTAGCATGTGAATTCCTAGATGTGTTACCGAAACATCTTCCTAGAGTTCCTCCCGAAAGGGAAATTCACTTTGGAATAGACGTTCTTCCAGATACTCAACCTATATCTATTCCTCTATATAGAATAGGACCTACAGAACTTAGAGAATTAAATGAATAGTTTAAAGATCTCCTATATAAGGGATTCATCAGACCCAATGTGTCCATGGGGCACACCAATTTTATTCCTGCGTAAGAAAGATGGTTCTCTTAGAATATGTATTGACTACGGTAAGCTAAACAAAGTCATGGTAAAAAACAAGTATCCACTTTCCAGAATCAATGACTTGCTTGACCAAATTTAGTGTGCTAGTTACTTCTCCAAGATAGAACTCAAATCAGGCTATCATCATTTTAGGGTCAAGGAATGTGACATCCCAAAGACAACCTTCAAAACTTGGTATGGTCACTTCAAATTCTTAGTTATGTCCTTGAGTCTTACCAATTCCCCAGCAACCTTCATAGACTTGATGAACTATGTGTTCGAGCAGTACTTGGACATGTTCGTCATAGTTTTCATAAAGGACATTCTTGACTACTTCTACAGTGAGCATGACCATGCAGACCATCTCAGAATAGTATTACAGACTCTCAGAAATCATTAGTTATTCGCCAAATATAGTAAGTATGAATTTTGGCTAAGGTCAGTAGCTTTCCACGACCGTATTGTTTCTGGTGATGGCATTAGAGTTGATCTCCAAAAGATTGAGGTAGTGAGAAATTGGTCCAAACCCATCTCTTCTTTAGATATCAGGAGTTTCTTGGTCTTGGCAGGCTATTACCGAAGGTTTATTGAGGGATTTTCATCTATCGCATCCCCTATGTCCAGAATAACTCAGAAGAAGGTCAAATTCCAGTAGTCAGATTCTTGTGAAAAGAGTTTTCAGGAGTTGAAGACTCGACTCACTACAACTTCAGTTTTGACCCTACCAGATGGTTCATACGACATTGTTGTGTATTGTGATGCCTCCAGAGTTGGCTTGGGGTATGTTCTGATACAGAGAGGTAAGGTCATAGCCTATGCCTCCAGACAACTTAAACCTCATAAGAAGAAATATCCTACTCATGATCTTGAGTTAGCAGCTGTAGTGTTTGTCTTAAAGATTTAGAGGCACTATTTGTATGGTGTACACGTTGATATGCTCCCTAATCATAAAATCTTAAAGTATGTATTCACTCAAAAAAACCTAAACCTCTGTTAGAGAAGGTGGTTGGAGTTGTTAAAAGACTATGACATGAGTGTTTTGTATCATCCGAGCAAGGCCAATGTAGTGGCCGACGCTCTCAGTAGAATGTATATGGGTAGTGTTTCCCATGTTGAAGACAGAAAAAAGTTAGCTCAAGAAGTTCATCAGCTATCCTGACTAGGTGTTCGCTTAGTCGATTAAATAGAAGGGAGTGTGTGGGTGTAGAGTAGTTCAAAATCATCCCTAGTTTCCAAGGTTAAGTAAAAGCAGGATAGGGATCCCAGTCTAGTCAAGTTGAAAGAATCAGTCTGAAATTATAAAGTTAAGGTTTTCTCCCAAGGGGGATACGGTGTGTTGCGCTGCCAGGGTTGGCTATGTGTGCCAGGTATAGATGACTTAAGGAAGTGAATCCTTGCAGAAGCGCATGGTGCACGCTACTCTATTCATCCAAAGGCTACTAAGATGTATTGTGATTTGTGGGAGATCTATTGGTGGAGTGGGATGAAAAAAGATATTGCAGAGTTTGTGGCTAAGTGATCAATATGCCAGCAGGTTAAGATTGTGCATCAGAAGCCTAGTGGGTCCATGCAGGAGTTTAGCATTTCCATCTAGAAATGGAAAGAAGTGAAAATGGATTTTGTGACGGGTTTACCTTGTACTTATCGTTAGCATGAGTCAGTTTGGATCATTATAGATATAATGACCAAATCAGCTTATTTCCTACCGTCCATACCTCTTACTCAGCCAAGGATTACGTAAAACTCTATATCAAGGAGTTGATCAGATTGCACGGTGTTCTATTTTCCATTATCTAAGATAGAGGTACCTAGTTTACCTCTTATTTCTGGAAGGCATTCCAAAAGGGTCTTGGTACCCGAGTTCATCTCAGTATGGTCTTTGATCCTCAGATAAATGGTCAAGCAGAGAGGACTATTCAGACTTTAGAAGATATTATATAAGCATGGGTGATAGACTTTAAAGGTAGTTGGGATAACCACTTTCCTTTGATTGAATTCGTATACAACAACAACTATCATTCCTTTCGAACTTAGGAAATTTATATTTTATAACAGGATGTTGTGTCAAGTTAATTAACCTTGTTACAACGTTAATTATTAAATGAAAGTTTGATGCTTCCATGTTCCTGTTGATAGTTCACTTCCTCCTAGGTTTGATTTATTATTTCAAGAAAATCACTAGTAGGCATGACCTATCGTTTGCAACCAATAGACAATATGTAAAATAGAGGAATTAACAAGGAGTTCCTACTACCTTTAGAATCTTGAACACCTAGTTACTTTACAAAACGAAACCCATAGATCCCACAACTCGGGTTAAAGGAATTATCTACTCATAATGTAGAAAAACAACAAGACAATTTGTATTCATAATTCAATAAATGATAACTTATAGAATAATAAATATCAATAAGTGTTTATCAGATTAGATCGTAGTAGAAATCCCAAGAAAATTATGATAACAATCTCTCAAAATTTAATTGTAAAGTTATAGAAAAAACTAGAGAGAAAATAGTGTAAGTCCGTGAAGTTCAAGAGGAATGTCGTGAAGTTCAAGATGACCTAGAAGACCCTCAACTTTTCCCTGAATACTTAGCCTAATTTTGGAAGCAAATCACAGTATATAGCTTTTTCTCGCACAGGTCACGACTACATGTGACGAATTATCAGGGGGTTGACGGCTTATCAGACATGTCGTCAACTCCTCTATTTATTTTATATCTAGCTATCTTCAACTGACGACGATTCTGATGGCTTATCAAAGATCTAATGACTTGTCATAGAATATCGTCACTTCTTCAACTCAACTTTTGAACACTGCCAAAGGCTGACGGTAATCCTGACGACTTATCAGGACTTTGATGACATATCAGACAATGTCGTAACTTCTTTACTTCAAATCTCATGTATTGCCTTACTCTGACGGCTTTCTGTATGGCCTATCAGAATTGTGATAAATTATCAGAGATGTCATCACACTTCTGCTCTAACTTCCTCACACTGTCTATAGCTGACGATGACTTTGATAATTTATCCCAATGATGACTTATCAGATTAGTCGTCAACTACACTTTCATGGCCACTTATTCCAAATTCACGTCTTTTGCTCTTATTGTCTATAGTTTTCTTGCATCTTGACTTTCCTACATTATCAAAGAGAAAGCAATCAAAAACAACAAAAGTTGCTTAAGACTTTACAATTATTTCTAGTTAAAAGCCTCAAATATGTTAGCATTATCTCACACATAAACACCCTCAACTTAAAACAATTGCTTGTTCTCAAACAACTTAAACCTAACTAAGAGGATAAAAAGCACATTCGACAGTCAATAATCCATTTTAGCTCAAAACCTATTTGCTATCTGCAAGATCAGTCATCTCAAACTCAACTGTGTATATTACTGAAAAGCAACAATGCAACACAAAGGAATCAAGCTATGGCATAAACTTATCAACAACAACCATGCATGTACCAATATTACACTACCTAAACAAGTTAGCAACTAGCAACATAACCAGTGTGCCCTTACAACAAAGAAGTCCCTCCTTACTCATATAAGAAATAACATATGTAATTGTGGGGACAATCAATAGACACTTACTCTCAAAATGAAGTTCCAGACAATATATGCAAAATACCATATGCTTACCCTTATTTTCATTACCAAGATTTTCAGACAGGTAAGCTAGGATCACTATAGTTCTTTTTCTTCATCTTGTAACGTAGGCTAAGGGCTGGTATGATACTAGATGATATTTAAGGTGACTAAGCCTCCTTTGCACTACACTAACTTTTGAGGTATCACTTATTTACCTTTACCTAATTCTCTCCTTTCTTGATCACACATACTCCAGATGGGTGCGATCTTTTTGACAATCATTTCTTTTTTTCACATCTTTTCTTTTCTTATTCTTTTTCCACTGCACCCAAATTTTTATTCTTTTCTTTTATTATACCTTTCTTCATACTCATTTTACATCATGCACCCCTATCGTAGCCACCCTTAACTTAGGCTATTTTCCTAAGTCAAAGTACACAATGTCCAAGGAGGACCAGGGCCAAATAGGTTCATTGTGATACAAATAGGAAGGTGATAGGTATTATAAAAGAAAAGTCATTTAGGCTCAAAAATGGGATCAAGGGATATCATTCAAACAGGAAAGGTAATTTAGGCTAGAAGTGGACTAATCTCAAAACGGCATATGATCCTTTACTAACCCCTATCCTACAACCAAGTCATGACTAATCGGGTAAGTTCTAAATTTAACATACAAAGGGAACTAAGAAATATCTCACACGCACATGGCACACAGGTACATTACAAGCTACTACCAATCCGTTCCATGCAATTATTTAGCAATGGTTATCATGTCACTTGTACTAATGCCATGACAAGATGCACAATGGTCACACATAAATGCATATCACATAGTTATAAAATAGACCACTGGAGAGGTGTTCAAAAATCAACAAAAATATGTTAACTACCTAAGGTACATGTATTTCTCCTAGTCAACTATAATATTTTACAACAAATCACCCTATACCCTCAACTTAAAATCAAGCATTGTACTTAATGTACATGCAAAGAGAAATTGAAATAAGGGTTAGGGTATACCTGGAGTAGCTCAAGGAAGAGTGTTTCCTTATTTCAGCATATTTGATGGTCATGCTTGACGGCTTATCATAGTTGTGATAGACCATCACATTTTTTCGGAAGCTCTATCCAGAACATTTCTCAAAATTTATTTAGTTGACGACCTCATGTGATAGCTTATCACAATTGTGATAGCCCATTAAGAGTTGTCGTCATCCCTAAATAGAACGTGCCTCAAGCTTGTCTTCTCTGATGACCTGGTGTGACGGCTTATCACAAGTGTGATAGCTTATTAGACTTGGTTGTCAAGGCACCTTGATCAAACATAAAAACTTTGGGTTGCCTCCCAATAGCACCTTATTTAGTGTCGCTGCATAACTCAGTTATCTCAATTACTAAGACTTCATCGAGATATAAGGTGGCTATACACTTTATCGAGTCTATTGGACTAATGTATAGCTTCACTCGCTGCCCATTTTCCTTAAAGATTCTCTTGTCCTTATTCTCGAGTTCAACTACTCCAGATGAGTAGACTTGACTCACTTTGAATGGGCCGGACCATTTTGATTTCAACTTACCTAGGAACAGCTTCATTCAGGAGTTGAAGAGGAATACCGAATCACCTTTTTGAAAGTGTCATTTTTCAATCCTTCGATCATGATACTTATTCATATTCTCCTTGTATAAGTATGCTCGTTCATTAGACCTGAGGTAGAATTCATCCATCTCATTCAATTTCCCTAGTCTTAGCTCTGCTGCCTCCTTTCAATTTAGATTTACCCCTTTTAGTGCCCATAAAGCCTTGTGCTCCAACTCGATCGGTAAATGACATGCTTTCCAATAGACTAGATGATATGTTGACATGCCAATTGGTGTCTTGAAAGAAGTCTGATATGCCCATAAAGCATCATCTAGCTTTCGAGACCAATCTTGCCTACTAGTGTTCACTGTTTTAGCTAAGATG
This sequence comes from Capsicum pubescens, assembly GCA_030864215.1. NCBI lineage: Eukaryota > Viridiplantae > Streptophyta > Magnoliopsida > Solanales > Solanaceae > Capsicum > Capsicum pubescens. Next base: position 208,166,190 of record CM061545.1, read on the forward strand.
GCTTTAATCTACCGATTTGAGACCTCTACTTGCCCACTAGTTTGTGGGTGATATGGGGTAGCTACTCTATGCTGTTTCACTCCGTATTTTTCCAAAGACGCCCAAAACACTTTGTTGTAAAAATGAGATCCTCCGTCGCTTATAATAGTATGTGGTATTCCAAAGAGAGAGAGGATGTTCTTTTTTAGAAATGCAACAACTCTCTTTCCTTCATTATCCGACAAGGTAAAGGCTTCAATTTATTTTGATACATAATCAACAACAACTATAATGTACTTCATCCCGTACGAGCTTACAAAAGTGCCCATGAAGTCGATGCCCCAAACGTCAAACAATTCTACTTCAAGCATCTTCATCAAAGGCATCTCATTTCTCTTAGAGATTGACCCCTACCTCTAGCATTGGTCACACTTTAGTACAAACTCGTGAGCATCCTTGATTAATATTTGCTAATAGTAGCCACACTGCAATACCTTTCTAGCCATTCGATCACCTGCATGGTGACCTCCAACTGGTGAAGCATTACATGCTTCTAATATACATAATACATCCACTTCTGGCACAGATATCCTTATAATATTGTCATCATATCTCCGAAAAAGATACGGCCCATCCTAGAAGTAGTGTGTCACATCATGGAGGAATTTTTTCCTTTGATGGAAAGAAATATTTTCTGGAATGACTTCACTCACAACATAGTTCGAAAAATCAATGTACCAAGGCATTTTATCCATAGAAGAAGACAAGATCTCATCATCAGGAAATGCATCATCTATCTCCATTTCATCACTAACTGCTTGCTTACCTTCCATCCTAGATAGATGATCTACAACTTGGTTTTTGCAACCCTTCCTATCTTTGACTTTAAAGTTAAATTCTTGGAGTTGCAACACACATATAATCAGCCTTGGTTTTGCATCCTTCTTTGCCATTAAATATCTCAAGGTTGCATGGTCAGTGTGGACCACCACCTTGGTCCCTAGCTGATAATCCCTGAATTTCTCAAAACCATAAACTACAGCAAGGAGTTCCTATTCGGTGACAGTGTAGTTCTTTTGAGCTCCATTCAGTGCTTTGCTGCCATAATAAATTGTATGAAACAATTTTTCATTCTTTTTTCCTAACACAACTCCAAGGGAAACATCGCTTGCATCACGTATGATCTCAAACGGTTTTGACCAGTCCGGTGTAATAATAATAGGGGCCTCTACCAGCTCTTTTTTAAGTCATTCAAATGCCTTCAAAAATCATCATCAAAGGAGAAATTAACTTATTTCTCCAAAAGTTTGTAAAGTGGATTAACAACCTTCAAGAAATCCCTTATAAACATCCGGTAAAAGCCAGCATGTCCAAGAAAACTACGCACTCTCTTCACTGAAATGAGAGGTGGTAGCTTCTCAATAACCTCTACCTTGGCTCGATCTACCTAGATCCATTTTGCCAAAATTTTTTGCCTGTGAAGAATGCCCTCCTTCAACATAAAGTGGAATTTTTCCCAATAAAGCACCAATCTGAGTTCCATACATCGTTGCAAGGCCATACTCAGGTTCGCCAAACATAACTCAAATGAATCTCCTACCATCAAAAAATCATCCATAAACACTTCTAAGGTGTTTTCAACCATATCTGACAAAATAGACAGCATACACTATTGTAAGGTGGCAGGTGCATTACATAACCCAAACGACATTCGCTTGAATGCGAACGTTCCAACAGGCATGTAAATGTTATTTTCTCCCAATCTTCAGGAGCAATAAAGATCTGATTATACCTAGAATAACCATACAAGAAGCAATACCACCCTCTTCCTGCCAATCGATCAAGTATTTAATCCATAAAGGGCATCGAAAAGTGGTCTTTCAAAGTCTATGAGTTTAGTTTGCGGTAGTCAATGCACACTCTCCACCCGGTCATAGTCCTGGGTGGAATCAAATCATTCCTTTCATTTTCTATGCCCCCTTTCTTGAGCACACATTGAACTGGGCTCACCCATTTACTATCAGAAATAGGATAAATCACTTCTGCATCCATCCATTTAATAATTTCCTTCTTAACCACCTGCATCAATGGGTTAAGACAACATTGGTGTTTGATAGTTGGAGTGCAGTCCTCCTCAAGCTGTATCTTATGAGTGCATATGCCATAGGTAATGCTAATAATATCTGTAATAGTCTAGCCTATTGCCCTTTTGTACCTATGAAGTACCAAAATAAGTACTTCCACCTGTTGTTTGCCCAAATAAGCTGCAATAATAACGGGTAACGTGTTTTCGCTACCTAGAAACAAGTACCTTAAATGCCCTGGCAGTTCTTTTAATTCCAACACCGGTGGCTCTTCAATGGATGGCTTACTCGGTGGTGTTGGTCGATTATCAATATCAAGATCTATCTTCTTCGGATCATAAGAGTATAAACCCATTCCTGACAATGCACAAATAGTCTCTTCATACTCCTCAATGCCTTCACGGTCAAAACTTGTTAGTACTGCAGCTAAAGGTTCTACAACAAGTTTCTTCTCTATTGAAACCTCCTGCTCATCCTCATAATATACATAAACAATTGAGAACACACTCATTTGTTTATGTTTCTTCATTAATTTGCACATATCAAATTGCACCACTTCATCATTTAACTTGAATAAGAGCTCATTAGCTCGTAAATCAATCAACACACTTCCGATTGTGAGGAAAGGTTGACGCAAGATTATGGACACCTCGAAGTCCACCTCACAATCCAGAATGACGAAATCTGCAAAAAATATGAAGCTCAACACTTTCACCAGCACATCATACAAAATACCAACAGGTTATTTTACCAACCAGTCCGCCATCATAAGTCGCATGTTGGTTGATCTAGGATCGCCTAAACCTAGCTTTTTATAGACAGCTAGCAGAATCAGATTGATGCTTTCTCCAAGATCACATAAAACCTTAGAGAATTCCAGAGACCCAATAGTACAAGGAATAGTAAATGGTCTTGGGTCTACTTTCTTTTGCACCAAGGACCTTGTAGAAATAGCACTACAATGATGGTTGTTATCCACCGGTTTGTAGATAACTTCTCTTTTCTTCATAATAAGATTCTTCACTAGCATTTGTTCAAGTGCCTTGACCAAAGGCACATTCACTGTTAGCTGCTTCAATATTTCCATGAATTTACTAAACATTATATCATCAGCCTTCTTTTTCAATATCTGAGGAAATAGAGGTGGTGGTTTTGGGAGAGTTTCTAGCACTACTTCTATTTCCTTCTCTTTCCCTTGTTCCACATCATCAACCTATTAATGATTGGAAGGGATATCAATTCCATCTAGCTTTTTAGACTCCACTGGATTACCTTCTTCAAGCTCAACATCTTCTTCGATCACTTCATCATTAACAGCTTTGCCCAAAGAAGAGCCTGATAAAACCTTACCACTCCATATGGTAATAGCCATGCACGAACTATTATTTTGAGGTTTCTAAATTGTATCACTTGGCAACGTTCCACTTTTCCTCTGATTCAATACTGCAGAAAGTTGGCTCATTTACTGTTCCAACTGTTTGATCGAAGTGGAGTGCGGGTTTACCAACTGACTCATATAAGACAAATCGGTATTTATGGTAGTCACCCAGAGTTGGTTGCCTCAACTCCCTTTAATAATTTCTCCATCATGTCCTCCATGGACATCTTACCAGAGCCAGTTGCCACATTACCTCTGCTTTCGGTAGGTACATACAACCCACTTCTATCATTCTTCCTCTTCAAGTTTCCTTGATCCCGATCCTTATAACCAGCCTTGTCATAATAAGTTTGACTTTGATTTTCTTGGCTATTGCCTTGGAAACCCCCCTGGTTATTGAAATAGTTGGCTTATTCTTTCGAATCAGAATAATTTTTACTTTGTGATGCAACGACTTTCACTTTTTCAGTCTTTGTAGATAATAAGTGATTGGTCAATAAATCTATTTGCATTTTCAAGTGTTCCATGTCATGATCATGTTCTTCCTCTTTCTTCCGTTGTTCCACAGTCATGCCAATAGACATAGTAGGGCTTCCTACCACAGAATCCCTGGTATGCCAAGCTCTACTTTGTTTCATCATCCGATCAAGCATCTTCGAGGCCTCTTAAAGAGTAAGATCCATAAATGATCCCCCTGTAGAATTATCAACAACTGGCTTCTTAATAGAGTTCAAAGACTGATAAAGAGTCTCTATCAGGTGAATATCTATCATGTTAGGGTTTGGGCAATGCATCAGCTTCTTTTTTAACCTCTCCCATGTCTCTTGGAGAGCTTCAGTTGGGATCTGTCTAAAGTTACTGATCTCATCCCTCAACTGTACCATCTTGGAAGGTGGAAAGAACCTTTCTAGGAAAGCCTCTTTTAACTACCTCTAGTTGGTTATAGAATCAAGTGTCAGCTCATTAAGACATAATGTTGCCTCTCCAGATAGAGACAACAGAAATTAATACAGGTAGATGGCATGCTGTCCCACTCCCCGGTTATAAAAAAAGTTTCAAATAGTGACAAACTTCACCAAATTCATATTGGGATCATCTCCCAGGAGTCCATCGAACAACCCCTTCAGGTGAAGGAGTTGAATCATTCTACTAGTAATGTTGAACTTTGCTCCTGGTGCTAGAGGTGAGGGAATAATAGCTCCAGTAGCACCAGCTCCATCCATTCCATCATCATACTCATTAGGATCAAATTGCACGTCTTGGCAATCAGTTCTCTCCCTGAAAGGACGGTTTCTATTTATATTTCTATTCACTGGTGCAGCTACCTCCTCTGCACACCTTCGATTAATAAGATTTAACAATTCCTCATCTCCCAAGTCATCACCATCTGTATTCGTATGATGGGCTTATTTATCGTTATTCTACAGATTAACCTGATCTCTAGCTAAGGCAGATATCCTGTCAGCTTCCTTTAGGTCTACCATTCTGCCGATCAGTTGGGGTTCTAAATTGAACGGTAATAACGTTTCTCCTGAAATTCTGGTTTTTGGGATGCACCACTGTGTTCCTTCAATAAACAAAAACAATAAATAAATGTAAAATTAGGAAACTTGACTAACAGTTAATTAGCGCACACAAACTTAAATTTAAAATGGTATTCCCCGGCAACGACACTATTTTTGATAATGCTTAAACTAAACCTCTCTTACTAGAGAGTAGGCGGTCATTATCAAACATATAACCCAACTAGATTGGGGTTGAATCCCAAAAGAAATATGGTGTTAATTTGAGTTGTCTATGAGTCAATCAACTGATAATAAGTAGTTTCCTATAAATAGGGGGGGTTGGAAGCATAACAAGTAATTATTTCTCAATTCAGTGTCAGTTTTTGTAATCAATATTATATGGAAAATCAGAGTTGTGTTAACTATGAGTGTTGGTATTTGAAAGACACTAGTAATGGTTCAAGATTCTTGTGGTAGGTAGGAACAACAGATTATCCTTGTCGAAGTAATGTCTAAATGTTTCTCAACCTATTTAGACATTTAATTACCTAATTTTTTCGAACTTAGGGAATTTTTATTTCATAAAAGGATATTGTCTAAAGTTAATTAACCTTTTTACAACATTAATTATTAAATAAAAGTTTGATGCTTCCAAGTCCCTGTTGATAATTCACTACCTACTAGGGTTGATTTCTTATTTCAAGCAAATCACTAGTAGGCATGACCTATCGTTTGCAACCAATAAACAATATGTAAAACAGAGGAATTACCATGGAGTTCCTACTACCTTTAGAATCTTGAACACCTAGTTACTTTACTAAACCAAACCTATAGATCCCACGACTCGGGTTAAAGGAATTAGATACTCATAATGTAAAAAAGCAACAAGAAAATTTGTATTCATAATTCGATAAATGATAACTTACAGAATAATGAATATCAATAAGTGTTTCTCAAATTTGATCATTGTATAAATCCCAAGAAAATTATGCTAACAATCTGTCAAAAGTTAATTGTAAAGTTATAGAGAAAACTAGAGAGAAAATAGTGTAAGTCCATGTAGTTCAAGATGAATGTCATAAAGTTCAAGATAAACTTGAAAACCCTCAACTTTTCCTTAAATACTTAGCCTAATTTAGGAAGCAAATCACAGTATACAACTTTTTCTCGCACAGGTGACGACAATATGTGATGAGTCATCAGAGGGTTGACCACTTATCAGACATGTCATCAACTCCTCTCTGTATTTGATATGTTGCTGTATTTAACTGATGACGATTCTTATGTCTTTTCAAAGATCTGATGACTTATGATGAAATATAGTCACTTCTTTAACTCAGCTTCTAAACACTGCCAAAGGCTGACGGTAATCCTGACGACTAATCAGGACTTTGACAATATATCAGAAAATGTCATCACTTCTTTACTTTAAATCTCATGAACGGCCTTAGGCTGACGGTATTCTCGATGGCTTATCAGAATTGTGATGACTTATCAGAGATGTCATCACAGTTCTTCTCCAACTTCCTCACACTGTCTACAGCTGACGATGACTCTGATAACTTATCACAAATTTAACGACTTATCAGACAAGTCGTCAACTACACTTTCATGGCCACTTGTTCCAAATTCACATCTTTTGCTCTTATTGTCTTTGATTTTCTTGCATCTTGACATTCCTGCATTATCAAAGAGAAAGCAATCAAAAATGAAAAAAATTGCTTAAGACTTTACAATTATTTCTAGTTAAAAGCCTCAAATGTGTTAGCATTAGCTCATACATTAAGTTTCATACTAGTGCTCAACAACTAACCTTCATCGGATGCTGTATCCCCATACGATACAACACGGAAGATAATTTTACTTTTTCCCTGTAGTGCTAGGTGGATCGACTCGGTTTGTCGTTTATTGGTGGTTTAGTAGTGAGATTCCATTCTTTAAAAGATTTGGTAATTTCATCAGTTTCCTTTCATAGACTAGAATTGAAGAGCTTATATTAACATTAATGTAGTCATTGTTAGAGTCGGGGGAATGTCCCGATACTTTACTAATTTTGATTTGGTTAGAAGGTTTTTTGGATATTACTTTGGACTTGGGTGATGTTGGTTGGTTATTTTAGATCGGTTACCAGTTATTGATTATAGATATGTCTTAAATTCCTTAAGCTTATCTTATACTATCTTGTTATATATTCTAAATTCATCCGACATTGAAGGTATGGTGTTTTTTTTTGTTAGGTATAGGGGATAGTCTCCGATCCTTATTAGACTTCAGATACCTATCATGGCCAGCTCTGGTTCTGGTTATGATAGTACCACATATGAATGGGTATGTTTTGGCAAATAAAATACTTTGAGCAGATTATTATTTTCTCATCATGGAGAGAGACTCCATCCGTTTTGTTCGTAAGTGTCATGAATGCCAAGTACATGGGGATTTGATACATTCTCCTCTATCTAAGTTGTATACAATGGATTCTCAATGGCATTTCACCGCTTGGGAAATGGTCGTAATTTGACCAATTAATCCGAAAACATCAAATGGGCATAGGTTTATCTTGGTAGGAATTTAATCATATTACAAAGTAAGTAGAAGCAGTGACTTTCAAGTCAGTGACCAAGAAAGTTGTGGTAAGTTTTGATCATTCCAACATTATTTGCCGATTCGGTATTCCAAAAATAATTATCACAGATAATGCTGAAAATCTCAATAGTCATTTGATGTAAGAAGTATGCCAAAAAAATTAAGATTATGCATCAAAATTCATCGCCTTATGGCCCAAACGAAAACAAGGCTATAGAAACTGCCAATAATAAACTAAATAAAATACTCCACAAGATGGTGCAAGGTTCCCGACAAAGGGATAAAAGGTTGCCTTTTTCTTTATTGCGTTATCATACTATAATTCAAACTTTAATAGGTGCAACTCCTTACTCATTTGTATATGGAACCGAAATAGTTCTATCCGTAAAAATTGAGATTTCATCTCTTCGAGTCATTATGGAAGCCAAAATTGATGATGATCAGTGGGTTAAAACCCAATTAGAGAAATTAAGCCTGATTAATGGAAAAAGATTGACCTCATTATGTAATGGCCAACTATCAAGAAGAGAATGGCATGAGCATATAATACAAAGGTGCATCCGAGACATTTTAAACCTAGTTAGTCAGTACTAAGATACATCTTCACCCATCAAATTGAAGCTAAAAGTATGTTTTTCCCTAATTGGCAAGGAATGTTCTTGGTGAAGAAAGTGTTACCTAATGGTGCATTATATTTGACTGATGTAGAAGTAAAAATGGAAGAAATGGCTGTCAATGTTGATTTAGTTAAGAGATATTATGTATTTTATTCATGTATTGTTATGTTATGTATGTTTTGTTCTTGAATTTTAAGAGGATAGAAATGACGAAGGCATTTTGTTTTGATGTGTTAATATTATGTCAACCTTTGTTTACCCCTTTTGAGCTTTAATTTTATGATTATTTTGCACCCTTCTTTTGGAATTGAACTAAACTCAGAAACTCAAAAAAAAAATATTTAAAAAAAAAGAGAAGAAAAAATAGAAGGAAATTGAAAAAAGAGAAGAAAAATTATAATAATAAAGCAAAAGAATGATATGTATGAACTATGTTTGACCTAATTCTTATTATGAGAAGATATGTAGGAAACCCTACTCTGGGGTTCAGTCCAACCAAGTAAGATTCAAATTACCCAGTTTAAAAAAGAATTGAGGCAAAAGTTATTTTCGTTATGAGTCGATTCCCAAAATTGTAAATCTCACCCTATGTTATATATATTTTGAGTCTTATGCCACCCTTTATTTCTAAGCTTATCCAAAAGCCAAGTTACAATCAAAGAAACACCTGTAGATCAATCTTTGAGAATGTCAAGGCTACGCTTGTTATGGGTATATGATGTTTCATATTTTGGGTACCACTGACAAGGTAAGCATGTTATGGGTATATGATGTTTCATATTTTGGGCACCACTTTCCTTCATCAATATAAAAAATCTAAGAAATTAAAAATGCGAGAGACTTATTGGTGAAAGCCCTCATGGGAACCATAAGGAAATAGTGAGTTGAGAGAAAAAGGCACTTAAGAATGCTTTTCATATGATAGTTTTTGGACTCATGGAAATTTAAAGGTGTAATAGAAGTTAAATCCAAAGAAATAATACAAGGGAAATAGAATTTGAGTCAAATACTTTCATTAGCCAAAATTTGGGATCAATAGTACAATAAGTAAATAATACCTATCAGTGATTTGAAACAGAGTTGAGTATGCAAAGTGCAAGAGTATTCTCCTTAACAGCTAAAGGCCATAAACCAACCACCATATTTTAAAATTCACAATTTTTCTTTGTTTGAAACAGAGATGGAATGTTCTTTCAAATCAAAGGCGTCAAATACTGGATATCAAAGAGAGTAATTCCACACTTCTATTGACACAAGAAGAAATGCTACAACACTAGATATTGGATTACAGTCGTAGTAAATTTTCACCTTTGCAAGATGCACCTACTGAAACTATTCAAGTCCTTGATTGACCTTCTTGACTAAACATTTCAAAAGTTATGATCTGGTGACACTCACAAAAATTTTCTAGTACAAATTGGGGCAAAAAATTTTATTCATATTGTATGAAATTCACTTTTCAGCTCAGGACCCTCCTGGATAATGAGATTTTATTTTTACCTCAGGACTCTCTTGGATAATGGGATTTTACTTTTAGCTCAGGACCCTCCTGGATAATGGGACATTACTTTTCTGCTAAGGATCTCCTTGATAATGGGATTTTATTTTTATGCTCAAGAACCTTCTAGATAATGGGACTTTACTTTTCAGCTCAGGACCATTCTGGATGGGATTTTACTTTTCTGCTCAGGAACTCTCCTGAATAATGGGACTTTACTTTTTAGCTCAGGACTCTCCTGGATAATGGGATTTTACTTTCATCTTAGGATCTTCCCAAATAATGGGACTTTACTTTTCAGCTCAGGACCCTCCCGGATAATAGGATTTTATTTTCAGATCAGGACCCTCCTGGATAATGGGACTTTACATTTTCATCTCAGGACCCTCCTTGATAATCGGACTTTACTTTCAACTCATTACTTTCCTGGATAATGGGAGTTTACTTTTCATCTTAGGACCCTTCTAGATAATGGGATTTCACTTTTCTTCTTAGGACCCTCCTGGATAATGGGACTTTACTTTTCTGCTCAGGACCCTCCTGGATAATGAGATTTTACTTTTTTGCTCAAGGCCCTCCTGGATAATAGGATTTTACTTTTCTGCTCAGGACCCTCCTGGATAATGGGACTTTACTTTCAGTTCAAGATCCTCTGGATAATGGGACTTTACTTTTCAACTCAGGACCCTTCTGGATAATGGGATTTTACTTTTCTACTCAAGTCTCTCTGGGATAATGGGATATTACTTTATTGCTCAGGACCCTCCTAGATAATGGAATTTTAATTTTTACTTAGGAACCTTCTAGATATTGGTATTTTACTTTTCTATTTGGGACCATCCTGGATAATAGGATTTTAATTTTTGCTTAAGACCCTATTGGATAATGGGATTTTACTCTCAGCTTTAGACCCTCCTAGATAATAAGACTTTATTTTTCAGCTTAAGACCCTCTTAGATAATGGGTTTTACTTTTAGCTCAAGATCCACCTGAATAATGGGACTATATTTTCAGCTAAGGACCCTTATGGATAATTAGACTTTTCTTTTCTTTTCAAGACCCTCCTAGATATTAAGACTATACTTTTCTACTCAAAACCATTTTGAATAATGGGATTTTACTTTCTTCTTAAAACTCTTCTACTTTCTTCTCGAAACTCTTCTGGATAATGAGATTTTACTTTTCTGTTCAGGACTATAAGATCCCACAAAATTCTTAGCTTAATTCAGTCCTTTAATCTTGTTAAGGAGGTCCCAAACATCGAAAATTCTAGCTAAGTATTAAGACTTAGTGTTATATTAGCCTTCAAAAGTTGGCAATCCTATTTTGTGACCTTTTTGTCCATTAAATGTTGATATTAGAGTTAGTTCATGATCATGAATGTCAATACGTGTTTCCTGATGAGTTTTAGATTTTCTAAACCTCGTTTATACCATGTTTGAGTGACCAAAATAATGAGTTGATGCGATATCGACGTATCACATCATCCATCATATCAACAAATAATTTTTCCCTCAGCTCAGTGCAAATTCTAGTCAACCGACGTAGACTCGACATGATGTGTTAATCATCATGTTGATGCTAACGATGCATTACATCAGTCTGCGCATCGATAACATAGTTTCTAGTCAGTAAAAGGATGTGTCCTCATGGTTAATTAGGTCTTTTTTCCACGCCCTTCAGCCCCCATAACAAAAAATTTAGCCCTCTTTTATGAAGTTATATTCATTCTTTCACAAGTTGCTCAAGAACAAAAACCATAGGTAAATTAAATTCAAATTCAAGTCTTCAGATTCCACCATTAATTTTCAAGAATTCACAAACTAAGGTTTGTAAAGTGTTCATCCAAGGGTTCCTTCCACCCTCGGAGTCCAAGAAACTATTTTTAAACTTCAAGTGTATGGATTTCATGAATTTTATGTTGGGTTTAATTATATTCATGTTTATAATGGTTAACTAGGATTCTAATCCATGTTTTATGATAAGTTTCATGTGGAATTAATTGATATATATGTAATATCATGTGAATCCATATTGAATCCTTGAAATTGTGAAGTTGGAGTTGAATTATGATGTTCACTTATGTTTAATGTTATGTACATGTATCATGCTCATTAAGTGCTTGATAAATTTCTCATGTGGATCAATAAGAGAAGGAAATCATGCCATGTCATCTTATGTGCGAATTGTATCATGCAAGTGATTGATAAAATGCCTCCATGAATGAGTTGTGAACAAGTACACATGATTATACTTTTCAAGACTATGTTATTATTTACTTTTATGTTATCGAGTCCTGGGGGTATTTAATACCCGATAATTTAGCTGTGTAATTAGAGCCAGTGTCAGTTACAAGATAATCTCATCTATTTCATGATCAGTAGTACTCTCAGTTAGTCACAAGACTCAAGAAAAACTCAGTAGACTAAGTACTAGTCCAGCCTAGTTCAGTAATCAGTTTGGACCATAATAGACTCATTCAGTGGTATTCTGTCAGTCAACAGAACTCCGTAAATTTAGTAATAGTTCAATCCAACCTAGTACAGACTAGAAATTAGTTCAGTGTTTATTTAGTTGGGGAGTAGGATTCAGTACCGAGCGAACCCAGGGATGGGGGCATTCCTACCAGTAGAGGGTTTGACCCTTAGTAGAAATCCCTGTGTTATAGAACTACGTAGCCAGCATAGGTTGAGGTATTTTCCTGCTAGACATTATGAGGGTTGATATATCTCATTCGAGTTTTTCTACCAACGAGGTTTGACGAAAGAGCTTCCTGTCAAAGTGGATTAACTCACAGCTTGTCTATACCCGTAGCATGGTATTAAAACCCTTCAAACTAAGGTTATAGGTTGGACCTCAATCTATTTAGAAATAGGCCTGTCAGTTAGATGATTACCTTCCACAGTCTCAATTTAAGATTCAGTCTCAGTATAGAACTCAGTTGAGTTATATAGACTGAGGACTGTCAGTTACAGTAAGTCAGTTCAGTACGGAACTCAGTATAGTTCCACAGAATCAAGACTGTCAGATATAGTCATTCAGTTATCAGTAATACAGTATTAGTAAGCTTAGATATCAGTAAACCAGTATTCATACTCAGTATTCAGTGTTATCATGATCTCAGTTACAGTCTACGTATTTATACATGTACTCTCATTCAGTCATACTTATGTTATTCAATTAGTATTGTTCATGCATATGAACCCATGCATTTCAGCCTACCTCATTGAGCATACCAGTACATTTAAAGTAATGGCACATGCTTTTCTTTTGCACTATGATGTCTTATATCATAGGTTAAGATGTTCGGGCTCCGGAGCACCCTTAGCAGCTCAGATTCTCAGCAGATAGAGTTCGTGGTGAGTCCTCATAGTTCAAGGACAAGATTTTTTTTCAGAGTTTTAGTTCATTTTTAGTAGTCAGAGTTAGTTGGTGGCATGTCCCATCAACTCCACAGTTCAGACTGTTTAAAAGCTTTCCAGACTAGAGTATTTTCAGACAGTTGTTCAGTTTTCAGTATTGATGTACAATTTTGGTATTGTGATACCATATTCAGTATTTATTTCATATTTGAACCTTATGGATAATTTTTGCCTATTTTCTCAAAGTTACAATATTAATATTTAGTTACTGCAGCAAGTACCATCCATGGGTTAGCTTGTGGTCCTTCGAGATTATAAACACCGTGTAGGCTCGGGGTGTAGACACTAGGTATTACAAAGTTGGTATCAGAGCCTAAGGTTCAATAGAGTCCTAGAAAGTTTGAAAGTCGCATCAAGTAGAGTCTTGTGCATGGGTTTGTAGCGCGCCACACTTATGGACAGGAAGCTACAAGATATTTTAGGAAATGTTTCCTTTCTTTCAGCATTCATGTCGTTCGAGTGAGCATGAACTCTAGTTAAATTCTCAGTCTAATCTAAGTTTCTCTTTTATTTATAGAATATGCCTCTAAATAGAACTAAGGGGAGAGGAACGGGAGAACAGCTAGCCCCTCATTCCATCCATCTAGATCCTATGGTGAGTATGTCTACCACGCTGAGTTCAGAGCTGTATTTACCACCCTAGCTCATTCTCTGGCAGCTCAAAATGAATGTCCGACTACTGTTCCAGCAAATCTAGTGGCCAATACTGCTACTACCAGGATTTGGATTTCACCCGAATGAACCCTTCATCATTTACTGGGTCTAAGTCTGATGAGAAACCTCAGGAATTTCTTGATTAGGTGTAGAAAGTTACAGATATTATAGGGGTGACAGCCATTAAGAGTGCTGAGTTAGCAACATATCAGTTACAGGATGTGGCACACTCTTGGTTTAAATAGTGGAAAGCAAAGAGTGCCATAGATGCAGGGCCCATAAAATGAGAAGAGTTTGCAGTTGCTTTTTTGGATAGGTTCTTTCTGCTAGAGTTGAGAAAATTAATTTGTTGGAGTTTATAAACTTGAAGCAGGGAAATATAACAGTACAAGAGTGGTCAAAGAGTGTAGAACCACAATTTTGATTAAGGAGATGGACATATCTAAGCTCATGGTCCATGTTCAGCAGATAGTGTAGGCCAAGAATAAAAAGAAGGAGAAAAAGAGAAAGAGAGCGAGCATAGGTAGTTTTAGTTATTCTCAACCTAAGTCAGAGGGTTGGAATCATTCTTAGTTCTGCCCAAAATCCTCAGTTCCATCTTCATCCTCAGCCAATGGTCCTATGCCAAAATTCAAAGATGGTAATAGGGATACAGCGTTAAGGCCTAAATCCTAGGAAAGTATCAGTAGAGAAGTGTGGCAGAAACCACCAGGGTATATGCAGAGCTAGAAGTGAGGTGTGTTTCAGATATGGCAAGCCAGGCCACAGGGTCATACTGTGTCCTCAGGTCGATTCTCAGAGTCAGCATAACCGTCCCTCAGCTCAGTCCGATCGTCTAAATCAGCAGGGTGCTGCATCCAATTCCTTAAGTGGGCAGCGCCCAAATAGATTTTATGCTCTTCAGTCTGGATAGGATCAGGAAAGTTCTCCTTATGTGGTCACTGGTACATTACAAGTTTTCTATTTATATGTCTATACTTTGCTAGATCCAAGAGATTCCTTGTCCCTTGTTACTCCATATATAGCAGTTGATTTCGGAGTCAGTCCTGAAATTCTAATAGAGCCTTTCTCAGTCTCTACCCCAGTGGGTAAATCCATCATATCAAGGAGGGTATACAGGAACTGTCCGGTTATGATATCTTAGAAAGTTATTTTAGTAGACTTAGTCAAATTAGAGATGATCGATTTTGATGTCATTCTTGGCATGGTTAGCTTCATTCCTGCTATGCCTCAGACGACTGCAGAAATAGAATTGTCCAGTATCAGTTTTTGGGTGAATCCATCCTAGAGTGGAGGGGTAGTACTTCAGCACTTAGGGGTCAACTTATTTTTTACCTTCGGGAGAGAAAGATGAAATCTAAGGGATGTGTCTACCATCTTGTTCGAGTCTAGGACTCTAGTTTAGAAAACCCTACTTTTGAATTAGTGTAAGTAGCATGTGAATTCCTAGATGTGTTACCAGAATATCTTTCCAGAGTTCCTCCCAAAATGGATATCGACTTCAAAATTGACGTTCTTCCAGATACTCAACCAACATCTATTCCGCTATATAGAATGGGACCTGCAGAACTTAAAGAATTAAAAGAACAGTTTAAGGATCTCCTAGATAAGGGATTCATCAGACCCAATATGTCTCCGTGGGGTGCACCAGTTTTATTCATGCATAAGAAAGATGGTTCTCTTATAATATGTATTGACTACCGTAAGCTAAACAAAGTCATGGTCAAAAACAAGTATCCACTTCCCAGAATCAATGAATTGTTTGACCAAATTTAGGGTGCCAGTTACTTCTCCAAGATAGACCTCAGATCAGGCTATCATCAGCTCAGGGTCAGGGAATGTGAAATTCCAAAGAGAACCTTCAAAACTTGGTATGGTCACTTCAAATTCTTAGTTATGTCCTTCAATCTTACCAATGCCCCAGCAACCTTCATAGACTTGATGAACCATGTGTTTGAGCAGTACTTGGACATGTTTTTCATAATTTTCATGGAGGACATTCTTGTGTACTCCTGCAGTGAGCATGACCATGCAGACCATCTCAGAATAGTATTACAAACTCTCAGAAATCATTAGTTATTCTCCAAATTCAATGAGTATGACTTTTGGCTAAGGTAAGCATCTTTCTACGACCATATTGTTTCTGGTGATGGCATTAGAGTTGATCTCCAAAAGATTAAGGTAGTGAGAAATTGGTCCAAACCCATCTCTCCTTTAGATATCAGGAGTTTCTTGGGCTTGGCAGGCTATTACCGAAGGTTTGTTGAGGGATTTTCATCTATTGCATCCCCAATGTCCAGACTAACTCAGAAGAAGGTTAAATTCCAGTAGTTAGATTCTTGTAAAGAGAGTTTTCAAGAGTTGAAGACTCGACTCACTACAGCTCTAGTTTTGACCCTACAAGATGGTTCAGACGACTTTGTTGTGCATTGTGATGCCTTCAGAGTTGGCTTGGGGTATGTTCTGATACAGAGAGGTAAGGTCAAAGCCTATGCCTCTTGACAACTTAAACCCCATAAGAAGAAATATCCTACTCATGATCTTGAGTTAGCAGCTACAGTGTTTGCCTTAAAGATTTGGAGGCAATATTTGTATGGTGTACACGTTGATGTGTTCACTAATCATAAAATCCTGCAGTATGTATTCTCTTAGGAAGATCTAAACCTCTGTTAAAGAAGGTGGTTGTAGTTGTTGAAAGACTATGACATGAGTGTTCTGTATCATCCGGGAAAGGCCGATGTAGTGGACGATGCTCTCAGTAGAATGTCTATGGATAGTGTTGCCCATGTTAAATACGGTAAGAAGCTAGCTCAGGAAGTTTATCAGCTACCCCGACTAGGTGTTTGCGTAGTCGATTAAATAAAAGGGAGTGTGTGGGTGTAGAGTAGTTCAGAATCATCCCTAGTTTCCTAGGTAAATGAAAAGCAGGATAGGGATCCCAGTCTAGTCAAGTTGAAAGAATCAGTCTAAAATTAGAAATTGGAGGTTTTCTCCCAAAAGGGATATGGTGTGTTGCACTGCCAGGGTCGGCTATGTGTGCAAGGTATAGATGACTTAAGGAAGTGAATCCTTGTAGAAACGCATGGTGCACGCTACTCTATTCATCCAAGGGCTACTAAGATGTATTGTGATTTGCGGGATATCTATTGGTGGAGTGGGATGAAAAAAGATATTGCAGAGTTTGTGGCTAAGTGCACAACATTCCAACAGGTTAAGATTAAGCATCAGAAGCCTAGTGGGTCCATGCAGGAGTTCAGCATTTCCATATGGAAATAGGAATAAATGCACATGGATTTTGTGACGGGTTTACCTTGTACTCATCGTCATTATGATTTAGTTGGGGTTATTATAGACAGAATGACCAAATCATCTTATTTCCTACCAGTCCATACCTCTTACTCATCCAAGGATTATGCAAAACTCTATATCAGGGAGTTGATCAGATTGCATGGTATTCTGTTTTCCATTATCTGAGATAGAGGTACCCAGTTTACCTCTTATTTCTGGAAGGCACTCTAAAAGGGTCTTGGTACCCGAGTTCATCTCAGTATGGTCTTTGATCCTCAGATAGATGGTCAAGTAGAGAGGACCATTCAGACTTTAGAGAATATACTGTGAGCATGGGTGATAGACTTTAAAGGTAGTTGGGATGACCACTTGCCTTTGATTGAGTTCGTATACAACAACAACTATCATTCTGGTAGTCAAATGGATCTGTTTGAGGCAATTTATGGGAGGAGGTATAGATCTCCCATTGGTTGGTTTGAAGTGGGGGAGGCCGCAGTAATAGGGCCTGACTTGGTATTTGATGCCTTAGAGAAAGTTCAGTTGATTAGGGAAAGGCTTAAGATAGCTCAGAGCCGATAGAAATCGTATGTAGATGTGCGAAAAAAAGATCTCAAGTTTGAGATTGGTGATTTTTTGTTCTTGAAAATCTCTCCTATGAAAGGAGTAAAGCAGTTTGGCAAGAAGTGGAAACTCAGTCCTCGATCTATCGGTCCTTACTGAATTCTCTACCATTTCAAAAAGGTAGCTTATGAGCTTGAGTTGCCTTCAAATCTATCTTCAGTTCATCCAGTGCTTCACATCTCTTTTCTAAAGAAATGCACAGCTGAACCATCAGCCGAAGTACCCATATAGGGCATAGATGTTCAGAACAGCATCTCTTATGAAGAGATTCTAGTCGAAATCCTTTACTATCAGATTCACAGATTGAGGAACAAACAAGTCCCTCTAGTCAAAGTTCTTTGGCGAAATTAGTCTGTTAAGCGAGATACTTGGGAATTAGAAGTAGATATGTGGACCAAGTATCCTCACCTCTTGTCCACAAACTCAGTCTCAGCCCAAGGTAATAGTTTTCCTTAAGCTTTTTCAGTTTTATGCCCAGATTTCCATTATAAACTTGGAATCAGTTACAATTGAATATTTAATCATGTATTCATGCATCAGATATGCATGTTCCTTATAAGGTACTCAGCTTATCAGTAATCCCTATTATGTATTTATGAAACAACTCAGTCATGTACTCATGCATTGGATGTGAATGTTCAATATGAAATTCAGTATGTTAGTAATGTCAGTCAGATAATTATGTTTCATATATTTATGTCCAGTAAGTAAGTTCAGTCTACCAGTATTCTTAGATTAGTCAGTCTCATTCGAGGATGAATGTTCCCAAAGGGGAGATAATGTAAGATCCTGTAAAATTCTTAGCTTAATTCAGTTCTTTAAGCTTTTTAAGGGGGTCCCAGACTTAGAAAATTCTAGCTAAGTATTCAGACTTAGTGTTATATTAGCCTTTGAAAGTTAGCAATCTTATTTTTCGACCTTCTCATCCTTTAAATGTTGATATTTGAGGTAGTTCATGATCAGGAAGGTCAATACGTGTTCCCGGACAAGTTTTGGATTTTTTGGACCTCATTTAGACCATGTTCGAGTGACTAAAATAGTGAGTCAATGTGACATCGATGCATCGCGTCGTCCATTGCATCGATAGATAATTTTTCTCTCAGCTCAGTAAAAATTCCAATAAACTGACGTAGACTCGACGCAAACTCAACGCAGTGCATTGGTCATCGTGTAAATGCCAATGATGCGGTGCGTCGGTCTGCACGTTGACAACACAGTTTCTAGTCTTTAAAAGGTCGCATCCTCAGGGTTAATTAAGTTTTTTTCCAAGCCCTTTAGCCCCCATAACACGAAATTTAGCCCTCTTTTAGAAATTTATATTCATTCTTTCATGAATTGATCAAGAACAAAAACCCTAGGTAAGTTAAATTCAAATTCAAGGCTTCATATTCCATCACTAATTTTAAAGAAATCACCAACTAAGGTATGTGAAGTGTTCATCCAAGGGTTCCTTCAACCCTTGGAGTCCAAGAAACTATTTTTAAACTTCAAGTGTATGGATTTCATGAATTTCATGTTGGGTTTGATTATATTCATGTTTTTAATAGTTAATTGGGATTCTAATCCATGTTTTATGATAAGTTTCATATGGGACTAATTGATATATATGTAATATCATGTGAATCCATATTGAACCCTTGAAATTATGAAGTTGGAGTTGAATTATGGTGTTTACTTGTGTTTAATGTTATGTACATGTATCATGCTCATTAAGTGCTTATGCTCATGTGTACCAATAAGAGAAGGAAATCATGTCATGTCAGCTTATCTGCGAATTGTATCATGCAAGTGTTTGATAAAATGCCTCCATAAATGAGTTGTGACCTAGTGCACATGATTATGCTTTTCAAGACTATGTTATGATTTACTTTCATCCTATCGAGTCCTGGGGGTATTTAATACCCGATAATTTAGCTGTCTACTTAGAGCCAGTATCAGTTACAAGATAATGTCATTCATGTCATGATCAGTAGTACTCTCAGTCAGTCACCGGACTTAGCAAAAATTCAGTAGACTCAGTACTAGTCCAGTCTAGTTCAGTAATCAGTCCGAACCTCAGTAGACTCATTCAGTGGTATTCCACCTGTCAACAGAACTCTGTAAATTTAGTAATAGTTCAGTTCATCCTAGTACAAACTAGAAATTAGTTTAGTGTTTATTCAGTTGAGAGTAGGATTCAGCACCGAGCGAAACTAGGGATGGGGGCATTCCTGCCAGCAGAGGGTTTGACCCTTAGTAACAATCCCTGCATTACAAAACTACGTAGACAATGTAGGTTGAGATATCTTCCTTCCAGATATTATGAGGGTTGATATATCTTATTTGAGTTTTCCTGCCAGTGAAGGTTGACGAAAGAGCTTCCTGTCAAAGAGGGTTAACTCACAGCTTATCCGTACCCGTGGCATAATATTGACAACATTCCAACTGGGGTTATAGGTTGGACCCCAATCTACATAGAAAGGGTCATATCGGTTATATGATTACCTCCCACAGTCTGAGTTTCAGATTCAGTCTTAGTATAGAACTCAGTTCAGTTCTACAGACTCAGGATTATCAGTTACATTTAGTCATCTTACTACGGAACTCAGTATAGTTCCACAGAATTAAGCCTGTCAGATACAATCATTCAATTATCAGTAATACAGTATCAATAAACTTAGATATCAGTAAATTAGTATTCAAACTTAGTATTTAGTGTTATCACGATCTCAGTTATAGTCTACGTATTCATGTTGTACTCTCATTTAGTCATTCTCATGTTATTCAGTAAGTATTGTTCATGCATATGAACCCATGGATTTTATCCTACCTCCCTGAGCATTCCAATATATTCAAAGTACTAACGCATGCTTTTGTTTTGCGGTATGATGTCTTATATCATAGGTTTAGACGTACAAGCTCCAGAGCACCCTTAGCAGCTCAGATTCTCAGCAGAGAGAGTTAGTGGTGATTCCTCATAGTTCATGGACATGATTAGTTTTTAGCATTTCAGTTCATTTTTAGTAGTCAGCGTTAGTTGGGGGCTTGTCCCATAAACTCCATAGTTCAGACAGTTTAGAGGCTTTCCAGACTAGAGTATTTTCAAACAGTTGTTCAGTTTTCAGTATTGATGTTCAGTTTTGGTATTGTGATACCATTTTTAGTATTTATTTTATATTTGAACCTTATGGCTAATTTTTGTCTCTTTCTGCAAAGTTACAGTATTATTATTCAGTTACTATAGCTTGTACCAGCCATGGGTTAGCTTGTGGTCCTTTGGGATTATGAATTATGAGCACCGTGTAGCATTCGGAGTACAGACTCGGGGCATTACAAGGACCCTCCTGGATAATGGGATTTTACTTTCTTCTCAAAACTCTTCTGAATAATGGGATTTTACTTTTCTGTTCAGGACCCTCCTGGATAATGGGATTTTACTTTTTTCTCAAAACTCTTCTGAATAATGGGATTTTACTTTTGTGTTCAGGACCCTCCTAGATTATTGGATTTTAATTTTCTCTCAAGACCCTCCTGGATAATGGGATTTTACTTTCATATTAAGACCCACTTGGATAATGGGACTTCATTTTTAGCTTAGGACCCTCCTGTATAGTGGAATTTTACTTTCAGCTCAGGACCCTCATGAATAATGGGAATTTATTTTCTTCTGAGGACCCTCCTGAATAATGGGACTTTACTTTCATCTTAGGACCCTCTTGGATTATTGGACTTTACTTTCTACACAGGAATCTCTCGATAATGGGATTTTACTTTTCAGCTCAGGACCCTCCTGAATAATGGAATTTTACTTTTCAGCTCAGGACCTTCCTAGATAATAGGACTTTAGTTTCAGCTTAGGACCCTCCTAAATGATTGGACTTTACTTTTCTAGGTCACAATTTTCTTTGATTTCAGGAACACATTTTGAGAGAAGGAATTACTTTCAGTTTTTAAGCTAAAGAAGCTTGCCTGGAGAATAGGGTCAACTTTTACTGTAAGTTTAGGAGCCCTCCTAAAAAATAGTATTTTATTCCTATGTTAATGAGGTATTCACGTTGAATTGGTCTTCAAGTGCTTTTTTAATGTATGTGTGTTTTTATTTTTTTAAATGAGGTTTAAGTTAATAAATTAATTTTCATGTTTCAATTAAGACAGGTTAAATTTAATATTTTGGTCTTCACCTCTAATATTTTGTATTATCTTTTCTTAATTCCAATAATGGAAAGTTTTTTTTTTATTTCAATTAGCATTAATTGAGGAAAAAGGAAATTTTGTTTTAGACTAATATTTAGTGTCTGAGTAGTTCAGTTGTGAGGATCGAGAGGGACGAGTTACAAATTTATTTAAAACCCATCACAATAAGGAAAAGAAAAAAGAGGGAAAACTCATTTACAAGGGAGCTAGGTGAGTTGCAGACTAATACAAAACTTGTTGCAAATTTTTTTAAATATGAAAAGAGAAGAAAGAGTAAAAATGGATAAGAAAAATTGTATCAAGTTTACAAGAGATGAACCAATGCCGTTAACTCTAGAAAAGCTTTAGGCACGTTTAAAATGACTCTCAACTTAGAATATGGCATACACATCTTTTGGAGACGTTTTAAAAATAATTTAAGGATGCAATAATGCTCTTTGGAAAAGATCGTCGTAAAATTGATTTTTACTAGCTTAATACAAGAGTTATTGGCATATATTAGACATTAAAAATGAGCGAAACATGGCCTACAAACATAATTTATACAAATTGTTTAAGTTAAGTATAAGTTGATAAAAGCGACCGTGCTAGAACTACAAGAATCGAGGGATGCCTCACACCTTCTCTTCGGTCAACATAATTTCGTACCTGGTCTTCTATTTTCACCGACCAAAATAAAGAGTCATTTCCTTTTGAATAGGGATTCAAAAAGGTAACTTGAAACACCATAACTCAATTCAAAGTGGCGAGTCTATAAATAAAATAATTCCTATTAAATATTATCACTTTAATGGAAAAAACCCTTCGACCGAACCGAAAAAGGGATGTGACATAAAGGAAATGCAACTTCAATTGTTGTATACCCAAATGTGTGACCGTGAAGAAAATCAATAAGACTACCATTACTACAGACCCAGTCGTGCATCCATGGAACAAGTTGCATGACTACACAGAGGGAAAATGCTATATAGGCACCCAAAAGTTTTATTTTCTAAAACTTTTCATTCTTTTTTTTTTTCAGGTCCTAAGTTAGTTTTTACACTATAAAATCACACCTCAACCCAATGAGATGGATAGGTACCCAATGTACTAAAGTCCCGAGAGAATGAACTCATGAGTTGTTCTCATTATACATGCAACTATGATACTACGAAGCTTTGACAAGTTACGTGAGATACCCTAATAAAACACCAATATCGATAGACCTAACATAGATGTACATGACTTATCCATTGAGGCCTTAATTAATAGACACAAGACACAATTGTGCTTTACTTTGACATAAAGTCCAAAAAGCCTCTAAAAAGAAATACAACTTAGCTTAGGTTGGGAAAGAGCCCTGCTATGCCCTTAAATTTAAACAATATCAAAATATATGTCGAAGAATCAATAAATCCCCAAGTAATCCTAGAGCTTACCAAAATCCATTGAATATCTGGTGCTTCTATTAGAGAGATCTACTACCTGGAGGACCTAAACTCGTGACATGAAACACTGCATCCCTCAAAAGGGTGTCAGTACAAAATAATATACAAAATATATAAGGCATAAAGTCACTATATGTAAGTAAAACAAGAGCTCAAATGAAATAAGGTACAAATGTATAGATAGGGATAAAATACCACATTTTCTTGTACTTGGGGAATCATGTACATTATATTTTTTTTCTTTACTTTGTTCTTGTTCTCTTTATAACTTTGTAAGGCATATGATATAATGGCAACTAATTAGTGGTAGAAGAGGATGACCTATTCTAGGCATTTTAACCCTTGCAATGCGATCCTCATAAATATATGGATTGGAATCAGCCAAGTTAGGTATTCACATATCATGGTTTCATGGAACTTTTGATGCTCAAAATAAAAAAATTATGCAAGTATTTAGGACTTTTTGTTTGACGTGATGTGTTTTTTTATTGGTTTTGTAGGAAAATAGTATTTGGAGAAGAAGAGAAAAAAGATGATGAAATATAGAAAAAGGCTACTTACGCCTCCCCTAAGTTCCCTCATAAGTTTTAGTTACTCCCATTTAAGTGGAGTCGTAAGTAGCAGAAAAAAAAATTAAAAGTTGATTTTGACTTTGAGACTAACGAACACCACTTACGGAGTGTATGTGGTACTTATGACCAATGTAAGTGGCTCCGTAAGTGGGCGAGCTGAAGCTAGAATTTTCCTATGAGACCTACAAACACACCTAGTGTCCGAAGGTATTAGCTACGGCCCTTTAGTGGGTCCGTAGAAAGGTGCCGACTTAATTTTCCTATTTTATTTTGGTTAAGATTTTTAGGGTTTTTGACGTATCCTACAAACACCCCATTGATGTTTTGTTATTTTATTTTTACTTTTATGCACTTTTTATACTTACAATAGTATATTGATTCTAAGATACACTTTTGATCTTGGAATCCTTGTTCTTAATTTTTACGGTTCGATACTAATTTGAGATTATAGATTTCATTCTTAATTGATTGTAATATTATTCATATGTTTTATTTCATGAATTATATGGGTGTTCTTGCAAAAATGAGTGCCTAAAAACCTCCTAACTAGGGTTGTCGGAACCCTGATGGAATAACAAAGTAGAGGAGTGTAAGTCGTTCTTGATTGATGTTCTTGCATGTATTGTGAATTTCTAATGAAGATCACAACAATAATTTAAGGATATCAACCTTTATATAATTAACTTGAGACCCAAAAGGACAGAGTTAATCTGGGATCTAGGACAAGGGTTAGTACCGCGACACTCTAAGACTCAAAAGGTAATGAGTGAATACACCAAAGGTGTCTGAAAGATGTTGGTGATACATAACTTGTCAGATTCTTCATGAAAGTCATTGAGATTGTTTGACGAAGCACGATAAGTCTACAGAGTTAGGAAGTCAAGAGGAACATAGCCCTAGTATTCATCTTATATTGATTGACAAAACCCCTCATTTACTTTTTGCACTTTCTAGGTACTTTACCAAGTTCATGATAGAGATTTGGCCGATTCCATATGGGTTCTACCCTTACCTTTGTTAGGTTCTTTATTTGACAACGATCGCGTTATACTTTCTTGGAGGTGTAATCTTGGGCGACATCAAATTTTTGTGTTGTTGTTGAGGAATACGATTACGAATTGATAGATTAAGGTTATTGGTTTTTATTTTAATATTATTCTTAGGCACGTTGGTATTTTCCTAATACTCATATTCAAGTAAATCCCTTGATTTCACTTAATCCTGAGCTTGAAAGAACCTTACGACAGAATTGTAAGATGGAAGAGCATGAACATGGGTTACATGATGACGCTATTCTGATTTCTCCACCTCCATATGGTGTTTAATAAATATTTCCACACATTATTGTGTCGTTACTAGATAAATAGAATGTGCAAAGAAAATCTACACAACCTGTAACTCAAGAGAAAAAAGTGAGATGGTAAGAAAAGAGTCAACCAATACTCAACAGAGACAGAGCTAGAAGGGATAACGTTCAACCCCCCATTTTCAGTACTTACTAGTGTTTGATGATCTAGAGGAATATTTAGGGCATGTTGAGGATATTGATGTAGGAGCTATCTTTCCTTCTGAGTTTCCCCAAAGGGTGAAGTTTGAAATTACGAATGGTATAATTGAATTGATAAATCTAAAGTAAACATGCTCGTAATAAATATTGTTGGAATTTGCACTTTACATAATCTTCCTAGGGTGAGTCAAGAAGCTTTAAGACTCAGTTTGTTCCTATTCTCTCTTATAGGAAAAGTAACGTTATGGTTAGTGGAACTACATAGTGGGTCCATCATTTATTAGAATGAGTTATGGAAATAGTTCTTAAACCAATTCTTCTCACCTTTTAGAATACTTCAGTTGAAGGATGAGATTTATAATTTTAGGTAATTGTATTAAGAGGCATTGTATGAGACATGGTTCAGGTTCAAGAAGAAGTTGATGATGGTGCCCAATCCCAAAATTTCTAAGAGGATTTTCTTTAGATCTTTTATATAGCCCAAAATTTAAATACCAAAGTTGTTGCTGATACTATTACCGATGGGGATTTTGTGATCTTTCATTGGGAGTTAGATATGGAAATCTTAGATCAATTCTCTAATACCAATTGAGGTAGAATACTCAGGAGGTGGAAAGATGAGCCAATACTTATGCTATTGGTTCTTCCGGTGAGTAGAGAGCCCTAGATGATACTCTGGCTCAAGAGGTCGCACAACTCAGAAAGGAGATTGGATTACTTACCAAGAAATTTGCAACTATGAATTTAGAATATATGAATGTAATAGGTGCATAAGTTTGTAGGACACAACAAGTCTAACTCTAAGAAGGAGGCTAAGTACTTAGATAGAGAGATGGTAGGTTTTTTAGCCTAGGGCCAAGGGTCTTCTCAATACACTTAGAACTTGAGGCAAGTGAATCAAGGTTGGAACTATTATAGGTATATATAGGGGTAGGAGTAGAGAACAAAATGGTGAATAAAGAAGAAAAAATAAATATAAGGAGAAGAGGAGTATGTATGTTCCACTAGAAAATTGTGATACTTACTCGAGGATGGAAGCATTACTTTCTAAACTGGTAAAGGGTTTAGAGAATCAAGAGAACTCTTTAAGGATATTAAGGTAGTCATTCCGAGATTGACCCAAAAAGTAGAATTGCATGCCACCACGATTAAGCAGCTTTAGTAATAGTTTAGTCAGATGTCAGTTACATTAAATCAACATCATCCAGGAACTCTTTTTAGAAACACTATGCAAAATCCAAAAACAATATCATTGTTTATCTATTACTACTTAGAGTGGTAAGACTACTATTAAATCTTCTATAGAATATGTTTGATGAGTTATGGAATTATATTGTTAATGTAAATGATGTACCTGAAGTGGAAACTAAAAAGCTGGTGTCTAATGGTGACATGTCATAGAAATTGATGGGTGTAGAAAAATGAGCTCAGAAATATAAAAAAAAGGATAAGGAGGTCGACCCAAACTTGAAATCTATTCCCCAACCTCCCTCACCTTTTCCTCAAAGGTTGAAATAGAAAAAAGATGAAGGGAAGTATAAGAAGTTTATTGCTACACTAAAAGAGTTGAGTGTGAACATCCCTCATTTTAAAGCTCTTGAGCAGATGCATGGTTATGCAAAATTTATTAAGAATTTGATGACAAAGAAGAGAACTATCAGTTTTGAGGATATTGGTGGTTTTCATCATTGTAGTGCGATTATATTTAAGTCTCATGTGCAATAGAAAGGTGAACCCGATGCCTTTATAATCCCATGTACGATCGGTTCATCAAGATTTGCCAGAGCTTTATATGACTTGGGTGGAAGCATCCACTTGTTGTCACTGCCAGTGTTCAAAAAATTGAGCTTGAAGACTACTAAACCTACGATGATGCAACTATTAATGGCAGATCGTACAATTAAGAAAGCCATGGGCATATCGTTTGATGTTTTGGTCAAGGTGGAGAACTTCATCTTTCTGACAAACTTTATTGTCTTGGATTATAAAGTTGATTTTGAGATTCCCATAATATTAGAGAGACCATTCTTAGCCAAGGTAGAGCATTGGTTGATATGGAAAGAGGTGACATTAAGTTTAGGATGAATAATGAGAAAGTCACATTCAATCTTCATACAACTCTAAAGCATCCAACTGACATGAGGGTGGTTTTGCTAATAAATTTTGTTGATGACCTTGGAGGCCAACCCTACGTCTACCTTTATAAAGTCCTAGTAATCAAGGTCCCCACGTCATGCCGCGATGATAAATCAAGTTCTGCTTGGGAGGCAACAAAAGGTATATTGCTATTTCTACATTTGTGATGAATCGTGTTAGTACAATTTATGTCAGATCTACATACCTAATATGCCAAAAATATATTTCTAACTCTCTTACTTTGTAGTGGCCCAATGCATTGGGAATAATGCATGCTTATTCAATGAAGGTGGGGCTACTTGTAGGTCAAGATATCCTCTTGGGGCTTTTGTTGTCGTGTATCTTTTATCTAAAGTATGTTCTTAGTAGATCTAGCATGTTTAGGTGTCATTTTGTTTAATTAGGAGAAAAATAAGGAACCTAAGTACAGTTGACATGTTTTGTTTATGTTTTAAGTGTTTGAAAAAGGATACCCCTCCAAATATTTTATGAACTATGTGATGTAAATATTTATGGGACTATTTTGAATCTTGCGACGACATTAGGATTAGGCACAAAATAATCATAACTTAGAATTTGAATGAACTGGATAAGCAGTAGTTGGTAATAAAACATTGTACCATGTGTGTGAGAGATACTTACTTAGTTCCGTTTGGGCATTTAATCCAGAACTTGATCAGTTGGTCTTGCCTATGTTGTTATATAGTTGGTTAGGACATGATCATAAGCCATTTTTGTCTTAGTCCACTCTTAGACTAAATAACCATCCAAATGTGAATAAGTATCCCTTGATCCCTAACTTGAGCCTACATTGACCTATTTTATTATTTTTTTCCTTTTCACCTTTCCAATTGATTACAATGAACCTATTTTGGCCCTGGTACCTCCTTGGACACTGTGCACCTCAACTCGAGAAAATCTTGTTAGTTAAATGTTTTTATCATTTGGGTGAATAGTTAAAATTGGGTATGCAGAAGGGTAGGTAATGAAAATAAAAAGCAAGTAAGGTTGGGTGTGATAGAAAAAAAGGGAAGAAAAGAATTAAAATTAAAATAAAAACTTGGAGAAAATAAAAGAGAAAAAATGAAAAAAAATGAAAACCACACCCAATATGAAAAATTAATAATGGAGAAAAGGGAGGAATAAAATAAAATGGTTGAGAAGTGGAGCCAAAATATATGTTTAGTGTCAAGGAGGGCGAGTCACTAGATCCCATATGTACCATACTGCCCCTAAGTCTACATTACAAGTCTAGCAAAGTCCTATATTCATCTTAGTTTAATTTTCCAAAAAACTAATGTATAATAAATAAGGGCAAGCCTATTGTATTCTATGCACATTGATTGAAACTTATTTTGTGAGAGTTAGTTTCTTGACATAGTCCCTTGCATTGACGTGAATGTTGATATTGTGGGAGTTGGGACTTCTTTTCTGTAAGGGTACATGGGTTGTGTTGTTATCTTCTTATCTGTTTGGGTAGTGTAACTTGTATATTTACTTTATTGTTTGTTGCTAATGTAATGGCATTGCTTGATTCCTTTGTGTCATAAAGGTGTGCTACATAGATCTACATAGTGGTTTTGAAAAGTTAAAAATCGGAGGGGGTAAGAGTTTTTGAGCAAAATTTGAGTTGGCTTCCGTAGGTGCCTTAGGTTCCTCATAGTTAAGTATCATAGTGTCTTTGTTATGTGCTAGTTTCCTGAGGACATGAAAACGTTCTAAGTTGAGGGCGTTGATGTGACATGGTTTCATGGCACTTTCGATGCTTAAAACCAAAAAATTATGCAAGTACTCAGATTGTTTTGTTATATGTGATGTGTTTGTTTGTTGGTTCTGTAGGAAAATTGGACATGGAGTAGAAGAGGAGAAAAAAGATGATGAAATGTAGCAGAATGCTACTTACGTCCCCCGTAAGTGCCTTCATAAGTAGCATTTACTCCATCGTAAGTGTGGTCTTAAGTAGTAGAAAAAAATTCTGAAAGTTGATTTGACTCTGAGACTTATGAAGACCACTTACGGGGCATAAATAGTACTTATGGCCATAGTAAGTGCCTTTATAAGTGGGTGATCTGATGCTGGAATTTCCTCTAAGATCTACGAACCCACATAGGGTCCGTAGGTAGTACCTACGGTCCATAAGTGGGTCCGTAGGTAGGTGCCAACTTACTTTTCCTATAAACAGCCCATTGATTTTTTGTTATTTTGTTACAAACTTTTTATTCTTACAACAATTTATTGATTCTGTGATACACTTTTGATCTTGGAATCCTTGTTCTTGGTTTTATGGTTTGATATTAATTTGAGATTCTTCTTTTCATTCTTAATTGATTGTAAGATTATTCATATTATTTTTTTTTCATAAATTCTATGGGTGTTCTTGAAAACATAAGCAGCTAAAAACTTCCTAACTAGGGTTGTGGGAACCCTGATGAAATAATGAAGTAGAGGAAGTGCGAAGATGTTCTTGATTTATTTTCTTGTATGTATTGTGATTTTCTAAAGAAGATCACAATAGTAATTTGAACCAGTCAACCTTCATCTAATTAACTTGAGTCCCAAAAGGAGATATTTAATCTAGGAACCAAGGCAAGGGTTTTTACTGCAACACTCTGAGACTCAAAAGGTAATGAG
This sequence comes from Capsicum pubescens, assembly GCA_030864215.1. Lineage (NCBI taxonomy): Eukaryota > Viridiplantae > Streptophyta > Magnoliopsida > Solanales > Solanaceae > Capsicum > Capsicum pubescens. Next base: position 208,196,265 of record CM061545.1, read on the forward strand.
TGAAATTCACCAAAGGTGTTCGAATGACGATTGATGATACATAACTTGTCAAATTCGATATGGAAGGCATTGGGATAGTTTGATGAAGAATGATAAGTCTATGGAGTTTGGAAGTCAAGGGGAGCACAATCCTAGTATTCATCTCACATGATTTCAACCTAAAGTGATCAAGATTTGTTTCTACTGCTACCGTTCTCACAAAATCCCCCCATTTACTTTTAGCACTTTCTGATTACATCAACAAATTTGTGATAGAGATTCAACTTATTCCTTGTAGGTTCAACCCCAACCTTTGTTGGGTTCCTTATATGATAGTGACTGTGTTATCCTTTCTTCGAGGTTTAATCTTTAGAGACATCAGGTATTAACCCTGAGCTCCCACCCACAAATACATCATTTGAATTAGACCATGCTAGGATTTCCCCCCTAAGATTCCACTGATATATATATATATATATAAAATTTTTGGATCAACCTACACTAGGCTCTTGGCCCCTGGACTGCCATCCATGATTTTATAAACTCACTTTACCTTGTTTCTTTAATCTTTAAGATTGTTCTTTAGGTGGTCGTAACTCTTTTGAGATTTTGTACTAAGGACTAGTAGTGAAGACATGTGAATAAAATACTCGAGGTAACAATATAAGCAATTGATTTCCTATGTTATCTTTAGCTCCTAAGAATTATTTGTCGCAAGTGTTCCAACTGATCTTGGGCGTATTTATAAATCAAAGTTTCAAATTTTTCCTATATTTTTGTTTATTTAGTGAGATACATTGCATATATGTTTATTTGATTGAGCTTAATTTGTGTGTATGAACTAATGGATATTATTAGTGTTTCAGTTCTAGACTGTTGCAATGATTGATCTTGATTTTGATGTCATTATCGAGTTTATGGATGATTAAAGGCGTTAGGATCAGTATTAAGAATCAAAAAGAGATTAAAAGGATGTCTAAAGGCTACTACAAGCTATGGAACTCAAATACATTAGAGGGATTACACTATAATGGGATATTCCAGTTTGAAACACAACTTCTTACCACAGAAGCTGAGCCACGTGATAAGAATGTGGCACGGAGCTGGAAAAAAATTGAATGACACAAAATAGTGTGCATCTATTACTAGAGAGTGACACTCTAGCCAATCCATGTGACAAGGGAGTGCCGCAGAAGCTGAGCCACGACCTTGTGTTTTTGGGCAAAACTTATCCTACACTATAAATAGGAACTCAAAGACATTGGAGGGTTTATAAATATTCTTGTAGTTTTTACTTATGAATTCGATTATTGTGACTCTTTGAATGACTACGAATGAATAAATACTCCCTTTGTAGGGTTGAGGTACTTAGAATTTATTCAAGTTGGTTTAAAGTTGATTACCATATTTGGTTGTTCATATGTTCTTGTAATTATTTTTCTATTGACCCGCGTTTTTTAGAATATATTTGTATTTCTATTATGAGCCCAAAAGGAGGAACATCAGATTAGAACATGGAACATATAGAGTGGTATCTTGTACTTCAATGAATTAAATATAGGATTTGCTTTTAGAATAGGGATATACTTAATTAATGCCATTGGGTTCAAATACCAAATGACATACAAATGCGTTTGAATTAGTTCTCACATCCTCGCTTAACGATGTAGTTGTGGGGCTAATTTAGATAGACGATTAGAAGACCATAATAATGTTATTAACCCCTTGAATCAACAACTAAGATAATTAACTTAACCGATGATATTGTATAGCTTAGTAGGATCATTCAAATTTCCTTGACCCTAGATCATCCTTGTTGTTATTTCAAACACTTTATATTCTTGTTATTGTTTATTGTTACTTTAAAAGTTTCCAAACTCAAGCTCTCTTTTGGTTACAACTCACACTCATTTAATCTTATTAGTAATGCTATAGATGGATTTCCTGCTAAACACCAAGTCCCTATGGGATTGATATTTTTCTTGAAAGGGCCACTTTATAATTTACATGACCACATACACTTGTGTGTGTAGTAGGATGTAACAAGTTTTTAATGGCGTTGTCGGATACTTAAAAAATTAGAAACTCTCTAATTTTTAGTTACACTATTCTTTTTGGTAAGTTCTAACAACTTTGTCTTAACTACTGAACTTGCAGGTACATGTTTGAATTTAAGTAAGATGGCAAGGGAAAAGGATTTGATTGAACCATATCATGAACTTGAGCAAAGCTTGCACCAATTAAGGAGAGAAACACAACTTATCTATACTATCGCATAAGTTCAATAAGGAAAATCCATTCTTATAGTCATGGTTGAAGAAAAACCACCCCGCAGGATAATACGCGAAGTGGCAATCCCACTGCAACTAATATGTCATAACCCAAGACTATCCCTTAGTCATAAAACGGTGCTTAAAGTCAAAAGTGACCCAAAGCTAACCCATGATATGGAACGAACTGTAAATACTAAAAAAAGGTAATAAAATACAGTGTGGAAGTCTTTTAAAAGTATCTGATAATCAAAACAATATAAAAGGTAACTGAAACACATCACTAAAAAAAATGTCTAACTGTTTGACTGCCTGAAAGCCTTGAAACATGATGAGTTGTTGGGATAGGTCCCTAACTAACTCTGATTAATTGAAATAGCATAAAACAAAAATATTGGGATGAATAACTAAAAAATAACAAGTCCTTGACTGATGAGGACTCACCAATGCTGCATATGAGTGGCACAGGAATGAACTAAGTGCAATCTGGGAACTGAGAGTCCGAACCTATATTATAAGATAATATAGAACAAAAGAGAGTACACAATTAGTACTTTGTATGTACTCATATGAAAAATGAAGATAGCTAATATATATATATATATATGTATATTTACTGAGCATCAGTGCATGAATATTAAAATCGAATGCAAGACCAAGTATAAACATATGTTGTGTATTTGAAAAACTGAATGATTGAATACTAAATACTTTGTCATGTGAACCTAAACAGAACATAATCTGAATACTAAACTAGAATTGTGGGAGCTAACTACAACCGACATACCCCAATCTGAGAAAAATTGGGGTTCGACCTGTAACCCTAGTTGGAAGGGTGCTAGTACCTTACCAAGGGTCCCAACACTAGTTGGCATGGATCCACCAATCTAATGACCCAAAGGACTTGGGTGTTATTCCTCTACTGATGGATGACCCATTATAACCACGGTGGTGCCATAGTTCTAGAACTTAAGGACTGGTCCTAACGGCTCATGCCTACCTGACAGAGGATCCCCCATTCCTTCGTTAACTCGGTGCTAAGTGTTACTCCCAAATGAATAACTCTAAAGTATACTAAAACATGAACTGATAACTAATATGCTTAATTCATGGGATTCTGAGAAAAATATAATACATTTACAGTCTAAATTACTCAATTACGTATAAGATGATATATGCATGAGTTTCGAGGTATTGGGTGTTCAAAACCCACCAGCATAAACTAATGCAACTAATCAAAAAAATGGTAAAGACTGACCATAGTATAGGAAATTCATGAATAGTACTCAATTTTCCAAGACCTAATTATGATATTGACAATGGAGATTACCAAACATATGGAAACACAATTCTCATGAGGGAACATATTTTCATGGTACATAACAAAAACAATTGAAAAAGAATTGATAAAATTCATATTTAACTTGAAAACCCAATAAAAAGAGAAAAATGATGTGTATTTGTATATTTAGGGAATTCTTGTGATTCAACAAGGGGAAGGAACCCATTGATGAACTCCCACATACCTGAAATCAACCCATTGAAGAGATTTTCTTGAAACTTGAACTTTCTTGATGAACCCTAATTGGCATTGGAGAGAAAAGAATCACTTCTCTTGCTAAGTTGTAAATGGTTTCTCAAGTTATGAGGGGTTAGGGTAGTACTTACCCTCAATAACTAATGTTTTGTAAGAATAAACGATGTGGGTTTGGGTTAGGAAGGGGTGGAAATTACCAAAGAGACCTTATTAAAACATGCAGGAATTTGGGTTCCCAGTCATTACGACTCACCATGACTGGTTATGAGTCGTAGTCAGAGTCATAACCTAAGGTCCTGGGATCTTGCTTCCTTACTTTTATGACTACGACCACCCTCAACAACATGTTACGACTGACTACAAGTCGTTAGGTGGAGTCATAGTCTGAGGCTTGGCTTTTAGATCACTTACTGTTCAGGTTATGGGTCTGCACAATGACTCATAATGTCTGATTATGAGTCGTGTGCCGGACTTGTTACCACTGGCATAGATTCCTGATTATACACTATTGTGCCAATGAGTCCTTCCTAACGACTCGTAGTCACTGATTATGAGTCGTGAAGTGGGGTCATTGTCTAAAGTTGAAGGCCCTTTTCTGTTATGACTACGACTACTCAAAATAACTCATATAGTTTGATTACGAATCATCACGTGAATCATAGTCACTGGCAGCTAACTGATACTTAAGGGAAAATTTACATAACCTTTTGCCACAATATCGGATCAAGGCGGGACTTGCGGAGTTGGAAAGCCAACTTAGTAAGCTATCTTTTGAGGGGCCTAAAGCTTGAAAACTTGGGGTAGTACAATATCTCCCATTTAGGATCATTCATCCCTAAATGAAATTGTATGAGCTGGAATACTAGAAAAGATGAGATCATGCACTGCACAGGTATGAGCTAAATCATGAATTTACACCTAAATTTATAACTGAGGCATGTCTGGAATGAACTCATGAATGCATGCATGAGATAAGACAAAAGAGAAACTATTACCTAAAGCTAGAACTGGGTTTGTAGAGAAATGATAAGGGTACTTGGCTTGCATATCGGCCTCTTCATCCCAAGTAGCTCCCTCAACTGACAAATTTCTCCTCAGAACCTTACCTAAGAAAACTTCGTTATTTCTCAACCTATGAATCTAACAATCAAGGATATCAACTGGACTTCTTCATAGGAGAAACTATCTTCTACGCTCACACTCTCTAAAGGGACTACTGAAGCTACAATACTAATGCATTTCTTTAGCAAAGAGACATGGAACACTGGATGCCCTGATTCTAATTCTACAGGCAACACTAACTCATAGGCTACCTTCCCAAAATGGCTCAAAATCCTTTCTGGGCCAACATAGTGAGGACTGAGCTTCACTTTCTTACCAAATATCTTCACCCCTTTCATGAGAAAAAATTTCAAATACACCAAGTCACCAATATCAAATTCAAGCTCCCTTCTCCTCACATCTGCATAGGATTTCTATCGAATTTGGGTTATCTTTATCCTTTCTCAAATTAACTGGACCTTTTCCATCGCCTCATACACTAAATTTGGCCCTATCAAAGAAACTTTTACAACCTCAAACTATCCAATAGGATACCTGTACCTCCTACCATAAAGTTCTCCAAACATAGACATCTGAATATTAGAGCAATAACTGTTATTGTAGGTAAACTCAACAAAGGCTAATGATTATCCTAGATACCCTTTTAATTGATAACAAAATCCCTCAACATGTCCTCTAAGGTCTAAATGGTTCCCTCTACCTGACCATCTGAATATGGGGGAAAAGTCGTATTGAGATAAATTTGGGTGCCAAGACCCTTCTGAAAGGCCTTCCAAAAATGAGAGGTAAACTGGGTACCTCTACTAGAAATGATGGTCAATGGGACTCCATGTAACTCTACAAAAACTCTAAGATAGAGTCTAGTATAATCTTTGGCTGAGTCCAAAATGTTAAGTTGGAATAAATGAGTTGACTTGGTCATCTGATCTACAATTATCCAATTAGAATCATCTTGATGACGAGTACAAGGTAACCCTATACAAAAGTCCATATTAACGATTTCCCCACTTCCAAGTGGGGATACTAAATTCTGGAAGCATGCCACTAGGAATTTGGTGCTCAATCTTAACCTACTGACAATTTGGGGACTTAGTAATGAATTCTGTAATATCCTTTTCCATACTATTCTACTAATAGAATTCTTCACAATTATGGTATATCTTAGTGGCTCCTGGGTGAATAAAATATTGCAAACCATGTGCCTCTTCTAACATTCACTTCCTCAAACCATCCATGTACCAAACATATAACTTGCCTTGACAATGAAGTACAGCATCTCCCTCTTAGGAGAAAACCTCAACCTTCTAGTTCTGAATTGCCTCTTTTAAATTGACCAAATAGGATATCTATCTTGCTTTTCCTTTACCTCAGTAACCAAGTTAGATTTCAAACCATTCTGAACCCGAATGATACCTTTGGTTTAATCAACCAAACCTCAAGGACTAACTATTTCTTACTATCATCTACATGTGCAACACTCCCCATACACAATATACTAAAGGCATCGGTTATAATATTTTCCTTACTCGGGTGATACAACATATTTATATTATAGTCTTTTAACAATTCTAGCAAACTTTGTTTGTTGAAGATTTAGGTGTTTCTTCATGAACACATATTATAAACTTTTGTGATAAGTAAACACGTTAACATAAATCCCATAACGGTAATTCCTCTAAATCTTTACAGCAAAGATAGTTTCTTCCAACTCAAGATCATGAGTCAAGTAGTTATTCTCATGATGTTTGAGCTATATAGAGGCATACACTATAACCTTGCCCCACTGCTTCAACACACAACAAAGACCGACTCTGGAAGCATCATAATAAACTATGAAACCATTTGAACCCTATGGTAGAGTCAATACTAGAGCAGAGGTGAGTTGAGTCTTTAACTCCTGAATACTCTTCTTACAGGAATCGAACAACTGAAATTTGAATTTATTTTGAGTCAATCTGAATGTGGGACAAGCAATATAAGAAAATCCCTCAACAAACCATCTGTAGTAACAAGCTAAACCCAAGAAACTCCTAATATATGATGGTGTGATGAGTCTTAGGAAAGTTTCTTACTGCTTTGGTCTTTTGAGGGTCAACTCGAATGCCATTATCAAAAATGATGTGACCAACGAAAGCTTATGATTTCAACAAGAATTCATACTTACTGAACTTAGCAAATAACTTGTGATCCTTATGGATCTGTAAAACAATCCTCAAATGGTCTGCATGTTCACCTTCACTATAAGAATAGACGAGGATGTCATCTATGAAGATTATAATGAACATGTCCAGGTACTACTTAAACACTTTTTTCATCAAGTCCAAAATACATAACTACCACTTTTAAGTAACCATACTGAGTTCTAAAGGTTGTCTTTAAAATATCATATTCTCTTACTCTGAGTTGATAATAACCGAATTTGAGGCCTGCCTTAGAGAAATTACTTGAACCCTAAAGTTGGTTGAACAAGTCATTAATCATGGGGAGAGGATACTTATTATTGATTATGACCTTGTTCAACTGACGGTAGTCATTCCATATTCTGAGAGAATCGTATTTCTTGCACACGAAGAGAACACGGGCAACCCATGGAGAGACACTAGGTCTAATGAAACCATTATCTAAGAGATATTTCAATTCCTTAAGCTCTGATGGATCCATTTTATATAGTGGAAATGAAATAGGTTGGGTGTCTGGGAGAAGATCTATTTTGAAGTCAATTTTTCTCTTGGGAGAAACTCCGAGCAGATCTTTAAGAAATACTTCTAGAAACTCATTAATTGCTAGAACTAACTCAAGACTTTGAATATCGAGTTTAATTCCTTGACTCATACAAGATGATAGATTCAACCCTTGGATATCATCTTCTTTTCCTTAAGGTAGGAGAAAAATCTACCTATAAGCACTGAAGTACTACCCTTCTATTCTATGACTAGCTTGTAATGAAACTAGAATTGGACTATTTGTTTCTATAGTCAACTAATTTATAACAAGAGTAAATCCTATCCATGCCAAGAATGACATCAAAATTTGTCATCTCTAATTCTCTAAGATCGACTGAGGTGATTTTTTGAGATAATATGACTGGGCAATTCCTGTACATTCACCTGGCTATAATGGAACTACAGGCCATAGTAGACACTGCTAAGGGTTCTGCAAGAGTTTCAGGTTTGATATTGAAGTTTACGGCTAAATAGGGAGTCACAAAGAAAATTGCAGCACCAGGGTCTTAAAATGCATAAGAATAAAGATAGAAGACTTGAAACATACCCGTAACCAAATAAGGAGAACCCTTCTGATCCTATTGAGTCTGAAGGAAATATAGTCAATTCTGACATTGTCCACTAGTGGCACTAGAAGTGTCACCTTACTGAGTTGGGTGGCCTGCTAGAGCTATTGAGGAGTTAGTCTGGCCCTGCTGACAATCATTACTACCTTTCCACATACATGCCAGGTAGTCTCTTATCCTATGACCTATCTTACCACACCTAAAACAAGTAACACTGCCCACTATGTACTCACCCTAGTGGTTTTTACAACATATCTGTAAGACCCCACAAAATTCTTATCTTAATTCTTTCCTTTAAGTTTGTTAAGGGGTCCTAAACGTAGAAAATTTTGGCTAAGTATTCTCATTTAGAGTCATTTTAGACTTAGTAAGTTATCAATCTTATTTCATGACCTTCCTGACCTTAGTTTGTCGATCTTTGAATTGATTCATGATCAGGATCACTTGTGGGTCATCTCAGGCGAGTTTTAAATTTTTAGGACTAGCGTAAGGGCGAGTTTAGATGCCCAAAACAGTGAGGGGTCACGATAGCCTCACATCGTGAGGTTCAGTCAACCCAATTAAGGGTTTTATCGATATTCTTGCTTGACTCGAGCAGGGGTCGCGTTGCGATGGCTCTTGACCCAAGCAGGGGTCGCGATGCAAGGGCAACCTTGTTTAGCATTATTTTAATACGAGTTATGGGGGAAAATGGGTCATTATCCCCTCTCTATTTAACCTTAAAACAAAATTAATCAGCCTATAGGGCAAAATCTCATTCTTTACTCAAAAACTCTCTCAAGAAAAAGCCCTAGCTTCATCAAGTTCAAGAATTCAAGTCTTAAGAGCTCACTTCAATCTCCTCGAAAGTAGTAATCAAGGTATGTGAAGTGTTCATCGAAGGGTCCCTTCCATCCTTGGAGTCCAAGAAACTATTTTTAAACTTCAAGTTTATGAATTTCATGAATTCAATGTTGGGTTTGATAATATTCATGTTTAAAATGATTAATTGGGATTCTAATCCATGTTTTATGATCTGTTTCATGTGAGGGTAATTTATATATATATGTAACATCATGTGGATCCACGTAAACCCTTGGAATTGTAAAGTTGGAGTTGAATTATGATTCCTACTTCTTGATAATGTTATGTATATATATCATGCTCACTAAGTGCTTGATGAATTTCTCATGTGAACTAATAAGATAAAGAAATCATGTCATGTTATCTTATGTGCAAGTTATATCATGTAAGTGTTTGATAAAATGCCTCTATGAATGAGTTATGAACAAGTGCACATGATTATGTTTTTCAAGGCTATGCTATGATTTACTTTTCATTACATCGAGTCCTGGGGGTATTTAATACTCGATAATTTTGTTGTTTACTTAGAGCCATTGTCAGTTACAAAATAAGATCAGTCATGTCATCACCAATAGTACTCTCAGTCAATTATAGAACCCAATAGTATTTAGTCAGTTAACAGGATTCTCGTCATTCAACAGAACTCAGTAATAGTTTAGTCAAGCCTAGTATGAACTAGGAAATTAGTTTAGTGTCTATTTAGTTGGGAGTAGGATTCAGCACCGAGCAAAACTAGGGATGGGGGTGCATCCATTAGATAGGACTGGGTCCCTAGAAGCAATCGCTAAGTTCTAGAACTATGTAGCCAGTGTAGGTTTAAAGATTTCACCCGTTAGATAGGACTGACATACTCAGGGATCACCCGCTAGATTAGGACTGATCTTAGGGGTCACCCGTTAGTTAGGACTGACTCCACAATAGTTATCTTTGCCCGTGGCATGGTACTGACACACTTCCAATTGGTGTTACATATTGGACCCTAACTCAGTCATCTTAATTGGGGCATGCATGTTAGATAATTACCTCCCATAGTTTCAGTTTCAGATTCAGTCTCAGTCTAGAACTCAGTTCAGTTCTATAGATTTAGGATTGTCAGACACAATTACTCAACTCAGTGTGGAACTCAGCATAGTTCCATAGGATCAGGACTATTAGATACAGTCACTTAGTTATTAGTAGTACAGCATCAGTAAACTTAGATCTCAGCTAATTAGTATTAAGAACTCAGTGCACAGTATTATCATGATCTCAGTTACAGTTTATGTAATCATGCATGTACTCTCATGTCATTCATTTAGTATTGGTCTTGCATACGAACACATGCATTATAGCCTACCTCACTGAGCATACCAGTACAGTCAAAGTACTGATGCATGCCTTTCTTTTGCTCTATAATGTCTTATATCATAGGTTTAGATGCACGGTCTCCCGAGCACCCTTAGAAAATTTAGATTCTCAGCAGACAGAGTAGTAGTGAGTCCTCATAGTTTGAGGACATGATTGTTTTTTTCAGTCTTTTATTTTGTTTTCAGTAGTCGGAGTTTGTTGGGGACTTGTCCCAACAACTCCACAGTTCATACAATTTAGAGACTTTTTAGACTAGAGTATTTTCAGACATATATTTTAGTTTTGATATGTTATATCATATTCAGTTTATTTTTAGATCTAAATCTTATGGCATTTTTCCACATTTATCTCAGTTATATATTGTTGTTATAATATTACTATTATTTAGTGCTCACAGCAGGTACCAGACATGGTTTAGCTTGTGGTCCTTCAGGACTATGAGCACCGTGTAGTGTCCGGGGTACAGACTCAGAGCGTTACAAACTTTGTATCAGAGCCTAGGGTTCAATGAAGCCCTCAGAAGTTTGAAAGTCGTATCTAGTAGAGTTTTATGTAGTGCGCCACTCTTATGGACAGAAGGCTATGAGATGTTTTAGGAATAGTTTCTCTTCTTTTAACATTCATGTCGTGCGAGTGAGCATTAGCTCAAGTTAAACTCTCAGTCTAATCTACTTCTTCCTTTCGATTACAGAACATGCCTCCTAAAGAGACTAACGAAAGGAGAACTGGAAATCAGTCAGCACCTCAGCCCGTTTAGGCAGATACCCTAAATAAGCACGTCTCCCATGCAGAATTTAGAGCTGCATTCACAACTTTAGCCAATTCAGTTGTTGCTCAGAACAACCTACAAGATGTTGTCTTATCTAGGCTTGGGGTTCATACTCAGCAGAGTAAGGAGGAGAAGCATAGGAAGAAAGTTAGAAAGAATAAAAGAGTCAGAACAAGTAGTTTTAATCCAAGATCAGAGGTTAGTAACCGCTCCCAATCCTGTCAGAGATCCTCAGCCCCAGTTCCGCCTTCAGTCAGAGCGCCAGTGCCTAAGTATAAGAATGACAGTATTCCAGAAAATTCCTTTAGTTAATTTCAGTAATAGAGTTGTTCCATTTATGTTTCTTGATGAACCAGTCCTTGAATGAAGGGGTAGTACCTCAGTTTCAGTTGATTTATGTTTTAATCTCTAGATTGAACTAGTAGAAAGAGAAGCTGAGAATTCTAAATTAGTTAGTGTTGAGGTTGCTATATGATTATTGTTAGGGCAATAGAAATCTAAGAATCATGTATCAAAATGAAGTACTAGCAGTGGAGCTTATATTATTAAGTGTAGTCCTTCAGGATTAGTTCAGTGTTTTTGAGCATTATCAGATCTTAGACTCTAGAGTAACATGGTTTCAGTTTAGTTAAAAGTTTATTAAGTGGTTCACAGATTTAGAATAACGGCTTTAAGCTAAGGGGGAGATGGTGGGAAAATGACATCGCCCAAGCGCATATGTAAGTGTACGTGGTCTTATCAAGTAATATAGTGTCTTCAAATAATCCCAAGTATCGATCTCTCAGGGACTTGTGTTCGCCGCCTATCTAATTCTAGTCTAACTAATTTAGAAAAAATAAACAAAAAGAGAGTTTGTAGTTTTTTAAATTAAAAATAAAATAAATAATGTGGGAAAATAAAAATCTTGTGACAATCAGTGGAGAAAAGCTCAGGGTTAAAGAACTTTGAACAATCATACTATGTTATTGAATTTCATTCATCAACTTGTTTATTGTGGTTGTTGATTCGTAGGGTTAATTGATTGATCATGGTTTTCCAACCTATAATATTTTACCTAATATGGACATTATAACAACATCGTTGAGAGGGGATGTAATAATTCAATTAATCTAATTAAAGCTATCATCCTACGTATGAATCCAACAAGGCATCTAAGTACATCCCTGTCCGAGACGCTAAGTTTAATTCTTTATTTTATAAAAGAATAAAAATCCAAACTCTTTTTATTCTCATGTTCTATCTCCCTATTCCCTCTCCCGAGATCAAAAGGTTGACAATATATGTATTCGAATGGTCGCGAATCCTTAAAAAAATTAAAACAAGAATAAACAAACAACCAACTATGATAAGCAAAAATTAAACGAATTTAATCCAAAATAATAGTAATTATGTTCTTGGCTTCAACCCCAGAAGGAGGGTTTTTAGCCACTAATATTCCTAACCATGATCCAAATAATTGAATAAATGATATGAAAAATTAAAGACTAAAAATAAAATATAAACCTAATAAACCGTGTAGTCACCTCCGTATAAATTCTCTAAAACATTGCTCCGTTCTTTGTATTCATGTCCAGTGAAATTTATTTGATTCCAGATTTTCCAATCCAAAATTGTGACCATCCCTTAATATATTTACTAGGTGGAAGAGCTCGCACCAGCGCGGGCTCAATAATTCTGGTGAAAAACATACATTGATTCCAGAGTAAATATATGAAAATAACAAGAATGAGGTTAGCAAGATAAACTTTGACAACAACATGGAAAGTGTAGCGAGAGAGAGTCATGACCATAGTGATTGTACGACAAAGTGGTACGACCAACGTGTAAGAATCAACACTTGCAGATGGATTAAGATTACCTGTTTAGCCCTTTTTAACATCTCTAACACTACTAAGTTCCTTGGACTGCTACATGTTTTAAAGTTGGGTGAAGGACTTGAGGAAATATAAATATACACAATTAAAAGACTACCTAAATAATTGAAGAGCAAAACAAATTAAGCAACTTGCACCAGAACTTTAACATAATACAAGGTAAAATGTGAGAATTCATACCTGTCAAAATAATACTACTAACAAAAACTACAAATCCAAGTGGTAATTTAAAAAAAAAATAATAACTGTGGTGTACATGATAACTTTCGCACACCTCGATTAATTCTAAACTAAAAGTATGCATTGAACAAGGGGCAGGAAGACATAACTGTAGATTCTCTAATAAATTGATGTGATAGCAAGGGAATGTAATACAAAATAAGTCATTATAATACTAACTATGGGAGGTTTGAGAGGTTGAACAGACACACATTTAATAGTGCACAGAGTAGTAGATGGGTGCAATCTGTATTGGATCACACATAGGCAAAGAAAACCAGTCAAAGATGAAACAACAACTACTAAACCGGCAAAAAAGTTTGCACAATAGTCCATAAAGATAGTGAAGCCCCAATTGGTGAGATTGAGCCAAAAGTTTAAGAAGTCAAACTTATATTGAACTGATGCAAAATTGATGGCATAAAGTTAGTAAGTGCAGATACATCATCTGGTGATATTCATTATTCTTTGGTGTTGTTGACATTTATCAGACAAACTAAACTGAACAAAGTCATCAATTTGATGAACTAATATTAAATTGATACAGATATAGATGGACGAACATTGAAGTACTAATATCAGCAATCTATTAGGACTTAAAGGAGCTCCTTTTTGAAAGAGCAAATACTGAAAATTTAAGAACTATTAGTAAGCTAGGATCATTTGTGTAACTAAATTTTCAATAGTGACGGGATATATAAAGTTATACCAGAGAAGCCTCAGGGGCTGACTTTCTATACTTTTTTTTGTTGGTGTGGTTGGGTCAATTTTTACCTCCGTACTTGAAAAACTAGCTGCAATAACTATTGCTTGCACTCATTTCTCACGTACAATGATGTTCAAGCCATCCTTTGCATACCTTGACTAATTCCATGTGATATCTGCCAAGCAAGAGTAAAACCACATAATGTTCTTATACCTTTTAGTAAGGAACCAAAAAAAATTGAGAAACTATCGTTAATGCTTTTTGTGTAAAAATTTGTTTCACAATGATCAAAGAGAAGAAAAGCACTGTCAAATTATGTTTGCTTGGACTCTTCTAAAATATTAGGGTGTGTGTGTCGAATTCTCCAAAAGTAGTGCATTTTTGGAGAATCTGACAGGTGCAGCATCAAAAGTGAAGAGTCCTCAGTGGAAATGACTGATAATGCATTCTTTGGTATGGGAAACCTCGATATGAGTACCACTTTTTTGCTTTAGCAATAACATGACCAATATTGTTAGTAGGGCATACCACTGTAACAGTAAATTCTTTAGTTAATCATGTTTATCTAATACAATTCTTATGTATATGAATTTCCCAATCACTGATTTACTGATCCGATGAAGTTGACAAGGAAACTAAATTAAGTGATCCACAATTCATATAGCAATATTTACACATAGTATAGGTGTTTATACATGTATGGACAGTGAAAACTCATACCAGTTACAATAATACTTACCAATATTATCAATAGAAACGAATATATTTTAATTTTTCCAAATTCAAACTCAAATAGAAAAAGGAAATGAGAAATGATCTTCACTAAACAAGCAACCACTATCAAAGGAAAACACAATCGTATACTAATAAATCAACAATTAAGTAATAAGTCAGAAAATCAAATTTATCTAATATAATTTTGTTATCTAGATGAAGCAATAGTTATTGCAGATGAAGGTCAGTCCCTGAGGCTTCTCTGGTATAACTATATATATGCCGTCGCTATTGAAAATTTAGTTACGTAAATGATCCTATCTTACTAATAGTTCTTAAATTTTTAGCATTATAGGTGTTTCTATATTTACCAATATTATCAATGGAAACAAATATATTTTCATTTTACCAAATTCAACCTGAAATCTAAAAAGGAAATGAGAAATGATATCAACTAAACAAGAAACCAATGGAAAATATTAAACTAAAATCCATCAATCATAAAAAAACACAGTAAAACACATTTTGATACTAAAACGTTCAATAATCAAACGAAACTAAATCACAAAATCAACTTGTTTACTTAGAACTTATCTACTAAAGTAAACAAAATTCAAATAAAGTAATATTCATACACACACAGTAAAGGTTTTAGTATGTGTACTAAGAGTGAAAATTAATGTCATACTTGAGAAAAGGCGAGAGGTTTTGTTTCCCACCTCTGAGGAGAGGAGAAAGTAGTAAGTTATGTTTTGGAAGAAGCAGGGTGTATTTAAACCATGGGAAGAGCAGAAGGATGAACTCTCTATGTGTTTACTATATCCATTTAACCTGGAAGCTCTGCGATGTGTGTCATACCAAAGAAGACAGTAAATTTTAAATCTTCTTATGATCAAGTTTAAAAAGGAGGAAGGTTAAGTAGTATACCTTTTGATGAGCTAATATAATAGCTTTGATGTACATTCAATTTAACATCAAGTGGGAAAGAAGTTGTTTTGTCGCGACAATTTTGTCCTGCTAAATGATGTTTGAGAATTAGGCAGTAACTATTTTGATGATAACCTTTAGTCACACAGGTTTTCAAAAGTTTTCTTGTTTGAAATGATAGATGGTATATGCCATGTTAGACATTGAAAGTAATTTAATAGATATAGGTGTTGGGATATCATACTAACTTTGGAGATATTTTGAGGCAACTCTTTTCAAAATGTAAAGATGACATGAATATGTTTACAACAAAGCCTTTTGAACGATTTCATTATAGACAATATTATAAGTTGATTGTTCATTATTATTATCTACAGTAGGTGGCCGAATTAATATTTTTACATATTTGGAACTTTTTGCTCTCTATAAAGCAACATATAATTGACTGTGGGAAAAAAACAATTCTCGTAAATAAATACCAACATTATCTAATGTTTGTCCTTGTGCTTTATTTATTGTCATAGAAAAACATAATCGTATTGGAAATTGTATTCTTTTAAAAGGAACAGGTATTTTTTCATCTTCTGATGATAATAATGTTATTCTCGGAATGAATACATGTTTATCTTTGAAATCTCCACTTGCAATTTTACAACTGATTACATGTGTTTTGAAATCACATCATACTAATCGTGTACCATTACATAAGCCTTCAGAATGATTTAGATTTTGTAATAATATAATAGGGCAATATTTCTATAACATTAATCTATGTGGAGGTAAGCTAGGAAGGTTTATAATGTGTAAGAAATCCTCAAACTGAATTTGATCATTCGGTTCAATAGTTTCGTTAGTAGTGATAAATATCTTGGTGTCTGTTGGAAATAGAGCTATGAGTCTATCATTTATGTCATCAACAAAGTCATTTTTTGTAGTCAAGATAACTCTAGAGGTCATAAAAGAAGAATCGTTAAAAGATATTTGTAAGTTTGATATATTATGTTGAATAAGACACCTAATGATTCTTTTTCAGTAATGAAAGGAATAATAAACTATTTTGGAATTTTTATTTTATTATCAATATTTGTTTTCTCTTTTCCATTTTCAATTAACATGAGATATTCGCAGAAATCAGGGTCATCCTTGGCACACATATTTTCTCTGAGACTCAATTTTTTAAGTTGATTCCAAATTTTGGAGTTCAATATGCTTTGACAGATAAAATTTTTTTTTCTTATATTTTGAACAATAGAACGTATTTTTCTAAAATCACCACCAAATACTATGACTTTTCCACCAAAGAGTATATTTATGTCTATTAGATCTTTCATGATCAAATAAAAAGCTTCAATCATATTGTTTTTGACATTGATACTTCATCCCATACAATTAGTTTTTCATCGCTAATTAAAGATGTCAGAGAGCTTTGCTTACTAATACTACAAGAGAAATGCTCATCAATATTAATTAGAATTTTAAAACGTGAATGAGTTGTTCGTCCTCCAGGAAGAATTGACGCAGCAACACTAGAGGTTGCTTTTACCAAAGATATAAATCCTTTGGATCTTATTGTAGCCAATAAAGCACGATATAAAAATATTTTACCGCTTCCCCCTGGACCGTCAATAAAAAAACTACTGGTTTGTTCGTGAAAATTCTTTGAAGAATAATATTGTATGCTCTTTTCTATTCCTTTTTCAATTTCGTATACAATAGTAGATCTTCTGCACTGACAACAATGTTTCTTTCAAAGATAACATCTTTTTCTTCAGATTCTATTCTTAATTGCACAATATTCTCGGAAATTAGTTTATACTCATTAATATCATGTCCCATACTATGTAATATATCATTAATATTATTCAAAATTGAATATCAAATTTGTTTTACATTTATATTTGGTAAATATTTGAAGTCATCCGATATTGGATTTTCAAATTGTTCCAATAATTCCTTCGCATTAGTAGGATTACAATATACTAATATTGTAGAAAATAGAAGACATAAACTGTAAGGCATCTGATAACACACAGCTTCTAACATGCACTCGATCAAGTTATTATTACGATGTAATAATTCTTTTTTTTTCCAGCAGATTCTCTAAATGTTTCATAGTATTCTCCATTTACTTTTCAAAGATTATTGTATGATTTTGGGCATCTTACATTCATTAATAATAGTCTTAGGTAGAATCTCTCTCCTTCTGTTGGATGACATGTGACAACACGACCAATAACTTTACCTGGATGCATCCATGTCCATATTTTATACATTGTTGACCACACAAAATACTGTGGAAATTCTTTATATAATAAGTTGAGTTGTTTAGCATATTCATTTTTTTTATTCATTAGGAAAAATTTCTGTTAACATTGACTTTTTAATCATAGGATTATTCATGATTTTGTCCAAGTTGCCAACTACTTTAAAAGAGACAAATTATTGGTCTGGAAGATGAAGCTAAAGATGATAAACAGACGGATTTATTTCACTAATAGGAAAAAGAAATAAACGCCATGTGGCTTCTGGAGCTGACACCTATCTAGTAGATTTATATTCTTTTATTTCATCTATTTCAACATTTGTACTATTTTGTGCAGAAAAACAGATCTTATCGTGTCATTTGCAAATATATTTGATGACTTTTATATCGGAACATATTTCAACATTGATGTGACAATTAAACTTGCATAGTATGTAGGGTATATAAGGAACTACCCATGAATTATCAAGAAGTTACTTTCTGATCTTAACATATTTACCAGTATTTCTTCTTCTATAAATTCCATATGAGTTTTTTCCTTTTGTTGTTTCATCGGCAAAATTCTTTGGATATTTGAATTTGCAGAATCTTTTTTTCTTCATACGTGAATTTGTAGGATTAAAATGGCCACAAGGACCATGAATCATGTTCTTTTTAAAAAGTTTATATAAATAAGAATTTTTATCTGGATCAGGAAGTTCAGAAGAAACAATTTGGTCGTACGATTCAGGTGTGAGCAACTTGAAGTCATCACTAAGAATCAGAAGGAAATGAGCGTGAGGAAGGACACACTTTTGAAACTCAATTGTGTACATAAATGCAACAACTTTTCCAAATATGTTTCATTTTAGTATATCTATTTTTAGTTCTTCAACTTTTGCTTTGAATACACGACTGATTAAGTTAGGTCTATTTTGAACTTCGTCACTTGTAAGAAGATGTTATTCTATTTCTACCCAAGAAGAATTGTAGGTCATAGTTAAAAATATGTCAGGTTTTCTAAAATGTTGAACTAATGCAATAGCATCCTTGTAACCCTGTCTCTAGGACCTCCAGTAAAACTTAGAAGAAGGAACCTTTGTTTTCCTATCTTTGAAGCATCTCTGCCACCATGTCTTAGAAAATTAATAAGTCGTTGTAATGCATCGCTTCGAAATAAATCCTGATTAGATGAGACAAAATCTAATCGTTGAGTTTTAATTTTTATAAATTCATCAGCAGAGTATTGTTGACAAAGTCATCCAGAAGGTAATACTTCATATGTCTCATTATCTCTCATTTGAAATTTGTAACAATAGAATTCTCATCAAGAAATATTATTTCTTTTTCGCTTTTCTTTTTGTAAAACTTCTTCTTCCATATCAAGTAATCCATCAATAGAACACATATTTGATAAAATTGGAAGTTTTTTATTTTCACAGAGAGATCAATTTCTTTTATTACAAGTCTGCACAACCCTTTTAATTCTGCAATGCCAACCGTTTTGACCATAGGGGAATAATAACGGGTATTATAAAGGATCGTAGAAACCATAATAATAATTGACTAATTGAATTTTATTGTTGGAAGGGTAAATTCGGATATGTGGTGCCGAACTACTATTGTTATGTTGTTGTTGGTCTAACCATATTGCAGCAACTTCAGAAACAGTCGGCAAATTATACACTTGTTGATTTAAGTTAGAATCACATTTCAGTATAATATGTAAGTCTGGTAATTTAGGAATTTGCATTAGAGATTTTAAGAAGATGTAGTATGGATTTATCTTTAGCATATTCATAAGTTTTTGAATAAGTAACTGATTCGTGTTAGGAAAGGAAGCCATACACTTTAAAATTTCAGTGTTATTATCATAAATGTATAATTACAGATTTTTTGGATTTTGATTTGAAGGTATTAAATCATTAATGAAATTGTACATTTGTCCTTGAACTCTGAAGGTGTAGATACCATGGAATCTACTTTCTAGCTCTTTGTCATATTTTACTCCAAGAGAAGTAAATGCAAACATGTTATTGAACATTCTAATGTAGGTACGAAAATATGTAGATTCTTCAGTGTCTTCTAGAAAGAGATTCAATAATTCTATTGGCATTTCGGGTGATGTTAGTTTAACTGTACCATTGCTACAACAAAATCCTGGTGGTTCATATTCAAATCTTTTTGCCTTGTAATATTTACATAGAGAGACCTTTTTAAAAATACTCACATTGTTAGGGAGTTGTTTAATATTGCAACAACATATATTTCTTAACGTATAAACTTTACAAATTAATTGCAAAAGAGGGGATATAAGCTTACAGAAGAGCTAATTAATTAACGTAGTTTAAAATTTATAGCAAAGCTAACCTTTGTTTTTGTTAGGTTTTGTTCTTCGAGCACGCCGCTGATGGGGAAGAAATGGTGCATCTAATATAAATTGAGTTTCAGCTAATATACAAAAAAGAGTTACGGTAATTTTATAATTTTGCACAGAGATTAAGCAGATATACCTGTGAAACCAATAATTGTTGGCTGAGGATTTTGCTGTTTAGTGGTTGCAGTTGAAGTTGAGCATGATATAGAGTGAGTTGTAATTAACAAGTAAATAATTATCGGTAAAGAATAAAGATCAATGGGATATACATATTACATAAGTAGTGCAAAAGTGGAAAAGCACGCAGCTAAATTATTTTGGTTGCTTGGCATAATTGGAGAGGTAGTTCCTGGTAGAACAAGAAATATAGTAAACTTAATATCATCAGAGAAGGACTATGTGTAAGAAGTTACAAAACAGCCTGCACTTATAGATATATTGACAAACCTGTTTCAGTTTGAGGTGATATCGCAGTAATAGTAATTGTTGAGTCAAGGTTATCGTGCTTAGTAGGTGTAGCTGACGTTGAGCCTAATATAAAAAGAGCTGTAATTACCATCGTATATACTTTCTCAGAAAGAGTAAACATCAGTAGTATGTAAATGCTACATACCTAATTCAAAAGTTGAGAAGCAACAAACCATTTCCTTTCCTTTGTCAGGCACAATTTGGAAGGTGCTACCTACTATATTAGAATAAAAAGCACAATGTATTTAGCATTAGTACATTAATATTACGCATAACTTGTAACAAAGTAACATGCATTTATCCGCTAAGTGGGAAGACCTGTTTCAGCGCTAAGTAATATCTCACTAATGATAATACTTCTCTGTTCAGTTAATTGAGGTCAAGCATTAGGTACTGGAACAGGAGAATTAATCAGAAAGTTTTTGTTTTTGGATTGTTGGCGTCTTGTTCATGGTTGTAGTAGAAGAGTCTCTTTTTCATCAGGTTAGAGTTGTCTGTATAGGTCGCACCATATTTTTTTGATAGCGCTGGCTTTTTGTGTTAAATATTGCTGGCTTTTTTTCTGCGAAGAAGAAGTTGTAGAGATGATCTTTTTACGTGTAGGCATACGGCAAAACATTAGAAACTTCATATAAGATAATTAACTAATGTCATAAAAGCATTTTAAGGTTACTGGAAAGGGGAAAATTCATTGATACAACATAATGAGGAGATACCAGATTAATGATATTAATTGTCAGTAGCGTCGCAGATGATAAGACCATCAACTTCTGCAGATATTTTTAACATTGTCCGAGAAGATTTCTACTCAATTATATTTGTAACTTGGGCTCAAGAAGATTCTTAATGTTCAACCTTTTAAATTCATCTTTATAAGATGACAAAAAGTCTCATTCAATGACTGATTTAGTGGGATGTCAAAGTTACCTTATTTTTCTTCTACTAATTTTGTTTCTGTTTATTAATATCAAATAATCATATTTTATCCTTATGCTATCTTTTTATAATAGCTTAAATGTGGGCTCTACTTTTCTCGTAGGTTTGTCCTTCTATCTTTTTATAACAGTTTTAAACGTGGGCGCTACTTTTCTTGTAGGTTTGTCCTTCAAACTGATGATCTATGACATTATGTAATGATGTAAAACGATAAGATGTTTTCATTAAATAATATAACAGGATAAAATATAATATGATACTCTATGAAATGATATGTATAATATTGGTACATATTCTAATTAAAGCATGTTGATAATCAAATACTAACAAAGAATTTACCATTGGTTAGAAATTTGCCATTACATGAAACTGTTAATCAAGTTGGCGAACTTCCAGGTCTAGTGACCAATTTGACCCCAAGTGTACCTGCTGACTCATGAAATTGTTAAATCATATCCTCAATGAAAGTCAATTTGCCATTTGTATTTGGAAAGACTATGGTGCCAGTGTTCGTTTATCCTAAATCCTATTTATTTCACACTTGTTATCGTGAAATGATGGCCTCAATAACATTACAATGATATCCCATAGATTGATTCCACTCTTCCTATTCTAATATGTTGGAACCTCTGGAAGACTGACACTAAGTGATCATCTACTTTCAGGACTAAGCCGGTATAAGGTGGGTAAATATCTACAGTAATGGGAGTGCTTTCTCTAACCCTGGTTGTTGTTGAAAAATTGCAGCTGATTAGAGTGCTTACTAAGTCTCATTTTTGGTTGCAACATGAATTCTAACCTCATCTAATGGACTCCTTCGTCTCCTTCAGAGTTGAGTCACTTCGTACCTTCATAGCCATCTATTTTAGACGTGGCAGTTGGAGAAAAGCCAGTCTTTTTTTTACTACTCCTGGTGCCTAAAAACCAGAGATAATATCAGGAAACTACTTTTCACTACTATCCAGGATCTCCTGGAGCATAGCAGGGGACAACTCGGATTTGACAATTTTGGTCTTTCCCTCATTAAGACACTCTAAGACCAAGGAATTGGTTTTCTTCACATAATCTTATACTTCCTATGACTGTGTATACTGCGAATTGTTTTGGAGCTAGTTATGTGCCCTTTAAGGAACTTAATTTTCATTTCAGGCTCATTTTGTGAAGATCTGACTATATTTCTCATCTTTTGTCATTAATCTGAATATTGGAGTTACAAATTAGACAGTCTACTAGCAGTGAAACTAAAGAAAGTAGCAATCTAGCAGTTGATTTGTTTCAGTGAATTCATTGACTTTGAATAACATGAAACTAAAGCGCAAAGTTGTACTCCAAGCAGTCAGCTTCACTGGAGCATTATCTCAAGCATATAGAGAGCAAAAATTCAGTCAAACCAACAAACCAAAAGATAAGCTCATAATTTGTTTCCCCAAAATTATTTAGACATCGAAACAATAAATTGGAAAATTTATACAAGTAAAATAAACCTCATGACTTGAAAGAGAAAGGGAGAAAATAAAAAATGAGCCACAATTTTTTCATCCGTAATTCGTAAAAATCCACTGACTAAGGTAAAATTCACACAAATCCACTTCCTAAGGTGAAATTCAAGTTAAAGAATTCAAAGTTAAGCATATACAGAGAAGAGGAAAACCTGTAATGGAAAAAACGCTTGAGAAAATACAGATATTGTTGATAGAGGAATATAACAGTCGAAAAGATGAAGGTATTCTTCTCAGCTTATTCAGTGGTATAGCAGCGATCTAGCCACATGTGTTTCTATGAAAAGGCCACCAAAATAACTAGGTGAAAATACCATAATGCCCTCCAACTGAAACATGGGAAGCCCGAAATACCTCTGTGAGGAAGCACACATGACAACCGTCTCCTGTGTGTTTCACTCACACTTATAAAGAGTAGTAATTATAATGCATTTCTTATTATGGTGGAATTAGGAATTGGCCAAAGTCCAAAAAGATTCCCACCAAACCTTTAATTTGCATGCCATAATTTGACTTAAAATTGGATACAGTCCACTTTATCGGTGCACATAGATTTGATTGTGTATAATGATTAGAGGCACGACGAGTTAATAATCACATCGTTGGACTGATTAGAGCTGAAATATCAACATAACGCGTCATCTTTGTGTCGACTCACTGAAATTTGCGTCCAAAAATCAGATTAAGTGTAAAACGTCCTATCCTTTACCCATGTGTTTTGTAGTGTATTTTTAATGAATTTTCGGCCTTTAAATCATCAACATATCACCGTATTTAGTCCACCAAGCCTCCTAAAATATCAAACACCACAAATTAAATATCAAAACAACACAATATTCTCAACTATAAATCAAAACACAATCTAAGATAAGACAAATTCGCAATGATTGTCCACTTATTATTTCGACTCTTGACTTAATCAAATTGCACTTTGTCCATTAAAAATAAGTTATTCCACTCATAATTACACCATTAAAATATTTGGAATAAATTAAATACATTAGAATTCATCGAAACCAACTAGACACACACCTAGCTCAAGCTAGTAAAACTAGTTTTCCGGGTAGAACTTTAAATGATTCAATTAAGCACAAACTTGTTTGAAAAATACTTTAGACATTGTAAATACACACTTTGACACAAATGCTTATTAATATGAATATAGACACATTAAGCACACAAATTTCTCTCAAAACAAGACGAAATAAGCTAGAATAATGATACAAAATGTATAAAATCACCTCAGATCATCACCCCACACTTAAACTCTTGTTCGTCCTCGAACAACTCTTTACTATAAGAATAATAATCTGAGGTGACGCTACACTTCTACTAAATGAAAGACACTCAAGATAGTACTACAATGACTACACGGAATGCAAGTTTCTACACAAAGCATGTTACAAACAATTGAAAGCTCATGAACACTACTCCCAAAAATCCTAGCCACAAAAATTGACTCACCTCATTGGGAAACTCATACATATTTTTCAATCAAGAACATCATACAAATAACCCACATTTATCAAACATGTGCCCTCACAACAAGAGAGTTACCCATAATCACTCACAATAATGCAATTTATAACATAATGGGTACAAGAATCAAATTACACTCACTCTCACAAAGAATTCACAAGTTACACATAATGAACCATGGGCTTTCCCTTTGTGTAATGCTATGATAATAGTCGAATGTAAATCTTACGATCAATTAGGACTTTTTCGGGTTGTAATGTAGGCTAAAGGACTGGTAGGAACTATTTAGAAATAGTGACTAACCTGTCTAAGAGCTTTAATACACCACATTAAACATTTAAAATCAATCTCTAACAACCAAATTACACCATTTCATTCACCTATATCTTTTCTTTTTGCCCCATCTCTTTTAAGCATTTTTACAAACACATGGTAGACACATAGTTTACTACAACAAGAATCAATTTTCCTCTTTTTTCACAATCATGGCAATAGTTTTAGCATAAATTATATCACACAAATCCACCACTCATCAAATATAAACACCAATAACTATTATCTTGGGAATCAATTTCACCTTTTTCTTTTTTAATTTCTCAAACTCCTCACTAATTCAATTTTTTTTCAATTAAAGCACTTAGGAGCTTTTTGGATTAAATTATAGTCTATCAAAGAAGGGAATTAGGCTACATATGGGGCTACCAAACAAAATAAGCTAAAGGCTTAATGGGGTTAACTAGGATAATGCATAAGGGGTAGGACAAATAGAAGGTATAAAACAAGGCTATAAAAAATGCCTAAATCATCTCCTAAATCAGCATTCTTTATTTCGCTTTACACACACAGGGGGCAAATTCTAACATCACATGCAATAAGGAATATACAAAAAATCTTACATGCACATGTCACATGCTCAACTCAAATAGGATCATCGTAGACTCCCAACCCAACAATAGCATGAATCCAAAATTAAGCCAAAAAATACAAGAGTGACAAACTTGAGCCTAAGAGTCTCAAAAATAGCAATTCAGCCAATTAACATGTTTTTACCAAAAAACCCACTTGCATCATGTAATAAAAAATAGCACCAACAATTATATCTCACTTATTCCTAACCTAAATTTTTTTAAATTGAGCCAAAAATTGGGAATTTCCCCACCCCACACTTAAAACTCTACTTTGTCCCCAAATTGAATTTAAAGATAAGAGATAGAAATACTCCCTGAGGCCTCTAGGCCTAGCTTGTAGAATCTTCACATATAAATAGGATCCATGGGACCCCACACTCAATCTTTGTCATACTTAAAGCTTAAGATTATGGTACTCAGACTTTCCAATAACCTGTGACTCAGCCAAAAACAAAAACTACGTAAAATAAAAAGTACAAATTAAAAAAAAACATACCTTAGCTTGGATTGCCTCCCAAGAAGCGCCTAATTTAGTGTCGCGACATGACTCATATGAACTTTTTCCTCCACCTTGAGGATATAAATTTCACCCCAAATATCATATCCATCTTCTTTCCTCGATCATATAGATGTGGTACAAAATTTAAGGAATCGAGTAATGAAATGTGCATTGTTAACCACTCGGCCTTCAAGTGAGGTGTGTTTTTATGTTGCTTAACCAGTGCAAAATCAAGAATATAGGATTCTTGTTCCTCATCTTCACACTCTTGCACTATTTTAAATGATTCCACAGACAAAACATCATCTAAACATAATGTAGAAAAATACTTCGAATGCGGCCCAACTAATCTTACTTTAAAATTTACACAATCAACAACACCTTCACTTTTATTCACCTTCTCACTTTCAGTCTCAAGAAAAAGATGACAATCGAGTGGTTGTGATTCTTGTGTTTGCTCCACAAATTGGCTAATGTCTTCCTCATATATTTCTTTTCTTAGCCACTGTAGACATGGTGGTAGTGGTTTCTTCTTAATAATTTCCACAATATCAGTTTTAAAGTACTCAGACTTCCCCGAATTATCCGCATCATATTTTGAAGGTTCCGTCCATCCATTTTCATAAAAATCTGGACAATAGGCCACAAAGTGGTGTCCTCCACAAAAACAACAAGAATTTCCATTATTCGAAAACCATCTATCCCAGACTAACATCTCGAGAAGAGTGTGAGAAAAATAGAAATAAAGAAAAATAAAAAGAAACTAAATAAAAACTATTTACAACTCAATATAGAAAAACTAAAATTAAGATAGTTGCCTAATAACAAGTCCCCGACAATGGCGCCAAAAACTTGACAGCGCCCAAGCGCACACACAAGTGTACATGGTCTTATCAAGTAATATAGTGGCTTCAAACAAGATCAAGTCAATGGAGAAAAGCCCAGATTAAAGCACTTCAAAAAATCATACTATGTTATTGAATTTCATTCGTCAACTTGCTTATCGTGGTTGTTGATTCATAGGATTAATTGCATGATCATGGTTTCCCAACCTATAATCTTTTACCTAATATGGACATTACAACTACATTGTTGAGCGGGGATGTAATAATTCAATTTTGTTAATTAAAGCTATCATCCTACGTATGAATCAAGTAAGACATCTAAGTTCATCTCTGTCCTAGATGCTAAGTTTAATTCTTTATTTTATAAAAGAAAAAAACTCAAACTTTGTTTATTCTCACGTTCTATCTCCCTAATCCATCTTCTGAGATCAAAAAGTTGACAATATATGTATTCGAAGGATCGTGAATCCTAAAAATAATTAAAACAAGAATAAACAAACAATCAAATATGATAAGCAAAAATTAAAAGAATTTAATCCAAAACAATAGAAATCATGTTCTTGGCTTTAACCCCGGAAGGAGGTTTTTTAGCCACTAATATTCATAGTCATGATCCAAATAATTGAATACATGATATAAAAAATTAAATACTAAAAATAAAATTTAAACCTAATACACCGTGTAGTCGCCTCCGTATAAATTCTCCAAAACAGTGCTCCGTTCCTTGTATGCGTGTCCAGTGAGATTTATTTGGTTCAAGATTGTCCAATCCAAAATTGTGACCAGCCCTTAATATATATATTTTAATGTATTTCTTATTATGGTGGAATTGGGAATTGGCACAAGTCCCAAAAGATCCCCACCAAACCTTTAATTTGCACGCCACAATTTGACTTAAAATTGGATACACTCCTTTTTGGGTGCGCATTTATTTGATTCTGTATAATGATCAGCGACGCGACACGTTAATAATCGCGTCTTTGGACTGATTAAAACTGAAATATCAATGTGACGCGTCGTCTTCGTGTCGACCCACTGAAATTTGTATCCAAAAATTTGGTGAAGTGTAAAATGTCCTATTCTTTGCCCATGCCTTTTGTAGTATATTTTCAATGAATTTTCGGCCTTTAAATCATCAACATATCACCGTATTTAGTTCACCAAGCCTCCTAAAATATCATACACCACAAATTAAATGTCAAAATAACACAATATTCTCAACAACAAATCAAAACACAAGCTAAGATAAGACAAATTCTCAATGATTGTCCACTTATTATTTCGACTGTTGACTTAATCAAATTACACTTTGTCCATCAAAAATAAGTTATTCCACTCATAATTACACCATTAAAATATTTGAAATAAATTAAACACATTAGAATCCATCGAAACCAACTAGACACACACCTAGCTCAAGCTAGTAAAACTAGTTTTTTGGGTTGAACTCTAAATAATTCAATTAAGCACAAACTTGTTTCCAAAATACTTTGGACATTGTAAATACACACTTGGACACATAAATGCTTATTTATATCAATATAGATATGTTAAGAACATGAATTGCTCTCAAAACAAGACGAAATAAGCTAGAACAATGATACAAAAGTGTATAAAATCACCTCAGATCAAATAAGTAACCAAGTCAGACTTTCAGATTCTAGTAATAATGTCAGTACGTGTAGAAAAGTAGTGGAAAAGGATGAGACCCAACCCTTCATTAACTCAGTGCAAAGATTCATAATTCAGTTATCACGACATTTACTCATGCCTTGCATGTCAGCACTATGATCAATGATAGTATTCGTGCAAATTAGCGAAAAAAAATCATGCATGCTTAGAGTTCCTAGTATAAGGAGTTCCAATTCACTCAGTATTCTATTCCATTATAAGCTCAATTACAGTCTCAGATATCAGTTACTCAATATCAGAACTCATTATTCATCTTCAGTAAAATCTTAGTTACAGTCTCAGTTACCATCTTAATTAAAGTCTCAGTCACATTCTTAGTCCAGTAATCATATCAGTAGCTTAGTTCACTTTCAAGTTTGCTTGATCATAGCATACAATTATTAGTTATTAAGTTATCAGTATTTCAGTACCTCAGTTTATAGGCTATTTCAGAATCATGTTATACGTTTGGTCTTGCATTCTCAAATAATGCAGTTTTCACAAATTCATTCTCAATCATCTCATGTTACTCAGTCAGCCCTTACATCATATGTATAATACTCTACAGTTTCAGTCCAGTTATTCATACCTAGTACAGTTCAGTCTTACATGCCCAGTATTCAGCTAGCAGCCATCAGTTAATGTAACGCCCCGCATTTTGGGCTAGAATAAAATATATGACTCTGATGCGTTGATAATCCTCGAGCCTTAAATCCTATGCCAATTTGGCATGTTAATCAATTTTGTAGCATGTGAATCCATTTGAGCATGAATTTAGACCATAGAAGTCCTTCAACTCAAGAACGAGTTAAAACTATTTCGATCGATTAAGTTTTAGTGGACGTTGTAATTTGTGTAAAATTCTATTGAACATAACTAATTGAATATGATTAACTGGGTGGCCTACTATATACCAAATTGTAGATAATTGAATAAGCTTTCCAACGATACCAAATTCGCCTAAAACGGACACCCGGTGAAGAAGTTATGGCCTTTCAAAGTTGAATGTGTCGCCTATGAACATATAGGCGATGCATAAGGCGGCGCCTATGCAAATATAGGCGATGCATAGGGTGGCGCCTATGTAAATTTAGGCAATTCAAAGGGCGGCGCATAGTTATGGTTTCAGGTGACGAAAACACTCCGTTTTGAGTTACTTTAAGTGCAAGTTAGTCCTTACAAAACCCAAAATCGTCCTTACCCACTCCTAAACTGATTTGGGCCTATTAACAACATTGAAGCCTCCTATAAAATCCCAAAAATCTAATCCTTCAAGAACTTAAGAGAAGGAGCAACTAGGGTTTGAGAAAATAAGCTTGAAGGACCGATCATTCCGAAACTTCTTCGTGAAACAAATTACAGATTCGGAATCCTCTCGACGTAGGCTTCGATAGACACCGAAAATTCATGGAGAATAAGGTACGCGGGGTTTTCCTAAAATTTCATGGGCATAGAAATCATGTTTTAAGAATTGGGTTTTCGAATTCATGTACATACTCATGTTTCAGAAGCTTTAATGATATTGTTTTGGCCTTTTGGCTTTCCCCCAAAGTGATTTGAAAGTTATATGTATATATATATATGCGTTTGTCCTGAAATATGAATTTAGAGCATGATTTTCATGAAACCTCTCTCTTAATGTAAATTTTTCCATGTTTCACGTAATATACAATGTTTTGAACACGAAAGAGAGGGTTGTGAATGTTGAATATGCATGTAATGAAAGAATGCATGGTTTTACCAAAAATGCACATGACCACCATATGTTGATGAAAGTTTTGCATTGATTTGACTTGAGTTTCGGAACATGACATCTTTAATGCAAATTACATGTTTTGGTGGTCTAAACTATGTTTTGAATGAAAGATCTTGCTTAATACATTATGGCTCAGAAATAGGACTTGCAAGTCTTGGTATGATGATACCAACTCAGACAAATGCCATAACAAACATAGACTAGTTCAGAAATTAGATTTTTATCAGACTCTCATGATTTAGAAATTTTAGAATGATACATGTTCAGAAAAGGCTAAAATAGGGCATAAAGAGAGCTTAGGTGGTTCCCTGAAGAAGGCGGGAGTTTCAGACAACTCTTTGCCTAAAACTTTGGTTTGCCGACCCGGGTATATTATTATGCGCTGACTTAAATGTCCTGTGGCGTATCAGACTCAGACACTCCAAACCTTGTGGCACACTTGGGTTGGGGGCTTCCCCGCCGAGTCAATGGCGGATTCCATACAAACCGTGGAATATTCAGACTTGTAGGGGAATACCACCTAACTCAGAAGTAAAACACAGATCATGATTTCAAATGACCAGACAGGTTGCATGTTTTCAGGAGGTGCCCATGTATTTTTTAGAAACAGTTTTATACATGATGTCTTAATGAAAAATTTCTTTCCCTTAATATATATATATATATATATATGTATGTATGTTCCATTATACTACTTTTGGATTGCTTCGCGTGCCAGTACTTTTGTAGCTGACCCCCCCTCCTTCCAGGTCCTGAGGCATAGTCTAGGGGTCCAGCTACTCAGTAGACATTCTCAGGTTTGCAGACTTGATCTCACAGTGGTGAGACTTCTATTATTCGGAAGGCCTAATGATGTCAGACACTATCTTATTTATTATGTTCTTGGTTTACTGGGGGCCTTGTCCCAGCTTCTTTTCAAACAAATGTTTATATTCCTAGTAGTGATTTCACAGACTGATGTCAGATAGTATTATTCAGAAATATTGCAGGACTTGACCATGTTTTCCGTACTCAGTTTCAGTTCCGCATTTTATTATGATTATGAATGTTGTGCATGATAACTAGATAGAGAATGGGTGTTCCGGGTCTTCATGGTTCGGGATGCTCGTCACGGCTAGGGCCTAGGCTCGGGTCGTGACAAACTTGGTATCAGACCACGGTTCATGGTCCCAGGGTGTCTGCGAAATCGCGTCGGGTAGAGTCTTGTTTATGGGTGTGTAGCGTGCCACACTTATAAACAGGAGGCTACTAGGTATTTAGGAATGTTTCCCTTCTTTGTGATTTAGTTCGTGCTTCAGAGTCTAAACTGTCCCCTAATCAATGATCTCTTTTATTACAGTGAAACACGACTATGCCTCCCCGTCACAACATCGATCAGAGTGCTCAGGCAGATGTGGTCCGTCCCACCCATGGGATGCGGACCCGTAATAGAGCTTCCACGCAAGAACCTGTCCCTACTCCGAGAGTCCCTCCAGTTCCAACCAGTCCACCTCGAGCTCTGCGTACTAATGTCAACCGTCCACCAACTGCTCAGAGAGATATCTCAAATGCAGAGTTCAGGCGGTTTATCCAAATGCTGACACAACTGGTAGCTAACCAAGCTCAACAATCGGAAGATATTGGGTCTGCATCCATTACGTCTGAGGCTACTAGAGTCGGGAATTTCATGAAGATGAATCCACCTAAGTTCACTGGTACAAAGGTGGAGGAAGATCCACAGGAGTTCGTGGATGAGATGGAGAAGATCTTTAAGGTAATGCATGTAGATGAGATTGAAGGAGTGGAATTGGCAACTTATCAGCTTAAGGATGTTGCAAATCAATGGTATGCAGACTGGGAAAATGCAAAAGGTGAGAGTGCTGAGCTCACAGTTTGGGGTGAGTTTGTAGAAGCTTTCCTTGACAGATTCTTTCCTCTGGAGTTGAGGGAGGCCAAAGCAGAAGAGTTCATGAATCTGAAGCACGGCAGTATGCGTGTACAGGAGTACACTTTGAAGTTTAATCAACTAGCCCGCTATGCACCAGAATTGACTAGCAATATGAGAGCCCGGATGAAGAAATTTGCATCCGACCTTGCTGATAACCTGATACTTGAGTGCCAGGGGGCAATGCTGAATAGGGAGTTAGACTTTGCTAGACTGACAGTCCACATGCAATAGGTGGATGATAAGAAGAGAAAGATCGCTGAATCTAGAGAGAAGGACAGATAGGACAAGAGAGTCAAATCTGCGGATCAGCACTAGAGTCAGCCGCAGAGTGGTAATTGGGGAAATAGGTGGTCAAAGAAGACGAGGTTTTGGAATAATACACAGTCAGCGGACAGCGCCCCAGCGCCCAGACCCCTGTAAATAGACAGACTCAGAGCTTTCAGACTCCTCATGGATCTAGAGCACCAGATACTAAGTCGCAGGGTAGTGTGGCTCAGCAGCATCGCACTTACTCGCGATGTGAAAATTGTGGTAAGAATCATCCGGGGAAATGTCAGTTGGGCACACTTGTATGTTATTCATGTGGTCAGTCAGGCCATTTTCAGAGGGACTGTCCATCTGCTAGGAGGAGTGCTGGTGGTGCGAAGTTTCAGGGAAATTCCACAGCGCCATCCCCATCTTAGAAGGGCGCCACATCAGCTGCCAGGAACAGTCGCAACCGGTTATATGCCTTGACCAACCGCCAAGAGGCGGAAGCTTCCCCAGATGTTGTTACCGGTATGTTACAAATCTTTTCCCGTGATATCAGTGTGTTACTTGATCCCGAATCCACCTTATCCTATGTGACCCCTTATGTGGCTGTTGGTTTCGGGTTTGAGCCCAGTGTGATTTCTGAACCCTTTTCTGTTTCTACCCCGATGGGGGATTCTGTTGTTGCTAGAAAGGTATATAGGGGTTGTGTGGTGACTGTTGGTAGTCGGGATACGGTGGCAGACCTTATAGAGTTGGACATGGTTGCATTTGATGCTATCTTAGGGATGGATTGGCTCCATTCATGCTACGCCATATTGGATTGTAGAACCCTTAGAGTTACCTTTTCTTTCCCGAATGAACCAATGATAGAATGGGAGGGACATTCTTTAGCACCCAAGGGGCACTTTATATCTTATCTCAGAGCCCAAAAACTCATTTCTAAGGGTTGCTTGTATCACCTTATTCGATTCAAGGACTCTAAAGTTGAAAATCCTCCTCTTCAGTCTGTCCCTGTGGTGAATGAATTTCCAGAAGTCTTTCCCGAAGATCTCCCAGGGGTACCCCCTGATAGGGAGATAGAGTTTGGTATTGATGTGTTGCCAGATACCCGTACCATATCTATTCCGCCATATAGAATGGCTCCCGCAGAACTAAAGGAGTTGAAAGAGCAGCTAGCAGACCTCCTAGATAAGGGATTTATATGCCCCAGTGTATCTCCTTGGGGTGCACCGGTACTTTTCGTGCGTAAGAAAGACAGTTCCCTTCGTATGTGCATAGATTACCGTCAGTTGAACAAGGTCACAATTAAAAACAAATATCCTCTTCCGAGGATTGATGATCTTTTTGACCAGCTTCAGGGTGCTAGATGTTTTTCAAAAATAGACCTTCGTTCGGGCTATCATCAGTTGAAAGTTAGGGAGACAGACATTCCAAAAACAGTTTTCCGAACCCGATATGGACACTATGAGTTTCTCGTCATGTCCTTCGGGTTAACTAATGCCCCTGCAGCCTTCATGGATCTTATGAATAGAGTTTTCCATCAGTTTCTTGACTCGTTTGTCATTGTATTTATTGATGATATTCTGATTTATTCTAAGAGTAAGGAGGATCATGCCGATCACCTCCGAATCATTCTTCAGACCCTTAAGGATCATCAGTTGTATGACAAATTTTCCAACTGTTAGTTCTGGTTAGATACTATTGCCTTCTTAGGGCATATTGTATCCAGTGAAGGGATTAGAGTGGATCCCCAGAAAGTTGAGGCAGCGAGAAGATGGCCCAGACCCACGAATCCAACCGATATTCGGAGCTTCTTGGGTTTGGCAGGTTATTACAGAAGATTCGTAGAAGGTTTTTCATCCATAGCGTCTCCACTCACTAAACTGACTCAGAAAAAGGTAAAGTTTGTGTGGTCTGATTTATACGAAAATAGTTTTGAGAAGCTGAAAGACAGACTGACCACTGCACCTGTTTTGACTCTTCCCGAGGGTGTTGATGGTTTTGTGGTTTACTGTGATGCGTCCCGTGTGGGACTTGGCTGCGTTTTGATGCAACATGGTAAGGTGGTAGCTTATGCATCTAGGCAGTTGAAGGTGCACGAGCGGAACTACCCTACTCATGATTTGGAGTTAGCGGCTGTGGTGTTTGCCCTTAAGATTTGGCGGCACTACTTGTATGGTGTTCATGTTAATATCTTCACTGATCACAAGAGTCTGCAGTATTTCTTCTCGGAGAAAGAATTGAATCTCAGGCAGAGGTGGTGGTTGGAACTCCTGAAAGACTATGTTATAGAGCCTGCATTACCATCCGGGCAAGGCAAATGTTGTGGCCGACGCCCTCAACAGGTTGTCTATGGGCAGCCTTTCTCATGTAGAAGAAAAAAAGCAGGAGATAGTGAAGGATATTCACCGCCTTGCGAATATGGGAGTGCGACTGTTAGATTCCGAAGATAGAGGGGTAGTTGTTCATGAGTTAGCTAAGTCATCCCTTTGTGCTGAAGTGAAGGAGAAGTAGGTTGAAGATCCCATCTTGATGCAAATCAAGAAAGATGTGGGTCAACAGAAGGTGATGTCTTTTGAAATTGAAGGTGATGTCTTCCTGAGGTTTCAGGGTAGATTATGTGTTCCGAATGTCCACGGGCTTCGAGAAAGAATTCTTGATGAAGCTCACACCTCGAGGTATGTTGTTCATCCTGGTTCTACTAAGATGTACCATGATTTGAAATCTATGTTTTGGTGGAATAATATGAAGCGAGATGTGGCTAACTTTGTTTCTAAGTGCTTGAATTGCCAACAAGTAAAAGTAGAACATTTGAGGCCAGGAAGTACTTCCCAAGAAATAGCATTGCCCTTGTGGAAGTGGGAAATGATCAATATGGACTTTATTACAGGACTTCCAAAGTACCGAAATCAGTATGACTCTATATGGGTGATTGTAGATAGGCTGACCAAGTCAGCTCACTTTCTGCTTGTCAGGACTAACTATTCGGGGGAAGATTATGCCAAGCTGTTCATTGCAGAAATTGTCCATTTGCATGGAGCGCCTGTCTCCATCATATCCGACCGAGGTACGCAGTTTTCTTCTCAGTTTTGGAGATCGTTTCAGAAAGGTTTAGGTACCCAGGTGAACTTAAGTACAACATTCCACCCTCAGACTGATGGGCAAGCTGAACGCACCATCCAGACCCTGGAGGACATGTTGAGGGCCTGTGTGATAGACTTTAAAGGTTGTTGGGTTGATCACTTGCCACTGATAGAGTTTGCCTATAACAACAGTTTTCACTCTAGTATTAAGATGGCACCTTTTGAGGCATTTTATGGTAGGAGATGTAGGTCTCCAATAGGCTGGTATGAAGTAGGTGAGATGCAGATGTATGGGCCTGATCTTGTTCATCAAGCAATGGAGGATGTGAAAATCATTAGGGAACGACTAAAGGCAGCTCAGAGTCGTCAAAAATCCTATGCCGACGTCAGAAAAAGAGAGTTAGAGTTTGAGATTGAAGATTGGGTTTTCCTCAAAGTTTCTCCCATGAAGGGGGTTACGCATTTCGGGAAGAGGGGTAAGCTAAGTACTCGCTATATAGGCCCGTATCAGATTATAAGAAGAATAGGTGGAGTTTCGTATGAATTAGAATTTCTGCAAGTTTGGGTTCTGTTCATCCAGTATTCCACATATCCATGTTGAAGAAGTGCATCAGAGATCACTCTTTCGTGGTGCCCATTGATGAAATCAAGGTGAGCGATTCCTTGTCTTACGAGGAAGAGCCCGTGGGAATCCTAGATCGACAAGTGAGAAAATTGAGGAGTAAAGAGATAGTCTCAGTTAAAGTGTTATGGCGAAATCAGAAAGTTGAAGAAGCAACTTGGGAGTCGGAGCATGACATGAAAGTGAGATACCCGAGCCTATTTGAATTAGCAAGAGACGAATTGAAAGGTACAATTCTTGCTTTATGTTTTCTTCTATGTATGAATCTGTTTAAAATCGTGCGTGACTATTTCCGCTTCATCATTCGGGGACGAATGATCCCAAGGGGGGGGATAATGTAACGCCCCACATTTCGGGCTAGAATAAAATATATGACTCTGATGCGTTGATAATCCCCGAGCCTTAAATCCTATGCCAATTTGGCATGTTAATCAAGTTTGTAGTATGTGAATCCATTTGAGCATGAATTTAGACCATAGAAGTCCTTCAACTCAAGGACGAGTTAAAACTATTTCGATCGATTAAGTTTTAGTGGACGTCGTAATTTGTGTCAAATTATATTGACCATAACTCATTTTATATGATGAAATGAGTGGCCTACTATATACCAAATTGTAGATAATTGAATAAGCTTTCCAACGATATCAAATTCGCCTAAAACGGACACCCGGTGAAGAAGTTATGGCCTTTCAAAGTTGAATGTGTCGCCTATGCACATATAGGCGATGCATAGGGCGGCCCCTATGCAAATATAGGCGATGCATAGGGCGGCGCCTATGTAAATTTAGGCAATGCAAAGGGCGGCGCATAGTTATGGTTTCAGGTGAAGAAAACACTCCATTTTGAGTTACTTTAAGTGCAAGTTAGTCCTTACAAAACCCAAAATCGTCCTTACCCACTCCTAAACGAATTTGGGCCTATTAACAACATTGAAGCCTCCTATAAAATCCCAAAAATCCAATCCTTCAAGAACTTAAGAGAAGGAGCAACTAGGTTTTGAGAAAATAAGCTTAAAGGACCGATCATTCCGAAACTTCTTCGTGAAATAAATTACAGATTCGGAATCCTCTCGACGTAGGCTTCGATAGACACCAAAAATTCGTGGAGAATAAGGTACACGGGGTTTTCCTAAAATCTCATGGGCATAAAAATCATGTTTTAAGAATTGGGTTTTCGAATTCATGTACATACTCATGTTTCAGAAGCTTTAATGATATTGTTTTGGCCTTTTGGCTTTCCCCCAAAGTGATTTGAAAGTTATATATATATATATGCGTTTGTCCTGAAATATGAATTTAGAGCATGATTTTCATGAAACCTCTCTCTTAATGTAAATTTTTCCTTGTTTCACGTAATATACAATGTTTTGAACACGAAAGAGAGGGTTGTGAATGTTGAATATGCATGTAATGAAAGAATGCATGGTTTTGCCAAAAATGCACATGACCACCATATGTTTGATGAAAGTTTTGCATGGATTTGACTTGAGTTTCGGAACATGACATCTTTAATGCAAATTACATGTTTTGGTGGTCTAAACTATGTTTTGAATGAAAGCTCTTTCTTAATACATTATGGCTCAGAAATAGGACTTGCAAGTCTTGGTATGACGATACCAACTCAGACAAATGCCATAACAGACACAGACTAGTTCAGAAATCAGATTTTTATCAGACTCTCATGATTTAGAAATTTCAGAATGATACATGTTCAGAAAAGGCTAAAATAGGGCATAAAGAGAGCTTAGGTGGTTCCCAGAAGAAGGCGGGAGTTTCAGACAAGTCTTTGCCTAAAACCGTGGTTTGCCGACCCGGGTATATTATTATGCGCTTACTTAAATGTCTTATGGCGTATCAGAATCAGACACTCCAACCCTTGCGGCACACTTGGGTTGGGGGCTTCCCCGCCGAGTTAATGGCGGATTCCATACAGCCCGTGGAATATTCAGACTTGTAGGGGAATACCACCTAACTCAGAAGTAAAACATAAATCATGATTTGAAATGAACAAACAGGTTGCATGTTTTCAGAAGGTGTCAAGACCCAAGCCTAGGCCCTAGCCGTGACGAGCATCCCAAACCATGAAGGCCCGGAACACCCATTCTCTATCTAGTTATCATGCACAACATTCATAATCATAATAAAATGCGGAATTGAAACTGAGTACGAAAAACATGGTCAAGTCCTGCAATATTTCTGAATACTACTATCTGACATCAGTTTGCAAAATCTCTACTAGGAACATAAACATTTGTCTGAAAAGAAGCTGGGACAAGGCCCCCAGTAAACCAAAAACATAATAAATAAGATAGTGTCTGACATAATTAGGCCTTCCGAATAATAGAAGGCTCACCACTGTGAGATCAAGTATGCAAACCCGAGAATGTCTACTGAGTAGCTGGACCCCTAGACTGTGCCTCAGAACCTGGAAGGAGGGGGGGTCAGCACAAAAGTACCGGCACGCGAAGCAATCCAAAAGTAGTATAATGGAACATACATATATATATATATATATTAAGGGAAAGCAATTTTTCATCAAGACATCATGTATAAAACTGTTTCTGAAAAATACATGGGCACTTTCTAAAAACATGCAACCTGTCTGTTCATTTCAAATCATGATCTGTGTTTTACTTCTGAGTTAAGTGGTATTCCCCTACAAGTCTGAATATTCCACGGGCTGTATGGAATCCGCCATTGACTCGGCGGGGAAGCCCCCAACCCAAGTGTGCCGCATGGGTTGGAGTGTCTGAGTCTGATACGCCACAGGACATTTAAGTCAGCGCATAATAATATACCCGGGTCGGCAAACCACGATTTTAGGCAAAGAGTTGTCTGAAACTCCCGCCTTCTTTAGGGAACCACCTAAGCTCTCTTTATGCCCTATTTTAGCCTTTTCTGAACATGTATCATTCTGAAATTTCTAAATCATGAAAGTCTGATAAAAATCTGATTTCTGAACTAGTCTGTGTCTGTTATGGCATTTGTCTGAGTTGGTATCGTCATACCAAGACTTGCAAGTCCTATTTCTGAGCCATAATGTATTAAGAAAGAGCTTTCATTCAAAACATAGTTTAGACCACCAAAACATGTAATTTGCATTAAAGATGTCATGTTCCGAAACTCAAGTCAAATCCATGCAAAACTTTCATCAAACATATGGTGGTCATGTGCATTTTTGGCAAAACCATGCATTCTTTCATTACATGCATATTCAACATTCACAACCCTCTCTTTCGTGTTCAAAACATTGTATATTACGTGAAACATGGAAAAAATTACATTAAGAGAGAGGTTTCATGAAAATCATGCTCTAAATTCATATTTCAGGACAAACACATATATATATATACATATAACTTTCAAATCACTTTGGGGGAAAGCCAAAATACCAAAACAATATCATTAAAGCTTTTGAAACATGAGTATGTACATGAATTCGAAAACCCAATTCTTAAAACATGATTTCTATGCCCATGAGATTTTAGGAAAACCCCGCGTACCTTATTCTCCACGAATTTTTGGTGTCTATCAAAGCCTACGTCGAGAGGATTCCGAATCTATAATTTGTTTCACGAAGAAGTTTCGGAATGATCGGTCCTTCAAGCTTATTTTCTCAAACCCTAGTTGCTCCTTCTCTTAAGTTCTTGAAGGATTAGATTTTTGGGATTTTATAGGAGGCTTCAATGTTGTTAATAGGCCCAAATCCGTTTAGGAGTGGGTAAGGACGATTTTGGGTTTTGTAAGGACTAACTTGCACTTAAAGTAACTCAAAACGGAGTGTTTTCATCACCTGAAACCATAACTATGCGCCGCCCTTTTCATTGCCTAAATTTACATAGGCTCCGCCCTATGCATCGCCTATATTTGCATAGGGGCCGCCCTATGCATCGCCTATATGTGCATAGGCGACACATTCAACTTTGAAAGGCCATAACTTCTTCACCGGGTGTCCGTTTTAGGCGAATTTGGTATCGTTGGAAAGCTTATTCAATTATATACAATTTGGTATATAGTAGGCCACTCATTTCATCATATAAAATGAGTTATGGTCAATATAATTTGACACAAATTACGACGTCCACTAAAACTTAATCGATCGAAATAGTTTTAACTCGTCCTTGAGTTGAAGGACTTCTATGGTCTAAATTCATGCTCAAATGGATTCACATACTACAAACTTGATTAAAATGACAAATTGGCATTGGATTTAAGGCTCGGGGATTATCAACGCATCAGAGTCATATATTTTATTCTAGCCCGAAATGCGGGGCGTTATAGAAGGTGCCCATGTATTTTTCAGAAACAGTTTTATACATGATGTCTTGATGAAAAATTACTTTCCCTTAATATATATATATATATATATGTATGTATGTTCCATTATACTACTTTTGGATTGCTTCACGTGCTAGTGCTTTTGTGCTGACCCCCCCTCCTTCCTGGTCCTGAGGCACAGTCTAGGGGTCCAGCTACTTAGTAGATATTCTCGAGTTTGCAGACTTGATCTCACAGTGGTGAGCCTTCTATTATTCGGAAGGCCTAATTATGTCAGACACTATTTTATTTATTATGTTCTTGGTTTACTGGGGGCCTTGTCGCAGCTTATTTTCAGACAAATGTTTATGTTCCTAGTAGAGATTTCGTAGACTAATGTCAGATAGTATTATTCAGAAATATTGCAGGACTTGACCATGTTTTCCGTACTCAGTTTCAATTCCTCATTTTATTATGATTATGAATGTTGTGCATGATAACCAGATAGAGAATGGGTGTTCCGGGCCTTCATGGTTCGGGAAGCTCATCACGACTAGGGCCTAGGCTCGGGTCGTGATAGTTAATCAGATAAACTAGTATGTTTTAGCATTCTTACTCAGCGCCCATGTAGATATTTTTGGTAGCCTCAAGCTAAATGTTGTGCTGAAGTAGAAACTATAATTGAGGGAAATAGTTTAAAGATGTGGATAAGGTTACGAGTCAGTAGTTCCGGTGTAGGAGTCTTAGTCACTCTATCTTAGATGGTGTTCCATAGGCCTTCCCCTATATTTCAGAATTTTAGCCAGGGTGTGATTACTTATTCAGATGTTTTATTCAGCCCATGTCAAGATTTTATTACTCCCTAAGGTCACTAAACCTCTTTAGAGAGAGTATAACATAAATGCTTCATTCGAGCATAAGTTTTTAGTATGAGCTAGTCAGTAGGGTCAGTAATTTAGTTTAGCAGTCAGGCGGATATGTTCGTGTAGTATCCTATATTTCCACCCAGTCGTCCTATCCAAAGTATCATGAGTGCAACTATTCCAAGATTGAGCAACCATGCGATTTCAAGTTCAGTTTAGTTCAGGTGTCATGCCTCAATTTCAGATTCCTGATAGGCAGTCACCATTGAATTTGTTGGTGCCCTGTGCATCGTCTCAGTTCTTCCTCAGTATCTCAGCCAAGTCAACATTCTTCAGGGGACATAATGTCCTTAGGTGGAGATGCATTGTAATTACCTAAGCTTTTATGACCTAAACCTTTCATCTTCTCTTCACATAATGAATCTAATTTGGAGTAGGGGAACTCATAGGTGGACTCTCAAGTTCCAATCCCAGCCATAAGCCATGTATTCAGGGGCTTAGTTCAGTTCATGTATCACGTTTCAGGCTCAGTATATTCTTGTGTACCCGTTTATGCATGTCTATTAAATGATCTCAAGTTCATCAGTATTCTTAATTTAAGGTAACAATCTTCCTTAGATTGGCGTAGTTCCATGTCCAATTACAGTGATGAACTTGGAATCCATCACCGTTGCATATTCAGTCATGCATTCAAAGATCAGTTCAGTCATGTACTCATGCATTAGATATGCATGTTGAGTATACAAACTCAACTTATCAATAATATCAGTTACGAAGTTATGCCTCAGATATGCACATTCAGTATGGTAATTCAGTATATAAATAGTGTCAGTTATAAAATCATGTTGCAGTTATGCGTGTCCAGTACGTAAGTTCAGTTTGTCAGTTCTCTCATCATAGTCAGTTTCATTCAAGGACGAATTCTCCCAAGGGAGAGATATTGTAAGATCTCACAAAATTCTTAGCGTAATTCAGTCCTTTAAACTTGTTAAGGGGTCCCAAACTTAGAAAATTTTAGATAGGTATTCTAATTCAAAGTCCTTTTAGCCTTCATAAGTTGGAAATCTTATTTCACGACCTTTCTGACCTTAGTTTGTCGATCATCAAATTGATTCATGATCAGGGTCACTTGTGGGTCATCTCAGGTGAGTTTCAGATTTTTCAATCTAGCGTAAGGGCGAGTTTGGTTTCCCAAAACCGTGAGGGGTCGCGATATCCTCATGTCGCGAGGGTCACTCAACCCTAGTAAGGGTCACATCGCGATGGCTGCTTGACCCGAGCAGGGGTAACGTCGCAATGACTACTTGACCCAAGTAGGGGTCGCAACGCGAGGGAAACCCTGTTCATCATTATTTTAATATGGGTTGTAGCGGTAAATGGGTTATTTTCCCCATAATTATTCAGCCTTAAAACAAAATTAATTAGTTTATTGGGTAAAATTTTATTCTTTACTCATAAACTCTCTCAAGAGAAAGCCTTAGCCTCATCAAGTTCAAGAATTCAAATCTGAAGAAGTCACTTCAATATCCTCGAAAGTAGTAATCAAGGTATGTAAAGTGTTCTTCCAAGGGTCCCTTCAACCCTTGGAGTCCAAGAAATAATTTTTAAACTTTAAGTTTATGGATTTCATGAATTCCATGTTCGGTTTGATTATATTCATGTTTAAAATGATTAATTGGGATTCTAATCCATATTTTATGATACGTTTCATTAAGGTTAACTGATATATATATATATATATAATATCATGTGTATCCATGTAAAACCCTTGAAATTGTGAAGTTGGAGTTGAATTATGATGCCTACTTATTGTTAATGTTATGTACATATATCATGCTTACTAAGTGCTTGATAAATTTCTCATGTGAACTAATAAGATAAAGAAATCACGTAATGTTAGCTTAGGTGCAAGTTGTATCATGCAAGTGCTTGATAAAATGCCTCTATGAATGAGTTATGAACAAGTGCACATGATTATGCTTTTCAAGGCTATGCTATGATTTACTTTTCATGCTATCGAGTCCTAGGGGTATTTAATACACGATAATTTAGCTATTGACATAAATCCAGTGTCAGTTACAAAATGATATTAGTCATGTCACGACCAGTAGTACTCTCAGTCTGTTACAGAACCCTGTAGTATTTAGTTAGTTAATAGGATTCAATAGTATTTAGTTAATCAACAGAACTCAGTAAACTCTGTAACAGTTCAGTCAATCCTAGTATGAACTAGGTAATTAGTTCAGTTTCTATTCAGTTGGGAGTAGGATTCAGCACTGAGAGAACCTAAGGATGGGGGCACACCCGTTAGATAGGACTAGGTCCCTAGAAACAATCCCTAAGTTCTAGAACTATGTAGCCAGTGTAGGTTTAGAGATGCCACCTATTAGATAGGACCGACATACTCAGGGATCACCCGCTAGATTAGGACTGATCTCAGGAGTCACCCATAAGTTAGGACTGACTCCACAACAGTTGTCTTTACCCGTGGCACAGTACTGACACCCTTCCAATTGGGGTTACAGATTGGACCCTAACTCAATCATCTTAATTGGGGCATATGGGTTAGATTATTACCTCCCACAGTATCTATTTTAGATTCAGTCTCAGTATAGAACTCAGTTCAGTTCTACAGATTCAAGACTGTCAGACACAGTCACTCAGCTCAGTATGAAACTCAACATAGTTCCATAGAATTAGGATTGTTAGATACAGTCGCTCAGTTATCAGTAGTAAAGTATCAGTAAACTCATATCTCAGTTAATCAGTATTCAGAACTTAGTACACAGTGTTCTCATGATCTCAGTTACAGTTTATGGATTCATGCATGTACTCTTATTAAGATATTCTTATGTCATCTAGTCAGTATTGGTCATGCATAAGAACCCATACATTACAGCCTACCTCACTGAGGATAGAAGTACATTTAAAGTACTGATGCATGCCTTTTTTGTGTTATGATGTCTTATATCATAGGTTCAGATGCACGGTCACCCGAGCACCCTTAGCAAATTTAGATTCTCAATAGACAGAGCAGCGGTGAGTCCTCATCGTTCGAGGACATTATTGTTTTTTTTCAGAATTTTAGTTCATTTTTAGTAGCAAGAGTTTGTTGGGGACTTATCCCATCAACTCCATAGTTCAAACAGTTTAGAGGATTTTTAGACTAGCATTTTTTCAGACAGATATTTTAGTTTTAGTATTGTTAAACCGTATTTATTTTAATTTCAGATCTGAACCTTATAGGAGTTTTCTGCATTTATCTCAGTTATATTATTTTTACAATATTACTATTATTTAGTGCTCACAGTAGGTACCCGTCATGGGTTAGCTTGTGATCCTTTGGGACTATTAGCACCATGTAGCATCTGAGGTACAGACTCAGGGTGTTACAATATCCTGCAAACTAGGTTGGTACGACTACTATTAATACGACCATGGGACATAGATCCTGGTTCACTATCTCAATTATCCCGTCTAAACTTAGGTACTAGAGTACTGGCAGAAGATAGTACTAGGGCTAAAGATCTCTTATGGTGT
Organism: Capsicum pubescens; assembly: GCA_030864215.1. Classification (NCBI taxonomy): domain Eukaryota; kingdom Viridiplantae; phylum Streptophyta; class Magnoliopsida; order Solanales; family Solanaceae; genus Capsicum; species Capsicum pubescens. Next base: position 208,241,024 of record CM061545.1, read on the forward strand.
TAAGAACAACTTCCACTATCTGACGTCTGTTGAGAAAAGTTAAAACTACCAGGTTTGGCTCTCTTATTATCTCTTTCACTTTCCTTGAGCTTCTCTTCCTCAATCTACTGAGCATAAACTATCAACCTAGAGATGTCTATCTCCTTAATCAACATAGCTATTCTGCACTCTTTGACAACATCCTCTAAAACACCATATATTAATTTACTCATCTTTGGCTTAAATCTTCCACCATATTCGGAGAATACCTCTTCAACTGAGTAAACTTGAGTGAATACTCCTTCACACTTATATTTCCCCAATTCAAATTGATGAACTCTTGTACCTTGTCCTCCCTTAACTCAAGTGGAAAAAACTTGTTTGAGAAAGCAGTAGAGAACTCATTCCACTCTATAGGCCCGACATCAACTTCTCTATATTTCTTCCTCTTCTTAACCCAAGTGTAAGCCATCTTTTACAGTTGGTATGTGGATAATTCAGCACTCTCACTTGGAGTAACACCCATAATATCAGTCATTTTCTACACACAGTCTAAAAACTCCTATAGATATCCCTTAGACTTAGATCCAAAGAACAATAGGGGATTTATTCAGGTGAAGTCTCATATCCTAGATACGGTTGTATTTACTATAAGGTTAGAAAGAGAAATATCCTATGGGTTATCTTGGTAAGCCACAAATTAGGCTAGTACTGTGAAGACAACCTTAAATTCAGTATGAGAGACTTGCTCGTTCAGAAGGTCTTAAGGAATAAGTGGTGGTGCTGACTGGTCCCCATTCCTCCTTCCATTATCCCTTTTAGAAGGCATTTTTAGTATAGGGTAGAGAATGAATTAAAGGAAGAAGTTTAATGGAGCTTGCACTCCATCACACGGCATGAAAACTAAAAGAAGAGAGACTTTCCTAAAATGTTTTGTCGTCTCTCACCCATAAATGTGGTGAGCTTTACACCCATGAACAAGAATCTATTTAATGCATCTTTTAGACACCCTAGGACACTTTAAACCTTGTTCTATGATACCAAGTTTGTCACGACTCAAGACTACCCCCTAGTCATAGCACGATGCTTAAGGCCACAAGTGACCCCAAGCCAAGCCATGATTTGGCACAAGCTATAAATAATTAAAAAAGGTAACAAAATACAGTGCAAAAGTCTTTTAAAAGTATCTGATAATCAAAACAATATCAAAGACAACTAAAAAACATCACTGAAAAACATGTCTAACTGTCGGACTATCTGTAAGGCTCTAAACATGATGAGTTATTGGGATAGGTCCCTAACTAACTCTGACTAACTAAAATAGCATAAAATTAAAATACTGCGATGAATAACTAATAAAATAACTAGTCCTCGACTAATGAGGACTCACTAATATTGCAACTGAGTGGCACAAGAACAAACTAAGTAAGATCTGGGAACTGAGCCTTCGAACCTATATTATAAGACAATGTAGTGCAAAAGAGAGAGTGAAATCAGTACTTGAAATGTACTAGTATGCAAGATAAAATCTAGCTAATATATATATCTACGTAGTATAAATGCATGAAAATGAAAATCGAATGCAATACCAAGTATAAATATATACTGTGTATCTAAATAATTGAATAACTAAATACTGAATACTTGGTCATGGAAACCTAGATTGAGCATAATTTGAATACTAAACTAGAACTGTGGGAGATAACTACAATCAACATTCTCCAATATAAGCAAAATCAGGGTCTAACTTGTAACCCTAGTTTGAAGGGTGTTAGTACCTTTCCATAGGTAGTAACATTGGCTGGCGTGGATCCACTAATCTGATGTCTCAAAAGACTAGGTTCTCATACCTCTACTGATGGGGGACACCTTATAACCTATGGTGGCACCGTAGTTTTAGAATTTAGGGACTGCTACTAACTACTCATGCCTAACTATCGGGGGGAGCCATCATATTTGCGTTCACTCAACGTTAAGTTTTACTCCCAACTGAGTGACTCTGAAGTATAAATAAAACATGAACTAATAACCGATATGCTCAAGTCATGGAATTCTGAAAAAAATACAATACATATACAATCTAAAATACTCAATTACGTGTAAGCTGATATATGTATGAGTTCCTAGGTATTGAGTATTCATAGCCCACCAACACAAACTAATGAAACTTATTATGAAAATGGTAAAAATTGACGATAGTGTGGGAAATTCATGAACAATACTCAATATTCCAATAACTTATTATGTTAGGGACAATGGAGATTATCAAACATATGGAAACACAATTCTCATGAGGTAATATATTTTCATGGTACATAACTAAAACAATTGAGAGAGAGTTGATAAAATTCATATTTAACTTAAAAACCTAATAAAAAGAGAAAAAAGATTTCTATTTGTAAATTTAGGGAATTATTGTGACTCAATGGGTGGAATGACCCATTAATGAAATACCAAATACCTAAAATCAACCCCTTGAAGAGATCTTCTTTAAAGTTGGATTTATTTGATAAACTCTAATTATCTTTGGAGAGAAACGAATCACTTCTCTTACTATGTTTAAACTAGCTTATGAACTTATGAGGGCTTAGGGTAGTACTTACCCTAAAAAACTAATGTTTTGGAAGTTTAACCAATGTGGTTTTGGGTTAAAAAATATAGGAAATTACAAAAGAGCCCTTTTTAAAACGTGCAGAAAGTTGGGTTCCTAGTTGTTATGACTTATTCTAAGACTGGTTATAAGTCGTTACCTGAGGTCATAGGATCTGGGATCCTTACTGTCATGACTAAGACTCCCCTTCTAATGATTGACTATGAGTTGTTAGGTGGAGTCATAGTCTAAGGCTTGGCTTTTGGATCACTTACTGTTCAGGTTACAGGTTCATATAATGACTTATAATGTATGATTACAAGTCGTGTGCTAAACTCATTACCACTGGACTGGATTCTTGATTATGCACTATTGTGATTATGGGTCCTTTATAACAAATCATAGCCACTGATTATAAGTCGTTAAGTGGGGTCATAGTTATTAGGCTAATGCTGAATGTCCTTTCATTTATGACTACGATTACCCATAACAACTCTTAACGTCTTATTATGGGTCGTCACATGAATAATAGTCAGAAGTAGCTGACTGATACTTCAGGGAAAATTTGCATGACTTTTTTCCACAATAATGGATCAAGACAAGACTTGTGGTGCTGGAAAGCCAACTTAGTGGCCTATTGTTTGAGGGGTCTAGAGCTTAAAAACTTGGGGTATTACATAATTTAACTTCCAACATTCGTAGGCAACCTTGGGGTAGATTTGATTTTAAGATAAACATAGTGCAATTGTTGCACAACAATATGCAGTTCACATAATTGTCACATGAGGATCTACAGGTCTATTTATAGAATATTTTACAGACCAGTGACACTTTTATTCCCACTAGAGTCTCCACAAACTACGTAAGGGTCACACTTTTCCCCTTCTCACTTTTGGGGAAAGCAAAAAATAGTTAAAGGTAGAACCTTCAAAATAGATCAAAACTTAGGATGATTTGGCAAAGAAGTTCATTACCTAATTCTTTCCTTCTATAAAAACTGCAAAGTTAAGGAGTAAGATCCTAAGTTTCAAAAAAAAGCCAAATGAGAATCTCTATCATGCATGAGAGAGACTCAAGTCTCTTATCAGGGATTGTCCAAATCACTAATAAACCAACAAGGTATTAGCTCATAATTTTGTGGAAAGTATTGAGCATCACTCAAAAACTTTTCTAGATTCAACTGCAGGTGGTAAAGCTTTGGAGAAACTTTCTAATAATCTATATACTCTCCTTAACTAGTTTGCACAAGGTAATTCTGAATGGTAGGGTGATGTGTACTGAAATATGGTAAAAAAGCCTGCAGGTATGATCGAGGTGGATAGTGTCACAACATTAGCAAAGAGTTGGCTGTCTTTCAGAACCAAATGATGATGCAGTTCAACAAATTGAGTGTGAATCAACCTCAAGCACAAGAGAATGCAATTTAGTAGGGTTATACTAAGTGTAAAATTTATGGAGGTACTAGTGACTGCAGATTTGTATGGATAAAACCCAGAGTCTGTGACTTTTATGGAAACACACAAAAGAGAACTTAGAATTACGGTAATGCCTACAATTAAAATTATTAGAGTCCGACCATTTACTCCTTGTGCAATAATCAGGATCAACCTCAACAATTTCACCATCACAAGGGTAATCAAAATAACATTTAGGCTAGAATTATAGGGGAGACACTAAAAAAGATCTTGTTCAACCAAGAATAAATGGCTGTGTAAATCAGAAATCAACAATTATCCCAAAATGATTTAGAGACATAGTTGGGCCAGTTAGTTCAGGCACCAACACAAAACCTCAAAGGGGTTTAACTAGTGATATAGAAAATCCAAATCAAGTGATGGCAGTCACTTTAGGGAGTGGTAGAGACCTAATAAACAGACCTCCAATGAATAATTAGGATGTACAAGCATGGTTGGTTGCACAAAAAGCAAATAAGAAGTAAGTAGCTGCCAAAGAAGCTTAAAATTTGAGGAAGTTTGAGTACCTAAAAGAAAAGGCAGTGGAGCAATCATAAGATAGACCACCACTACCCTTCCCTCAGAATCATAAAAAAGCCAAAGAGGATGGTTATTTTAAGAAGCTTCTTGACACGTTCTGAGAACTTTACAGTAACCTTCCATTGTTAGATGTTTTGCAGGAAATAACAAAGTATGCTAAGTACTTGAAAGATATGGTGACAATAAGATGAAGCTAGGAGACATTGAGATGGTTGAACTTACTAAGGAGTACAGTTCTATGTTTATTAGCAAGATGCCCAAAAAACTCAAGGACCTTGAGAGTTTTAGCCCCTACAAATTAGTGAAAGTGATATAGTCTATGCCTTGAGTGATTTGGGGAAAGCATCTACTTAATGCCTCTTTTAGTGTTTAACACTCTTAGGTTGGAAAACCAAGGCCCTAGTTAGTTGTTCTCCAAATGACAAACAGAACAAGAGTGGTCCTTAAAGGAAACACAAAGGATTTTCTCATAAAGATTGATAAGTTCATTATTCCTGCAAAATTTATTATTCTTGATTATGATGCAGATGAACGGGTGTGAATAATATTGGGCGTAGATTCTTGGATACTGGAGGAGTACTGATAGTTATGATAGAGAAAACTCTTAAAATGAGAGAGAATGATAAAGAAGTGATCTTCAAAGTGTACAACACACTCAATACACCCTCATACTATACATATTTATGCATGATCATAGAGATGAAAGTGGATGAGCATGGGGTAAGGTATTGTAAACTTCTATTTACCTCTTTAGATACTTTTGTGAAGTTTCCCAAGTTAAAATTATTCCTCAAGTTGAGAAACTTAAAGGGGATCCTGAAAAGTTAAGTGTGGAAAGATCTGTAGACCCTGAGAGTAAAAACTCAAAAGGTTATAAAATAATAAAATATGGGATTCAAGTAGGAGGAAAAGAATGAGAGGCTGTGGTTCAGGATTATGAGTTGGGTCGTACTCCTCTAATCTATTAGGCACTGCTTAGGAGGCAACCCAAGTTAAGAAAGTCATTTTTTTATTTATTTAGTTTTCTTTAATAATACCTTTGGTCTTGTTTTTGTTTTTTTTTGTCAGGTTTAATGAAAGTCTGACTAACGTAGATCTAATCTAAGGAGAATGGTAAAATCAGAGTGAGGGGTCCTCCGAACCACTTTGATAAACATGATTCTACTAGCTAGGCCTAGAGGTCTCAAAGAGTATTCCAAATCCTTACTTTTTATTTATAATTTGGGGACAAAGTGTGATTTTAAGTGTGGAGTGGGGAATCTTTCAATTGATTAGGGTGAAAAGTTGTTGTAGGATTTTTATTTTAATTTATTTTTTAGTTGTTCCTACTAGAATCATACTTCACCCACCCCTTGTTTTTTTTATGGGGGTGCCCTTTGAACCCAGTATTCCTCATTGACTTTTTGGAGTAATTTTTTTTTTTTATTATTAGTAATAAATGAGATGTTCTTGCTAACTGCTATGTATTTGTCACAATCCGAGACTAACCCTAGTCGTAATATGGTACTTAAAACCACAAGTGATCTTAAGATAACCCATGGTACTAGTATAAGGCATGAACAACTAAATATAAACATGAATAAGAGCTTAAATATCTGAGCGAAAGCATAATTATGAGATAATTTGTTTCAAAACATTACTATTAGAAGTTTACAACAATAAAATCTTAAAGAAAGAGGAACTGAAACTACATATAATAACTCTTACCAACTATCTACGAAGCCTCTACTAATATTAACTGTAGGTAGTTGAGACATGACCCGAACTATCCCTAATCAATAAATATAAATAAGGGAATAAAATACAGGAACTACAACTGACTTGAGTCCACAAAATAAGAGAACTCATCACCTACTGGTTGAATTCTATGATTTGCTTGACTATGATTCTGATCGTAAGTACTTGAATCTACATAATATGAAAAATGTAGAAAAAAGAGGTATGCGATCAGTACTTGGGAGTGTATTGAGTATGTAAGATATTCACTAGTCACGAAAAAACTTCAACATGCTTTAAAAATGAGGACATAAACCATGTGTTGAAATACAAATTTAAAACATGCCTCTATGCAATAGATGTAAGGTGTAGAGAGATCTTTAAATCATGAGCCAAAATATTTCTGTAAACTGGGAAGTAGTAGAAGCATAACTATAATATTTAATCTCAACTTAATGCTAAATATACGATAAAATTGTACTCAATGCTAACTGATTTCAAAGAGGATGAACTGACGTACAATGACCCTATATGAAATACACAACTACTAATATGTAATGATAATCTGAAAAGTCATGGTTTAAGAGCAAGTAAAAAGAAATTGAGAATCATGTGCAAATACCGGGTCTGAAGCTGTGGGATGTGAACTAATGCAATCATAATATAAATAAACATGTAACTGATCAATCCAATACTGAGTAACTTGATTATGAGGTCATCCAATAACATATTTTGATATGTGGGAGCTACCTTTAACTAACATATAACCATGTGAGCTAAACATGGAGTTCAATGTATAAACCCCATAAAAAGGGGCCTAATATACCTTTCCATTGTATAAAGGGTGATCTAACATGGTACCACTAAACTGATGTCTGAAGGTACTAAGGTGTCTAACGGGTGACCCTTTAAAACATATGATGGCATTATGGTTCTGGGACATAGGGACTTCTACTAAAGGTCTCAGCTTAACTGATGGGTGAGCCTCCATCCCTTCATCCACTCGGTTCTAAGTACTACTCCCAACTGAATATAAATTGATATACTGAATAACTCAATAATAATAAAGTTCTGAGGTTTAAAGATAAGTTCTTTTTTTGGAAGCATTCTAAATCAAGAAAACTGAAGGATGAGTGTTTGACTGATAATATATGATGTCCTATGTCATTGGGTATTCATAAATCGACATCTCTGAAGAATAAAACTAATAATGTATATTTAATATTTGGATGGGAAAAAGGGAAATTTCATAGCACAAGTCAAAAATCATAATTTACGAACATACCGAGAGTTCCTAATTCTAAGTATGTGAAAATACTAATTTTCATGGAAAAATATGGTATGTCAACTAATATTGACTAAAATCCAAAAAATCATGATAAAAAATGCTTGATAGTCTTGAAAATTGATGCATCATATTATACCTTGATCATATACTTTAAATCTGAAGTAATATCTTGTAAATCATGCATGGACATGATATTATTGTGAATGCTATAATATAACTATAAGAAATCATTAATAATAGTGAAACCATACTCATGTATGTAAATATATCAAGGAGAATTGAATTTAAGTTTGGAATTTTATTTGTGTAAAAATCCTAGTTCATGGGAATCATAGAAATCATAATTAAAATTTGGATTTTAGGACTAGGTTTTAGGAACAAGGGTGAAAAGTATACCTTAGTGAAAACCCACATACCTGGACTAATGAAATCTCGAACTGAAGCTTTGGAAATTTGGCTTTGAGGGAAACCCTAGGCGTAGGCTTGTTTGAGAGTTGAAATGCCTGAATTTCTTAATTAGAATGTGATTGGGGAAAATAGTGAGGGATTTTGAGTAATTGAATAGATTTATACCTCTTATAACAGCTGAAACGATGTACTTTGGGGTTAAAAGAATGGGAAAAAAATAACAACCCCTTAAAATTATTTGAAAAGTTGTTAGTATCAGTCCCAACGAGTTTGGTTATGATCCATAGGGTATGGGGATGATTCGTGGCCTTATCATCATTTGGGACTAAAATTTTTGTCCCTATTGCATAGAATAAGAGTCACCCTATGACTCCTAGTGTCTTGTCTACGAGTCGTCGTCACTGACAACTTTTATAGTGCTTCAGTAAATTGGCCATACCATTTTACTCAAATTTTGGATTAAGGTGAAACTGGAGAAGTTGGAAAGATAATTCATTTCTCTATATTTTGGTGGGTCTTAATATAAAAAAATTCTTAATAATACAAAATTTATGCTAATTTGAAGTTGACTATGGCAATATTCTTCCTAAGAATTCAATTGGTAAAGGATATTTTGACTTGGCTATAAGCTAGGAGTTATTTTGCCTCTAATATATGTCTAAATAAATTCTAATACTAACAAAACATGTTATTTTTTTAATTCCTTCATATACTTGAAGCATGGTTATAAAATAAGCTTGAATTTTTGGTGTTTTACAATATTTCTCCCTTGGGATCATTGGTCCTCAAATGTATACCGACTTGGCTAAAAGGATAGAGAAAGAGCTATAATCCCTAACAAAGAATTCTGAGAGCTGACTATGTACATTGACTAAATTTCCAACTAAACCTTGGTTTGTTCAAAATATGAAAAAACTTATGAGTACTGTCTGACTGATTTTTGAAGTTAGATAACTTAACATGATACTGATTTTTGAATATGGATTTCTTTTAAGGTTGGGAATGATTTAGATTGAGTATACAGACTCAATTGAAATTAACCATAGAGTGAATAAAAATCAATAACCTCATGTAATAGTCATATACATGAAAATCAGGATAGTAAGATTATATGAAAAAATGGGAAACTACAAGACCTTATTTTTCTGATCGCTGAACTGAATTACTGGCTATATAGAATGACTCATATTAAGTATTTTATAACTCAACTAAACCATTACTAAAATGAACATATATGTAGAACTGTAAAGTGATGGATTATTACATGAAATTTCTAAGAGTAACTAAGAAAGAAATATATATAAAACACCCCAAACTTTGGCCCTTGCCCAATTTCCTATATCTTGAACCTTCTGATCATCATATGACTTGCACCATGACTCATACAGTGTGGATATAGTTCTAGGACATTATTCATATGTTGGTCACTATCATATTGGCCAAGTTATGTTTTTCGTACAAAATACTCTGTACGAGTCGTATATTCATAATGAGAGAAGTATAGTGTCCAACCATATATTGTCCAGTGTATAGCCTTTGATGTTCTTCTTAGGGTAAGACTTGAAGGGTAATAGTAATATAGTGATGGCACAAGTTAGGCTAAGGAGTCGTACATTGAATATAATCTGGGGTCAAGCATTTTGATCAAGTTTCGGGTGAGGGTACCACTCATCGTTGTGGATACGCGTTAGGGATCCAACCATACTCTTCTACATTCCTTTTATATCTTTTAAGCAGAGGGTATTTTAGATATTTCCCACCCAAAACCTTAAGACCCCATGTCTTATAACACTATTTGGTCCTTCATTCTATACTTTAGAAGAATGAAAACACTCTCGAGAAGATTAGGCTAGGGTTTCTTAAGGTTAGTTATCTAGAGGATTAAGGATAAAAATATCTTTGTGAATATTCATAATTCAGTCATGCGGCTCTTCGTTCATTGTTAGTTCACAAAAATCATATGTTTTAAACTTTGTTCATCGGTCATAAATGGTGGTTTTGAAAGACATGGTTGAGAGTTTGAATACATAGTGTTAAGTATTGTTTTCTGATGTCTTAAATTATGATTATGCATGTTTTGATAAGGGTTTTACACATGTGGATACTTTGAAATTATGATTAAAACTAAGGGGTCATGGTTAACCCTAACATGATGGTTTTTGGCTTTGAATAATGGTTTGATAATACAATACCCTCAACCTATATGTGAAAATGTCAATGAGAAAAATCTTATCACATATGAATAGTATTTTGAACTATGGCATTGGCCTATGAATGTTAATGATTGGTAAATGGTTTATGAATGTATTTATGACCATAAATTGATTAAATCATAACCTTGGTGGTTTAATTGACTAAATGGGTTCAAATCCCTAAATGTTGAACTAAATTGAGGTCTTTGATTAGATAATGGGTTCGAGTCCCAAAGTTGACTAATAATGATTATGGCATGTTTTACGCTTGCAAGTAAGCTTGGTATGACGATACCAACGGGGTTCCTTTGGTATGTAATTGAATTAATGGTTGTGCATATGTGTAATGAATTTTATAATTGGGATTTAAAGCGAGATATGCAGCCAAGTCATGAGAGTGGTGTTCGAAGGACTAACAATGGAAACCGCGCTAGCTGGGGTGAGTGTCTATATGGATAGGAGGTTTGAGTGCCCCAAATGGATATATAAATGAGAGGTTCGAGTCCCCTATATTGTATATATTGGTTCTTAGGTCACCTTGATTATAACGGGAGGCTCGAGCCCCTCGAATGACATATACGGTTATGTATATTCTCTGGTCCGTGTGGCTATAAGATCTGAGGCCCATCCAATAAGGGAGAGATAGGCCCATATAGATCATGGATGCATTGTTATATATAAAGGTTATGTTTCACAACCTAGTTTAAGGTTTTAAAAGTTCATGCTAAGACTTGCTCCCTATCCCGACTCTCTATGTATATGTATATATGTAATTTCATATGATGATTTGGCATGGTTTTGAATGATGGCATTATTTTATTCCTCTATCCATGAGTTACATGTATTGTTCCAACTGCTAAAAATCTTTGGATGTTGTATCCCAACACAATATAGGGATCAATTTTTTTTCTACCTTTCCTATATAGTGATCAGGTGTTTGAGTTGGTTCGTGAGTTGGTATTGAAGTGAGCTTCCATAATTTGGAAGGCTTCATTTTATAGTCTTTATGTCCTATTTTTTAGACTTTGTTTATACTTGGTTTTGTCTATGGGTTGGGGGTATGTCCCGATCAGATACTCTTTGGATTTTATTAGAGGTTTTGTCATACTATTACTTATATATGAGGTGTCAGAATTGGTATTGGTATTGGCATTGATATCGATACCTAATAGTGTTGATTATGATTATACATTGATGTCTTTTTACAAATAAACCCGTATCTTATTGTATGATCATAATTCATTCAACTCTGAGGTTGTTGTGCTGACTAGATTAGGTAAAGGAGGTGATCTATGGTCCATATGGGACTTGGAATATCTATCATATCCATGCCCTAGTTTGGGTCTTGACAAAGTTGGTATCAGAGCCTAGGTTTTGTGTTAGACAAAGCCGTATCAAGTAGAGTCTCATTTATGGGGGTGTAGCGAACCACACTTATAAGAGAGAGGCTATGAGACATTCAGGAATATTTCTATTTCTTATTTTAATTATTTTGAGTTTTAGAGTCTAAGGTCTTGGATTCTTCTGATTTTTGTTTGCTCGTTTTTTAGATGATACCTCCAAGAAGATTTGATGTTCATGCAAACTCTTCTGTAACATTGGAGGACAATGTGGATGGATCCCATCCAAATTTTAAGGTCTAAACCTGGTCAAGGGTTACTGCATCTGATTGCCCTTGTGTGGTTTCATATGTCCCCACTGATCCTACTCCTGAGGGTGACACTGATACTCAGTCACCTCCTAGGGAGGTTACTAATGCTGAGTTCCATCACTCCATTACCATATTGACTCAGTTTGTGATATTTCAGTAATAATAATTGGGTTCTACTGCTGCTATGGGTTCATCTAAGGCCACTAGACTAGACAAATTTATGAGGTTGAATTCTCTAATATTTACTAGTACAAAGGTTGAGGATGATCCTCAAAGCTTTATTGATGATATAGAGAAGATTTTTCGAGTTATGCTTGCTTTGGAGGATGAAGGTGTGGAGTTTTCTACCTACCAATTAAAAGATTTGGCATACTAGTGGTATAAAAAGTAAAAATAGTTGAGAGGTAAGGATATTGGTTCTGCCTTTTGGGATAATTTCTCAGTATATTTCTGGATCGTTTATTTCCTTAATAGTTGATGGAGGTAAGAACAGAGAATTTTTTTTAACTTGAAGCAAGGAATAATGATAGTCAAAAAGTCTGCTTTAAAATTCCATCAGTTGTCCCGGTATGCTACGGAATTGGTATCTAATATGAGGGCTCGGATGAGAAAGTTTTCTCAGGGATTATCATGAGAGATGATCCTTAAGAGTAAATCCTTCTTTTTGATCAAGGACGTGGACATTTCCAGTTTGGTTGTGTGTGTGCAGCAGGTTAAAAAGAAGAAAAAGAAATAGGTTGATATTGGTGAGAGGTAGAGGAAGAGGTCTTAGTTTTCAAAATAGAATAGGGGCCAACAGGAGAGTGGGAAGAGACCTAAGAGGAAGAGCTGGGGGAGTCCTAACTCATATTCGAAGGCTAGTTCCCCTACCCAAATCCATTTAGAGATCGACATTTTTAGGGTGGTGAAGATTCTAGGCCATAAGGTGCCCAATCTCAAGCCAGTGGGGCTAGTCATCACAATTCTACCATTCATGTAGATTTTGTGGTCATCTCTACCATGGTTAGTGTTAGAAGGAAAGGAATTGATGTTTTAGCTATGATTAAATTGGGCATATGTAGTGGGATTATCCCTTTAGAGTTGCTTCTGGGGCCAATAGGGTCGTATTGCTACCTCATCAGTTTCTATACTGAATGGTGCTATTTCTGCTTCTACTTCAATTTTTGGCTTTGACACTGAACAAAATCGTTTGTATGCACTTGCTACTCATCAGGAGTCCAAGGCATCTCTGGATATTATTACTGGTATGTTGAAAATCTTTTCCCATGATGTGTAATGTTTACTTGATCTTGGATCCACTCTGTCTTATGTGACCTTATTTATGGATGTATATTTTGGTTTTAGTCCTAAGTGTAAGTTGAATCCTTTTTCTATTTCTACCTTTGTAAGAGACTCTATGGTTTTTAGAAGAGTCTATAGGGGGTGTATGGTATCTTTTGGTAATCGAGAAACTCTGGTAGACTTAATAGAGATAGATAAGGTTGACTTTGATGCTATTCTAGAGATGGACTAGTTACACCTGTGCTAAGCTTATTTAGTTTGTCGGACCCGTTAGGTCATTTTTAAATTCCTAAATGAGCCATTTATTGAATGGGAGGGTAGTTCCCAACTTCCTAAGGGAAAATTCATATCATATCTTAGGGCTCAGAGATTAATTTCTAAAGGTTGTCTCTACCATTTGGTCTAGCTTAAAGATTCTAATTTTGAAGGTCCTTCTATGCATTCTGTTCTTATGGTAAATGAATTCCCTGAGGTCTTCCCTGATGACCTTTTTGGTGTTCCTCCCAATATGGAGATTAATTTTGGTATTGATCTTGTTCCAAACACTCATCTAATTTCTATTCCCCCGTGTAGAATAGCTCTAGCTGAGTTAAAAGAACTCAAGGAGAAACTATGGATCTTTTAGACAAGGTTTTCATCTATCCTAGTGTGTCCCCATGGGGTGCACCGGTGTTATTCGCGTGTAAGAAGAATGGGTCCCTTATGTATTAATTATCGTTACTTGAACAAGGTGATGGTAAATCATAAGTACCCTCTTCCAAGAATTGTTAATCTCTTTGATCCGCTTCAGGGTGCCAAATTATTCTCTAAGATCAATCTTCGATCTGGGTATCATCAGTTAAAGAATATGGAGGTAGATATCCCTAAGACAACTTTCCATATCCGCTATGGGCATTTTGAGTTCTTGGTGATGTCTTTTGGCTTGACTAATGCCACTGTGGCATTCATGGATTTGATGAATAGGGTTTTCTGTTAATTTTTGGATTTATTTATGATTTCCTTCAATGATTACATCTTCGTGTACTCTAGGAGTAAGGAAGATCATGCCAATCACCTCCGTCTTATGTGATAGACTTAGAAAAATCAATAATTATATGCTAAGTTCTTTAAATATGAATTCTAGTTGAATGCCATAACTTTTTAAGGTATGTCGTGTCTAGTGATGTGGTTATGGTAGATCCTCAAAAAGTTGTTGTGGTTAAGAAGTGGCCTAAACCCACGACTGCAATCAATATGTTGAGCTTCTTGGGTTTAGCCGGGAATTATAGAAGGTTTGTGGAGAGATTTTTTTCTGATGCTTCTCTATTCACTAAGTTGACTTAGAAGAAGTTAAAGTTCTTGTGGTTTGACACTTACGAGGGTAGTTTTGATAAGTTAGAAGATAAGTTGACTTTAGCTCCGGTTTTGAGTCTACTTAAGGGTACCAAGGATTTTATGGTATATTGTGATGCGTTCAATATTGGTTTAGGCAATTTATTGATGCAGTATGGTAGGGTGGTTGTTTATACCCCTAGACAGTTAAGGTTCATGAGAAGAACTATCTGACTCATGACTTGGAGTTGTTATCCATGGTGTTCGCTTGGAAAATTTAGCGTCACTATCTGTATGGGGTCAACACTAATATCTTTTCTGATCATAAGATCCTTTAGTATGTGTTCACTCAGAAAGGGCGTAATCTAAGGCAAAGAATGTGGATTGAGTTGCTGAAGGACTATGATATGAGCCTTTACTACCAACAAGGTAAGGCTAATATGGTTGCTGATGTTCTTAGCAAGTTGTCTATGGGTAGCTTATCGAATGTTGATAAGGATAAGTGGGAATTGGTGAAGGATATTTACCATTTGGATAACTTTGGAGTTCATCTCTTAGACTCTAAAGATTGTGGTGAAATGGTGCAATAAGTGGCGCAATCATCTCTTGGTTTTCTAATAAAGAAGAAATAGGTATTAGATCCTCTCTTGGGGAAAATCAAGGATGAGGTGGATAAGAAGAAGACGATGACCTTTGAGATAGGTGTTGATGGTATCTTTAGGTACCAAGGGAGGTTATGCGTTCCCAATATGAATGGGTTGCGAGGTTGGATTTTATCCAAGGCTCATAAATCATGGTATATGGTTCATCCCGGTTCAACAAAGATGTTTCATGATCTCAAGGAGGCGTATTGATTGAATAACATGAAATGATATATAGCCAATTTTGTTGTTAAGTGTATGGTGTGTTAGCAAGTGAAGGTGGAGAACCTGAAGCCCAGTGAGACACTTCAAGAGACTGAATTACTGATGTAGAAATGAGAGATAATCAATATGAATTTTGTTATCGGACTTCCGCGGTCATGGAATCAGTGTGACCCCATTCGGGTCATCATAGATAAGATGACTATGTCTGCTCACTTCTTGCCAGTAAGGACTACTTATTCTGCTGAGGATAGTGCAAATTTGTTCTTTCAGGAAGTTGTAAAGTAGTATGGTGCACCCATCTCAATTATTTCGATTCACGATACTCAGTTATCGTCATATTTCTGGCATTCTTTTTAGTGTGGTTTGGGGATAAAGTGAGTCTTAGTACGTCTGTCCACCCACAGTCAAATAGGCTAGTCGAAAAGACTATTTAGACTCTGGAAGACATGTTGCGAGCCTGTGTGATTGACTATGGTGGTAGCTGATTCGACCATTTTCCATTGATATAATTTGCATAAAACAATAATTGCCATTCTACCATTCATATGGCCCCGTTTGAGGCATTGTATGGTAGGAGGTGTAGATCTTTAATTGAGTGGTTCAATGTCACGCCCCAAATCCCATTGGAGCAGACTGGCACCCGTAGCCGAGGAGGCCCGGGAGAACCCGTTCATAACCTATACTTTCACATTTACATTACTTATGAACATTAGAAATTTGGGCAGCACATCGTTGTAAATAGAGGAAAACAGTACCTGTATCAGCCCAACAGACACGCATATATATATATATATAAATAGTAATTGGCCGTCAGAGCTATCACGTCTATCAACCAAATGCTCCTATGGCTGTACAATATGTCTACAAAAGCCTCTACATAGATACACAACTGAGTTAGGGTCGGGACAAACTCCCGCCCACAAAAGACTTTTATACAAATACAAAAAATACATATAGAAACGACTTGGGATGCCCCGAAACAACTGGAGCTCACCACTATCAATAGAATGTCCTGGCTCTTACTGTGGAGGTGTACAACCTGAAGTACCTGTTCCTGCAGGCATGAATACAGGTCCCCCGTGAGGGACGTCAGTATGGAAATATGTACTGAGTATGTAAGGCAGTGAGTATCAAGATGAGATACAAAAGATCAACAGAACCCAGATACCAATGAATAAACAGTATGAGTAGACCACACTTAAAAGTGCTGATGGTATACCTTCACATTACTTTCATATCATTACTTCCCGTATTCCTTATCAATACATAACATATGTCATACAATGACCAACTGATCAGTGGTACTAATACAATACATCAGGGACCACCCCTGGAATAGCATATATACATAATCTTTATAATACAATGGCCAACTGATCAGTGGTACTAATACAATACATCATATCAACAATCTAAAATAAAGACATTCCATTTCTTACTTCAATTAATCTTTGAGATTGGTTACTTTGTGGTCACACCTTATTGAACTTGAAACCATGATACCTCAATAGGAAAAATATGTAAATAGGTAATCAATGTCATGAAAATGAAGTAGATAATCATGGATACCTCATTAAACCATTTCGGAGTCAACAATAGTATATGGACATTTTTTTGACTAGCCGGACATCTTAAAAGTGAAAACAAGTTCAATTGGTAGTGTCGAAGATCATATGATGTTATTATGTGTCATGTGTCGTAGGAAAATGTTGGAAGCTTACTTGAGAGTGCCATGGGTCATTATTCATGACAAAGAAGAGATAGAGTATGTCTTACATACCTTGATATAACCACTTCAATACAAGTCCAACTTGACTTCCCGTACTCTTCTAACACTTATCTACAATAAGTCATTTGTGGCAAACTAGTATTAGCAACCAAGCCTTACCATTTAGGTATTAACTTTACCAAATAATGTCTAGGAAGTAATCCTTTAACTCATCAATAAGAGTGCTACATACATCCTCTTATACTCTAATTACATTCACATATCATGCATTTTCATGCAATATCCCTCAACATCACTCTTAGCCTTTATTTCCCCTCTTAATCACCATCCAATACCAACATGATCACTAGGCATACATAACCACTAATATAATGATATATCACCACAATTCATCCTCCATAATCCAATACAACAACTTCCATAATTTACTACTAACAATTTATACAAGACAATTCATAACTATGTTTCTAGTTATCTTCCAACATCAAGACAATACTCATAATCCTTTATCAATACTTATTCATGGATAAGAATCAAGAATAAACAATATTCATACCTTAACAATGAACTCTTGTATTTAGAATCCTCCTTACATAACCATGGGGTGCTTCTCGAAGCTTTCGAGATGGTGAACACAACTACGGAACCAATTCGAATTTTCTACGGTTGAATCACAAAATATTTGAAGTTGAAATTAGGCTAGGGTTTCACCTTCTCTTAATAATTGGATGATATATGATATATATGAGGCTAAGTGTATATTTATAAATACCAATTTTCGTCCAAGAGGTAATAGAAAATGACCATTTTGCCCTAAAAATTTAAATAAATCCGAATCTGTCCCCAGTGGACAGTTTTGCCAGGCTGAAGTAAATCGATCATAACTCTTTGCTCCGGTATCGGATTTGGGTGAAACCAATTGAATTGGAAATATAATTCAAAGGTATTTCATTTTAATATAAAGTATACCACCCATTTCTTCCTGTACAAGGAGTTATGGTCGTTTAAAGTTGACCCAAAAATCTGTCCCAAAATTCTGTTTTTTTTTTGATAGGCTGTAGTAAAACGGGTATATCTCCTTACTCAGACATTGGATTTTGATGAAACCAATTTCATCGGAAAGAAGACTCTCGGAGATTTTCTTCGATATAGAGAATCTCACACAGTTCTTTTTGTACAAGGAGTTATGATCGTCTAAAGTTGATCCAAAAAAAAAATTGCCTAGCTGCAGTAATTTTCCTGCAGATTTACTGTTCACAGGCTTTCCGGCCACCGTTTTAAAATTTCGAATGTGCTCGCTTATATGAAATACTCCTCTGTTTTGGAAAAACTTTATATCGTTGGAAAGATTATTCCAATACCTACACATACAACTATTGACGGGATACTTCCGAACACCATAAACTTAATTTAACCCATACGCAAGCCTTTAGGACTCCATATAATCGCGATAAGTGTACGAAAAAATTTACGGGGTGTTACATTCTCCCCCCCTTAAGAAAATTCGTCCTCGAATGTTAGCATATTTACTCAATTAAGACATGTCCAATCTTACAATTAACATATTCATCATCATAACATACTTGCATAAAAATAAACACTTACTTGTTATTGTTCTTCTTCCGTCTCATGAACTTCCTCCTCATCGTTGAATAGGTAAGGGTACTTATTATTCATCTCTTGCTCGGCTTCCCATGTGATCTCCTCAACTTGTTGATTCCTCCAAAGTACTTTTACCGATGCTACCTCTTTATTCCTTATATTTTTAATTTGGCGATCAAGAATAGCAATGGGCATTTCTTCAAAAGTGAGATCTTCTGTAACTTGTACATCTTCCGTAGTAGAGATGTCCGATGGATCTACGATGTACTTGCGAAGTATCGAAACATGAAATATGGGATGAACTGCTGAGAGCTCTTGAGGTAGCTCTAACTCATAAGCAACTTGTCCAAATCTTTGAATGATCTTGTACGGACCTATGTATAGTGGACTTAACTTTCCTTTCTTGCCAAACCTCATCACTCCTTTCATTGGTGATACTTTCAAGAATACCCAATCATCAATAGAAAACTCAAGTCCTCTTCTTCTAACATCCGCATAAGATTTGTGTCGACTTTGAGCTGTTTCAAGCCGTTGTTGGATCACTTTAACCTTCTCCATTGCTTGATAAACAAGATCCGGTCCAAACAAGACCGCATCACCTGCTTCAAACCATCCTATTGGCGATATACACTTTCTTCCATACAATGCTTCATACGGTGCCATTTTGATACTTGAATGATAGCTATTATTGTAGGCAAACTCGATAAGAGGTAGGTGATCATCCCAGTTGCCTTTGAAATCTAATACACATGCTTGTAGCATATCTTCAAGTGTCGGGATGGTACGTTCCACTTGTCCTTCCATTTGAGGATGAAAAACCGTACTTAGATTTACTTGTGTCCCCAAACTCCTTTGAAAAGACTTCCAGAAATTCGCGGTAAATTGGGCTCCTCGATCGGATATAATGGAAATTGGAACTCCATGTAACCGAACGATCTCCTTAATATACAACTTCGCATACTCTTCCACCGTATAAGTTGTCTTAACTGGTAAGAAGTACGCGGATTTGGTAAGCCTATCAATGATCACCCATATGGAATCAAACATCCAAAATGTACGAGGCAAACCCATGATGAAATCCATATTGATCTTCTCCCACTTCCAGACTGGAAGATCTATACATTGCATGTAACCACCAGGTTTCTGGTGTTCTACTTTGACTCTTTGACAATTCGGACATTCAGCTACAAATTCGGCAATATTCTTCTTCATGTCATTCCACAAATATATTGCTTTCAAATCATGATACATCTTAGTCGACCCTGGATGGATGGAATACCTTGAACAGTGTGCTTCTGTCATAATTCTCTTTCTTAGCTCAACCTCATCAGGTACACATAAACGATTCTGACACTGAAGCACTCCTTCTTGCGTAAGATCAAATGCCTTTGTCGTGCCACTCTGCACATCCTCCTTAAGCTGCAATAAAATTGGATCTGCATACTGCTTCTCTTTCACTTCAGCTATCAATGAAGATTCCGCTGCATTACGTACAATAACCTCTTCATCTGGAGTTTCGAGAAGTCGAACTCCCAAATTAGCTAATTGGTGAAGATCCTTAATCATCCCCTACTTTTCTATAGATGCCATTTTAGACTTACGACTCAGTGCATTCGCTACCACATTCGCTTTCCCTGGATGCTACAATATATCAATATCATAATCTTTCAACAATTCAAGCCATCTTCGCTGCCTCAAGTTTAGATCTTTCTGACTGAAGATATATTGCAGGCTCTTATGATCGGTATATATGTCAACATGAACCCCATATAAGTAGTGGCGCCATATCTTTAAAGAAAATACAACTGTAGCTAGCTCAAGATCATGCGTGGGATAATTCCTCTCATGTGGTCGCAACTGTCTAGAGCCATAGGCTATTACTCTACCATGTTGCATTAATACGCATCCTAAGCCAATTCTCGAAGAATCACAGTACACTGCATACCCTTCTGTGCCTTCAGGAAGTACCAATACCGGTGTAGAAGTCAACTTGCTCTTAAGATCTTGGAAACTCTTTTCACAGGCATCATTCCATTGAAACTTGGAGGCTTTATGCGTCAACTTAGTCAAGGGTGCAGAAATAGAAGAAAACCCTTCAACAAACCTTCTATAATAACCTGCCAACCCGAGGAAACTACGAATCTCTGTAGGTGTCGTGGGTCTTGGACAATTCTTCACAGCCTCAATCTTCTGAGTGTCAACTTTTATGCCTTCACTGGATACAATATGGCCCAAAAATGCCACTGACTTGAGCCAAAACTCACATTTAGAAAACTTCGCATACAACTTACGATCACGAAGAATCTGCAACGCCTGCCTTAAGTGATTAACATGATCCTCTTCTGATCTAGAGTAGACCAGAATATCATCTATGAAAACTATCACGAACACATCTAGAAACGGCTTAAATAGCCTATTCATCAGATCCATAAAAACTGCGAGTGCATTTATCAGCCCGAATGACATAACCAGGAATTCATAATGACCATACCGTGTTTGGAAAGCTGTCTTGGGTATATCTTTATCCTTGACTCTCACTTGATGATAGACTGATCTCAAGTTAATCTTGGAAAAACACTGGGCACCCTGCAACTGGTCAAATAAATCATCAATTCGGGGAAGAGGATATTTATTCTTGATAGTCACCTTATTCAATTGCCGATAGTCAATACACATCCTCAGCGAACCATCTTTCTTACGCACAAACAATACTAGTGCTCCCCAAGGGGACATACTAGGCCTGATGAATCCCTTCTCTAGCAAGTCTTTCAGTTGCTCTTTCAATTCTCGCAACTCTGCTGGTGCCATTCTATAAGGAGGAATTGAGATTGGTTGTGTGTCTGGACACATATCAATACCAAACTCCACTTCTCGTTCAGGAGGTAAACCTTGTAGTTCTTCAGGAAATACATCAGGAAATTCATTCACAACCGGAACGGTCTGAAAAGTTGGCGGCTCTGCCTCTGTATCCCTTACTCTAACCAAATGGTATATGTATCACTTGGAAATCATTTTTCTTGCCTTAAAGTAAGAAATAAATCTACCTCTCGGCGCGCCAACATTACCCTTCCATTCAAGGACTGCCTCATTTAGGAAATAGAAATATACCTTCTTAGAACGGCAATCTACTGTAGCATAACAAGACGCTAACCAATCCATGCCCATAATAACATCAAAATCTACCATTTCTAACTCAACAAGATCGGCCATCGTATCACGACCACAATTATTCACAACACAATTTCGATAAACATTCCTAGCTATAAGAGATTCCCCCACTGGCGTTAATACTTCAAATGGCTTGGCTAATAATTCGGGTGTTCTTCCGAACCTTCCCGCAACCAAAGGAGTAGCATACGATAATGTAGAACCAGGATCAATTAAGGCATACACATCAAATGCAAAGATGGACAACGTACCTGTAACCACGTCTGGAGAAGCCTCTAAATTCTGCCGATCTGCTAGGGCATACACATGGTTCTGAGCTCCGCTAGAACTAGATGCTCCTCTATCACCTATACCGTGACCCATAGGTTGTGCACCCCTACTCAAAGGAGGCACCGATGATGATGCAACAGCTGATCCGGTAGGTCGTGTTATACCACCTGTGGTCCTACGTGGGCAATCTCTAGCCATATGCCCCGGCTTACCGCACCAAAAGCAATTGTTCGTTCCAAGACGACATTCGCCAAAGTGAAATATTCTACATATGGGGCACGGGTGTCGTGGAGATCTCAATTGACTTATACTCCCTTTCCCTTGATACCCCACTGATCGCGAACTCTTATTTTCACTGCTTTGCCCTAACTGATTACCTCTGAACCTTTGAAATTGCGGTGGAGCACTAATTGCAGGATAAGAAGATAACGGTCTAGGCAATCTATGAGAGAACGAAGGCCTAAAACCTCCTTGAGATGCCATAAACTGCCCTATAGCTCTGGCCCACTTAGAATATCCTTTTTCTGATTCCTGGGTTCTTCTTCTTTGCCTCTGATCTTCCATTTTCTGAGCGAAAGCTTGTATCCTCTCTATATCCATATCCTTGTTCAAAGTAGCAATGGTACAATCTCTAACCAAGTATGGTTCCAATCTATCCACATAGTGATGAACTCTGTCATCCATAGTAGCTACCACATTAGAAGCATTTCGAGACAAGGAGTTAAATCGAAGACTATACTCCCTTACACTCATATTACCCTAACAAAGATTTAAGAATTGATCTGCACGGGCCTGACGAGTCTCAAATGGAAGATAATGATCAATAAATTCATCTTTGAACTCTCCCCACGTAGTTGGAGGTGCATCAATACCCCTAGATCGTTTCGAATCCTCGTACCGCAATATAGCCTCTCCTTTCAGTGTATATGCTGCTAGCTCAACCATCTCTTTACCGGATATGTGCATAACATCTAGAGCCCTTTGGGTTTGATCGACAAAGTCCTGCGGGTCTTCGTTAATATCTGATCCGGTAAAAGTAGGAGGATCCAGTTTCAGAAAATTCTGTGTCCGAAGGCTAGCTGCTCTATCCCTACCACTAGAACCCGTGGTAGGAATAGCTTGCCCTTGAACTTGACCGGCAACTATACACATCAGAAGTTGTATTGCATCCCTCAAATCTCGATCAACAACATTAATAGATGGCACTTCCGGAGGAGAAGAAGCTCCTGATATATGCTCATCTTGAGACTCACTTTGTTCAGCTTGTGCCGGTGGTGACTTACTAGTACCTTCTCCGGCCACTACATCTACTCGCTTCCACTTATTCTTTCTCCTTGTAACCGGCATCGTTACTATAATAAAAAAAAACAATTGGATTAAGCGATCGATTATGACTTTATCTCTAATATGGGCTCTATTGCACGATCTAAGAAATGGAGAATGGAAACAATCCCTAAATGTCCAATAGCCTCCTGTTTATAGATGTGGTGCACAACACATCGATAAACGAGATTCTACGTAGACACGGCTTTATAGACTCACTAGGACAAACTTCTCTGATACCACTTCTGTCACGCCCCAAATCACATTAGAGCGGACTGACACCCGTAGCCGAGGAGGCCCGGGAGAACCCGTTCATAACCTATACTTTCACATTTACATTACTTATGAACATTAGAAATTTGGGCAACACTTCGTTGTAAATAGAAGAAAACAGTACCTGTATCAGCCCAGCAGACACGCATATATATATATATAAACAGTAATTGGCCGTCAGAGTCATCACGTCTATCAACCAAAAGCTCATATGGCTGTACAATATGTCTACAAAATCCTCTACATAGATACACAACTGAGTTAGGGTCGGGACAAACTCCCGCCCACAAAAGACTTTTATACAAATACCAAAAATACATATAGAAACGACTTGGGATGCCCCAAAACAACTGGAGCTCACCACTATCAATAGAATGTCCTGGCTCTTACTGCGGAGGTGTACGACCTGAAGTACCTGTTCCTGCAGGCATGAATACAGGTCCCCCGTGAGGGACGTCAGTATGGAAATATGTACTGAGTATATAAGGCAGTGAGTATCAAGATGAGATACAAAAGATCAACAGAACCCAGATACCAATGAATAAACAATATGAGTAGACCATACTTAAAAGAGCTGATGGGATACCTGCACATTACTTTCATATCATTACTTCCCGTATTCCTTATCAATACATAACATATGTCATACAATGGCCAACTGATCAGTGGTACTAATACAATACATCAGGGACCACCCCTGGAATAGCATATACACATAATCTTTATAATACAATGGCCAACTGATCAGTGGTACAAATACAATACATCATATCAACAATTTAAAATAAAGACATTCCATTTCTTACTTCAATTAATCTTTGAGATTGGTTACTTTGTGGTTACACCTTATGGAACTTGAAACCATGATACCTCAATAGGAAAAACATGTAAATAGGTAATCAATATCATGAAAATGAAGTAGAGAATCATGGATACCTCATTAAACCATTTCGGAGTCAACAATAGTATATGGACATTTTTTTGACTAGCCGGACATCTTAAAAGTGAAAACAAGTTCAATTGGTAGTGTCGAAGATCATATGATGTTATTATGTGTCATGTGTCATAGGACAATGTTGGAAGCTTACTTGAGAGTGCCATGGGTTATTATTCATGCCAAATATTAGATAGAGTATGTCTTACATACCTTGATATAACCACTTCAATAGAAGTCCAACTTGACTTCCCGTACTCTTCCAACACATATCTACAATAAGTCATTTGTGGCAAACTAGTATTAGCAACCAAACCTTACCATTTAGGTATTAACTTCACCAAATAATGTCTAGGAAGTAATCCTTTAACTCATCAATAAGAGTGCTACATACATCCTCTTATACTCTTATTACATTCACATATCATGCATTTTCATGCAATATCCCTCAACATCACTCTTAGCCTTTATTTCCCCTCTTAATCACCATCCAATACCAACATGATCACTAGGCATACATAACCACTAATATAATGATATATCACCACAATTCATCCTCCATAATCCAATACAACAACTTCCATAATTTACTACTAACAATTTATACAAGACCATTCATAACTATGTTTCTAGTTATCTTCCAACATCAAGACAATACTCATAATCCTTTATCAATACTTATTCATGGATAAGAATCAAGAATAAACAATATTCATTCCTTAACAATGAACTCTTGTAATTAGAATCCTCCTTACATAACCATGGGTTGCTTCTCTAAGCTTTCGAGATGGTGAAC
The DNA here is from genome assembly GCA_030864215.1 of Capsicum pubescens. Taxonomy (NCBI): domain Eukaryota; kingdom Viridiplantae; phylum Streptophyta; class Magnoliopsida; order Solanales; family Solanaceae; genus Capsicum; species Capsicum pubescens. The sequence continues at coordinate 208,266,395 of CM061545.1, forward strand.
ACAACTACGGAACCAATTCGAATTTTCTACGGTTGAATCACAAAATATTTGAAGTTGAAATTAGGCTAGGGTTTCACCTTCTCTTAATAATTGGATGATATATGATATATATGAGGCTAATTGTATATTTATAAAGACCAATTTTCGTTCAAGAGGTAATAGAAAATGACCATTTTGCTCTAAAAATTTAAATAAATCCGAATCTGTCCCCACTGGACAGTTTTGACAGGCTGAAGTAAATCGATCATAACTCTTTGCTCCGGTATCGGATTTGGGTGAAACCAATTGCATTGGAAATATAATTCAAAGAGATTTCATTTTCATATAAATTATACCACCCATTTCTTCCTGTAAAAGGAGTTATGGTCGTTTAAAGTTGACCCAAAAATCTGTCCCAAAATTCTGTTTTTTTTTTGATAGGCTGTAGTAAAACGGGTATAGCTCCTTACTCAGACATTGGATTTGGATGAAACAAATTTCATCGGAAATAAGACTCTCGGAGATTTTCGTCGATATATAGAAGCTCACACAGTTCTTTTTGTACAAGTAGTTATGATCATCTAAAGTTGATCCAAAAAAAAAAATTGCCTAGCTGCAGTAATTTTCCTGCAGATTTACTGTTCACAGGCTTCCCGGCCACCGTTTAGAAATTTCGAATGTGCTCGCTTATATGAAATACTCCTCTTTTTTGGGAAAACTTTATATCGTTGGAAATCTTATTCCAATACCTACACATACAACTATTGACGGGATACCTCCGAACACCATAAACTTAATTTAACCCATACGCAAGCCTTTAGGACTCCATATAATCGCGATAAGTGAACGGAAAAATTTACGGAGTGTTACATTCAAAGGTTGTAAAACTAAGATGTTTGGACCAGATTTTGTTCACCAAGCTATGGAGAAGGTGAAAGTAATTAGGGATAGGCTTAAGACCACCCAATGTTGTAAAAAAGTCCTATACGGACATGAGGTGGAGGGACTTGGAGTTTGAGTTTAGAGATTGGGTGTTCTTGAAGGAGTCTCCTATGAATGGAGTAATGCGGTTTTGAAAGAAGAGAAAGATCAGTCCCCGGTATGTTGGTCTATATGTTGTTTTGATGAGGGTTGGTAATGTTGCATATGAGTTGAAATTGCCTTCTAGCATAAGTTCCATCCATCTGGTATTCCATGTGTGCATGTTGCAGAAATATGTGGGTGATACTTTATTGGTTGTCCCTTTGTAGGACATTGGTATTTCAGATTCTTTGTTCTATGAGGTGGTCCCAGTGAGAATCTTGGTTTGCCAAGTTTGTTGTTTGCGAACAAAGGACATGGCTTTGGTAAAGGTTCTATGGTGGAACCAAAAGTCTGAGAAAGCTTCTTAGGAAGCCGAGGAGGACATGAAGTCCAAGTATCTATTCCTATTTTCAATTTCATAAAATCATGCTTGAGGTATGTGTTGTACTTAATATCTTGTTTTCTATCCTTGTTGGTGATAGATTGTGAATTTGTTGGCATTTTTTTTCTATCTCAAAGGTAAGAGTAGAGACGTTTGAGGTTTAATCACTCTTGCATTTTCTTGTCCTATCATTCGAGGATTAATGATCCTAAGGAGGGAGACTGATACACCCCAAACTTAGGCCCTTTCCAAGTTTCTTCAGTTTTGAACCTTCTAATCATCATACAACTTGCCCCATGCCTCGTACGGTGTGGATGTGGATCTAGGACCCTAGTCATATGTTGGTCAGTGTCATATTGGCCAAGTTTTTCTCTTGGTACAAGAAGACTCCATACGAGTCATATGTTTATGATACAAAAAGTAAAGTGCACAACCGTATGTTGTCTAGTGTCTAGCCTTTGATGTTTTCTTATTGTACGACTCGAAGGGAACTAGGCGTATGGTGATGGTACGATTTAGGATAAGGAGTTGTACATTTGACAGAATGTGGAGTCCAACTTTCTGATCAAGTTACAAGTGAGGGTACCACTCATATGTTGTGGATACGAGTTGAGAGGTCCATTCGTACTCTCCTGCATTCTTCTCACAACTTTTAAGATGAGGGCATTTTGGAAATTTCCCACCATAAGAACTTAAGACCCCACATCTTATAACAATATTTAGTCCCTCATTCTACACTTTAGAAGATTGAAAACACTCTCTAAAAACCTCTCTAGAATATTGGGCTAGGGTTTCTTCAAGGTGGTCATCTAGAGGCTTAAGGATCAAAATCTCTGTGTTAATCTTCGTAACTCAGGCATGTTACTCTTCCTTCAATGTTAGTTCACAAAAATCATGTGTTTTAAACATTGTTCATGAGTCATAAATAGTGGTTTTGAAAGCCATGGTTGAGGATTTAAATGCTTATGTTAATTATTGTGTTCTTATGTCTTAAATTATGATTATACATATTTTGATAAGGGTTTTGCACATGTGGGTGCTTGGAAATCGTGATTTAAACTAAGGAATCATGATTAACCCTAACTTGATGGTTTTTGGCTTTGAATAATGATTTGATAAAAGTATTCCCTCAACCTATTTGTGAAAATGTAAATAAGAAGAATCTTGTCATATGTGAATTATGTTTTGAACTATGGCATTGTCTTATGAATGTTGATGATTGGTTGGTTTATGAAGGTATGACCATAAATTTATTTAAATCATAACCTTGGTGGTTTAATTAACTAAACGAGTTCGAGTCCCTAAATGTTTAACCGGATTGCGGTCTTTGTTTAGACAATGGGTTTGAGTCCCAAAGTTGACTAATAATGATTATGGTATGTTGTACGCTTGCAAGTAATCTTGGTATAATGATGCCAATTGTGTGTCTTTGGTATGTAATTAGATTAATGGTCGTGCATATATGTAATGAATGTTTTAACTATGCTTTAAAGTGGGATGTGTAGCCGGGCCGTGAAAGTGGAGGCTGAAGGACTAACACTGGACACTACGCTAGCCGGTGCAGGTATCTATATAATTGGGAGGTTCGAGTCCCCCAAATAGATATAAAAATCGGAGGCTCGAGTCCCCCATATTTAACAAATTGGTGCTTAAGTCACCCTTATTATGCCGGGAGGTTCTAGTCCCCCATAATGGCATCTACACTTATGGATATTCTCTTATTCGTGCGGCTATATGCCCTAGGGCCCTTCCAGCTAGGGGATACAAGTTCGTGTGTGCCTTGTTATTTGATTGTTATTCTATACAACCTAGGTTAAGGTTTTAAAAGCTTTTTCTAAGCCTTGATCTCTCTACCGGAACTATATATATATATATATATAAACATACACATGTGATAGAACATGATGATTTGACTTTGTTTTGAATGATGGAATTATTTTATTCTCTATACCTGAGTTACATGCTTGCATTCCAACCACTAACCATTACCAAACGTTGTATCCCCACGCGATACAGGGACCAGAGCTTCTTCTACCTTTCCTACTCAGTGATCAGGTGTTCAAGTTGGTTCGTGAGTTGGCATTGAAGTAATGATCTTTCATTCTCCGGAAGGCTTCATTTCATAGTATTTATGTCCTATGTTTCAGACTTTATTTAGACTTGGCTTTGGCTATAGTTGGGGGAATGTCCCAACCGAATACTCTTTGGATTTTATTAAAGGCTTTCTTGGACTACTATCGGCATAAACGGTGTCGGTAGTGGTGTCCGAATTGGTATTGGTGTTATCATTGACGATGATACCCAATAGTGTTGATTATGATTATACTTTGATGTCTTTTTATAATCAAACCCATATTTTAGTGTATGATCAAAATTCATCTGACTTTGAGGTTATTGTGCTGACTAGATTAGGTGAAGGAGGTGATCTCCGGTCCACGTAGGACTTGGGATACCCATCATGGCCAAGCCCTGTTTAGGTCGTGACAATATTTTACCTTCGATACTCCTTGCCAGAGGTTCTGATAACATTAGGAAGGGAAGAATTTTAGGCATGATCTGAGTAAGATATGATCTTAGTGAGTTATCTAAATAAAATTATAACATAGTATGAGAATCCAAGTGTGCTTTCCTGAGATTATAGGATACGAATGACTTAGAGATGAACATGAGACACCTCTAGTTTGAAGTTTCCTATCACGAAACAAGAATATCCTAGGACAAAAGTAAGGATAAAACTAATATTCTTTAGTCAATGGAGATGACAACTTCTAACTTAGAAACATTCTTCAACTGTGCTCTTTCCTACAAATAAAACATAGTTAACTAGATGAAACTTCAAATATTCTGAGGAAGAAACTATAAATAGATTCTAGAGGATAAGTATAGTTTCATGAGCATACCATGTTCAATATTTACTTGGAGATATAAAGAACCACTACTAAAATGACTACAATAGTTTCAATTATGGGAATCAATATTCTATATCAAGTAGAAGTGATTAAGCTCAAAATACACTGCCTCTTGCCACCTTAAACAATCAAACTTTAGTACTTATCAAAGAGTCACTAACCATCATAAGCCATTATGTATAGGTATATCAACAAATCATTCAAGCCTATCACTCAATTTACAGCAATATCACCATCAAAGTATAAGAAGTGTACATGAAGAACTAAAATATTAGGGTCTGGTATAAGAGGATAATGTGAAATATTGGCCAAAGGATTTTCATGAGTTTGACAAGTAAATAAGGCCTAATGAGTAAAATATAATTGGAATAAACTTATTCAAGAGATCTGATCTAAGAGCATACATGATGTAGTGTGATATCACTTGTCATTAAAAATTTATCATAAGTACCTAGAACTGAACATACAATAAAACATGATTAATTGAACCATGAGATGCATGACTTGAGATTGGAATTAAAAAATTCATGGAATATGAGTCTTACTTCTAAGTGAACTATTATTCCTTATACTAGGAACTAGGAGTGGACATAATCCTTTATAAAGTGCATGAATATGAACTATGGTCATGGAGATGACTTGTAAGGGATGAGTTGAGTGTTATGACGTCTGGAGTACAAAAATTTTATTGAGATAAGAATGTGTCAGGTATCTTCCTCCCCTAGTGTTGTTCTAGGGCTCACTAGCATCACTACTAGAATCTAAACACTTGACTTGGTTTCTTGTTCTATCATATCCCCCTTAGATTAAATCTATCATTCTAAGTCTGTAGACCTCTGTAACAAACTCTAAATTGAACTGCAATCACTTTAATTTTGAGTTTGGGATATAACTGTACACATAATTACTTAACTCCTTTTGGAATTCTATACCTGAAAGTGTAAAACCCGCAACTAGTACTTCTTTTTTAGATAAAACTCACAACTATCTATAGCCTAAATAGTCATCAAAATGACTTAAATGCTTATTAACTTTGAACCTTCTGAATTTTCATAATACCTTGAGTTCACACTTTTTCCTTCTAGAAAAACTCTTTTCTATTAGCTTAATTATCCATAATTCAAACTTATATTCTACCACTTAAGATGTATATCCCCAAAATTTTTAATGAACTATACTAACTTTCTGCTACTAGATAAGAATCATGAAACACTAGCCCGCTAAAACTTTTATGAACATACCCAACCTTAAAAGGCTTCTCTATCTTTCTAGTCTCTGCATAATCTCGATCCTTGCTAAATATCTAACATACTCTTAGTCTACTTAACTAGTAAATCTCTCTCAAAGTGATATTATACATTATACAAAACATCTTTCTAGCTCCATGGGTACATAATCTACTAAATTTAGATAAATATTATCCCCACTTTACTGCGGCTACACTTCTAGGATCATGCTTATAACTCTATGTCATGCTTTCATAGGATTTTGAGAAGGGATTTGAGGGCATATTTGACTTTTGCTCAGTGCATGATTTGCATAAACAAGAATAAACTCTTTCAAATTTGGAATATAAAGGCACTAATGGGATCCTTTCAAGCCCACGTGCAATCTTATAAATTTCTGAGAGAACTCTATCAGTAGGAATAAAAGCTTGACTATTTCTATTACCTAAAAAATAAGGCATAGTCAGCAGGAATGGAGTAATGCTAAAATCTATAGAAGTTTCTTTCAAAACATCTCTCTGCATGATCTGAGATATGAAAGAAATAAAATATTTTCTAAATGCCTTGTAGCCTCTTGAATAAAAGTACAAACGTCTCCGTATCATTTCGTAAGAGTTTACTAGACACGACTTTATCGACAACCTAGTACACTTGAACCTTGTTATATAATACCAATCTTTCTACGATTTGAGACTACCGCTAGTCATAACACAGTGCTTAGAACCCCAAGTGATCCTAAGCTAACCCATGGTACTAGGATAAGGCATGAGAAACTGATTATAAATATGAATAAGAGCTAAACTAATTGAGAGGAAGCTTAATCATAAGATAAGCTATTTCAAACCATTACTACTAAAAGTTAACAACACTGAAATCTTGAAAAAAAAGAAACTGAAACTATATACAATAACTTTGATGGACTATATATGTAGACTCTACTAATACTGCCTGTAGGTTGTCGAGACATGACCCCAGCTATCCCTAATCAATTCATATGAATAAGAATACAACTATAACTGACTTAAGTCCTCAAATAAGAAAAATCATTATTTGTTGGCTAAATGCTATGATCTTCTTGACTACAATTCTAATAGTAAGCACCTGAATCTATATCACATGAAAAATATAGGCAGAAAAGGTATATACTCAGTACTTTGTAATTTACTGAATATCAGAGATATGCAGTAGTCATGAAAAAACTTTAGCATACTTTAAAATAGAGGACATAAGACATTTGGTAAAATACATATTTAATACATGCATGTATACAATAGAAGTGAGGCGTAGTGATATCTTTAAATCATGAACCAAAATATTTCTATAAATTAGGAAGCAGAAGAAGTATAACTATAATATTTAGTCTCATCTTAATGCTAAATATATGATAAAATTACACTAAATGCTAATTGATTTTAAATAGGATGAACTGAAGTACAATAACCCTATATGAAATACACAAATACTAATATGCAATGATAACATGAAATGTCATAATTTAATAGAAAGTAAAAAAAAATAAGGATCATGTGCAAATACTGGGTATGAAGGTGTGATATAAAAATGGATGCAATCACCATATATATAAACATGTATCTCATCAATATTGTATTAAGTAAATTTATTATGAGGTTATGCAACAACTGTGTTTGATCTGTGGGAGCTATTGTTAACCGACATATAACCATGTGAGATAAAGATGGATTTGATGTATGAACCCCATTAAAAAGGGCCTAATATACCTTACCATGGTATAAATGCTAATTTGATATGGTATAACTAAATTGTTTTCTAAAAAGATTAAGTTGTCAATCCTGGTTTGACGGTGACCCTTTAGAACCTATGATGGAACTGTAGTTCTGAGACTTAAGGACTTTTACTAAAGGTCTCACCCTAATTGACTAGTGAGCCTCCATCCCTAAATCTGCTCGGTGCTAAGTACTACATCCAACTAAATATAAATTGATATAATAAATAGTTCAATAATCCTTATGTCCTGAGGTTGAAAGATAAATTTTTGTCAGAATGCATTCCAAATCATAAAAATTGATAGACTGAGTGTTTGACTGACAATATATGTTATCTTAGGTCATCGGGTATTTATCTGAATAATGTAACTACTAATGAATAATTATATTTGGAAGGGTAAAAGAAAAATTTCATAGCACAGGCCCAAAATCATAAATTTACCAACATATAAAAGTTCATAATTCTAAGTATGTGAAAATACTATTTTTCTTGAAAAAATATGGTATGTCAACTAATATGGACTGTAATTCACAAAATCATCACAAATAATGCTTGATAGTCTTAAAAATTGATGCATTATACATAAGCTTGATCATATGCTTTAAATTTGAAGTGATATTATGTAAATCATGCAGGGATATGAGAATATTGTGAATTTTATAATATAGTTATAAGAAATAAAAAATAATTGTAAAAACATGCCTATGTATGTAAATATTGAAAGGAGAATTGAATTTTAGCTTGGAATTCTATTTAGGTAAAAATCCCAGTTCATGGGAATCATAAAAATCATAATTGAAACCCTAGGCTTATGCTTGCTTGAGATTTGAATTGCTCGATTTATGACTCATAATGAGATTGGATAATATATTGAGGGATTTGGGATGATTAAATAGGTTTATACCTCTTGTAACAGCTGAAACAACATATTTTGGGGGTTAAAAGAGGGGGAAAAGACCAAATAATCCCTTAAAAATATCTGAAAAGCTACTAGTGTCAGTACCAATGAGTTTAGTGATGATCTATAGGGTATGGGGATGATCTGTGACTATATTCATCATTCGGGACTCAAAATTTGGTCCCGACTACTTTAATGATGAGTCACCCTACAATTCATAGTGTCCTGACGACGAGTCGCCGACAATGGCAACTTTGATAGTTCTGTAGTAAATTAGTATAAATACTTACTCCAATATCTAATTAAGGAAAAATGGAGGCGTTGGAAATATAATTCAATTATCCATCTTTTTGTGGGTCTTGAGCTCAAAATCTCTAAGTAATATAAAAGTTATGCAAATTTGAAATTGACAATACAAATATTCTTCTCAAGAATTCAATTGGCAAAGGATATTTTTACTTGTCTCTAATCTTGGAGATATTTTTGTTCTTAATATATGTCTAAATTAATTCTATTACTATGAAAACATTATTTTTTTATTTTTGCATGTACTTCAAGCATGATTCTAAAATTGGATTGGATTGTTGGGTCTTACATTATTATTACATGATGCAGTTTGTTTTTGAATGTGGAAGATTGTGTTACGAGTTGATGATTATTTTTGAGACACCTAGGCTCATTTATATGAGTGTTAGCTTAATTTTTTATTCTTGCAATTACTTGGTTGAGAGCCTATAGCGATCCTTCTTAACTTGAGCACGTTCCATATGTGAGTGAGTTTTTCGTATATTCTATGAATGCATATTGATGTCTAGAACTTTATTGGGGGTTTTTCAAAACAAAATAAAGATTGTTGTGTCTGGGAAATGATATAGGCATTTCTCTAATAGCCATGTGTTACCCCTTCTCTAACTACCCCTTTTTGCATGACCTTAGTTAGCCCCATTGAGCCTTTAGCCTATTCTTTTGTTGCCTCATATGTAACTTATTTTCTTTCTTTCAATTAATCATACTTTGATAAAAAACTCCTAAGCACTTTAGTTGAAACATTGAGATTTTAAGGAGTCTAGAATTAAAGAAGGAAAAAGTGAATGTGAAGCCTAAGAAAATAATAGCTATTGATCTATTGAAATAGCTATATGTTTTTTGTTGAGAGTAATGTAATGGAAACGTAAAATTGATCTTTTATGAATCATGCACTGATAGCAAATACACCCTACTAAAGATGTGTAAACTAGCTTAAAGCAATGGGGAAAACAAAATAGAGTTAGGAAGATAAAAGTGGTGTAAATTATTAGTTGGTTAGAGAGGATTCTAATATAAAGTGTAGTGTATTAAAGTTCTTAGGTAATATAGTGTATTAAAGTTCTTAGGGAATATAGTCATTATTACTGGTAGAGGAGTTCCTACCCATCCCTTCACCTAAAATGCAACCTTTGAAGTCCTACTTGATTTTGAGCCTTAATTTTCTAATATTAGTCGAGTACTAAACTAAGGGAAAGATTATGGTACATCTTATGTGACATGTGAATTCTTTGTGAGAGTTAGAAAAATTTAATGCTTACACCCATTCTTGAGATAAATTTCATATTAGTGAGTGAATATAAGTAACTCTCTTATGGTGAGGGAGCATGTTTGATGATGGTTATGTTACTAATGTGATCTCTTTGTTGTGTCATATGCATTAGTTTGTCAACTTAGTAGAGTCAATTCTTTAGATTAGGAAGTTTTGAAGTAGTGTTCATGAGTTTTCAATTGTAATATGACATGCTTAATGCAAAACTTCTTATTCATGTAGTCGTTGTAGTTATAGATTGAGTGTTTTAGTCCTAATATTAGAGTCTTTGTTACTTGGGAGTAGTGTAAATGGTTGTTCAAGGATGAAAAATACCTTAAGTGTGTGGTGGTGATCTTGGGCATATTATGATCTGCATTATGTATACGTTCATTTGATTAAGCTTAATTTGTGTTCATGAACTAATGGATATAATTAGTGTTTCTGGTGTAGACTGTTGTTAAGATTGGGCTTGATTCGGATGTCATTATCAAGTTTGTGGATGATTGAACGCTCTAATATCAATATCGAGAATCAAAGAGAGCTTACAAAGATGTTTAAATGTAACTAAAAGCTATGGGACTCAATAAAATTGGAAGGATTACACTAAATTGGGAAATTTGAGTTTGAAATACAACTATAGAAGTTGAGCCACTTGATAATGGTGTGGCACGGATCTGGCCAAAAATTGGATGGTACAAAATATTATGCATGAAAGATAAGAGCGTGCCAATCCATCCAGGACACTCGATAAAAAAGTACTACGCAAGGTAGTTCAAACAGGTCCAAAGAAGTAAAGTTTAGGATTTTGGATAAAAAGGAATCAGATGAACTTAACCACGACCGTTGGACCTGACAGTAGTTATACCTTGTCATCAGTGGAAGAACCTGAGAAGGTGAAAAATGAATGCTAATAGATGAGAGATCTTATGATCGTAACATGATAACATAAACTTGTCTTGAAGATCGTGGAAAGATATTTTTCAAAGTAAAAATAAGAGGTATAACCCATAAGAAGATGCATGTAAGATTGTAGGGGGGAAGTACTAGCTCTACAGATCATCAATCTAGAAAAGATCTAAAATATGGAAAAATTCATCCACCAACAATGAGTAATAAGGACAATCGTAGTATATACCCACAATAGTACAATGGATGGGAAAATAAAGCTAATAATGAGACTTGGAGCTATCAACTTCCATTTAATTAACTTAGGTAGGTAAATGGGATAGTTAGTATGGGATAAATGATAGAGGTTAGTAATGTAAAACTCATGAGATATTAAGTAGTAATTGGGTATAGTCATCTAGTAGGGGAGTAAAGTCATCCAGATAAACATTACCTATCAATTCTGCATGACAAGAACCACGAGAGATCACTAGTACTGCAGACCAGTGAAGTTATAGGGAACATAGTCCTAGTGCCTCTGATATTGATTACAAATCCAACAAACCAACGAAATATTACTATTTGAAGTTCTCAAATCTCCCTTGTACTAGAATTTACGTACTAATTATTTGTACAAACATAGTTATAGAATTTCTGACCTATTCCTCGTGTGACCAACTCCAACCTAGTTAGGTTCTATATTTGTTCAACTACCACTTTATAATTTAATTGGAGGTGTAATTTAAGCGAGACATCAAATTTTTGTGTTGTTACTGGGGAATATGGTTATGGCATTAATTGTTTGTGTATGTCTAGCTGTTGGTTTTTGTTTCCTGATTTTACTTTTTCTATTATTTCTATGACACACACCGATTCATACCGAACACTAGGAGTAAGGAAATATCCTCATTCTGCTTAATCCAAAAATTGAGAGAACTCTAAGACCTAGAAGAAGAATGATGAACGAAGGAGTTTATAATCAAGGAGTTCATAACGAAGGAGTAGTAGATGAGGATATTTTTAATCAACCGGGGCATCTTCATGGTAGAAAATACAAAACAAACCACTACTCATTTGGTTAGGGAAGAGAATGTTAGACAAGAAGCTTGTAAACAAATAGCACGAAAATAAAGGGCTAGATAGGCAGAATAGCCAACTTGGACGCACATAGGAGAAAACTTAGAAAAGACAAAATAGGGAGTAACAACCTCTTTAGTGGTATATTGCTTAACTTAATGCTGTAAAGGATTATCTAGAATTATTGAAGCGACTGAAATAGGTGCTATTGTTCCACCGCCATTGCGATCGGGAACTAAGTTTGACCTCACCAACTATGATCCATTTGTTGAAATTGAAGAGAGTGTTTACAAGAATTGACACTACTGATGTAAATCTTCATCTAATGAACTTTGTAGGGATTTGAACTTTTTATAATATGCCAGTGTGAGTTAACATGATATTAGACTATGGTTTTTTCACTTCTCTCCAATTGAAAAAGTTTCTCTATGGTTGATCGAGCTATCACAAGTGTTGATCATTACTTGTCAAGAGCTAAAGACAATTTTGGAGGAGTTTTTTCCCACCTTCCAAAATATTGTTGTTAAAAGTTGAGATATATAACTTTAGAAAGCAACATTCATAAGCATTGTATGAAACTTGGTTGAGTTTTAATAAAGATATGTAGAATAACAATGGGAGCAAAAATTATGAGATTAACTTGGGAGATGGATTTTAAAACTCTAGATAGAACCACTAAAGACAATTGATGTTGGAATACTTAAGAGGAAGAAGTTCCCAAAGACACTTACATAATGGGAGCATTCACAACGCAGTGAATGATTGATGATTTTTCTATATAGGAGTTAGGATAATTAAGGACTGAGTTTAGCTTGTTCACAAAATAATTTGCATCAATATGGGTAGAAAAGGTGAATGCGGTAGGTTCACAAGGAAAGGAACCTAGACATGATGACTTTAATTTTGAGAAGAAGTATAAGTACTTAGATGATCAAGTGACAGATTTGTAAGATAAAGGCCAAGGGTCTAACTAAGGCAATTGACACGCTAGTCAAGGAAACCATGGCTGAAACTATTAAACAAATAATAACTACAACATGTCAGGGTATAGAGACAAGAGTCATATAAGAGACGATAATTGGAAAAGAAAGGCTAATTATAAATACAAAAGTGGAGAAAGGATTATTATAAATACAAAAGTGGCCTCTATGTTCAATTGTTAAATTGTGATACTGATTCGAGTAATTAAATAATAAAAGACATTCTAGGAAAAGTGGTAAAAAGGGTGAAGAATACTTAAGACTATCTCAAGGATCTTAGTGTAGATATATCTATGATGAGTTAAAAAGTTTTATCATATGCTATCACCATAATCAACTTGAGTAGTATTTTGGTCAGATTATAGTGGCAATAAATCAGCATCAGTAGGGTACACTTCTATGCAACATTATCTAAAATCTTAAAAATGATGGTCTTTTCTTCGAAATCGCTACTAGGAGTGGTAAGATAACTGTCGATCCACCTATGCTCAGTGTTATTGTATGTTATGTAGAGCTAGTGATTATTGATGATGAGAAGGTTGTCGAATCCAAAAATTTAACTGATTAGTTAATTGCGATTGAAAAGCTTCCAATTGCTGAAAAGGAGGCTAGATCTAAGAAGGGGAGATAAAGGAGGTTCCATAAGTATTAAAAGCTATTCGATGACCCCCTTATTTGTTTCCATAAAGAATAACAAAGAAAGATGAATACGAAATGTATCACAAGTTCATCGCTATGTTGAAAGAATTATTAGTGGACATCCCTCTAGTCGCTGAACTTGAAATGCGGGATTATACAAAGTTTATGAAGGATATGGTGATGAAGAAAAAAATTATGAGTTTTGATCCCATAAATAATATGTATCTTTGTAGTAAATTTCTTCCAATGTCTAGTTTAGAAAAAAGAGGACCTTGGAGCTTCCATGATTTCATGTACCATTGGGTCTTTAAATTTTGCTAAAACTTTGTGTCTCTTGGGTGCTAGAATAAAAAAAATTGATAGAAATGTAAGAGCTAGAATAAAAATGAAATTTACATTCCTTCACACTACTACTGTAAATCTTTATCTAATGAAATTTATAGGGATTTTCACTTCTTATAATTTTCCTGGTGTGAGTCAAGATGCTATTAGACTCTGGATTTTCCTTTCTCTCTAAGTAAATAAGCTACTTTATAGTTGATTGAGCTACCACAAGTGTCGATCATTACTTGGAAAGAGCTAAAAACATTTTTGGAGAAGTTTTTCCCACCTTTCAAAATGTTGCAGTAGGTCGAGATATATAATTTTAAAAAGCTACATTCAGAAGAATTGTATGAAACTTGGTTGAGTTTTAAGAAGGATAATTTAAAGAGCTTCAGAAGCATTGTATGTTGAATATTGCATATCGCAGAATAGTATGCTAAACTTTGCCTTAAATCCTCTATAGAGGTTTGAATGGAAAAAGTGAGGTTGTGGTAGACACTTTGAAGGGAGGAGAAATTTATGAGCTCAACTTGGGAGTAGGTATTTTAGATTCTAGATAGGATCTCTAAATCCAATCGATGTTTGTATAGTTAAAAGACAGAAGTTCCCAAAGACACTTACATGATGGGAGCATCCCCAAATAGTATATGATAGAAGATTTTTCCGCTTATGAGTTAGCACAATTGAGGGCTAATTTTAGCTTGTTCATAAAATAATTTACAACAATAGGGGTAGAAAAGGTGAATGCGGTAGGTTTACAAGGTATAGAACCTAGACATAATGACTCTAATTTTTAGAAGAAGGCATTTAGATGATCAAGTGACAAGTTTTTAAGATTAATGGAAAGGTTATAACCAATATAATTTCACTCTAGTCAAGAAAACCAAGGTAGAAACTATAAATAGACAATAACTACAACATATCAGGGTATTAAGTGTGAGTCATAGGACAGAGGATGATTTAAAAAGAAAGGATGATTATAAATACAAAAGTGGAGAAAAGATGATTATAAATACAAAATTGGTCTCTATGTCCCATTGGGGAACCATTATGTTGATTCGAGTAATTCAAGAATAGAAGATATGCTTGCAAAAGTGGTAAAAAGGGTAGAGAAGACTTAACACTATATCAAGGAGCAAAGAGTAGATATTTCTAGGATCATAAAAAAGTTGAATCATATGATACCACCCTTAATCAACTTGAGTAGCAGTTTGGTTAGATTTCAACTGCAATGAATCAGCATGAGTAGGGTACACTTCCAACCAACATTGTCTAAAATCTAAAAAATGATGGTCATTTCTTAGAAATCACTACTAGAAGTTATAAGATGACTATTGATCCACCTATTCTCACGGTTATTGTAAATGTTGAGCTAGTGATTTACAATGATGAGAACGTTGTCGAATCCAAATATTTGGTTGATGAGTTGATTGCAGTTGAAAAACCTATAATTTCTAGAAAGAAGGCAGAACCTAAGAAGGGGAAGCATAAGGAGGTCCCAAAAGTGTTAACTCATATTTGATTACCCCCTTCATTGTTTCCACAAAGAGTAAGAAACAAATCTAATTAGGGAAAGTATCACAAGTTCATCTCTATATTGAAAGGGTTATCGGTGAACATCCCTCTAGATAAGGAACTTAATTAATTACTGGGTTATACAAAGTTTATGAAGGATATGGTGATGAAGAGGAGGATTACAATTTTTGAGCCCATTAATAGTATGAATCAGTGTAGTGAATTGCTTCCAATGTCTAGTTGAGAAGAAAGAGGACCTTGGATCTTTCATGATTTCATGTACCATTAGGTCCTTAATTTTCCTGGTGTAGGGGTTACATCATTACAAACTACATTCCCTTTGTAGGGATTTTCACTACATATAATTTTTCTGGTGTGAGTCATGATGCTATTATCTGTGGTTATTTCCCTTCTCTCTAACTGGAGAAGTCACACTATTATTTATTGAGATACCATGTTTCAATCACTACTTAAAAAGAGCTAAAGACATTTTTAATGCAGTTTCCCCACCTACCAAAATATTATAGTTGAAAGTCAAGATCTATAACTTTAGAAAGGTATATTTAGAAGCACTGTATGAAACTTTGTTGAGTTTTAAGAACTATATGTAGAATATCCCATATCATAGAATACCAGCCTGAATATTTCTTGAAATCCTCTATAGAGGTTTGAATGCAAACAATACAGTTGTGGTAGACACTCTGATGGGAGAAGAAATTATGATCTTAACTTGTGAGAAGTCTTTTGAGATTCTAGATAGAATTACTAAATCTAATTGATATTGGCATACATATAAGGCAGACGTGTCAGCAGACACTTACAGGATGGAAACATCCTAAAATAGTGAATGATTGATGATTTTTTCACATAGGATTTATCATAATTGAGGACTAAGCTTAGCTTATTCACAAAATAAATTTTAGGAATAGGGGTAGAAAAGGTGAATGTGGTAGGTTCAAAAGGCAAGGAACCTAGACATGATAACTCTAATTCTGTATAGAAGGCTAAGTATTTAAATGATCAAGTGATAATTTTTTTAGCTAAAGGCCAAGTGTCTAAAAATGACAATTAACACTCTAGTAAAGGGAACAAAGGTTGAATGTATCAAACACAAAATAACAAAAATATGTCAGGGTATAAAGATATGAGTCGTAGGATATATGATGATTTGAAAATAAAGGATGATTATAAATACAGTAGTGGAGAAATGATGAATATAAATACAAAAATGGTCTCTATGTCCCATTAGGGAACCATTATGTTGATTCGAGTAATGCAATAATGGAATAGAAGTTTGTACAATTGGTAAAAAGGGTAGAGAAGACTTAAAACTATCTCAAGGATCTTAGAGTAAATATTTCTAGGATTAGCCAAAAAGTTGAATCATATACTACCACCATAAGAAACTTGAGTAGCAGTTTGGTCAAATTTCAACCTTAATAAATCAACGTTAGTTGGTACACTTGGAAGCAACTAGATTGTGTAAAATCTAAAAAATAATGGTCATTTATTTGAAATCACTACTAGGAGTAAGATGACTGTTGATCCATCTATTCTCACAATTATTGTATAGTATGTACAACTAATGATTGTCAATGGTGTGAAGGATGTCGAATCCAAAAATTTGGCTGATGAGTTGATTGAAGTTGAAAACCCTTTAGTTGCTAAAAATGAGGATGGAGATAAGAAGGAGAAGGAAAAGGATGTCCAAAAATTATTAACTCCCATTCAATGACCCTCTTCTTTGGTTCCATAAATAATAAAAAAGAAAGTTGAAGAGGAAAAGTATAACAAGTTCATCTCTATATTAAAACAATTTTCGGTTAACATCCCTCTAGTTGAGGAACTTGAGCAAATGTGGGGTTATACAAAGTTTATGAAGGATATGGTGTTGAAAAAAGGATTATGATGTTTGATCCCATTAATAATATGCATCATTGTAGTGAATTGCATCCAGTGTCTAGTTGAGAAGAAAGGGGACCATGGAGATTTTATAATTTCCTGTACCATTGGGTCTTTAAATTTTACTAAAGCTTTGTATGACTTGGGTGCTTGCATTAATTTGTTGACCCTAATAGTTTACAAATATTTGGGGCTGGGTTCTCCTAAAATGTCTTTGATGAGAATTTTTATAGTGGATCACACTATGAAAAAACATGTGGGGATCTTATGTTATATTTTGGTGAGCGTTGCATCTTTTATTTTCTAGAAAAATTTCAACATTCTTGATTATGAGTTGGACTTTAAGGTTCCCACTATCTTGGAGAGACCATTCCTTATGTCTGGATGAGTATTAGCTGATATGGTGACTGGAAAGATAAATTTTTAGTTGAATAATGAACATATGATGTTTAAAGTTTTCCAATCCATGAAGCATCCAAATTATATATTCTTGACATCTAAATGACATATGCATGATCTCAATTATTGATACGGTCAATAAGGGTGCATTAGTGGTTCCTATTAAGGATAGACTTGGAGTCCAGGAATTTACAACAACTATTATAATTTTGGGTGTGACAACTTTGATGGGTATGATGAGGTGGTGAGTGAACTCTCTCTTGTCTTGGTTCCTATACATTTGCACCAATGGAGATAGATCTCAATCAAAAGAATAGAGTGACTCCGCCGGCTAGGCCTTTTATTGAGGAGCCTCCTATTTTAGAGATCAAGGCTTTTGCATACCATCTTTGCCATGATTTCTTCAAAGCCAATAGCACTTTGCCGATTATTATTATAGTTGATTTGGTAGATTCACAAGTTGAGGCTCTAATGTCCATTTTACAAAAGTTCGAGAGGGCATTGGATTGTCTTTTACTAGCATTATTGGGTTTCCGCCTAGACCTTTCACACATAAAATCCAACTTGATCGAGAATGTATTCCTATTATTGAGCATCAACAAAGACTTAATCCACCTATACAAGAGGTAGTTAAGCAGTATATTATTAATTAGTTAGGTGCTAGTGTAGTTTATCCAATTATCGACAACAAATGGGTGAGCTCGATTCAATATGTACATAAGAAAGGTGGAATCATTATAGTTCTAAATAAGAAGAATGAGCTTATTCTTATGAGGCCAGTTATAAGTTGCATCATGGACTATAGGAAGCTGAATGCATGGACTTAGAAGGATCACTTTCTAATGCCTTTTATGGATTGGATTTTTGATCGTCTTAGTGACAGAGGATGACATTCTTTCCTCGATGGTTACTCTACTTACAATCAGATTTATATTTCTCTCGAATACCAAAAGGAGACTACTTTTACTTGTATATATGGGATGTTTATATTCAATAGAATATCTTTCTAGTGTGTAATATGCTAACAACCTTTTAACAATGCATGATGCCCATCGTTTTTTACATGGTGGAGGACACCATTGAGGTATTTATAAATGACTTCTTTTATTACTAAATTGTCTAAGGATTTTTTGGCCCATCTTTTTGGTGTCTTAAGAAGATGTAAAGATTGCAACTTGGTGATAAATTGGGAGAAGTTCCACTCCATGATCAAAACAAAAATAGTTCTTGGGCGTAAGATTTAAAATAAAGAAATTGAGGTCAACAATTGTGGTGGTTGAAAAACTGCATCGACTAATTTCTATTAAAGGTATTTAGAGCTTCTTAGGGCATGCAGGGTTTTATCATAGATTCATCAAGGACTTCCCTAAAATAGTACATCCCTTATGCAAGTTATTAGAGAAGGAGGTAAAGTTTATTTTTGATGATGAATTCCTCAAAGAATTTCAGTACCTAAGATAGAAATTGAATTCAACCCCTACTATTGTGTCACCTGATTAGTCCAATCAATTTGAAGTTATATGTTAAGTTAGTGGCATGGCGCTAGGAGTAGTCCTAGGTCGAAGGTGAGAAATTATTTTACATCCTATCTATTATTCTAGCAAAGAACTTAACCCTGAATAAAAAAATTACATTCTGACTAAACAAAAGTTATTTGTTGTGGTGTTTGCATTAGGGAAATTTTGATCTTATTTGCTTGGCACAAAACTGATTGTCAATACTGACCTTGCAAATCATAGATACTTTATGGTTAAGAAGGATGCAAATACAAGGTTAATTCATCTGGTACTTCAATTGTATGAGTTTGACTCTTAGGTTAAGAATCGAAAGGGGACTGAAAGAAAACTATCTGACCATTTATCTCATCTCGATGAGAAAGAAAATAATGAAATAAAAGGATGATCTTGAGATTGATGATACTTTCCAGACGAGTGGGTATTGTCTATATCATAATACTTTATTCCATGGTTTCCACACTTTTACAACTATTTGGTAAGTGATGTGTGCATGAGGAGCTATTATTTTATTAGCATAAGAAGTTTATGCATGGTGTGAGAAAGTTCTTTTGGGATGAGACATATTTAATCCATATTTATGCAGATGGTTTAATTGAGAGACATGTTCCTAAAATAGAGATATTGAGTATTCTTTAAAAATGTCATTCTTCACTAGTTGGGAGCTATCATTGTGGTGCATGGACTGTGCATAAGATCTTACAATGTGGGTACAACTAGATCACAATTAATAGAGATGAACATGACTATGTAAGGGCTTGTTACCAATGCCAAAGACAAGGAAACATATCAAAAAGGCAAGAGCTTTTAATGCGGACAATTCTAGAGCTTGAGCTATTTAATGTACGGGGGCGTCAATTTCATGGGCCCCTTTGTGATCTCATAGTAATGAAGTATATTATGGTTAATTATGTTTTTAAGTGGGTGAAAGCAGTTTCTCTTTCAATTAATGAACGAAATAGTGTGATAATACTTTTGAGAAAGAAAATATTCTCTAGACTTGTTACACCAAAGGGAATTCATTAGTAATGGAGTTTCACATTTTTACAATCAAATATGTAGATCCCTACTTGAAAAATATGGTATGAAATATATCATGGAAATACCTTACCATCCTCAAACAAGTGGGAAAGCTGAGGTCTCCAATAAAAAGATCAAGTCTATTTTGTTGAAGACTCTGGATGACAATTTAACGAACTGGGTTAGATAATTGGATGATGTAGTATGGGCCTATCAAAAATCATTCAAGATCCCTATTATTGCTTCCCAATATCAACTTATGTACAGTAAGGTGTGCCATATGCTTGTTAAATTTGAGCATAAGGCATTGTGGGCACTGAAGCAGTTAAATCTAGTATGGAGTGATATATAAAAGACATGAGCAACAAAATGAGATAGATGAATTCTATGTTAGATCTTATGAAAGTTTAGCTTTGTACAAAGAGAAGATGAAAGCATTCTATGATTAAAAAATAGAAAGTAGAGAGTTCACTGCTAGTGATAGGGTTCTATTGTTTAAATCTAAGATTCACTTATTTCTTGGCGAGTTAAAGTCAAGATAGAGAGGGTCTTATTTAGTGGTGATAGTGTTTCCCTATGGTGCAATTGATCTTGAAAATATTAATAGTCGGAATTTTAAAGTGATGACCATGGGTGAAACACTATCTCAGTGTTGAAGAAGTCAAGGTGGTATGTGATGTATATCTTAATGGTTCTTGAGAAATCATTCGCACAGAAGAGTTACACGATGCTAAATTAGGTGTCATATAGAAGTCAACCCTAGGTTAGTTTGGTAAAGTCTTAGTAGCCAACCTAACCATGTCGCTCTGCGATGTTAAATCAAGTATTGCTTGGGAAGAAACCCAAGGATTTTGTACTTATTTTATTTATAGGGTAACATATTCTACCTGTACAAGGACAATGGAAAACAAATCTTAGAAATTAGACCAAAAATAGAACCTATGAAAACATTAGACGATCGTTAGAAGTTCCAACTATCGTGGGTTGTGTTATATACATCAAGTCCAGAGAAGTGATTTTTAGGAGGTGATCCTACAATTAAGAACCAATGATAATACCAAGAACACCAAATTTTGGTATCCATCATCTAATTAAACTCCCAAAATTCAACATTCAGGTGATAGAACCTCTAATTCTCAGGAATGATTATTTTCAAATACAACGATCATCCTAAAGCTTCACTGGTTCACAGGTAAGTTTTCTTCACCCCTTTAGAACAAGGACATACAATGGTCGTGTATGATCCACAATCATAGGTATAAGTCATTTGTTGTGTCTGCTTATTAACTTTAAATGTACCTAAATAAATGTCCTAAATCTTAAACCCAAGACCAATACACCCCCACTACCATTCAAACACAAGCTTACAACATACTAGCGTGATCAAAGAGAAAAATACATATTTTCTACTTTTGAATTTGGTGTGATCTTAACTACATTTATGTGTATATTCCCTCAATTCTCAAACACCTAACAGATCAAAGAAGTTGCATTATTTGAAAAGTAAGTTTCCATCTCATGATTTATAATTATCAATTAAGTTTTAGATTAAGAAGGAAATGGGATCATACATACCTTTGTGAGTGCTAAAGCATATTCCATAATGATTTTGGAAGGAGTAGACCAAGAAAAATTAATCTAAACTTGTGAATTGTAAATTTGTGGTTTTAATAAGTAGCAGGAAGGAAGTATGAGTACTACATTTGTTCAATTAGGGTCTAGGACTTGAATTTTCAACACTTTAATGTCATTACAAACTCCACGACACAACTAACAATCATTGTATCTATGTATAATCACTGGTTAGTCATTATAGGTGCTTGATCTTAAGGTTGTAGGAGTTCATAAGATGACCATATCCAATGATCTTTGTATCTTTGTATGATCGGTGGTAGCATTCGTATGATATGACAAACCTTAGGAATTTTTGTGAGGGAATTTCTATGATTTAATTCCCGATATGATCATTCCATGTGTCATCTGTATGAAATATTGAGTACTTATTTTTGTTTTATTTTAAGATTAATGATCTTTCCTACATGTACTATGATACCAAAGTGAATAAGAAAATGTTGGACAAGGCATATACATAGAAATAGCCAAAAACCAGGCATAAAAAGACATGCCTTTGGACTCAAAGAACAAATTAAAAGAGTAGTGGTTCAGAGGTTGAATCTTCAAAAGAATTAATGGTAAACAACACAAGCTCAAAAACACTAGTTGATATCTTCTAAGGCCAATGGCATACTATCCATAGTATTGGTGCCTGGCCACTTATATTGAGCCTCCTCAGGTTGATGAGGTAGGGCAAGATGTAAATCTGAATGGGGGTGAACCATAACTAAAGAAGCTAGTGAAGAAGGATCGTCTATCAATGAAACATCTATGGATGGTTTCAATAGTGTTTGTAACGCCCCGCAACCGGGTCCCAAAATGTCACACAGTGCTAAAGGCTACAAGTAGCTCCAAGCTAACACTTTTAGCCTTCTACTTCATATATTATCTTACTTAGAGATAAAATGCATGAAATCAACACTGTGACATCATAAAATAAGAAATATGAATGAAATACTTGGTCTGAACAAACTATAACTCAAAGAAAATCTGGAAGTGCTAATAATCTGATGACTAGTCTGACAAACCTCACTACTCCAAACTAGAGAGCCATTGGGACAGGTCCCCAACTGAATCATACTCAATTGACAAGAATTAAACAGTTACTAAATAAAATTGGAAGTATGAGAATAACCGGTCCCCAAAACATGAGGACTCACCACGACTGCTATATAGATAGGAGTGCTCAAAAGTATCATTGGTGAGGCTGAGACGGAGCACCTGAACCTGCATTACGAGAATATATGGCACACAGACAAAATATGTGGGTCAGTACTTTGGGGATGAACTGAGCATAGGGGGGAGTGTGCAATTAAAATACTTAATATCATAATCTTTTATAAAAAACCTACATGGTGTAAAACATACTCACATAGCTTGAAATAAATATATGCCACAAGACTCATAAATCATCATACTTTTACTTAAAACCTCAAATTATCATGACACCTAAAATTGTTTGGAACATAGATTTCAAAAACACTTGTACTTTCAAAACTTTGTAACCTTAAGACTAAAACTCTTTGAAACTTAGAAAACTTTAGGACTTAGAGAACTTTAGGAACTTAGGTAGTTTCTCATAACCGACATAAACCATGTGAGTTACATGGAGTCCAACGTCTTACCCACGTTGGGGAGAGATGTTCTATCCTTGTCATTGGATAAAACCTTAACTTTAGTGATCACTATCTTAACCCACTTGGGGTATTACAAGAACCTACGGGGGAACGTAGTTCTGGGGCATGAGACTTCGGAATCAAGCCTAACTCGGTGCTAAATACTACTTCCTTACTTAGCTCAGAACTTTAGAAAATCCACCTTAAAACAATTCAACAATATATATATATATATATAATGGGAGCCAAAATGCATCACCTTTACTTCAAACTCAAGAATGTGGATTTTTATCTTAACTTACAATCAAAACTCACTTCTTGATATTCTTTAAAAATCGCTAACATCTCATTCTCAAACTCATGCTTTAACCATAAGGTTCACTTCACAAAAATAGGACTTGAAATTCTTAAAAAATGATATAGACGTTGAATTAAGCAACTTAAACCATAAGTTGACAATTTAAACCATTAATATACATAAAAATTTTACAACTCAAAGCTTGGGTAAGACATAGTTTCATAAAAACTCACAATATAGTAACGTGATAGGAATTCTCCATGAATTTATGAAAATATGTAACTTTCGAGCACAAGAATAAAAGGGTGTTCTTGTTCAAAATCACATACCTTACACTTGGAGCTTTTGGATGACTTCAAAAATTTTGGAAGGTTATTCAATAAATCTTGGGTGTCCCTCATAGCCCTCTTAACGGGGAATTCAAATATGCAAGAATTATTGAATTCTCACGGTTGAATCCCTAGATAATTGGGTTTTTATGTTGAAACACTAACCTTGTGGTTGAAGGTGTGCAGAGAATTTTGAGATGTTTAACTAAAGAGAAATAGAAAAAAATACGTTCTCTGAGGGTTACAAGTCGTAGGAAGTGCAGGAAAAAGACCAAAATACCCTTGCAAAAATGTCATTAAAGTGCTGAAAAAACATAGCTAACGACATTCGTGACAAGTCGTCTTGAAATGTCATCACAAAAGGGTAGATTTTATGATTTTCGGCTTAAGGTTGACGACATTTTGTGACAAGTCATCAGAAAATGTCGTCACAAAATGTTAGATTTTGTGAGCTTCTGCTTATGGTGACGACATTTTGTGACAAGCCGTCAGGCTTGTAACAAGTCGTCACGAAATTTCTAGGCTGATACACTGGAGTTAAATGGGCATAACTCCTTGCTCCGATAACGGATTTTGGCAAAATTGGTATCGTTGGAAAGCTAATTCAATTATATATCTTTTGGTGGGTTATGATCTCAGAAATTAATAGTATAACGAGAGATGTGCTCATTTGAAGTTGACCATACAAATATCCATCTCAAGAATTCAATCGACAAGAAATATTTTTATTCGTTTAATAGATAGGAAACTTTTGAGTCCCTAATACTCATCAAGATAGATCATGTATCTACCAAATCACTAACTTTATTTCTAACGATCTTGAAATAGGGTTCTACTTTTAGTTAAATTCTTGGGGTATTACAATATCTCCCCCTTGGAAACATTCATCCTTGAATGTCACTAGTTAAACTGGGAATGCAAAGAAATTGAGGATGCACAATTGGAATAGTTCTCTGAATTGAATCTATGTCATTCTAAACTTTCAAGTATTTCTGAGAGTGCACAAATTTGCAACAAAATAGCTATATAGCTGAATCTTTGGTTAGATAGGGGCATAATTAAGAAAAAGTAATACCTTCATCTTGGTCTGAACTTGTGAAGAATACGTGTGGGTAATTGGATCGCATATCTGTTTCGGCTTCCCAAGTAGCACCCTCAACTGATTGGTTCTGCCATAAAACCTTGACCAATGGAATTTCTTTGTTCCTAAGTCTACGGACTTGGTAATCTAGCATCTCAACTGGAACCTCATCAAACAAAAGGTTATTCTGAACATCTAATCTATCAGAAGAATCAACAACGATAGAATCACCAATATGCTTCCTAAGCATGGAAATATGGAAAATAGGATGAATAGCTGAAAAAACATGAAGGCAACTCAACTTCATAGGCTATGTTCCCAAAACGGCTGAGAATTATGTAAGGACCAATGTAACAGGGACTATGTTTCCCTTTCTTCCCAAACCTTTTCACCCCTTTCATGTGCGAAGTTTTCAGATACACCAAACCGTTAATTTTGAATTCAAGGTCTTTTCGTCTCACATCTGCATATGACTTTTGACGACTCTGAGCTGTCTTTAATCCTTCTCTAATCAACTTTACCTTATCCATCACCTCAAATACTGCATCAGGTCCAACTAAAGTAGCTTCACCCACTTCGAACCAACCTATGGGTGATCTACATCTCCTACCATATAATGCCTAAAATAGTGCCATCTTGATACTAACATGGTAACTATTGTTATAAGGAAACTCTATCAACGGAAAATGCTCATACCAACTACCTTTAAATCAAGAAAACACACCCTCAACATGTGCTCCAAAGTTTGGATAGTCCTCTCAGCCTGACCATCTATCTGTGGATGAAAAGTGGAACTCATATGAACTTAGGTACCAAGACCTTTCTAAAATGCTCTCCAGAACTGAGAAGTGAACTGAGTACCCCTATCCGAAATGATAGAAAAGGGAATTCCATGCAACCTGACCAACTCCAGAATATAGAATCTAGCATAGTTCTCAGCTATATAAGATATGTGCACAGGCAAGAAATGCACTGACTTAGTCAGCCTATCAATAAAAAACCAGATGGAATCATGATGGCGTAGGGAAAGAGGTAAGCAAACCACAAAATCCATATTTATCTCTTCCCACTTCCAAGTTGGGATACTAAACTCTTGCATCACACCACCAGGTCTTTGGTGCTCAACCTTAACCTGTTGACATATTGCACACTTCGTAACAAAATCATCTATATCCTTCTTCATACCACACCATCAATAGATTTCATGCAAGTCGTGATACATCTTGGTAGTGCCGGGATGAATAGAATACCATGTAACATGTGCTTCAACCATAATTCTGTGCCTCAGATCACCAACATCAGGAACACATAATCTACCCTGCAACCTCAATACCCTATCTCCCCCTTGAGAGAAAACCTCTACCTTTTGGTCCTTGACTGACTCCTTCAGTCTGACCAAGCTAGCAGCTAATTCTTGCTTCTCCTTCACTTCCGAAACCAAAGAGGATTCGGAACTACTCTACACCAAAATATTTCCTTCAGTGGAATCAAGCAACTTAATGCCCTGTCTAGCCAGATGATGCACATCACAAGAAAACTTTTTCTTACCTTCCTCGACATGCGAAATACTAACCATAGACATCCTGCTAAGGGCATCTGCCACAACATTAGCCTTGCCCGAATGATACAAAACACTCATATCATAGTCTTTTAACAATTCTAACCACCTCCGCTGCCTAAGATTCAACTCTTTCTGAGTCAACACATATAGCAGGCTTTTGTGATTAGTAAAAACATCAACATGTACACCATATAAATAATGTCTCCAGATTTTCAAAGCAAACACTACAGCAGCCAACTCTAAGTCATAGGTTGGGTAATTCTTCTCATAAGATTTCAACTGTCTAGAAGCATAGGCTATAACTTTACCCCTATGCATTAACACACAACCCAAAGCAACTCTCGAAGTATCATAGTATACCATAAAACCATCTACAACATCAGGCAACGTCAACACAGGGGAGGAAGTGAGTCGAGTCTTCAACTCCTGAAAACTATTCTCACGAGAATCCGACCAGAGGAACTTAACTTTTTTTTTTGGTCAACCGAGTCATGGGAAATGTAATGGAAGAGAAACCTTCAACAAAATGGAGGTAATAGCCAGCTATACCCAAGAAACTTCTAATATCAGATGGAGAGATAGGCCTAGAACAATTTCTTACAGCTCTGTCTTTTAGGGATCAACTCTAATACCTTCCGCTGAAATAATATGACCCAGAAATGCTACGGACCTTAGCCAAAACTCACACTTACTGAATTTGGCAAATAACTTATGATCTCTAAGAGTTTCCAAGATGATTCTAAGATGGTCTGCGTGATCACCTTCACTTCAGGAATACACAAGGATGTCGTCGATAGACATAATGATGAACATATAAAAATATGGCTTAAACACTCAATTCATGAGGTCCATGAAAGTTGTTGGGGCATTAGTTAGCCCAAAAGACATAACAAGAAACTCAAAATGACCATAGTATGTTTGGAAGGCTGTCTTTGGGGTATGACACCCCCTTACTTTAAGTTGGTGATAGCCGAATCTAAGGTTTATCTTGAAGAAATAAATCGTACCTTGCAAATGATCATACAAATTATCTATTCTTGGAAGAGGGTACTTGTTCTTGACTGTGACCTTTTTAAGCTAACGATAGTCAATGCACATACGCAAATAACTATTTTTTTTACATGAAAAGGACAGGTGCGCCCCAAGGAGATACACTGGGCCTTATAAAACCTTTGTCTAAGAGATCTTTGAGTTTTTATTTCAACTCCTTAAGCTCTGTAGGTGCCATACGGTAGGGAGGAATCAAAATAGGTTGAGTGTTGGGAAGAAGATCGATCCTGAATTCTATCTCTCTATCGAGAGCTACCCCTGGGAGATCTTCCGGAAAGACATCAAGAAACTCTTTGACAATGTTGACTAAATGGATACTTGGGGTTTTAGACTTAGTGTCCTTAACTCTAACCAAGTGATAAAATAAACCCGTAGATATAAGCTTCCTGGCTTTGAGATAAGAAATAAAATGACTCTTGGGAGGTACTGAACTCCTTGACCACTCGAAAACTGGTTCATCGGGAAACAAAAATTTGACTACATAAGTACGACAATCTATAGATGCATAGCAGAAGTGAAGCCAGTCTTTACCCAGGATAACATCAAAATCAACCATCTCTAACTCTATCAAATCAGCAAGTGTGACTATATGAAGGACTGTAATAGGACAATTCTTATATACTTGCTTAGAAACAACAGACTCCCCTACTAGGGTAGAAACTAGAATAGGCTCAGAAATACTTTTGGGACTCTTCTCAAACTTCACAGCAACAAGTGGAGTCACATAAAAAAACTTGACCCGGGGTCCAATAATATATATATATATCAAAATAAAATACACGGAGCATACCATAAACAACATTGGGAGAGTCCTCCTTCTCATGATGGGAAGGTAGGGAATAAAACCTATTTTGGCGCTGACCGCCAGCAATACTAGAAGAAGCTCCCTGAGGAGGAGCTGGACGGGCTGCGGAAGCTAATGCACTAGTGGCCTGGGTCTGGGGCCGGTATCTCTACTTTCCTGCCTGGCCTGTGGGCACTCTCTAAGCCTGTGGCCTATCTTGCCACACCTGAAACAACCACGTTACGCATCCAAACACTTACCCGGAAGGGTCCTACCACACTTGGCACAAAAAGGGAAGTTGGGTTTGCTGCTCACACTCTGCTGAGGCCTGGACATAGAAGACATGTGTCCTTTCTCTGGCCTACCTCTAGGCACTGAGGCATTATTGGATGAGGGTTATGGAAAAAATAATGACTTAGGAACTGAGGGCGGTTCCCTCCCTGGGATCTAGCCTTATCGTACTCGTGTTGTTCAGACCTGGCTCTCTTGTTACCTCTCTCTTTTTTTCCTTATCTTATCCTCCTCTATTTGTTGCTCATAGATCATAAACCTAGTTAAATCCATCTCCTTGTTCAACATAGCAGTGTGGCATTCTTTTAGTACTAAGTTCGAAACCCCTGTCACAAACTTTGTCATACCAGTTCGAGCATCGAAGATCAAGTCAGGTACATATTTTTCTAGCTGATTAAACTTTAAGTAGTACTCCTTAACAGTCATGGAGCCCTATCTCAACTTCATAAACTCTTCCATTTTTTCCTCTCTTAACTCCAAAGGAAAGAACCTATCCAAGAATACATCTTGGAATATCTTCCAGTTAATGGGAGCATCATCCTTCCCTCTACCCTTCCTCCAAGAAACTACCCAGTCATACATAATATCCTTCAACCTGTAAGATGCTAAATCCACACACTCTTCTTCAGACATATGCATTACCTGTATGATCTTACTTATCTCCTCAAGATATAACTGCAGGTCTTCTCCTGCCTTTGACCCATAAAACTCTGGTGGACTCATCCGCATAAAGTCATGAATTCTAGAAGTATCTAAGTCACCTCCCTACTGCTGAGGATCTGCGGCCTGATTGGCCTGGACAGTGACAACTTAGGCCAGTGCCTGGAAGGATACCCTGAATTCAGCATGGGATACATTATTATTCAGAGGATCAGCGGGCTGAGGTTGCTGATCGTTGTTATTTATTCGAGTTCAGCAGGGAGGTATATATTGAAATAAGAGAGCAAGAATTAATAGCTAAGAGATACAACTTGAGCACGATGGACTTGAGAGGAACAAATGACTTGTTCCTATAAATTTTCGTATCCTCTTGCTCATAGATGTGGTGCGCTACACACTGATGATCAAGACTCTATTTAACGCGGCTTGTTAGACTCCTTAGGACTCTCTAAACCTTAGGATCTGATACCAAGTTTGTAACACCCCACAACCGGGTCCCGGAACATCACATTGTGCTTAAGGCTACAAGTAGGCCCAAGCTAAACCTTTGAGCCTTCTACTTCATATATTAGCTTACTTAAACATAAAATGCATAAACTCAACACTGTGACACTATAAAATGATAAATATGAATGAAATACTTGGTCTGAACAAACTACAACTCAAAGAAAATCTTGAAGTGCTGATAATCTGATAACTAGTCTGACAAACCTCTACTACTCAAAACTAGAGAGCCATTGGGATAGAGAGCCATTGGGAAAGGTCCCCAACTGACTCATACTCAATTGGAAATAATTAAACAGCTACTAAATAAAACTGGAAGTCTGAGAATAACTGGTCCCCAAAACATGAGTACTCACCACGACTGATATGTAGATAGGAGTGCTCGAAAGGATCACTAGTGAGGCTGAGAGTGAGCACCTGAACCTACATTACTAGAATATATGGCACACAGACAAATTATTTGGGTCAGTACTTTGGGAATGTAATGAGCATATGGTGGAGTGTGCAATTAAAATACTCAATATCATAAGCTTTTATAGAAAACCTGCATGGTGTAAAACATACTCAGATAGCTTGAAATAAATATATGTCACAAGACTCATAAATCATTATTCTTTTACTTAAAACCTCGAATTATCATGACACCTGAAATTGTTAGGACTATAGCTTTCAAAACTTTGTAACTTTAAGTCTAAAACTCTTTGAAACTTAGAAGACTTTAGGACTTAGAGAACTTTAGGAACTTAAGGAGTTTCTCTTAACCGACATAAACCATGTGAGCTACATGGAGTCAAACGTCTTACCCATATTGGGGAAAGCTATTCTATCCTTGCCATCAGATAAAACCTTAATTTAGTGATCATTATCTTAACCCACTTGGGGTATTTCAAGAACCTACGGGAGCACGTAGTTCTGGGGAATGAGACCTCGGAATCAAGCCCAACTCGGTCCTAAATACTACTCCCTTACTTAGCTCAGAACTTTAGAAAATCCACCTTAAAACAATTCAGCAATATATATATAATAGGAACCAAAATGCATCACCTTTACTTTAAACTCAAGAATGTGGATTTCTATCTTAACTTACAATCAAAACTCACTTCTTGGTATTCTTTAGAAATCGCTAACATCTCATTCTCAAACTCATGCTTTAACCATAAGGTTCAATTCACAACAATAGGACTTGAAATTCTCAAAACATGATATAAACGTTGAATTATGCAACTTAAACCATAAGTTTACAATTTAAACCATTAATGTACATAAAAAATTTACAACTAAAAGCTTGAGTAAGACATAGTTTCATAAAACCTAACATTATAATAACTTTATAGGAATTATCCATGAATTTACGAAATACTTTACGAAAATATGTAACTTTCGGGCATAAGAACAAAAGGGTGTTCTTGTTCAAAACCACATACCTTAAACTTGGATCTTTTGGATGACTTTCAAAAATTTCGGAAGGTTATTCACGAACTATTGGATGTCTCTCGTAGCCCTCTTAACGGGGAATTCAAATATGCAAGAATTATTAAATTCTCACAGTTGAATCTCTAGATAATTTGATTTTTATGTTGAAACCCTAACCTTGTGGTTGAAGGTGTGCAAAGAATTTTGAGATGTTTAACTAAAGATAAATAGTAGAAAATACGTTCTCTGAGGGTTATAAGTCGTGGGAAGTGCAGGAAAAAGACCAAAATACCCTTGCAAAAATGTCATTAAATTGCTGAAAAAAATAGCTGATGACATTCGTGACAAGTGACAAGTCGTCACAAAATGTCGGCACAAAAGGGTGGATTTTATGATATTTGTCTTAAGGTTGACGACATTTTGTGACAAGCCGTCAAACTTGTGACAAGTCATCACCAAATGTCATCACAAAATGTTAGATTTTGTTAGCTTCTGCTTATGGTGACGACATTTTGTGACAAGCCATCAGGCTTGTGACAAGTCGTCACAGAATGTCGTTACGAAATTTCCAGGCTGATATGCTGGAATAAAATAGGCATAACTCTTTGCTCCGATAATAAATTTTGGAGAAATTGGTATAGTTGGAAAGCTAATTCAATTATCTATCTTTTATGGGTGATGAGCTTAGAATTTCATAGTATAATGAGAGATATGCTTGTTTGAAGTTGACCATACCAATATCCATCTCAAGAATTCAATCGGCAAGGAATGTTTTGATTCGTCTAATAGATTGGACATTTTTGAGACCCTAATACTAATCAAGCTAGATCATGTAGATAAAAAATCACTAACGTTATTTCTAACGAGCTTGAAACAGGGTTCTACTATTAGTTGAAATTCTCGGGGAATTTAGTGTTAGCTCAAAATCCTCCAAAGAAGTTGTTACTTCTTATTTACCTCAAAGGGAAGCAAACTTGAGGCTATGGGTGTCCCAAAGTCAACATGAATATTATGAGGTATCCCTAAATTGAAAAGGGAACAAAGAGAG
This sequence comes from Capsicum pubescens, assembly GCA_030864215.1. NCBI lineage: Eukaryota > Viridiplantae > Streptophyta > Magnoliopsida > Solanales > Solanaceae > Capsicum > Capsicum pubescens. The sequence continues at coordinate 208,298,620 of CM061545.1, forward strand.
AAGTATCTAATAAGAACCTTGAATTCTACTCGATACACTACAGAAAGTACCATAATTGAACTAGGTATTTGAAAAGTACAAGATGGGATAGATAACCAAACTAGCGGGAAATATCGAGGATGAGTTGGTGCATGAATTCTATACCAATTACGATAAAACTTTTTAGAGCATGACACCTTTGGATAAGGAGAAAGATATGTATGGAGTGTAGAGATTGATATCGCAGAGAAGGTTATCTCACGAGCTGTATTTGGTGATAACTTTGAATCGATAACAAAAATTATGATTATTAGATATCTAATTTAAAGAAGATAAAGACACTCTATAATAATGATTAGCTGGTGCATTACAAGTTGTTGGCAGGCTACATTGTGGAATCAAATAAAGGAAAGGATGGGTAAATAATGCATCCATTTACAAATAGACACTGAACTACACTACCAATGCTTAGTAGTGTATTGTCAGGAACCTCCTAAAACCCACTGGTAATGACAACACTCTTAGTGCTAACAAAGTGAGGATGGTAGCAGTGCAAAATTAGAGCTGAATATCCTGAGAATAATTATAGAGGAGATTAGGGAGTGAGTTTTTCTACTTCATATACTTTGTTATTCCCAGGATAACTATATTGTGCTGAAAGTTTAATGTGCCAAACATTTTGGCTACTTATAGGTTTATTCAATTGAGTAAGACTATAAATATAACATTGATCAAGGATTACATGAACTCGCCTTCTCGAGCCTTGGGTCCTTTGCCAGTTTGCTTCCACATGCTGCAAATGAGGCTACTCATACTACAGAGATTTTGTCTTCTGAGTCTGGTGCCAATTCTTCATCATTATAGTATACCACAACACTTTCAACTACACTTAAATTTATATATAGTCTACACATTGATGTCCACAGCCTTTCTAAAAAAGATGATTAAAGATTAGGTTATTATTAATACAAGGGTTAGGAAATTATATGCAGGGGTGAAAACCTATGTAGAGGTTGAGATTAAGGTAGTGTTACGGGGCTAAGGATCCATTTTGACCATTTAAGATCCAAATAATGGCTAAGTTGGAGAGGGTCTAGGCTTTTAATTTGAGCTGAATTATAATTGAGTTAACTGCATTGAAAATAGCAGTGAAGGAGATTTTTGACCAGCAATTCCCGATCATACAACCTTTATTCTTACTCGTTATGGAGGGATTTAAGGTTGATATTATAATACTACTTCTACACCAAGGTACCCACAAATAGGGGTGGGGATGTGGATGAGATAATTTAGGAGAAGAGCAATGATATACAACCTCATAAGAAGAAAAAGAAAGGATAAGGAAGAAAGAAAGGAAAAAATACCGACAACAAGATAAAATTAGTCTTAAAGAGTGATTGGACTCCTGAGGTGCATATTTAGAGAGGAGTAGGGTCTCACATGATATTGATTTTGTTGATACTGCTAATACTATTACTATGAATGGATGATGTATAGAGATTGTCCCCACAAGATTATTTTTGGGTGCACCAACTGCCATTATTACCGACTAGAGTATGAGTTCCACGACTACTAAAGTTTGGGACCATAGATATGTCTCTATCCTAGTTTTACTAATTTTTGTGCATTAGGGAGATTGCATATTTTTTATGTTGGGGGTGGAGGTATGCCGATATTTGAGGGTTTTGATTCAGTATTTCTTTTTACTTAGATGATCTATCTAGTTATAACTGACATGTTTAGGAGTTTAATTTTTTTTTGTGCTATTTTCTGTTATTTCTATAGTTAAAAGAGTAATTAGAGAACATGGCATAGTCTGAATAAATAAGAGCATGCAGTCTCTATTTTTACTATATTTAAATTATACCACTCAATAATTTTTTTTGGTTTTTTGGCTATGTTGCGTGCTTACTGTGAAATGTGACCAATGTGGATATCATAATGGAATTAGGATTATGAACATGATAACTATAGCCTAGCTATGAATGAACCAAATGGACAATAATTATTTGTATATTACTGAGCCATGAATGTTGTGAGGTACTTACCTAGTCAGCGTGTGTGTGTGCAACCTAGAACTTCCTTGATTAGTCTTGACAATGTTGTAGGATAATTTGTTTGGAAAGGATCATAGGTTGTTTTTGAATTAGCCCATTATAAGCCTAAAATCCAGCCAAAATGAAATAATATCCATTGATCCTGAATTTGAGCCAAAATATACTATTTCTTTGAACTAGCTTATTCATCTTACCAAATAATTAAGAACACTTCTTTTTCCTTGGACCCTCATTTGACACTATGCACCTCAACTTAGAAAAATCATCTAAGTTGAGGGTGGCTATCATAGGGGTGCATGATAAAAATTTGTTTGTGGAAGGAGTTAGTAAATAAAAAAGGGATTCTGGTGTGGTCTAGTATGAAAAACAAATAAGAAAAAGAAAAAAGTTTATCAAAGGATGTTTGAACAAAAAAATTTAAAAAACAAAATTAAAAGAAAAGAAACAAGTTCGAAAAGTCAAAAAGGGAGAAGAGTAGAGAAAAAGGAAAGTGGAGCCCAAAGTAGTGTAGTTCCAATGAGGAATAGTCACTTGATCCATATGTAACATAACCATCCTCAAGCCTATATTAGAAGCTAATAAAGTCCTATAGTGATCCCAATTTAACTATCCCTTAAATAAGGTGCAGACTGTAGATAATAGGGGAAAGTCTGTCGTACATAACACACATTATTTTAACTTATTTGTGAGAGTGAGTACTTAGATTCAGTCCCCATCATGGTATCCATTATATATTTTAAGTTTTAGGGACTATTTTTATGTTTGGGCGTAGGGGTTGTATCATAAATTTTTCTTATTTGGGGTACTGTCATTGGTTTGCATGATAGATTTTCTATAGATAGTGTAATTCCATTACTTGGCCCCATTTGAACATGGTGAGTGTTTTGTGTGCACACAACAAATTTTAGTTTTGATAATATTTGAGGGGGTTGAACTTGTGTTTTGATTCATAAGTGTTAAATTTGGTTTATGACAAGTGCGGCTGCCCTAGGAATCTTAGGTTCCTCTTGGTTAAATGCAAGTTAGATTGTGTTTTAGTTTATTTCTATTTTGTTTTTCTGAGGACATGCAAATGTTCTAAGTTAATGGTGTGATATGTTGTGGACTTACAATACTTTTATGCTTAAATTAAAAAGAAATTGCTAGTTTAAATACATGTTTTTGTGGGTATGATGTGTATTTATGGTATTTGAAAGTCAAACTGGTATGGAGAAGCAAAGTGCAAGATCTCAGACTTAAAAGGCATCCGACGAGCTTAACCACAACCACTGGATATGACAACGGTTAAAACTTGCCATCGTGGAAGAACCTGACAAGGTGAAATACAAAGGTTATTATATGAGAGATCTCATGACCATACCATGATACCACACACTAGTCGTAAATATTGTGTGAGGTTATTCTATAAATAAAATATAAGAGGTATAATGTATGAGAAGATGCTCTGATCATAGGAGGAAACTATAAGGTCGTAAGGAGAATTATTCCAACAAAGATCAGAAAGATGAAAAAATTCATCCACCAGCCTATGAGCACTAAGGATGATCGTAGGATCTACCCATAATCGTACCTTCCTTCATCCGAAATGTTGACTCAACAAATTTCATTGTGTTTAGGATAGGTTTTATGTGTGTTTATAAGTAGTTCTATTAGGTCTTTTGTTTATTTTGCGTTCCCTTAGTATCTTTGAGACATATTATTGTTAATTTAAAGTATAAACATCAATTTTAAGGTTTTTAATTCAAAGTGAGATCTTTGGTTTTCATATTATTCTTGTAAGTTCATCATTATGTATTCTTCTTAGAATTATCATTATGTGCAGGAAATTATGAGCAGCTAAAAGCCATAACTAGGGTTGTGGGAACCATGAAGAATTAGCAAAGTAGTGTTAAAATTACTACATAATTCTCAAAAGGAGTTTTGCATGTATTGTTATTCTCTTTGATATTATTGATTTCTGACGGTGGCCAATGATAGAACTTACATTATCATTAAAATCAACAAAATATGGTGGATGGTAAAAGGGAATTAACATGAGACTTGGAGATATCAACCTCTGTTCTATTAACTTGAGAAAGTAAATGTGATAGTTAATATGGGATCAATGATAGGGGTTAGTAATCCAAACTAATAGGATGCTAATTTCAGATTGAGGATTGTCGTCTAATAGGGAATAAAGTTATTTAGATGAACATAACCTATTAATTTTGAATATTGTGCACCACACGAGAATACTAGTACAATGAGCTTACAGATCTATAATGTTATGAGAAACACTGTCTTAGTGCCTCTCTCACATTGATTACAAATACAACAACACAAATGAATTATTACTATTTGATGTTCTTAACTACCCCATTTGTAAGAAATTGCTTACTAATTATTTAGAAAGATATGTTGATAGATATTTTGACCTATTCCTCAAGGGACTTACCCCAACTTATCTAGATTCAATATTTAATCAATGACCACTTTATGCTTTAATTAGAGGTGCAATTTGGGTAACCTCAACTTTATTTTGGCATAAGTATACAAAGACTATAAAAGAAACATAACTTATATTATGTCTAGACAAGAACCCTCCATACCCTTAACTTCAATACAATACCAAAATATATGATGAAAACTCAACAAATCCCTATATCAACTTCGAGACCCCCAAAAGACATTGAGTATCCCGTATTTTATCGGAGAGATCTAGTAGGTGGAGTACCCAAACCTATGGCTTGAAACATAGAGTTACCTATGAGAGATGTCAGTACAAAATAATGTACTAAATATATGATGCATAAAGTAATCACAAGAAATTAAAACAAGATCTTAAATGAAATATGGTATGAATTTGTAGATAAGGATAAAAGACCATCTTTGCTTGTACTTGTTGAATCATGTACATTTCATTTTTATATTTGCTTTTATAGTCTTTATAAATTTATATGTATGGTGATATAATGTCCAGCTGACCAGTGGTCAAAGGATGACCCATGCTATTCATTTTAACCTCTGGGATATGATCCTCATATATATAGATAGATAGATAGATTGGGATTGGCCCAAGCTAGGTATAAACTCCTGAGAATTCACCCATAAATACATCAATTGGGATCTTCCATGATAGGTATTAACCACTAGGATGCCACCTATAAATAAATAAATTAGGATCAGCCCATGCTAGGATTTGTCCTTATGATGCCACCCATATATATATGTAAATTCACTTGTAGGATTAACCCATGCTAGACTCTTGGCCCCTGATATACCACCTATGATTATATAGATTCACTTTGCCATGTTCATTTAATTTTTGAGATTGTTCTTTTGGTGGTCGTGACTTTTTTTATCTTTAGTACTATGGACCAGTATTAAAGACAAGTGGATAAAATATTTTTGGCAATAACAATGACATAGGAAGAAAAATATAACTTCAATGTGATACATAGGACTCTATGACCTAGTGAACCTCATTAGTCATAACACATATTCATAAATAAGCCATGAAGATATGACAAGTGAAGACGTAAGGAAATGTAGTAAATGGAACATTAAAGTATATAAATAGTTAGCAAGTGATCGTAAATAGCATACAACTTTTTTGGAAAATTCATATGATCTTGCATAGCACATAACAATTATGGTAGATTAAAGTGTAGAAATTTAGACATCTAAAATGGGGGCATACGTGAATATCAAGTGGAGACATATAAATCCTTAAAAAAATAGGTAATGAGTGTGTAATAACCACTTTATAGGTCATGAAAAATGAAAGGATATATTTTAACCATGCAGTAGATTCAACTCTAGGACAAAACACATTTCAAGTAGGTCATATAAACTATAAAATTGAATGACACGGCCTACCCTGGGGCCTTGTCATAATGGGTATTCCAAGTCTGAGCAGGAGCGGAGACCATCCCCATTACCCAACCCAACCTCCAGCCGCCTGCCCTGAGTTGGCTGAATTTTTGAGCATGTAACAAAATAGTGTAACAGCTCACATAAAGACTCTTGAATGGATCACAATCGTGACCAACCCAACTGAGTCCAACTATCCCAAATCAATAATCCAACCATACCAAACCATACCATACAAATTCGATAAACCAGGCCATAACCAAGGACATTCCAAAACATAATATAATTAATCTCAAAATGAAATATGATGGAATAGTAAGAAATTATGTCCGATGATGCCAAACTCTCATCCTATTCCAATGCCAAGGCTGAAACATAGACTTATCCCACTCATTCCAACGAATAGAAGTACCACAAAGCCTTTAACAAAAAGAGTAATGAAAGCCGGTTGGGACATGCCCGCAACCATAGCCAAAATCAATGTCTAAAATAAAGTCAAAATGTCTATAAATATCTATAACATGAAATAATGCCTTACAAAAGGATGGAAGCTCACCACATCAGTCCAAATGCTGATCCCGAGACAATCACTATGTAGGATGAGTAAAATAGTCGGTTCCTTCATAGCATGGGTATATAGCCGCCAGTCGATGGGGTTAGCGAGTGACTGCTAGCATGATCTCAAGGTAATGATAAAATAATTCCATTTATAAAACCAAGTAAAATCATTCTTATGCACACAACCACACATATATATATATAACCACACCGGGAAAAGGGACCGGGTTTAGTATGCCTTTAAAAACTTTACCTGGGTTGTGTAGCTTTGCCATCCTAAACTACCCACGGGCTATATGGGTTCAGCTCCCCCTTTAGAAAGGGCCCCAGTAAGTGTAGTGGCATGACCAGGGAAGTATCCCGTGGGATGACTAGTACATCCCCCAAATAAACTATGACATCATGCACACGGTCACCAATACCAACTTCATATTGGAAAATATTAGTTTCTAGTTTTGGTACCCCCGAGACCTCCACCTTCCACGGCTTAGCTACACATCCTGTCATTATTGCCCAACCATTGTCCATTTATTAACAAAGGCCATTGATATTGGTATCGTCATACCAACCCTTACTTGCAAGTATCATCCATAGCCAACCATTTATAGGTTAAGGGGATTTTCAAGTGCCCTTCCATTTACCAATTTAAACCACTTGGGTGACTTACGTGTTCACCACAAGCATAACAAATTATCCATTTACCATTCCAAATAATTTAAATCATGTATAATTCTTTTACCAAGTTTTAAAACATGCAGGAGTTCCATTAAAAATAGTCAATGCAATGAACATATCTTTATAATTATTTTATCAAACATATTGGGGATATAATATGACCAAAACCAATTCCAATTACCATTAAATCATTCCCATGCAATACAATTATCTAAAAAAACTATTAATGCATGTAAAAGCATAATTAAAACCAAAGGAAACCATAACCAACCATTTAACTTTAAAACCCCCAAATCATATTTGAAATCCACAATCATACAATCAATGAAATCATGAAAACATTCTTAAAAATCATGTATTTAGTTAGAATTAACAATGAGGGAAGAGAACATGCCTTAAACCAAGATGATGACGGAAACAAATCACCAAGACAAGCCCCAAATTAATCCTCTAGTTAAAACCCTAGATCTTCTTACCCAAAAGCTTTTGAGAGAATTATGGTGTGTCTATGAAAAGTTTTTAAGTGTTAATGAGTAGAATAATAGGGTAAGGAACCTCCCAAGTAGGTTAGAAGTCATGGGACCCTACTAGGATAAGTGGACAAATATCCAGAATACCCCCACTTAAGTTGCACAAAAATCCCATCATAGGGGTACGACTGACCTACACGAGTTTTACCCTTCGATACGATCGGTAACCACGACTCGTAACCTATCCTCAACCCTTAAATCAAATACTATCCAGTATATGACTCATCCAACCAAGTTATGACCACAACATACGATCCGTATCCATGACCCGTATCCCTGGAAAAATAAAATACTAGGATGATTGAATACTATCTACCATACAAGTCCATGGTACAATTCATACCCTGACTCATTGCTTATAGTGAGCCACTCATATTAATATCCAACCGAAGTAACCAAGTCTAAGCTTAAGTTAAGGAACCAAATGATCTGTAACCACCAATACAATCCATACCCCTAAGTCGTATCCATTCAAGCAAACAAAATCTATCCCACCAACAAACATTAGTTATTATACGACATGATTATACCACTCCTACACCAACATACGGTTCATGCCAATGAGTCGTATAGGGTCCAGAGATCAGAATTCCAGAAAATTTTCTAAGGTCCAAAACTAGGGTGTTTCATTCTCCACCATTAGAAACATTCATCACCAAATGACGGACAAGGTAAGGGTAACCACTTACACAATTCATTTGCATTATCAAATATATTCCTAATTTTTAACAAACTTCGAAAACAAAGAGGCAAATATATTAATATTTCCTTTAGCATACTCTAAAAACAAAGATGTGTTGAAGACACATACCTTCTGCACGAATCCTAGACGTAAAAAAAAAGTGGATATTTGGACTTCATGTCCTCTTTTGCTTCCCATGTAGCTTATTCTACCTTATGGTTCCGCCAAAAAACCTTAACCGAACCCACATCTTTGGTCCACAACCAACGAATTTGCTTATCCAAGATCTCAATCAAAACTTCTTCATAAGATAGAGAACCTATGAGACCCAATCCTTCCAAAGAAACAACTGAGAAAAGATCAATAATACACTCCCTCAACATGGAAACATGAAAGACCGAATAAACCAAGCTCAAGCTAGAAGGAAAATCCAGCTCATAAGAAACATTATCAACTTTTTGCAAAATCTCATGAGGACCCACATACCAGGACTGAGCTCTTCCTTTTTGACAAACCGCACTACTTCCTTCATGAAAGATACCTTGAGGAAAACCTTATCCCTAACATCAAACTCTAAGTCTATCCGCCTAACATCCACATAGGACTTTTTGCAACTTTGGGCAGCCCTAAGACTATCCTAAATCACCTTCACCTTTTCCATAGCCTGTTAGAACAAATTGGGACCAAAAATGTCTGCTTCACCAAGATCAAACCAACCAGTAGGAGATCAATACCTCCTACCATACAATGACTTAATAGGGGCCATACCAATACTAGAAAGATAGTTATTTTTGTAAGAAAACTCCACCAAAGGTAGATTTTAAACCCAATTGCCACCATAATAAATCACACAGGCCGAAGCATATCCTCTAATGTCTAAATAGTTGTCTCTGTTTGCCCATCTATCTACGGGTGAAAAGCGGTACTCAGACTAACCTTGGTCCCCGACCTTCTCTAAAATGATAGCCAAAAGTGAGTCATAAACTTCATGCCACAATAAAAATAATCAAAATAGACACCCTATTCAACTTCACAATCTCCTGAAAATATAGTTCGCATAATCCTCCACCGAGAAGGTAGTCTGCATTGATAAAAAGTAAAGTGCGTAGACTTAGTCTTCCTATCCACGATGACCCAAATTGAATCATATTACTATCGAGACTGAGTAAGATCGATAACAAAGTCTATATTGATCACTTATCACTTCTATTCAAGAAAATCAATTTCTTGATACAACCCTCTTGGCCTTATGTGCTCAACCTTAACCTATTGACACACCATACACTTGGCCATAAAATTAGCCACATCTCTTTTCATGACATTCCACCAATAAATCTCCTTGAGATCATGATACATCTTTGTTGATACAGGATGAACAGCATAGTGTGACTCTTGCACGTTAGCCAAAATCCATTACCGCAAACTATCTACATCAAGAATACACTACCTTTTTTGTTACCGTAAAGTACCAACACCAAAAATCATAAACACTAATACCTTTTTCCCACCAACATCACTCTTGATGATCATCAAGATAGGATCTACCAATTTCTTATCCTTAATCTTTGCACTAAGGGACGATCAAACCACTTTATTTACCACCATGCTACTATCTTTGGAGTCCAAGAGGAGAACTCCAAGATTAGCCAAGCGGTGAATATCTGATAACGCTCAAACTACACGTCTCATATGAGAATATAACCGATCGTTATCAATATATAAATCGACTAGGTTGGGGTCAAATCCTACAGAGAATATGGTGTGAATGTGTGTTGTATGCAAGTTAATCAACTAATAGATAGTAGTTTCCAGTAAATTGGGGGTTATGAGAATTTAGAAAATATTTGTTGGTCACTTTAGTTTCAATGTTTGTAATCAAGAGTTCATGGAAAACAAGAATTATGTTCACTATGGGTTTTGGTACTTGACAGATGCTAATAGTGATTCAAGATTTTCATGATAGGTAGGAACAACAAATTGTCTTTATCAAAGTTATGCCTAAATGTCTCTCGACCTACTTAAGCATTTAATTACCTAATCCTTTCAGACTTAGAGAATTTATATTCACTGACCAGACTTCACCTCAGGCTAATTAACCTTGGTACAACGTCAATTATTAAATAGAAATTTGGTAGCTTCCAAGTCCCTGTCAATAATTCACTTCCTACTATAGTTGATTTCTTATTTCAAGTAAATCAAAGTAGGTGCTATTTATTGTTTGCAACTAATAGACAATAATAAAAACCTCAGAATTATCAAGGAGTCCTATTACCTTTAGAATCTTGAACACTTAGCAACTTACCAAGACCTAACCTATAGACCCCATAATTCGGATTAAAGGGATTTAGCCACTCATAATGTAATAATCCATACAACAAGTTGAATTCATAATTTGAAAAATAAACTTATAGCAAGCTGAAAGCAACGAGTGTTTCTCAGATTAGATCAAAGTAGAAATACCAAAATATTAAGGATAATCTCTTCAAAGTTAATTGTTTTGTTCAAGCCAAGAAACTAGAGAGAAAATAACAAAATACGTGCATTCCAAAATAGGTTCAGATTCCTTAGAAAACCCGAAACTATGCTTTAAATAATTCATCTTAATTATGGTAACAAAATCACAGAGTTCAGTGATCTTCTCGGATTAGGTGACGATATGCGTGATGCCTTATCAGGAGGCTGACGACTTATCATGGATGTCATTAGCTCCTCTTCAATTCTGACAATTTCTACTTAAGGCTGACGGTGAATCCTGATGGATTATCAAAACTTTGATGACATATCAGACAATGTTGTAACTTCTCCACCATATCTCTAATGTTCTGTCTAAGGCTGACGGTGACTCTGACGGCTTATCATAAGGATGACGGCTTATCACATATCATCGTCACTTCTTCCAACTGAATCCCATTCTCTATTTAAGGCTGACGATGAAGCTAATAACCTATTAGAGTGATGATGACTTATCAGGAATACGCCAGCCACAGTTCTCTTCTATTTTCTTCATATTTCAAATATTTTACTTCGATCATTGTTTGTTCTCTTGCATTTTGAATTTCACTGCAAAATCAAAGATAAAACAATCAAAAATGAAAAAATTTGCTTAAAACCTTGCAATTATTCTCAGTTAAAAGACTCAAATGTGTTAGCATCTGCTCACACATCAACACCCTCAACTTTAAATAATTTCTTTTCCTCAAGCAACTAAAACACAACCAAGAGAATACAAAGTACATTTGGCAGTCAATCATTTATATTATCTCAAAACCATCTTTACCTTTTCCAAGGTCAATCAATTCCAAATCAACTATTTATGCTACTGAAGAATAATCAATGTGATGCACATGAATCAAGATATGGAATCAAATCAGCAATAAAAACCATGCATGTATCAAGCTTACACTATCCAAATAAGTTAGAAACTAGTAACATAACTAGTGTGACCTCACTCTAAAGAAATCTCATTGCACTTATATCATAAATCACATATGTAACCATGGGTAAAATCACAAGACACTCACTCTTGGAATGAAGTTCCAATTAATGTATGCTAAATACCATAAGCTTTCCCTTGTTTTCATTACCAAGATCTTCCGACAGGTCAGCTAGGATCACTAAAGGTCTTCTCTTTGGCTTGTAATGTATGCTAGGGGCTAGTATTATACTCGATGATATTTAAAGTGACTAAGACTCTTTGATACTACACTAGATATTAGGGTTTTACTCATTAGCCTTTTCCACTCTTCTCTTTTCTTGATCACACTTATTCAGTATAGGTGCGGTTCTTTTCTACAATCACTTCTTTTTTTTCACAACTTTTCTTTTCTTTCTCTTTTCCACCGCAACCAGCTTTTTATTATTTTCTTTTACTCTACCTTTATTCATACTTATTTTACATCACGCACACCTATGATACCCACCCTCAACCTAGGCTATTTACCTAAGTCAAGGTGCACAGTGTCCAAGGAGGACCAGAGCTAAAATAGGTTCATTATGATATAAAAATAGGACGGTGATAGGTATCATAAAATAAATAGGCTATTCAGGCTCAAAATAGGGATCAAGGGATATTATGCAGACTGGGAAGGTCATTTAGGCTAAAGTGGGCTAATATCAAAATAGCCTATGATCCTTTCCAAACCCCTATCCTTCAACCTAGGTAAGACTAACTGGGAAAGTTTTGAATCCAACATACAAAGGGAACTAAGTAAAATCTCACACGCACATGGAACATAAGAATGTCACAAGTTACTACTTATCTGGTTCATGCAATTATTTAGCAATGGTTATCAAGTTACTAGAACTAATACCATACAAAGATGAACAGTGGCCACAATTAGATGAATATCACATAGTTAAAGAATTAGACAATTTGAGAGGTGTTCACAAAATAATAAAATTATGTTAACTACCTCAAGTACTTATATTTCTCCTAGTCAACTACAAAATATTACAACAACAACTCACCCTACACCCTCAATGTAATGCCCCACATATTTCTAATCCTGTGATTCATACTTGAGTACATGACTTACAATGAATATCCTAGTGATAGGATAGCTTATGATGCATTAAGAATGTTTATATGAGTCACTTAAGGTAATGCAAGCTAAGATTTTTTGAATCCATCAAGTTTTAGTATTTGATTGTTCAAGGATCATCTTTGAACGAGTATAACTTGATGTTAATGTGGTATTTTGTCTGATGTAGACCCACCAAATTGTAGAGAATTGAATTATCTTTCCAATGATACCAATTTTGCCTTAATCCAATACCCGAGCGAAAAGTTATGCCTATTTTTGTGAGAGACAGTAAGGATAGGCGATTGGTTAGGCGCCGCCTAACCCAAGCATAGGCGATTGGTTAGGCGCCGCCCAACCCAAGCATAGGAGATCACTTGGGCGCTGGCTAAGTAAATTCCAGGTGTTAAAAACACTCCGTCTTGAGTTATTTTAAAGGTAATTAAGTCTTTAAATACTCCTTACACGTCCCTAAACTTAACCCTACGAAATATATAGCTTCTAAACCTATTTCAACCCTATTTTAATCTCAAAGCTCATCATCCAAGAGAACTAAAAGAGAAAAACAACTAGGGTTGCATAATTAATCTTGAAGATTTTATTTCAAGGAAATTCCTCCGTCAATCATCAAGAATCTTCCTTCTAAGGTATGCGTGGTGGTCATCTATGGATTCAATTCGTTCATAGAGTTCAAGAATCAATCTTTAAAATACAAAAGCTTGGTTTATTGTGGTGATATGATCATACCCATATTGATGCTTGATGGTTTTCCTCTTTTTCATTATAAAGTATGATTTCTATATTGTTTGGTGTTGATGATCATGTTGTTGATATTGGGTGATTCCCAAGAGGGAATCTTTATATGTTTTTGTGAATTCATGATATCATATGAGTTGGAAACATGTAAATTTGGTTGTTCATGATGTATAATTTGATGAATTCACCTATGCTTAAGATGTGCATGTAAGGTGTTTGATAAAATGCCCAAGGAACTAGAAATCATGCAATATAGCTAAATTGTGACTAAGTGAAGGATTCATGATATGCCCTTACATTCCAATGACTTCCATGATTGATAATGTGCCTTGTAAATGTTGTTGGAAAACTCATGAACTATTCCTATGAGATTATGCTATGTTTACTTGAAATCCTACTTATGAACAAGATGTTTGATAACCATGCAATCAACATGAACTTCCATGCATAGTATGAGATCCTTACTTATGATATTATATATTATGGACTCTACTCTTATGATCAAGTCAGTCATGTGTGTCAGTTTCCTTCCATCGAGTCCTGGGGGTACTTGTACCCGAAAAATATAGTTGTGTGCCTAGATCCATGTCATGTTTCATGATATCCGAACTCAAGCTATGATTCCATAGACTTCAGTCAGTCATGTGACTTAGGAAAACCTCATGATCTTAGTTAGTGTCAGATATCAGTAACATTCCGCTAGTCAATGGAATTCAGTAAGATCAAGTTATACGCAGTCAGTTATTCATGTCTAGTCCCTCCATATGGGAGTAGAGGTTATCACCGATCGAACCCAAGGATGGGAACTCACCCGCCAGTTCAGGGTGTGATTCTTAGTAGCAATCCTTGTGTTCTAGAACTACGTAGCCAGCGTAGGTTGAGACATCTTAACCCATCAGCTTAGGGTTGATGAGGTGTCTAAACTAGTTCCCACCATTCTCATTGAGTACCCGCCAGATAAGGGTCACTCATAGCTGTCCTTACCAGTGGCGTGGTATTTACACCCCTCCAGTCGGGGCAGAGATTGGACCCCAGCTTAGCCATAACGGCATACATGGGGCATGTCGGTTAAACACTACCACCCACAGTTTCAGTAATAGTCTCAGTAAAAGAACTCAGATAGTTCTTCAAATTTTAGTATATATAGGACTGTCAGATACAGTCATCCATGTTATCAGTTTCAGTAACAGTCTCAGTAAAAGAACTTAGGGTGTTCTTCAGATTTCAGTATATACAGGACTGTCAGATACAGTCACCCATGTTATCAGTTTCAGTATCAGTCATGACAGCTATCTGCAATCCATGTATTAGCTTACAAGTTATGCTATCACGTATTCACGGTCCCAGTTTCTATATATGTGTGTTTGCACTCCCACATTCATATTAGTCAGTCAGTGTTGTTCATGGATGAATCCCTTTACGTTCAGCCTAACTTCCTCGTATACTCAGTACTCCAGTTTTACTAACGTATTTGCGCTATGGTGCTTTCTTTTCATGTTACACCATAGGTTCCGAGACACGAGCTCCAGCCCAGCAGTAGTGGCAGCATTCCAGTCACAGAGACACAGTGAGTCCTCATTGATTCAAGAACAATATGATTTGATTCATTTATCTATTTCTTTAGTTCAGTTTGATGGAGTTAGTTGGAAGCATGTTCCTTCAACTCCTTATTAAGACAGTTTAGAGGCTTCCAGATTTACTTTCAGATTTACGTTCAGATTTAGTTGTTTTGGGTATTTTCTCCTACATGATTGTATTTAGTTGAACCTTATGGTCTTACAATTCCATGTATTCTGCATTATTATATTATGATTTGCAGTATACAGGTACAAATATCAGTCATGGGTTATCTTGTGGTCCCTCGGGGTCATGAGCACCGTGTAGCATTCCGGTTCAGCAAATCGGGGTGTTACAAACTTGGTATCAGAGTCTAAGGTTCAATAGAGTCCTAGGAAGTTTGAAAGCCGCATCTAGTTGGGTATTGTACTTGGGTTTTTTGCCCACCACATTTATGTGCGGGAGGCTATAAGATGTTTTAGGAACAATCCCCTTTCTTCATTATCCAAATTTATGTGCGGGAGGCTATAAGATGTTTTAGGAACAGTCCCCTTTCTTCATTATTCATGTCATGCTTGTGAGCATAATCATAAGTTAAACTCTCAGTCTAATCCATTCTTCTCTTATTCCATACCATGGCCCAAAAGAGAAGAAACCAGCCAGCTCTTCAGCCCGAAGATCCTTTGGGCGAACATGTTTCCCATGCGGAGTTTAGAGCCGCATTTACCATACTTGCTCAGTCCATGGTTGCACAGAATGAATGGCCACCAGTCATTCTGTCCAATCCAGTGGCCACTCCTAAAGCAGCTAGGGTTTGGGACTTCACCCGGATGAACCCTCTATCTTTCCATAGGTATAAGTCTGATGAGGACCCTCAGGAGTTCATTGACCAAGTCCAGAAGGTCATTGACATCATTGGTGTTACGTATATTGAGAGTGTTGAGTTATACACCTACCAGTTACAGGATGTTGCTCATGATTGGTACAAACAGTGGAAGTCTGAGAGGTTAGATGATACAGGCCCTATCGAGAGGGAGAAATTTATCACAGCCTTCTTAAACAGATTCTTTCACTAAGAGCTGAGGGAAGCCAATGTTCTTGAGTTCATCAACCTCAGGCAAGGGAATATGATGGTTAGGGAGTATTCACTCAGATTTACTCAGCTGGCCAGGTATGCTCCTCATGTGGTTGCAGACAATAGAGCTAAGATGAGCAAGTTCGTGTCAGGGGTCAACGATAGCGTGGTAAATGAGTGTAGGTATGCGATGTTGATCGGTGATATGACCTTAGTAAGACTCATGACCCATGCCCAGCAAGTAGAAGAGCAGAAGTTTAAGGCTAGGGAGACGCAGAACAAGAGAGCAAGGTCAGGTAATTTCAACTTTGCTCACCCCAAGTCAGATGGAGGAAACCGTTCATAGTTTCGCTCCAAGTCAGTCGTTCCAGCTCCTTCCTCTGTCAGTGCTCTAGTTCCAAAGTTCAGAGACGGCAATAGAGACAAAGCTCCAGGCTCTAAATCTCAGGGCAGTGTTAGCAGTGCCCGAACGAATCCCCTTTGTCAGACTTGTGGTAAGAACCACAAGGGCATTTGCAGAGTCGGTAGTGATGTCTGTTTTGGTTGTGTCAAGCTAGGCCACAGGATTAGGGAGTGTCTGCATTCAAGTCTTCAGGGTTAGTGAAATCATTCTACTGCTCAGTCCAGTCGCCCGAACCAACAGGGTGCTATTTCCAGTGCTACCAGTGGGCAACGCCAAAATAGACTCTATGCTCTTCATTCCCAACAGGATCAGGAAAATTCTCCTGATGTTGTTACTGGTACGATATAGATTTTCCATGTTTATGTTTATGCTTTGCTAGACCCAGGTGCATCTTTGTCTTTTGTTACTCCATACATAGCAGACGATTTTGGAATTAGTCCTAAAGTCCTAGCAGAGCCCTTCTCAGTCTCTACCCAAGTGGGTAAAACCATCATAGCCCGACGGGTATACAGGAACTGCCCAGTTATGATATCTCAGAAATCCATGTCAGCAGATTTAGTGGAGTTAGAGATGACTGATTTTGATGTCATTCTCGGCATGGATTGGCTTCATTCCTGCTATGCCACAGTCGAATGTAGAAATAGAATAGTTCAATTTCAGTTCCCCAATGAACCCTTTCCTAGAGTGGAAGGGTAGCATTTTAGCGTTAAGGGGTCAACTTGTTTCCTACCTTCGGCCAAGGAAAATGATTTCTAAGGGGTGTGTGTATCATCTCGTGCATGTTAAAGATTGTAGTTCTGAATATCCCATCCTAGAAATAGTCCTTGTTGTTAATGAACACTCAGATATCTTTCCCAAAGATCTTCCAGGCATTCCTCCCGAAAAGGAAATAGACTTCGGCATAGACCTTCTTCCGGATACTCAACCTATTTCTATTCCGCCATACAAAATGGCACCAGCATAACTCAAAGAACTGAAAGATCAGTTGAAGGATCTCTTAGATAAGGGATTCATCAGATCCAGCATTTCCCCATGGGGTGCGCCAGTATTATTCGTGCATAAGAAAGATGGTTCTCTCAGGATGTGTATTGATTATCGTCAACTCAACAAGGTCACAGTCAAGAATAGATATCCTCTTCCCAGGATTGATGATCTATTCGACCAACTTCAAGGTGCCAGTTACTTCTGTAAGATAGACCTCAGATGAAGCTATCATCAGCTCAGAGTTAGAGAATATGACATTTCAAAGACAGCTTTCTGTACTCGGTATGGTCACTTTGAATTTTTAGTCATGTCATTTGGTCTTACCAATGCCCCAACAGCTTTTATGGATTTGATGAACCATGTTTTCAAGCAGTACTTGGACATGTTTTTCATAGTCTTTATAGATGATATTCTAGTCAATTCTCGTACAGAGCGTGATCATGCAGACCATCTCAGGATTGTTCTTCAAACTCTCAGGGATCACCAGTTATTCGCTAAGTTCAGCAAGTGCGAATTTTGGCTAAGATCAGTAGAATTCCATGGCCATATTGTTTTCGGTGATGGCATTAGAGTAGATCCTCAGAAAACTGAGGAAGTAAGGAACTGGCCCAGACTCGTATCTCCATCAGATATTAAGAGTTTCTTGGGTTGGCTGGCTATTACAGACGGTTTGTCGAGGGATTTGCATCTCCCATGTCCAGATTGACTCAGAAGAAGATTAAGTTTTAGTGGTTAGATTCATGCGAAAAGAGCTTTCAAGAGTTGAAGAATCGACTTACCTCCGCTCCAGTTCTAGCTATTCCAGATGGTTCAGACAGTTTTGTAGTCTATTGTGATGCATCCAGAGTGGGTTTAGGTTGTTTCCTCATGCAGCATGGTAAGGTTATAGCCTACGCCTCCAGACAGTTAAAGCCACATGAGAAGAATTATCCTACTAATGATCTTGAGTTAGCAGCGGTAGTTTTTGCCTAGAAGATTTGGAGGCATTATCTTTATGGAGTTTATGTAGATGTCTTCACAGACCATAAAAGCCTCCATTATGTCTTTTCCTAAAGAGATCTCAATATTTTCCAGAGAAGGTGGTTAGAGCTCTTGAAATATTACGACATGAGTGTTCTTTATCATCCAGGTAAGGTCAATATTATGGCCGACGCTCTCAGTCGACTCTCCATGGGTAGTATTTCTCATGTTGAGGATAGTAAGAAAAAAATGGCTCAGGAGATCCATCATCTTGCCAGATTAGGAGTTCACTTAGTCGATTCTTCAGAGAGTGGTGTAACTGTTCATAGTAGTTCAGAGTCATCTCTAGTTTCTGTGGTGAAGTGAAATAAGACATGGATCCTAGCCTTGTCAAGCTCAAGGAGTCAGTTTAGAATCAGAAAGTCAAGGTTTTCTCCCAAGGGGGAGAAGGTGTTCTTCATTGTCAGGGTCGCCTATGTGTTCTAGGTGTAGATGAATTGATGCAGCGAATTCTTGCAGAAGCGCATAGTGCGCGATACTCTATTCATCCAGGGGTCACTAAGATGTACCGCGACATGCGGGAGATCTATTGGTGGAGTGGGATGAAGAGAGATATTGCAGAGTTTGTGGCTAAGTGCTATGCATGTCAGCAGGTTAAGATAGAGCATCAGAAACCTAGTGGTTCCATGCAAGAGTTCACCATTCCTACTTGGAAGTGGGAAGAAGTTAACATGGACTTCATGATGGGTTTGCCTAGAACTCGTCATCATCATGATTCAGTCTGGGTCATTATAGATAGAATGACCAAGTTAGCTCATTTCCTTCATGTTCATACTTCTTATTCCGCCGAGGATTATGCCAAACTTTATATCAGGGAGTTAGTCAGATTAAACGGTGTTCCACTATCTATCATCTCATACAGATGTACCCAGTTCACATCTCATTTTTGGAAAGCATTCCAAAAGGGTCTCGGTACCCAAGTCTATCTCAGCACAACATTTCATCCTCAGACATATGGTCAAGCAGAGAGGACCATTCATACCCTTAAAGATATGCTAAGGGCGTGTGCAATTGACTTCAAGGGAAGTTGGGATGACCACTTGCCTTTGATTGAGTTTGTATACAATAATAGCTATCATTCTAGTATTCAAATGGCTCCATTTGAAGCTCTCTATAGTAGGAGATGTAGATCTCCGATTGGTTGGTTTGAAGTTAGTGGGGCCTCAGTCATAGGTCTTGACTTAGTATTCGATGCCATAGAGAAAGTTCAGTTGATCAGAGAGAGACTCCAGGCTGCTCAGAGCTGACAGAAATCCTATATAGATATTCGTAGAAAGGATCTCGAGTTCAAGGTCAATGACTATGTCTATCTTAAGATCTCTCCCATGAAGGGAGTAAAGAGGTTCAGCAAGAAAGGAAAACTCATTCCCCGGTATATCGGTCCCTTCAGAATTCTTTGTCGCTTCGGCAAGGTAGCTTATGAGTTTGAGTTGCCTTTAGATCTAGCCTCAGTCCATCCAGTATTCCATGTCTCTTTGCTAAAGAAGTGCATAGGTGACCCAGAAGTTGTTGTCCCTATTCAGAGCATCGACATTCAGAACAACCTCTCTTATGAAGAGATTCCAGTCAAAATCTTAGATTATCCGACTCGTAGATTGAGGAACAAAGAAGTCCTTCAAGTCAAGGTTCTTTGGCGAAATCAGTCTCATGAGGGAGCTACTTGGGAAGAAGAAACAGATATGCGTACCCAGTATCCTCACCTCTTCCCCGCCAATTCAGATCAAGCTAGAGGTAACAGTTCTCCTTAAGCTTATTAAGTTTCATGTTCATGTTTCCAGTATAAACTTGGTACCTATTAACCGTTTCATACTCAGTTATGCATTCATGTATCAGTTTTCCTTGCATCAGATATGCACGAGTTCAGTATGTTTAGCATGTCAGTCATGAGATCAAGTTTCAATTCTTCATGTTTAGTTCAGGTTCTATTGTCTTATATCCCTTCTCAGTAAATTCTCATTCGAGGATGAATGTTCCTAAGGGGGAGATATTGTAATACCCTGCATGTTTCTAATCCTATGATTCATACTTGAGTACATGACTTAAAATGAATATCCTAGTTATAGGATAGCTTATGATGCATTAAGCATGTTCATATGAGTGACTTAAGGTAATGCAAGCTAAGATTTTTTGAATCCATCAAGTTTTAGTATTTGATTTTGCAAGGGTCATCTTTGAACCAGTATAACTCAAGGTTAATGTGGTATTTTGGCTGATTTAGACTGACCAAGTTGTAGGGAATTGAATTATCTTTCAACCCATACCAATTTTGCCTTAATCCAATACCCGAACAAAAAGTTATACCCATTTTCGTGAGAGACAGTAAGCATAGGCGATTGGTTTGGCACCGCCTAACACAAGCATAGGCGATTGGTTAGGCGCCGCCCAAACCAAGCATAGGCGATCACTTGGGTGCCACCTAAGTAAATTCCTGGTGTCAAAAACACTCCTTCTTGAGTTATTTTAAAGGTAATTAAGTCTTTAAATACTCCTTACACGTCCCTAAACTTAACCCTACAAAATATATAGCTTCTAAACCTATTGCAACCCTATTTTCATCTCAAAGCTCATCATCTAAGAGAACTAAAGGAGAAAAACAACTAGGGTTGCATAATTAAGCTTGAAGATCCGATTTCAAGGAAATTCTTCCATCAATCATCAAGAATCTTCCTTCCAAGGTATGCATAGTGTTCATCTATGGATTCAATTCGTTCATAGAGTTCAAGAATCAACATTTAAAATACAAAAGCTTGGTTGATTATGGTGATATGATCATACCCATAGTGATTCTTAATTGTTTTCCTCTTTTTTGTTATAATGTATGATTTCTATATTGTTGGGTGTTGATGATCATGTTGTTGATATTAGGTGATTCCCAAGAGGGAATCTTTATATGTTTTTGTGAATTCATGATATCATATGAGTTGGAAACATGTAAATTTGTTTTTTCATGATGTATAATTTGATGAATTCACCTATTCCTAAGATGTGCATGTAAGGTGTTTGATAAAATGCCTAAGGAACTAGAAATCATGCAATATAGCTAAATTGTGACTAAGTGAAGGATTCATGATATGCCCTTACATTACAATGACTTCCATGATTGATATTGTGCCTTGTAAATGTTGTTGGAAAACTCATGAACTATTCTTATGAGATTATGCTATGTTTACTTGCAAATCCAACTTATGAACAAGATGTATGATAACCATGAAATCCACATGAACTTACATGCATAGTATGAGATCCCTAATTATGATATTATATATTATGGACTCTACTCTTATAATCAAGTCAGTCATGTGTGTTAGTTTCTTTCCATCGAGTCCTAGGGGTACTTGTACTTGAAAACTATAGCTTTGTGCCTAGATCCATGTCATGTTTCACGATATCCGAACTCAAGCTATGATTCCATAGACTTCAATCAGTCATGTGACTTACGAAAACCTCATGATCTTAGTCAGTTGTCAGATATAAGTAACATTCCGCCAGTCAATGAAATTCTGTAAGATCAAGTCATGTACAGTCAGTTATTCATTTCCAGTCCCTCCATATGGGAGTAGATGTTAGCACCGAGCGAACCCAAGGATGGGAACTCACCCACCAGTTCAGGGTGTGATTCTTAGTAGCAATCCTAGTGTTCCAGAACTACGTAGCCAGCGTAGGTTGAGACATCTTAACCCGTCATCTTTGGGTTGATGAGGTGTCTTAACCCATCAGTTTAGGTTTCCCACCGTTCTCATTGAGTACCCGCCAGATAAGGGTCACTCACAGTTGTCCTTACCAGTGGCGCGGTATTGACACCCCTCCAGTCGGGGTAGAGATTGGACCCCAGCTTAGCCATAACGGTATACATGGGGTATGTCGGTTAAACACTACCTCCCACAGTTTCAGTAACAGTCTCAGTAAAAAAACTCAGATAGTTCTTCAAATTTTAGTATATATAGGACTGCCAGATACAGTCATCCATGTTATCAGTTTCAGTAACAGTCTTAGTAAAAGAACTTAGGGTGTTCTTCAGATTTTAGTATATACAGGACTGTCAGATATAGTCGCCCATGTTATTAGTTTCAGTATCTGTCATGACAGTTATCAGCAAACCATGTATTATCTTACAAGTTATTATATCACGTATTCACGGTCCCAGTTTCTATATATGTGTTTTTGCACTCCCACGTTCATATTAGTCTGTCAGTGTTGTTCATGCATGAAGCCCTTTACGTTCAGCCTACCTTTCTATTATACTCAGTACTCCAGTTGTACTGACGCATTTGCGCTATGGTGCTTTCTTTTCAAGTTACACCATAGGTTCCGAGACACGAACTCCGACCCAACAGTAGTGGCAGCATTCCAGTCGTAGAGACACAGTGAGTCCTCATTGATTCGAGGATAATATGATTTGATTTATTTATCTATTTCTTCAGTTCAGTTTTATGGAGTTAGTTGGAGACATGTTCCTTCAACTCTTTATTCAGACAGTTTAGAGGCTTCCAGATTTACTTTCAGATTTACGTTCAGATTTTGTTGTTTTGGGTATTTTCACCCACATGATAGTATTCAGTTGAACCTTATGTCCTTACAGTTCCATGTATTCCGCATTATTATATTATGATTTGCAGTATACAGGTGCAGATATCAGTCATGGGTTACCTTGTAGTCCTTCGGGGTCATGAGCACCGTGTAGTATTCCGGTTCACCAAATCGGGGTGTTACACTCAACTTAAAATCAAAGAAAAACTGAACTAAGGGTTAGGGTATACCTGGAGTAGATCAAGCACGGGAATCATGGGTCCATGACCCTGCTACTATATCCTCAGCTGCCTTTTGTCCATTGAGATTCTCCCTCCTTTCTAATGTATCTGGCCAAACAGCTGTTGAAGTCCTACTCATTGAGGAACCTACGACTCTCTCTCAGATGGATTCCTCTCATTTCTTATTGTCAACTAAGGACTCAATCATCGCCTTCTTCGTCTCCTCTTTTTCAGCCTTCTTTCTCGCCTTCTTCTCTATTTTTCTTTGTTTATCACTGTCACGCCTTTCTCTCTTAGCCTTGCCTTTCTTATCACCCTTCTTTTTTTTTTCTTCAATGGTTTCTCTGTGAGATCAAGCAATGGGATTTTACCCTTAGACTCATCAATAGACGGATCTGCCGACACCATAAGTTGCTGTTACTGTAATACTCCAACATCTTCCTTCACCTTGTCCAGGTCATCTTTGAATTATGAAAGGTCTGATCCCGACATTTATCTTACCCATGTATTAAAATGATTTTCTAATTCATCAATTTGACCGGGCAAGGCTCGGAAGGGCTCCAGTGCTACCGTAATCCTCTTATCTACCGCAGGGGAAAATTGTTTGGCAAAAATTTACAGCTGAGCCTCGCACCTCTTTGCTTGTTTTGCCACTCTCCTGAAATTCATAGGGTTGAAGGAAAATTCTATAGTAGACACCACAATTAAAGGATTTATGTCATTTCTAGGCACTGAATCTGCTATTGCTGAGTAGGTCAGTGTTGCAGCCTCAGAATCCTACACCGCTACATTAGGTGTTGAGTTGGAACCTATAACTATTGGGTTTGTTTCACCCCCTACTCCTATATAAAGTATCATTCACGGTTTATTTTCATCATATCGAATGGGGTTGTGGGTCTTCTTGGAAAACAGTTCTTCGTCTAACCCTACAACCTCAGGTACATGGGCTGCCTTACATAACTTTGTAATTATACAAGGAAAAGGATATGTCGTATAGGGCCTTGAGACTCAAATTTTCATCTCCTCAGTAATGGTCTCCCCAAAGTTCAACTTGAGCTTAGCCACAAGAATTGCGACCAATATTGTTGAATCATCTCTAATGATGTTATCTCCCTCAGTAGGCATCAAATGGGTGTGCACTATACCCCACCAGAACCTTGCCTCTTGAGTTAGGGAGACCTTGATAATCTTTTCATTGGGGTTGGTCAGCCATTTAGGTTTCCCTTCAACTATGAATGAGGCTAACTAAGACCTTTGATAGAATGTAGGTGAAGTGGCCTGAGGAGTAAATTCTAGGCCATGAAGAAATCTGTTGATGGTTGTTTCTGAGAGATCCACCATCACACCCCATACTGGAACTTTATCCAACAAAGATTGATCCAGTGATTTCTCTCCTTCTTTTCACATTTTCTCTAATCGAGCCTGATAGTTTTCATAGAACGCCCAAACTAGTGTAGGGCAAAATGAGCTTCATCCTTTCGTGGTCCATCCCAAGTCATAGTCTCAAAATTTTTGCTCCACCTTAGGGTATTTGCTCAAACCGATAGTGATGATCCTATTTTTTTCAAAGATGGGCTTTTTAACGGTTCCTTTTTAGTTCTGAGAAGCCCATCATAGAAGATTTTTTGTGCCTTGGGTATTTTCCACCTAGCATTATCTTGAAAACTGGGGTTCTTGCATTTAACCAGAGTTCCCCAAATTGGAAACTCTTCATCATCCTGTTACTCAGTAGAAGGGGACTCAGATGATGGTCCCCAGATTCATATTGCTCAGACTCATGTTCCTCGAAATCAGGATGATCTGAATCATGCTCTTCAGATTTAGCATGTTCAGACTCTTGTTGCTTAGAGATCGTCTACTCAGAATCTATATGTTTAGATATTGTTAGATTAGTATAACTCTCTTCACTCTCCTCCACCTCAATTGGTGGAGGTGTTAAAGGCTTTTTTAGGATTTTCTTTTTCTTTTGCTTCCTAAGCAGTGGCTCTTCCCCATCATAATCGAAGCCCTCATCAAAGAGTCTTTGAGGTACACTTCCCTTAGTCTATTTCTTTGTAGATTTTGGGTTCTTTCCTTATGGTGCCATTATAATACCTGATAAGTGCCTTCAACTTGGTTACACGAGCAAGAGGAAGTAGATAAAACAAGAATTCTTGATTTTGACTTCAACCCACACTCACAAGGAAGGACACTTTCTTTTGTTTTAAATGGAAATACTTTAGAAAGGGAAGAAAATAAACTAAACATGGAATGAAATAAAACTTAAATAAAAGAAAGGAAATACGCGGGAAAGTGGAAAGATAAAGTTGTGGGCTGGGTCGGATCTTTTTAATTTGGCCCAAAATTTTAGCTACTCTTTTAGACTTTCTGATGACAAAGGCTGACGGATTATCACACTTTTGATAGCCTATCACGAATGTCGTCATCCTTAACAGAATATACCTCAGGATTGATTTCTCTAACGACGAATCTGACGGCTTATCACAATTATGACAGCCCATCAAATATGTCGTCAGGAATACTTAGATAGATACATATATTCCACCTTCTTTGAACTAGAACCTCACTACAAAAATAAATATTTTGCTGGAACATAAAAAATTTATGTTGCCTACCAATAGCGCCTGATTTAATGTAACGGTACGACTTTGTTATCTTGAGTACTCAGACTTCGTCAAGACAACCTGCTGATATCTTTTTACCATCTTCATAGAATACATCCATGATTGAGCAAACACTCATCTCCTTTTAATGGGTCATGGATGAGTATATTTTGAATCTTGTTTCTTTGTCATTGAGCTTGAACTTAAGCTCATTCAGCTCTATGTCCACTATCACTCACCCAGTTGCAAGGAATGGTCTACATAGGATGATGGGTACTTTGAAGTCCACCTTACAGTCTAGAACTACAAAATAAGCAGGCAGAATAAAGTCGGCCACTTTTACCAATACATCAGGTAATATTCCTACTGGCCACTTTACAGACCTATCCACCATCACCAACTGCATGTTTATCGAGGTAGAATCCTCCAAACCAAGATTCTTGTACATAGAAAGTGGCATTAGGTTTATACTGGCTCCCAAATCATATAGAGCTTCTATAAAATTTAGGGACCTAATAGTGCATGCGATGGTAAATGCTCCCGGGTCTGCCTTTTTCTACACTAAGACCTTATGGAGTTAGCACCACAATAATGGATATTTTCCTCCGGATCATGGCTAACCTTCCGTTTCTTCATGACAACGTCTTTCATGAACTTAGTATATCCTAGAATTTTTGCAAGTGCCTCCACCTAAGGAACATTTATTATTAACTACTTCAACATCGTCATGAACTTGCTAAACATTGTATCAACTATTTTTTGCAATCATTGAGGAAAGGGAGGTGGTGGTCTTAGGAGAGTTTTTACCGCTACCTCCTTCTCCTTCTCTTTCCCTTTTCTGAAGCATCATCAGAACCATCCAACTTCTCAGACTCTACTGGAATACCTTTTTCCGATTCATCATCAACTACCTCATCAATTACATTTTTTCCCGCAGAAAGGCCAAGTAATATCTTACCACTTCTAGTGGTAATCGCCATACATGATCCATAGTTTTGTGGATTCTGGACTGTATCACTAGGTAATGTTCCACTCTTCCTCTGATTCAGCGTTGCGAAGAGTTGGCTCATTTGCTGTTCCAGCTACTTGATCGAAGTGGAGTGCTAGTTTACTAATTTACTAATAAATTACAGATCGGTATTTATGGTAGTCACTCTTGAGTTGTTACCCTCCACTCCCTTTAAAAATTTATCCATCATGTCCTCCATGGACATCTTTTTAGAACTTATTATAGCAGCTTCATGATTTCTAGGCGGGACGTATAGCCCTCTCCTATCATTATTGCACCTCCAATTTCCCTGCTCCTTATTTTTATAACCAGGCTTATCATAATAATTCCGACCTTGATTTTCTTGGCTATTGCCTCAAAACCCCCCCTGATTATTAACATAGTTCGCCTCTTCTTCTGGATCTGCATCAACTCTGTCTTGAGATCCCACAACTTTCACTTTCTCAATCGTACCTAATAGCAAGTGCTTGGTTAGCAAGTCCATCTGCATTATTAGTTGCACCATGTCTTTATCACGCTCCTCGTCTCTCCTTCATTGTTCCGAAGTCATACCCACAGGAACAGTGGGGTTTGCTACCACAGATTCTCTGGTATGCCATGCCAGACTATGTTTGGTCATTCTCTCTAGCATTTATGAAGCCTATGGGACTCTAAGATCAACAAACGAACCACCGGCATCATTATCTATAATTGGTTTTATTACAGATTTAAGAGCCCTGTACAAAGTCTCCATCAAGTGTATGTCCGTCATATTGTAGTTCGGACACTGTGTCAGTTTCTTTTTTAATCTCTCCCAGGTTTTATGCAAGGCTTCAGTTGTGAGATGTCTACAGTTACTGATCTCTTCCCTTAATTGTACCCTCCTGGAAGGTGGAAAGAACCTTTCTAGGAAAGCTCCTTTCAGCTACCTCCAGTTGGTAATAGAATTGGGTGTCATCTCGTTAAGCAACAATGTTGCCTCCCCAGACAGAGACAACGGAAACAATCTTAAACGGATACCATTATAAACCACTTCTAGGTTATTAAAAGATTTACATATGGTGACAAAGGTTACCAGATGCAAGTTTGGGTTATCCCCAGGAAGGCCACCAAAAAACCCCTTCAGATTGAGGAGTTGAATCATAGTACTCATAATGTTGAATTTTTCCCCAGGTGCCAACGGTGGAGGAATAATTTCACCCATTGCACCTGCTTCATTCATTCCATCATCATCATCATTGAGATCATACTGGACCGGCTGTTAATCTTGCCTTCTTCGGAACGGACGGTTCCTGTTAGCATTACGCAGTACTGGTGCAGATACTTACTCTGCACTCCTTGGGTTACCAGGGTTTAGAAACTCCTCGTCTCCCAAAAATAAATCCTCAGGATTTGGATGTTGTACTTGTTGACCAACATTATGCACATTCACCTGAGCTCTAGTTAAGGCTGCTAACCTATTAGCCTCCTGCTGGTCTGTCATTCTTCAAATTCGTTGCGGTTCCGGATTAAATGGATATAATGGTTCTCCGGAACTTCTGGTTCATGTTATACACTACAAAGATCCTGCAATGAAAAAAACAACAAATAAATGTAAAACTAGGAAACTTGACTAACAGTCAATTAGCGCACACAAACTTTAATTTACAACCGTATTCCCCGGCAACGGCGCCATTTTTGATAATGCTCAAACTACACCTCTCATGTGAGAATTTAAGTAATCGTCTTCAACATATAACCCTCCTAGGTTGGGGTCGAATCCCACAGAGAATATGGTGTGAATCTGAGTTGTATGCGAGTTAATCAACTAATAGTTAGTAGTTTTCGGTAAATTGGGGGTTATGAGAATTTTGCAAATAATTGTTGGTCACTTTAGTTTAAGTTTTTGTAATCAAGAGTTTATGGAAAACTAGGATTATGTTCACTATGGATTTTGGTACTTGACAAATGCTAATAGTGATTCAAGATTCTCACGATAGGTAGTAACAACAAATTTTCTTTATCGAAGTTAAGCCTAAATGTCTCTCAACCGACTTAAGCATTTAATTACCTAATCCTCTTGGACTTAGGGAATTTATATTCACTGACCAGACTTCACCTCAGGTTAATTAACCTTATTACAATGCCAATTATTAAATGGAAGGTTGGTAGCTTCAAAGTCCCTGTCAATAATTCACTTTCTACTATAGTTGATTTCTTATCTCCAGCAAATCATAGCAGGTGCTATCTATTGTTTGCAACCAATAGACAATAATTAAAACCTCAAAATTATCAAGGAGTCCTATTACCTTTAGAATCTTGAACACTTAGAAACTTACCAAGACCTAACCCATAGATCCCATATTTCGGGTTAAAAAGATTTAGCCACTCATAATGTAATAATCGATACAACAAGTTGAATTCATAATTTGAAAGATGAACTTATAGCAAGATAAATAGCAACAAATGTTTCTCAGATTAGATCAAAGTAGAAATCCCAAAATATTGATGATAATCTCTTCAAAGTTAATTAGTTTTTTCAAGACAAGAGACACGAGAGAAAATAACAAAATACGTGTGTTCCCAAATAGGTTCAGAATCCTTAGAAAACCCTAAACTATGCTTTCAATACTTCAGCTTAATTATGGAAAAAAAATCACAAAGTTCATTATTCTTCTCGGATTAGGTGACAACATGCGTGACGCCTTATCAGGAAGCTGACGACTTATCGCGGATGTCATCAGCTCCTCTTTAATTTTGACAATTTATGCTTAAGGCTGACGATGAATCCTGACGTCTTATAAAAACTATGACGACATATCAGACAATATCGTCACTTCTCCACCATAGCTCCCATGTTCTGTGTAAGGCTAACGGCGACTCTGACGGCTTATCACATGTCGTCGTCACTTCTTCCAACTAAATCCCATTCTCTGTTTAAGGCTGACGATGAAGCTGATAACCTATCAGAGTGCTGATGACTTATCAGGAATGTCATCAGCCATACTTCTTTTCTTTTTGCTTCAGATTTCAACTCTTTTACTTCAATCATTGTTGGTTCTCTTGCCTTTTGACTTCCACAACAAAATCAAAGATAAAACAATCAAAAACGACAAAAGTTGCTTGAGACTTTGCAATTATTCTCAGTTAAAAGCCTCGAATGTGTTAGCATCTGCTCACACATCAATATCCTTCACCGATTTCCACTTCCCTTCCTCCATATGAGCCAAACTTCCCATGGATAACCTGATAAGAGCATTGACAACGACATTAGCCTTACGTGGGTAATAGTGAAGACTCATATCATAATACTTGAGAAGCTCAAGATATCTCTTCTACCTGAGATTAAGCTTATTCTGAGTGAACACATATTGTAGACTCTTATGATTAGAAAAGATATCCACGTGAACATCATACAAATAATGCTGTCATATTTTCAAAGCAAACACAACCGCCAACACCTCCCAATCATGAGTAGGAAATTCCTTTCATGTACCTTCAACTTCTTAGAAGCATAGGCAATCACATTCCTATACTGGATCATCACACAACCAAGCCCTACCCAAGATACATCACAATAAGCAACAAACCCATCATTGCCTTTCGGCAAAGTCAGAATTGGAGGCGAAGTTAACTTTTCCTTTAACTTCCCAAAACTCCCTTGATAAACATCTGACCAAGAAAACTTAACCTTCTTATGAGTTAACTTAGCCAAAGAAGCAGCTATCGACAAAAAGCTTTCCACAAACCGCCTGTAATACCAAACTAAACCTAAGAAGCTCCAAATGTCAGATGGTGTCATAGGTCTATGCCACCTCTTCACTATAAATAATATGACCCAAGAAAGTTACAACGTTCAACCAAAACTCACACTTAGATAGCTTGGAATACAACCATTGTTCTTTTAAGGTCTGCAACACCATACGGAGGTGATTAGCATCATCAACCTCACTCTTCAAATAAACCAGAATGTCATTAATAAACACAATAATGAAGAGATCCAAATACTGATGAAAACTCTGTTCATTAGATCTATAAATATTGCTGGAGAATTAGTCAATCAAAATGACATCACCAAGAACTCACAGTGCCCATACCGAGTATGAAATGTCACCTCAGGGATATCTACGTCTCTAATCTTTAACTGATGGTACCCAGATGAAAGAGCTATCTTATAAAAGATCTTAGCACCTTGCAACTGGTAAAACATATCATTTATCCTTAGTAGAGGATACTTGTTCTTGACTGTCACCTTGTTCAGCTACCTATAGTCAATGTACATCCAAATGGAACCATCATTATGCACAAACAACACTGGTGTACCCCAAGGAGATACACTAGAAAAAATCAACCCCTTATCCATAAGATCCTTACATTTCACCTTGAGTTCCCTTAACTAAGCTGGAGCCATTCTATATAGAGGAATAGAAATTGGACGAGCATCTGGAATTAGATCAATAACAAACTCTATTTACTTATTCGGAGGAACACCAAAAAGATCATCTGAAAAGACCTCTGGAAACTCATTAACCGTATGAACTGACAGAATAAAAGGACCTTCCAAGTTAGAATCTTTAACTCGGACCAAGTGATAATGACAACCTTTAGATATTAACCTCCGAGCTCTAAGATAAGAAATAAATCTCCCCCTAGGAGCTAAGGAAACACCCTTCCATTCTATAATCGGTTCACCAGGGAACCTAAAGATAACCCAACCAGTTTGACAATCCAAAGATGTGTAACAAGAGTGTAACCAGTACGTACTTAGAATATATCAAAATCCACTATATCCAACTCAAACAGATCCACCAATGTTTTATTTCCACCAAAAGATACCATACACCCCGTATAGACTCTCTTAGAAATAACCGAGTCACCTACTAGGGTAGAAATAGAAAAAAATCCAAAATAACTTTTGGATTAAACCAAAAGATACAACCATATAAGGAGTCACATAGAAGAGAGTAGAACCCATATTAAGTAAGAAATATACATCAGAAGAGAAAAGCTATAATGTACCTATAATGGCATCATGTGATGCCTCAAATTCTTGTTGGGATGCCAAAGCATACAACCTATTCCTACCAATACTAGAACCAGGATAAGGAGCAGTAACAGAAGCAGATGCGACACCACAGGTGTAGGAGTAGAAGATGAATCCATAAGAATCTTATTCTCCCCCATAGAAACCTTATTAATCGGGAAATCCCTAAGATGATAGCTTGTCTATCCATACTTAAAGAATTTTTCCTTTCCTTGATCGCAATAACCCCAATAAGGACGACCACATAACCGACAAGGAGGGTATAGCGAAACTAACTGACCTTCTCTTGCTGGAGATTGGGCACCCTACACAGAGAAATTGTCACCACCATAATGACGCTTGTTTCTCGACTTGTAAGGAGCACTAGCAGAAGAGTAGGAACCAAAACTTCCCCACTTCTTGTTTTTCTATTTTCCACCATCTTGACTACCTTGAGATTGAGTTCCCCCTGGTCAGAAAACCTACTTCTCTTACCCCGCCTATCTCTAAAATCCATATGTTTCATGTTATCATCCTCTACTTGTTGTTTATGAACAGTCAACATAGATGTATCTATATCCTTAATCAGAAAAGAAGTTTTGCTCTCAAAAATTAGATTTTGATTCAACCCAGAATCAAACTTCCTTATCCTTGTCCGTATGTCTACCACTTAATCAGGAGAATACCTTGACAATTGTTGAAACTTGAAGAAAAATTCCTTGACAGACAATTTCCCCTTCTTGAGGTTCACAAACTCTTCCATCTTTGTTTCCTTCAACTCTTGGGGAAAGAAACGATCCTGAAAAGCACTAGAGAAGGCATCCCGTAAGGATGACACCTCCACATCTCCTCTATCCCAATCCCACTCTTCATAACACTGATATGCAACCTATTTGAGCTGATAAGCTGTAAAGTTTACCCCCTCCATATTGGTAGCCTGCATCACCCAAAATATTTTCTCTATTTTATCCAAAAATCCTTGTGGATCCTCCTCCACCTTCACTCCAAAAAAAGTTAGAGGACCTATGTTCATAAATTGTCCAACCCTTGCGACCTTAGTAGACAAAGCACCAGACACATCCCACTCAGCCTGAGCAGCAACTAATTTAGCAATAGCATGAATAGACTGATGAAATTTTACATTAGTCACCTCACCTTAAGAAGGACTAGTAGAAACTAGTGGAACTCCATAGATATCATGGATAGGACCGTGAGATAGAAGATGAACCCCAAAAGTAGGATGCACCCTTTCAGTATTACCCCCGATGGGCTAGAAGAATTTTTTCGTATTCTAGATCTACAAGGCATGATCTGAAATATGAACAAACAAGGATTAGAGAAGATTCCAGGATTGAGACTCCAAACATGAAAATAGAACACTAAGAAAGTAGAACATTCCTAAATGCCTTGCAGCCTCCCCCTTATGAATGTGACGCACTACACACCCCTAAAAGAGACTCTAGTTGACACAACTTTGTGGACTCCTAATTGACCATGAACCTAGGCTCTTATACCAACATGACATGGACCACCCTGGGGTATTTTCGTAATGGGCATCCCAACTCTAACCACGGCGGGAGACCTCCCCCGTTACCCATCACAACCTTCAGTCACTTGCCCTGAGTTGGATGAATTTCTGAGAATGTAACAAAATAGTGTAATAGCTCACATAAAGACTCTAGGAATGGATCATAACCACGAGCAACCCAACCAAGTCCAACCATCCCATACTAATAATCCAACCATACCAAACAAGGGCAAAACATAATATAATAAATCCCAAATTGAAATATGATGGAACGGTGAGAAATTATGTCTGATGATGCCATTCTCCCAACCAATTCCAATGATAAGGATGACACCTATACCGATCCCACCTATTCTAACCCATAGAAGTACCACAAAGCCTCTAACCAAAAGAGTAATGAAATCCAATTGGGATATGCCCCCAACCATAGCCAAAACCAATGTCCAAAATAAAGTCAAAATATCTAGAAATTTCCATAACACGAAATAATACCTTCCAAAAGGACGGAAGCTCACCACTTCAGTACAATTTCTGATCCCAAGAAAATTACTATGTAGGAGGATTAGAATGGTTAGTTCCTATATAGTATGCGTATAAAACCATTAGTAGACGGGGTTAGCGAGTGACCACTAGCATAATCTCAAGGTAAGGATGAAATAATGCCATTTTTAAAACCAAGTAAAATCATCCATATGAACACAACCATACATATATATAACCATGCTATGAAAAGGGACCGAGTTTAGCATACCTTTAATACTTTTATCTAAGTTGTGTAGCTTTGTTGTACTAAACCACCCACGGGCTTTATGGGTTCAGCTCCCATGCTAAAAAGGCCCCAATAGAATAATAAGGTAAATAACCTCCCGAGTAGGTTAGAAGTCATGGGACCCTATTAAGATAAGTGGGTAAATATCCAGAATACCCCCAGTTAAGTTGTACCAAAATCCAGTCAAAGGGATACGAATGACCCACATGTGTCGTACCTTCCAATACAATTGGTATCCACCACTTGTAACCTGGCCTCAACCCTTGGTTCAAAAACTTTCCAGTATACAACTCATCCAGCCAAGTCGTAACCATATCATACGATCTGTATCTCTAGTAGAATAAAATACCAGGAAGATTGAATACTGACTACCATATGAGTCCCTGGTATGATTCATACCCTGGCATACGTCTCATAGTGAGCCATTCATATTCAGATTTAACCTAAGTAGCTAAGTCTAAGATTAAATTAAGGAACCAAATAATTTGTAACCACCTATACGACTCATACCCCTAAGTCCTATCCATTCCAGTAACCAAAATCCATCCCACCAACCAGTACTTGTTAGTATACGATTGGACCATACCACTCTTACCCCAACATACAACTCGTACCTATGAGTCATATTGGGTCCTGTGTTCAGAATTCTAGGAAATTTTCCAAGGTTCAGAAACTAGGATATTTTATTAAACAAGGAAGAGCTTTGTGGTAACATTATAGCCTAACACGATAGAAGTTATATCTAATAAAAGGAACATGTGAACATGTGATCTAATGAAGTATATGTCCAAATAGATAACTAGACCAATTTGATTATGTATGGTCTTATTGACTCATATACAGGATAGGAACACTTTTAATATGTGTAATCCAGGATCTTATTGACTCATATAAGAGAAATATATTTCACTTTATCACACTTTTAAGACCACAAAAAGTAGGGAAAAGGCCCATTTACTAAAGTGAGAATATACACCATTACAAAGTATCTTTTTCCATGAAAATCATCTAGAATACATACTTTGTTGGTAGGAAATTACAAAAGTTCTTGCCAAATAATTTGATGTAGAATATCCTTACATACTGATGTCACCTAAAACTATCCTCCAAAGAATTATGCTGCAATCGATGACAAATATAGTAACCAAACTAGGTTGGGGTCAATCCCACAGGAAAGATAATGGATATTTGCTTAACTTGATGTAGTTGATGAGTAGGGCACAAAAGTAAATGGGGGGTTTCAGAAGTAATTAGTAAATAGTAACCATTATTTGAGTTATAAAAATAGAAGATGAAGACTAGGACTGTGTTCCCCCTGGCTTCTTAACTTTTCAGGTTTCTTATGTTCAACCCACCTATTCGACTGCTCTACATGTAACGTTGACAAGTTTTTTGTTATAATCAGTTTTGTGAACGTGTTGATAATTATCACCCTTTACCTTGTGAGTCCTAGGGCGTTGCCTTATTGCTTCTTCTCTATGACTTTAATTCAACTCTCTCCTTTTGAGTCTCGAGTTGATTAGATTAAATGGCAGAATAGTAATGATGGAAGTGAATCTCAAATTACTATATTAATATTTTTTTCGTAATTACAAACTCCCTTGTGAGGATGTTTACAAATACAAGCTATCCCAAAGCTTCGGTAGTAGCTCTGAGGTCAATTTATACAATGAGGATTAAGAGACATGTAGTTTACTTCAGAATAGATAAATCTCCCACTTCATTTACATAGTTAATCAACCAGGGTTCTCATAATCCTAGTCAGGGAAATTAATTATTCATGATTGCACAATAATTCATGATAATCAATAAAGAAAGCATGAAATTTGTTGCACAATAATGAGATGAATAAAATCTGAAGTTTTCATTTGAATAAAAACCCAAAATCTCAAGAAAAAAGTATCAATAATTTAATGTAATGCTAAAGTATGAAAAATTTAGAAAAAAAATAAAAGATAAGCCCTAGGGTATTTATAGTATCTAATAAATTCTCAGAAATCCTAATAAAAATGGAAAAAGAAATGTTAAGTTGGCGCATGGTACGACTCGTTTAATCACTCGTATGCTCATCATATGAGTCCTACCATGACTTCTCGTATCCATTCCAGTGTTTTGTCTCCCAAGGATTTTTCTCTTTGTTCTTCTTATGACATCTGCTTATGAGTCGTATCTTGACCATACAACTTGTGGCCTTCACTTATATCCATATGGGACTTTTTTCTTTCTAAGCTTGTACACTAATCTGCTTATGGTTCTATCATACGAGTTGTACTCAGAATTTTGACTTATATACTACCGTGACTTCAACTTTGGATTGTAGCTTTAGACATTATTATGCTTATGTCTCCCAGTCATGACGCGTACCTTCATCTTACAACTCATATGACTGAGTCATATCCTTTCTTTACTTAGTATTTTGTATGGGTCTTCAATTTTATTGTGTTGACGAGTCATCCTACTAGTCATATGATGTTTTGATAACTTGTGAGGTGACTCATATCTTCATCAGACTGTCTTTTAAGGTTTTTTCTTCTATTTTCATCCAAACACTATTGTAAACCTATTTTACCTACAATAAACACAAAAGTGCATCATATCCACTAAAACAACCTAAGTACACGCATAAATTCATGGTTTTAAGCATCTAAAGTATCGTGTTTCCACTACACATCAACACCCTCAACTTAGACTTTTGCATGTCTTCAGGCAAACAAAAATCAAACTCTATCTCAAAACATAGAAATGATGCTTAAATAGGAAGATAATAAGCTACCTATGGCAATGATTCTGAACAAAATATTCAACCATGTTATTCCCCTCCTGATTTTAACTTTTCAAGACTCAAGCAATGTATAACAATTTAGCACACAGAGAAACAAAAAGGGATGTAATGTTGTCATTACATCAACATTATAAAATTGGGCATTGATAAGAATTACATTCACCAAACAATCTAGTGACCTAGCAACATAACCCAAGTGTGCTCACAGTCAAATAAATCCATTTCACACTCAGTATAGATCAATTAGTTTATTCAGGGATATAAAAAATGGCTCTCTTGTTCACAAAGAAGTATCACTGGTGTATACAAAATACCATAAGCTTTTCCCCTATGTTCTCTTCTTGAGTTTTTAAAAGTCAAGGTAGGATCGCTACATGACTTTATTCGGATTGTAACGTTGTCTTGGAGATGGTATAATATCCTTTTGGGATTTATTTAGTGACTATGCCTCCTTGACACTATGCTTTCTTTAGGGTCCACTTATCTTTTAGCTTATTCTTTAATTTTATTTCCTCCCTTATGTCTCCTTATTTATTTTCACATATTCAGATTGGGCCAGGTATAGTTTTCTGACTTTATTTTTGTTTTCTTTTTGTTTTTATTGTAATTTTTTTTATTTTTACCATACCTGTCCAAGTTTCAATTTTTTTTCTTCTACACAACTTTTCTTCATCCTTGTTTCCTCCTATTCACCCCCATAATATCCACCCTTAACTTAGGCAATTTGCCTGATTTGTGGTGCATATTATTCAAGGAAGACCGGGGCAAAAAAGGTTCATTGTAATGGAAACGAGAGGCTCAAATATTTGTATCAAAAGAATTCACTCATTTGGTTAGGACATTAAGGCTTGAGTGGACTTACAACAAAAAGAGCCTATGATCCTCTCCTACTTGACTATCCTCGACCTAGGTAAAAGCAACCGGGCACGTTCTAGATTTCTTAACACCGAGAACCCAGTAATACCTCACACACACTCGCATTAGGTTACATTGCTAAGTACTACTTATCCAATTATACAACTGTTACCATAATTGTTCTATCTCTAATCCTAATACCATTATCAGATTCGCAACAGTCACACACACATACACATATTACACAGTAAACAAAAATTTAGTAGGTATCATAACTTTTCAACACAATTCAATTGTAACACAAATACTTCAGCATAATCATTTCAAAACCATAATATTCATGTTTCTATAATCACAAATCAATTCAATTTAAAGTCTATTCAAAAATCGTAATTCATTAAAAATCAGTTGAAAATCATGAAATAATCAGTAAAAATAGTCTTCTACCATAGGTGTTGATTTTCTCCCTATTTAATACCTTTACCAAAACCAAACCTGTAAGTCATAATAGACTTTTAGCTACTTATATTTTCAGCTACTCCTAGATATTCGAATTTAGATATACCCCCACCCCCAACTGATAATACTTGCACTTTCTCAATCACGAGGTCCGAGATCACTGATCTATCATAAAACTCTAATACCATCTTCTTAATTTCATCCATTTTGGCTTTGATATCAAAAAGATTAGGCGTCTCCTCTCTACCCAAATATTGAGTAATCTTTGACTCAAAATTATCAAGTCTCTCTTGGAACCGTCTGTCCTGGCTCGCCATTTTTGCATCAACCTAGGGCATCACACCACCTCTATGTTATGGACCTTGACCTCCAATGTACTCATCCTGGTTATGTCCTCGGTGTACATATACTATGAAATTATAATTAAAAAATAAAACTTACTACGTGGCCTAGGTGGTACAGACTGTATTGGAGGAGAAGCAGTAGAAGTACCCACTTCATCTATCTGTGTAGTCTCTATCTGTCCATCTGTCTCCATAGCCTCATCAGTATCAATATGCTTGCTATGAAAGAACATATCATATAGTATATTGGCCACTCTCCTAGACTGTATGGCCATCGGGTTTGCTACATCTCTGATCAACCCAAGGTCGGTAGTATTGGTAGAATCAATAACGTAGTTCAACCCTGGGATCTCCTATACCACTGCATCTAAACAAAGCTACGTAATCATACACGGGTATTCCATCAATGACTTCTCCCCCTTATAACTCGGTTTCTCAACTCCTAAGCTAGAAATTATCAGACATCAAACTCATATTTTTCTATGAAGTCGTCTATCAAAGCAGCCCAAACCAAGCTCAACACATTATCTCTTATGGAGGGTATAATCTTGTGGCAAGCTAATGTCCACCACGCCTTGGCCTTGAACGTAAGGATATTATTTTTAAGTTTTTGGGAGACCACTCTGGGTCCTCTTACAACCCATATTACATTCTCATCGTTCGATGCTATTCTCTCAGTAATCTATCTAAGGAAACCCATCTTCTCCTCTAAACCCAGTTATTTTAGAGTAATTTTTCTCATCTTCTCCAGAAGATAGTCCATTTTCTTTGTGCTGATCGAAGCCTGATAGTCTGGTCCGTACAAGAATCTGCCAATAGACAAAGAAGAAATATCTACTCTCACTCCCCTAATAGTTAGTACCGGGACAGGATCACTACTTTACCATCATTGACTCTATGGATATTGTCTTTTTAATTCCCCCTTGTATGAAACATAAAATTTTCTTACTAGAACATCACTGTATTTTTTGAGCACTCTCGTTATCCACTCAAAACCATATTATTTAAAGCACTCCTCAAACCTAGGTAACTCCATCATCAAAGTAGTCATCAACTTCCTCTCCAAATACAACACCTATTTGATCTTCCTATTAAGGAGTCTGATCAAGCCATTATTATATGTCTCCTGCATATTGGGGTACCCCTATCATTCAATAAGGGGAATCAAAGTAGTGGTCATATCTAGTGGGGGGCCCTGTCTAGCTATTAGAGGAATGCCAAATTATTCCTTAACAACCCACTCTGAGCTTTCCTCCCCAGAACTAGATTCAACATCATCTTTGACATGTGAGGGTAGAGGTATATGAGAAAGTGAAATAGTCGGGTTCGTTCTCCTTGAACCCCAGGGAGGTATTTCCTCCAGAGATTCTATCTTATTTCCCTTATCACCCTTTTGTTCCTTTAGGTAAACCTTTCCCTTCTGTGTGCACTCGTTTAATTCAATGCTACTGGTGGAATACTAAGTGGCCTCAGAACTAGATAATTATGCTTTCTTGTTTCACATTTTGGCCAATTGTTTGGATGAGGATGCATTTTTAGGAGGCATTGTACCTTCAAATACACATTTATTAGTAAGTAAATAAATAAAAGAAATCAAAATAAAAAAGTAAGTTGTTAGTGTGCATCTACTATTTAAGGTATGAGTAGAGGGTACCAATCATATGGACTGGGTATGACTCATATGACCGAATCATATGATACTCAGTGTATTCATGGGTGTTCACTGGCTTGCTTATGAGTCCTTCTAACGAGTCATAAGCTAAGGTACGACACGTTACCAACACTCGTAAGCAAGTCAAAAACATAATTCAAAAATATAAATCCACCTAGGTCTGTACGACTACAGTGTACGAGTAATATAAGTTGGGTACGACTTGTATAGGTAAGTCGTACCCATACTAGAATTATAACTTAGTAAAGCTTCTATACTTTCAGTAGGTACGTGTCATGTTATGATTATTACTTGTGGGTACGAGTCATAAGATATTTTGTATCCCTTTCAACATAGAGGTTAAGCCTTAGAGCTAACTCCAAATAAGATTTCCTAATCTAACCTTAATAGTATGTAGCAATATCACACAAATTTGGCCAAAACAACACAAAATATCAACACCCAAAACCATGTCACCCCCAATTCCTATTTTCAACTTAAGCTCAAGAACTAGGGTTCCAAAATTCAACACATATGTAAATTGAACTCAAAGCATGTTTACCATAGAACATACGAGCAATATCAACTTCAAATAAAAAGAATTCATGTTTAATGACTTACTCGAGTAGTTAAAAATATTGGTCTCTTGAGTTTGTGGTTTCCTTCCCTAGATTTGTGCCCAATACGTGTAATATGAAGAATTTGAGCATGTTGGTATGTGATTCGAGGTGAATTCATTCCTAGGGAGATCAAAATTAAAAAAATAAATGTATTATGGGTTTAGAATTGATTTGGGTATCAGGTACCCATTACTGGGTGCTCTTTTTGTCTAATAAATTAATTGTTAGGCCGGGTTGACCCACAATCTTGACCTTGTAAGCTAGGGTATGAGTCATGTGTATGACTCATACCCAGGCTTATGAGTCATTTCTTCAACTCGTATAGACCTTGAACCTTACTTAGGTTCTGGAGTGGATACGACTCAATGTGATGGTTCGTACCTTGAGGGTACCACTGCTTTTGAGAATCATATCCATTACCAAAACTATTACCTGATTCTAAATTTTCTTCTAGGTCCTTATGAGTCATACCATCTAGATACGACTCGTGAAGAGTTCGATGACCTATTTACTTGAACTTTTCTGGATCTTTTCTGCAATTTTGAGTTCTGAACACTGAACAAACATATTACCCTATAAATAGATAAGTACAAAAACATGGGTTTCCTCCTAAACAGTGGTTGATTTAACATTACAGCATGACGTGGCTAATTTGGGTACTCAGATTTCACCAACAATCTTGTGGGTTGCCGCCTATGTAGCGCTTGATTTACTGTCTCGACATGACGTAATTACCTTGGTTACTTAGCCTTCACCAAGGTTTATCTCAAAAATCACATTTATTTCCATAGTATTACCCATACAGTGCTTGACTCTTTGACCATTAACCTTGAACAGAGCTTCACCATCCCTCTTCAATTCCAAAGAAACCATATGGAAACACTCTTAGTATAGTAAAGGGACCATACAATCTAGACTTCAACTTACCTAGAATCAAATGTAGCCTTGTGTTGTAAAGCAATACATGATAACATTTTTTGAAGACTCTTTTCTCAATTTTGCAATCATAATGTTGCTTAAACTTTTCCTTGTAAAGTGCAGAACTTTCATACGCCCCGAGTCGGAATTCATCCAGCTCATTCATATTATTCATCCTTGAATTGGCTGCATCTTGCCACTCAAAATTTAGCCTATTCAAAGCCCACATCATTTTTGGTTCAAGTTTAATAGGCAAGTGGCAAGCCTTACCATACACCAACTGATAAGGAGAAGAACCAACTGGGGTCTTGAATGCTTTACGGTAAGCCCATTATGCATCATCTAATTTCCGTGACCAATCAGTCCTATTGGCATTTCCTTTCTTCACCAAGATGGACTTTATTTTACTATTAGACACCTCAATATGTCCACTAGTCTACAGATGATAGGGTGTCGCCACCTTGTATTTCACTTTATGTTTCTCAAGCAGACTTTTGAATTAGCAATTACAAAAATATGACCCGCCATTACTAATAATAGCACGTGGGGTGCCAAATTGAAAAAATATGTCCTTTTTAAGAAATATAGTGACACTAAATGCTTTATTATTAGGGAGACAATCTACTTCCACCCATTTGCATACATAATCCATTGCCACAAGTGTATACTTAATGCCAAACGAACTCACAAAAGGACCCATGAAGTCTATACCCAATACATCTAAAAGTTCCAATTCTAAAATAGGACACATAGGAAGTTTATGGCATCTAGATATATTATCTTGAAGTTGATATTGAACACAAGAAGAATAAAAATCATGTGCATCTTTGTAGATTTTGAGCCAATAATACCCATATTGCAAGATTTTATGGGTTGCACGGGTTCCACAATGATGACCCCCAATTGGCGAAGAGTAACAAGACTCAAGTATACTCATTATCTTCACCTCAGGTATGAATCTACGAATATTACCATCCACAAAAATTCTGAATAAACAAGGTTCATCCCAGAAAAATTTCCTTACTCATTCATAAACTTCTTTCTCTATTGAAAGGAAAGATCTTTGGGGATTAGATCACTTGCTAGATAATTTGCATAGTATGAAAACCATG
Source organism: Capsicum pubescens (assembly GCA_030864215.1). NCBI lineage: Eukaryota > Viridiplantae > Streptophyta > Magnoliopsida > Solanales > Solanaceae > Capsicum > Capsicum pubescens. Next base: position 208,341,647 of record CM061545.1, read on the forward strand.
GAATTATATCTTAGGAAGCTTCCAAAGATTGTTCATCTAGAAAAATATCATCAATATCAATACCATTGTTAACATTTTGCATTGCTTCCTCCTCAAGCCTAGACAAATAAACAACAACTTGATACTTAGTGCCATTTCTGTCCTTGACCTCGAAGTCAAATTCTTTCAGCAATAGCTCCCACATAATCAATCTAGGTTTTGCATACCTTTTCACAATTAAGTACCACAATGTTGCATGATAAGTGTGCACAATCACCTTTTTCCCAATAAAATAAGATCTATGCTTTTCAATGGCAAAGACCACTGTCAACAACTCTTGTTTCATCACAGTGTAGTTATTTTGAGCAAGATTTAGTACCTTGCTTGAATAGTAGATGGGATAAAGGATCTTTTCTTTTCGTTGAACTAGTACAACCCCTAGGTCCTAACCACTCCCGTCACACATAATCTCAAAACTCAAGGACCAGTCTGGAGACACAATAATAGGAGTAGTCATCAACTTCTTTTTAAGACATTCAAACGCCTGCAGGCATGCTTCATTAAACTCAAATTTCACCTCTTTCACAAAAAGTATGCAAAGAGTGTTGGCAATCTTGGAAAAATCCTTAATGGATTGCCTATAAAACATGGCAAGTCTCAAAAATCTACGAACACCCTTCATAGAAATTGGCGAAGGTAATTTCTTGATAACTTTAATATTTACTCTATTTACCTAAATACCCCTTTTTGAAATTTTTGTCCAAGCACTATAGCTTCTTTGACCATAAAATGGTACTTTTTATAATTAAGTACCAAGCTGCATTCTTCACACCTTCTAAGAGCATTGGCCAAGTGTACTAAGCAGTTATCAAAAGAATCACCAACAACTAAAAATTCTGCCATAAACACTTCAATGGTATGTTCTACCATGTCACAGAAGATTGACATCATACTCCTCTGAAATGTGGGTGGAGCATTACACAAACCAAATGGCATGCGTCTGAATGCAAAAGTCCCATAAGGAAAAGTGAAGGTGGTCTTCTCTTGGTCTTTTGGTGTAATAGTTATTTGGTTATATCCTAAATACCTATCAAGAAAATAGTACCATTTTCTGCCTGCTAACCTGTCTAACATCTGGTCCATGAAGGGCATAGGACAATGGTCCTTCTGTGTCCATGCATTCAATTTTATATAATCCATGCATACTCTCCATCCTATGACTAGACTCATTGGCACTATCTTATTCCTCTCATTTGAAACAACTGTAATACCTCCTTTCTTTGGAACACATTATATGGGACTGACTCACTTACTATTGATAATAGGATACAATACACCAATATCCAACCACTTGATTTTATCTTTCTCGACCACCTTCTGTGTAGGAGGATTAAGTTGGTGTTGATGCTCTATACTTGGAATACAATCCCACTCAAATTGAATTTTATGAGTTCAATTACCAATAGCTGTAACGGATCAACCAATGGCCCTATTAAATCTTTGTAGAACAAATAAGAAAGCTTCTACTTCAGTATCCCCCAAGTCAGCTGCAATAATAATCAAAAAAGTGTTGTTGGCTCCAAAAATGCATGTCGCAAATGAGAAGAAAGAGCCTTAAACTTTAAGATCGGTGGCTCTTCAATGGATGGATGTGCAGGTGGAGTAGTTCTATTATTCAAATACAAATCAATATTCTTTGGTGAATAATTATAAGAACCACTCCCATAGAGAGAACATTCTATCTCATCATAGTCCTTAATACCATCACTATCAAAGTTCATGATCACTACTATTAGCGCTTCAACATTGAACCTTTCTTTAATAAGAACAATAATATCAGAACCATCATCCCAAATAGTAACTGAATCGACATCACAGAATGAATCTGCTTCATCATAATACACATTAATCATGGATACCACCCTTAACTCATCAAGATTCTTAATGGGCTTGCATTCATTGAATATTATGTGATCATTATTGAGTCTCAACATCAGATGGCCTAGATCCCAATTAATCAATATAGTTTTTGTAGCCAAGAATGGTCTTCCAAGAATAATCAGGACGTGAAAGTCCACTTCATAGTCCAATATAATAAAATCACAAGAAAAATAAAAAAAGCCACTTTCACCAATACATCATATAAAATACCAACTAGCTTTTTCACCATCTTGCCTGCCATCACTAATCTCATAGTGGTTGGTTTAGGTGATCCCAACACCAATTATTTAAACACGCCAAATGTCATGAGGTTGATGCTAGCACCCAAATCATATAGTGCACGAGAAAAAACAAAAGATCCAATGATGCATGGTATATTGAATGTACTAGGATCCTTTTTTTTTCTCCACCAATGATCTAGTAGCTACAACACTTCAATGAGGAATATTGTCGATTGTCTCATAACTGACTAACCTCTTCTTGGTGATTAGATACTTTATTGAATTTTACATATCCTGACATTTGATTCTATGCATTTACAAGTGGGATGTTGACTGACAGTTTGTTTAGCATTGACAAAACTTTTAATACTTACTATTTTTTTGTTTTTTTTTCATCCTTTGAGGAAAAAAAGGGTGAGGTCTTATAATGGGTCTCAGAACAGGCACCTCAAACTCATGTTTTCTTTTATCTTGCTTGCTATTTTTTTCTACATTAACAGGGTTATCATTATTCTTTTACTCATCTACAACCGATACAAGTAGGTCAATGGTGGTTTTTCCATTCCGAAAGGTAATGGCATGGAAGTGAACATCATTCTTTGGGTTTGTAACTGTCTTACTAGGAAGAGTGCCAGGATATATTTGATTCAATGTGGTCGACATCTATCCATACTTCTACTCCAATTGTTTGATTTCGGTAGCATATGAATGAATTTTCTAATTTAGCCCGGATAGATCTGCCTTAATCTCCTTATGACAGATCTTTTGACTTTCTTTTCCTTTTACCAGTTTTGACAAGATTGTCTCCATTCTAGATTCTAAATCACGGCTGCCTGGTGGAATTTATTTGCCACTTTTATCTTTGTAGTCATATTTCTGCCACCAATCACTATGTTTCTCTCTACTTCTATCTCTGTATCTATCATTATAATAGTTTCGACCTTGATTCCCTTGCCCCTGGGATAAAAAATCCCCCAACCTATGATCAAGATATTTTCAAAGTAGATGCCTAAGCAACAACTACATTTACTTTCTTAGCACCTAATATTGTGAATTATTTTGTAAGAAGCCTAATATCTATCTGAAGTTGAGAAACCTCTTGCGCTACCAATCCATATTTATTCCATAATCACCATTTGCTCTAATAGCATATGCACAAGAACCACATTTAGCATCTCTCATATTCCATCCTCTATTGGTCACTAAAATATCATCTAGTATCTCTTATGCATAATCCCACCGAAGACACATAAATGAACCTCATAAAATAGTGTTTACCATTTCTCTCAAATAGAAATTCAGTGATCTATAAAAGATTTCCAACAAATTTGACCCTCTAATTCTATGATTAAGTACCATGCTCAGCTTCATCTTTAATCTAAACCGCGCCTCATATAAGGATTCTCCAGGTAACTATCTAAAGTTAAAAATTTCATATTTCAACTGTAGCATCCTTATAGAAGGAAAAAATCTATGAAGAAATTGTTTGCGCAATTTATACTAAGAAGTGATTGAACCTCTCGAAAGTTCCCCTAACCATAATGCTTCTTCTCCAGTTAGAAAAAATAGGAACAATCTTAATCTCAAAGTTTCTTGGTCTACCCCTTGAATAGTATACAGTGTACAGATCCCAGTAAAGTTAGCAAGATGCAGATTTTTATCATCCGTTGCTGCTCCAGAAAACACAACCCCTTAGTTTTACTAATTGGATCATAGCACTAGTAATGTCAAACTTCACATTGGGGGTAGAGGTGGAGGAATAATCACTTCAGCATCAGCTAGTTCAATATATCCTATGTCCTTGTCGTCTTCCTCATATGGTTGCAAAGGCTGATATGTATGGATCATTGGAGCTCTGTCTCTCTAAACTATACCTTATTGTACAGGCACTTATATTGGCTTATCTAGCTCTCTTTGCTGAGCTAATCTAGCCTCTTAAGCTAATCTAGCCTCTTCAAATGCTCATCTCTCTTCCTCAGAAATAGCTATTAGTTGTTGCATCTATAAATCTATAAATCTACAACATTATGTAGATCAATTAGAGCATGCAGGAGTACCGAATTGGGATCCATAGGTGAAGGGTCTTGAAACCTCTCACGAATTTGTCCTAACATTCTTCTGGGTGTTTAAAGAATTCTCTCTAACTCTGGATAAAAAAAGAGTAAGGGATTAACTCTTCTCCTAGTGTTTTCCATACACCGTCATACATCAAATCAAAAATAAAAATAAAACCTGCAAACTAACTAAATTTAATCAATTAATTACACCATTTTCCGTGGTAATGAAGCCAAAATTTGATGTCGCCCAAAACTATCCTCCAAAGAAGTATGTTGCGGTCAATGACAAATATAGTAACCCAATTAGGTTGGGGTTGATCCCATAGGAAAGATATTGAATAGTTACTCAACTTAATGTAGTTCACAAGTAGTGCAGAAAAGTAGGGGGTTTCGAAAGTAATCAATAAATTGTAACCGAACATGAATGCTTTGAGTTGTAAATAATAGAATACGAACACTAAGATAGTTTTCCGTATGATCTCTTAACTTTGCAAGTTTCTCGTGTTCCACCAACATATTCGGCTGCTCTGCATGTAATGCCGACAAGCTTTGTATTATCAACAGTCATGTAAACGTATTGATAAATCTCACACTTTACCTTGTGAGCCTTAGGGCATCGCCTTATTTATCCTTGTCTATGACTTTAGTTTAACTCTTACCTTTTGAATCTCGAGTTGATTAGATGAGATGGCAGAATAGTAATAATTGAATTGAATCTCAAATTACTGTCTTAATCTTCTTTTTCCAATAATAAACTCCCTTATGATGATTTTTACGAATGCAGGCTATCCCCAAGCTTCTACGGTATCTCTGAGGTCAATTTATATGAAGAAGATTAAGATACATGTAGTTTACTTTAAAATAGCTGAATCTCCCACTTCCCTTACATGGTTAATCCACTAGGGTTTTGAAAACCCAAGTCTTAGAATTTAACCGCTCATGCTTGTACAATAATTCATGATTGTTAATAAAGAAATCATGTAATCAATTTCATAATAATGAGATGAATAAAATCTAAAGTCTTTAATTAAATAAAATCCAAAATCATACGAACAAAGTATCAATAATGTAAAGTAATGCAAAAGTATGTAAAAGTGTGGAATCAAATAAAAGATAAATCCTAAGGAATTTATAGTATCTAAAAAGATTCTCAGAAATCCTAATAAAAATAGAAAAGGAAAAGTTAAGTAGGCGCATAGTATGAATAACTCATCCACTCGTATACTCATACTACTAGTCATACCATGCCATCTTGTATCCATTCCAGTGTCTAGTCTCCCAAGTCTTAAACTCTTTATTCTTCTTATGACTTCTTCTTATGAGTTGTATCTTGAACATACAACTTGTGGCCTTCACTCGTATCCACCTAGGACTTCTTTATTCCTAATCTAGGACACTGGTCTGCTTACAGTTTGATCATATGAGTCATACTTACACTTCTAACTCATAACTTATAAGACTTCAACTTTGGATCGTAGTTTTAGCCACTGTTATGCTTACGACTACCAGCAACGACCCGTACGATCAACTTACGACTCATATAACTAAGTCGTATCTTTTCTTCACTTAGTATTTTGTATGGGTCTTTGATTCTGGTGTAGTTATGAGTAATCCTACGGGTCATATGATGTTTCGAAGACTCGTGAGGTTACTCGTATCTTGATCTGACTTTGTCTTTTTAGGTCTTTTTCTTCTATTTTTATCCCAACACTATTGTAGACCAATTTTACCGGTAATAAAATAAAAGTGCATCATATCCACTAAAACAACCTAAGTACATGCAAATATTTATGGTTTTAAGCATTTAAAGTGCCATGTTTCCATGACACCACATACCTTATTGTCAAACATGTCAGTTACAATGAATTAAGTATATCACTTTTGAATTATTAATTCAAAATAAAATAAGTGGTAAAGCTAGTATTAATAGCTAATCAAACAATTTAGGCTATTTGACTTCACCAAAATGGTATTCCGATAGTAAGCCCATAATCTGTCAAATAAGGTTGTTATTTTCTTCCTTTTTCTTCTAATCACATCTAATCCTCCGTAAAACTCCAGAAGATGCATAACACATATAAAGAAACATACAAAAGTGTGGCAGACAGAAAGCTCAACGACATAAAATTATGTGGTGTATCACCACAACCTATAATTTTTATGCCCTTTAATATCTACACAAGTTCAATAAAAATATAATCACATCCCTTATCATACTTAACACCAAACAATCCCTAAATATCCAATGTAATTAGAGAAATATGAATTCGTGGTTCACTATCACTATTTTATGAGTTTTGATTACCATCATGTTTGAAAATAAAAGGGAAACCCTTCCATGGCTGTCCCAACATTCATAAACTACCAGAATGTACTCTCCAATATTACACTATGTAAGAGAAACAATCCCCAACTCATCACCCCACACCAACTTGCTTAATCAATTCAAGCATAAGAGAGGGATAAAGTTTTAAGTAGCTTACCTTGTTAGACAGAAATACCACCTGATAAGACTTTGATTATTCAAGGTTTAGTTTGTGTTCTCAAAATTTTATTTAGAACAAGAAAAAAGATACTAAAACCAACACACCATACTCTTAGTAACTCAAGTTTAAAAAAGAATTTCCATGGCAGTAGCTTTACCTTACTTGGTAGAGATTTGTATTTCTCCTAACCTACACTTCTTCAAAAACATAAACCCTACTTCAACTTAGCTTTAATAGAAGGATGATATTCAAGAAAATTAAAGGTATTTGATGTCTACTATATGAAGCTAATAGAGAATAAAAGAGAAAACTCGAGAATTCTGATAGTTTATTCAAGTTATGAATGAGTTAATGAGTTGGTTTTTAACCTTTTGAATGGGAATCCTTTAGGCCGACTTTATTGGTTCATTTTGGGCCATAAATTTTCAAGTAGTTGATCCACCTACTATGCCATTTAACATGGCTTTTGTGGACTTAAACTTATTGGACCTTAGCTGCCTATTCTTTACCTTTTCTTCCAACAAATTTGGGCCAGAATTAATTCAAGTAGGTGATGCTCCTATTTGACCCTGTAACTTGTTTAAAGAGTATTATTAGGTGATGCAGCTACTTGGTTTATTAGAATAGTCAATAAGTTAATGTAGGTGATGCACCTACTTGTCACCTGTAAGCTTAATTTAAGGTAAGCAAAAAACTCTTGTTTTATTTTATTTTCAAATATCTTAACCCCTTTGCTTTAATTAAACACTTATTTATACTTTGACAATTTAAACCTTAAGGTAGAAAACTATCTATTTAATGACCCTTATATTGGATTTTAGAATTTTCTATATTTGACCATTTTACCCTTTTCATGGTTGTTTTATCTAATTTAAGAGTTATGGAGATAGTTGGCATAGTCCTAATGAGTTCGGAATTGTTATGTATGAAATTGTTGTTTTGAACTTCTTTAAAGAGATTAGTTTGACTTTGGTAAATTTATTTTGATTAGAGTATTGGATGATGATTCTGATAGTTCCATTAGCTCTGGAATGTGAATTTTGAGTTAGTGGCATATTTTGTTCGGGTCGCAGGACTTTATTTTGTGTTTCAACCCTTTATTTGAAAACTAATTAAATTGGGCTTAAAGGGATTTGGATGGTTAATTTTTTAAAAACTATCCCTTTTCGAATATTCAAAGTTGCTATTGAGTCTGGAACATCAAAAATACCCTAGTAGCATAGTTTGTTTTTATTTATAATATTTCAAATGAAATCCGAGGGTCTAATCAGAAACCTAGAAATTTTTATATGTTGCTAGTGTTGAGTATCAGTTGGCGAAGCCTCTTAACCATCTTATTGGATGCTAAAGAAGAAGACACTTTAACAGCCAAATTGTCGCTTTAGTATCTAGTCATATTAGCCTCAGTCGCTTAAGCTGACCACTTACTGCTTTAAAGGATGTCACTTAAGAGATAATGGATTTCTTTAGTTAAGGCCAAACTTATGTGTCTTGGTCTCTTCAGTGATGCCCTAGACTCTTAAGCGATTATTTTGCCACCTATGCAGCCATCACTAGAATAGTACATAAATAGTCTAATTTTGTAGTTTTCCTCCATTTTTATACCTCCAAGATTTAGGAAAGATGATTTCACTAGGGTTTGTTCATCATTTTTTTCTGGGTAACCTCTAAACTCATCTTTTCATTATTTTCTATTTATTTTATCTTCAAAACAACTTCAAATCCTTAATTTTATATATGAGTTTCAGGAGTTTTTCTAGTAAAGTTTAACAATATTTTTGTTTGATTTGAACTTCCATTTCAACTCAATTTCATATGGGTTTTTAAGTGTAAACTCCTATGACTTGGGAAATGTGTTTCTAAAATTAAAAATTACAATTTACCCTTGTATTATTGAAAATAATTTTTGAAGCAAATTTCGGACCCAAAATAAATATAGGTTATATGGATATTGTTGGACTCTTTTACACTTATTGATGTCATATTTGATTAGAATGGACACATTTGATATTGATATGAGGGATTCAAGCTTTTAGTTGAGGGTTTAGATGGTATTTGGGATTGTAGATCTTCTTTTAAGGCAAATTGAGGTGGACCTTAACTTTCTCTGAAGTGTTTATGTGTTGTATGTTTGTTTACTTGTTATTTCTAAATTGCTTTGGTTTGGATGTCCTGATTAGGTGAAATGGCAATCATCTCTGCGTGTACCAAAGTTCTTTGTTTGATTGTAGTAACATTATTGACTTTCGTAGTTAGTATTACTTCTTGTAAATATCCTTATAGTAAAATGTAGATATATAACTTAGTGATCTTGAATAATTTCTATTATATACCTATTTTAGAGATTTAATCTTGTTTAGTAGACTTTATTGTGATGATTCAGGCTTAGTAAGATTTAGTAAATAATTATGTTATTAATTTTAGTGATGGAATAGTCATGTTTTAGAGAATACTTAGAGTATACCGGAATTGTAATAGTGGATGAGACTTATTATATGGGAAAAACTAGATTTGGGTAGTTCGCGATATATTTGTTTTTTTGAATATTATTTATCATCGTGTGCTAGAGTGGGGGATTATGTGCATATTATTATTGATTTTTAAAGCATTTATCATCGCGATATATTTGTTTTTTTTAATATTATTTATCATCGTGTGCTAGAGTGGGGGCTTATGTGCATATTATTATTGATTTTTAAAGCATATATTGTGGTGATTTCACAGTTAGGGCTTGAGTTGATATTATTGGCTATGATTGTCCATTAAATTACAAAATTTATTTTTGGGAATTGAATTGCCTTTATCATATTGATGATACTCAAATGAGGGACTTTGAATGATATTATTGATGTCATGCATGACTATTTATACATGTGGTGTCGTATGATGGCTTAAATCAAGGAACATTTTCATATGGAGTTGATCTTCTGATCATTTATACTTGTATTCAATTGATTCATATCTTTATACATATTTGGTTGAGAGCATTATATCTGTAACACCCCGATTTTCTAAACCAGAATGCTACATGGTGCTTATGATATGACTGATATTTGTACCTGTACACTGCAATATATGACGTAATAATGCAGAAAAACATGAACAATAGGCCATAAGGTTCAACTGAATAAAATATCGGACAAACGTAATATCCATATGGGTTACAAATACCAAAAAACAACTAAAGTTTGAATCAAATCTGAACTAAATCTGAAAGCCTCTAAATACTGTCTGAGTAAGGAGTTGAAGGAATATGTCTCCAACTAACTCCATCTATCAAAACTAAACTAAAATAATTTATGAAATAAAATAATATCTTCCTCGAATAGATGAGGACTCACTGCAACTCTGCGATTGGAATGCTACTGTTGATCTGGAAAATGTGCCTCTGAACCTATGGTGTAACATAAGAGAAAACACCATACCAAAAATGTGTCAATACGTCTGAATATACTGAGTATACGAGTGAGGTAGGCTAAATGCAAAGGGTTATATGCATGAACAATGGTGACTAATATGAATATGAGAATACATACATGCATAAACAACTATAATAGAACTCGTGGTGATACTGACTACTGAGTATGAATACTGACGACATGACTTTACGGATACTGAGTTACTGAATACATGAATGACTATTTCTAACATCTCAAATTATGAAGAACTGGTCTGATTGACTGTGTCTAACAGTCCTGAGACTGAATACTGATAACATAAGCTATGACAACAGACATAACTGATTTAACTGTGATGATCGACAAGACCGATGTAATTGATACTGAGCAACTGTATTTAACAGTCTGAGTTCTGATGGAACTATTTGAGTTTTGTTTTATATGGAGTAACTAGATTTGAGATCAGTTCTATCTAGTGGGTGATCTTTAAATCTGATGATTCTGATACTGATTAACTATAGTTGAGATCAGTCCTGTCTAATGGGTGATCATGAAGTCTATTTATAATGATAAGGATTGACTGTCTCTAACAGTACTGAATCTGTACTACTGAACTGAGTTGACTGTATCTGACAGTCTTGAATCTATAACTGAAACTGTGGGATGTATTCATCTAACCGACGTTGCCCCATGCTAAGCTATCTAGGGTCCAATCTATTCCCTGACTGGAAGGGTGTCAGTACCGCGCCACCAGTAAAGAAAACTATTGTAGAGTCAGTCCTAATCTAGCGGGTGACTCCTGTGATTAGTCATATACATATAAATATGCTAACGAGTGACCCCTAAGTATGACATTCCTATGTAATGGGTGACATCTCGTACCTACGCTGGCTACGTAGTTCTGGAACTTAGGGATTGCTTCTAAGGATCTCTGTCCTTTATAGCGGTTGAGTCCCAATCCCTAGGCTCACTTGGTGATGAATCCTACTCCCATCTGAAAGACACTGAACTGGATAAATGAGCTAAACTGAATAATTGAACTTAACTAATTAGCTGAACTGATACTGATTAACTGAACTGATACTAGTGGTATTGTTTAGCGAAGCTACACTAAGTTTACTGAGTTCCCTTGACTGAAGTAACGTACTAAGTTCTAAATACTAACTGAGAGTACTAAAATTACTGAGATCTCTAGGAATACTGTTGTTATTGAGATCACTGAGATTACTGAGTATTGAGGTTACTGAACTACTAAGACTTCTGAGATTTGTGAGTTTTCCTGAGTCACATGACTAACTGAATTTTATAGATCATGGCTTGACTGAGAGTATAGTGATAACATGACATGGCACTTGGCACACAACTATATTATTTCGGGTAAAAGTAACCCCAGGACTCGATGGAAGGAAACTGACACACATGACTAACTTGATCATAAGAATAGAGTCCACAATTCACAATATCTTAAGTAGGGGATTTCATACTACACTTGGTTCTCAACATCTTATACATGGAAGGGGATGCACACAATATTTATATACTCACGTTGCTTCAATATCATGCTCATTCCATATCACAACAATAACACACAATAATAACGTAGAGTTCATGTGATCATAAAGAATAGAACATGGGCTTGTAATTTAAGCACTATTAAGTCATAAAAACATGGATTCTATCATTCTTGGCATTTTATCAAACACCTTACATGCATAACTTTTGGCATAGGTGTACTTATCAATTTAACAATCTTAATCCATCTAAAATTCATGGGTTTCAACTAACCTACTCACATGTTTCATGAAAAACACATCAAGATACAACCTTGAATCCAAACAACAATCATCAACATGAATATAATCATAACACAACAAGAAAATCACAATTTATAATTGAAAACATGATTATTTAGCTTCATGGAAGAAAGGGGACCATGGATGAACACTACGCATACCTTAAAGCTTGATCTTGAAAGAGATCTAAGTGTCTTGAAGGTTCTTGAAGAAATCGTTAGGATTTTTCTTGATTTTTCTTGACAAGGGTTTAACCTCTTTGGGAGAGAATGTTATTGTTATTGAGGAGATGATCTTGAGAGAAAACCCTAATCTTGTGGTTGAGAGTGTATGAGAGAGCTTTTTGAGATGTTTAACGAAAGAGAATGAAATATAATACGCTCCTTGAGGGTTATAAGTTGTGGGAAGTGAAGGAAAAGATAAAAATACCCTTGTAAAAACGTCCCTCAATTGCTGGAAAAAATAGCTGACGACATTTGTGACAAGCTGTCATACTGGTGATAGGTTGTCACGAATTGTCGGCAGAAAAAGGTGAAATCTTTGTTTTCTAGTTAAGGTTGACGACATTGGTGATAGGTCATCACGTGAGTGACGGATTGTAATAAAATATCATCGTTGGGGGTGAAAATCTGCCCAGGGATGACGACATTGGTGATAGGACGTCATGGGCATGATAGCTTATCACGAATATCGTCACTCAGTTTTCCAGCCTGACATGCCGGAGTAAAATGGGCATAACTCCTTGCTCCGATATCGGATTTAGGAAAAATTGTTATCGTTGAAAAGATAAATAAATTATATATCTTTTGGTAGGTTATGAGATAAAAAATTCATAGTATAACGAGATCTATGCTCATTCAAAGTTGACTATAGCAATATCCTTCCCAAGAATTCAATCGGTATGGAATGTTTTGATTCGTCTAATAGATGGGAGTTATTTGAAGACTTAATATACATGTAACTTTCTCATAAATCTATAAAAGAACCATGATGTACTATGCATGATCTTGAAACGTGGCACTAATAGTGGTTTGGATTTTAAGGGTATTACAATATCCTCATATCGTTCATACATTGTCATGAGATTTATTCCACTGAGATTTCTCCTATTCAAAAGAAAAAATAATATTTTCATAGAACCTTTGGTAAGATCATTTATCGGCAAGGTTGATAAAAAAAATTTATGAGATATTGTGGTAACCTTTATACGTAAACATTATCCTGAGAGATGGATTGAGATTATGGAAAGTATATGAATTGCGATCCCCATGGGTCCTATATTGGGAGAAATAAGGCTAGGTAGGTGTATACAAAAATTTATGAGATAACTTTGAAAAATTCATCATCATCATAACTACATTACATTGCCTTACCCTTCTTGGTATGGTTTTGTAAGACCCCACAAAATTCTAAGATTAATTTAGTCCTTTAAAGCTTGTTGGCGATCTTATTTCACAACCCTTATGACCATTAAATGTCAATATTTAATTTTTTTCATAATCAAGAATGTTAGTAGGCTTTCTTCGATAAGTTTCAGATTTTTTGAACAACGTTTGAAGCACGTTTGGGAGTCCAAACCAGTGTATTGATGCAATCTCAATGTGATGTGTCGTCTATTGCATCGATGAATATTTCCCCTCAGCTCTCAGTGCAATTTCCAATGAACTGATGCAGACTCAACATGGCATGTCGGTTTGCACGTCCCTAAGTCAGTTTTCATTCATTTAAAAGCCGCATCCTCAGGGGTATTTGGGTCATTTTTCCACGTCTATAAGCCCTCAAAACACGGGATTTATCCACTTTGGAGGAAAAATCCCTTCACTATTCTCAAAATTACACAAGAACAAAACTCTAGGGATTCTAATTTAAGGTTCAAGATTGAAGAACTCACCATCAACCTCCATTAATCCAAGTACCCAGGTATGTTAAGTGTTCATCCAAGGGTTCATTTAACCCTTGGATTCCAAGAAACCTTTTTTAAACTTCAAGTAGATTGATTTCATGATTTTCATGATTGGATTCAATTGTATTCATGATTATACTATTAATTGGGTTTCTAATCGATGTTTTATTACAAGTTTCATATGGAATTGATTATCATGTGAATTTATGTTGAAGCTATTGAATTTGTGAATTTAAGAATTGATGTTATGATACCTACATGTTGTTTAGTATCATGTGCATATTGGTGCTCCCCAAGTATTTGCTAAAGTGCTCATGTGAACTGAATGGGGAAAAATCATGACATGCTAGTATATGTGTAAACTTATGCCTTACAAGTGTTTGATAAAATGTCTCTATGGATAAGTTATGAACAAGTGCACAGTGTTATGATTTTCAAGTTTACTATATGCTTTACTTTTTATGCTATCGAGTCCTGGGAGTATTCAATACCCAAAAATTTAGCTATTTACCAAGAGCTATAGTAGTTACAGAATAATCTCAGTAGTGTTGCAAATATTAGTACTCAGTAATTTGTCTCCATCTCAATTTAGTATTTAGTTCAAAACTTAGTGAACTCAGTCAGTTAACCAGATTCAGTAATACTCCGTCAGTTAGCGAAACCCGGTGAACTCAGTTGAGTTTAGTTAGACAGTATGATCAGTAATAGTTCAGTCAATCCTAGTATGGACTATATATAAGTTTAGTGTCTATTTTGTTAAGAGTAGGATTCAGCACCGAACGAACCTAGGGATGGGGGAATTCCTGCCAGCATAGGGTTTGACCCTTAGTAGCAATCCCTGTATTACAGAACTATGTATCCAGCGTAGGTTGAGATATCTTCCTGCAAGACTAGGGTTGATACATCTCATACGATTTTTCCTAATAGCGAAAGTTAACGAAAGAGCTTTCTGTCAGAGAGGTCTAACTCATAAATTATCTTTACCTGTGGCACGGTACTGATACCCTTCCAACTGGGATTATAGGTTGGACCCCAATCTATATAAGAGAGGTATGTCGATTAGATGATTACCTCCCACAGTTTTAATTTTAGTTTCAGTCTTAGTAGAGAACTCAGTTAATTTCTACATAATCAGGATTGTCAGATACAGTCACCCAGCTCAATATAGAACTAAGTTCAGTTCTAAAGAATTAGGACTGTCAGAAACAGTCACCCAATTATCAATCAGGACTGTCAGAAATAGTCACTTAGATATCAGTATTATGGTATCAATAAACTTAGATATTAGTTAATCAGTATTCAGGACTTAGTAACCAGTGTTAATATGATCTTAATTATAGTTTATGTATTCATATATGTTCTCACATTCAGTTATGTTCATGTTACTCAGTTAGTTATTGTTTATGCACATGAACCCATGCATATCATCCTACCTCACTTAGCATACCAGTAGATTCAAAGTGTTGACGCATACCTTTCTTTTGTGCTATGATGTCTTATATCAATGGTTTAGACACGTGAGCTCCTGACTGTACTTAGAAACCCATCTTATCAGCAACAGACTTAGTGGTGAGTCCTCATAGTTTAAGGACAAAGTATTATTTTAGTATTTTAGTGCAGTTTTTAGCAGTTGGAGTTAGTTGAAGGCTTGTCCCATCAACTCCATAATTTAGACAGTTGGAGGCTTTCAGACTAGAGTATTTCAGACATGTGTTACAATATTGAGTTATCAGTATTCAGTATTGGTTTTCTGTTATAAACCTTATGGAATTTACAACCTTACATCCATATTTATTTTAGATAGGTTGATATTATAGTATTATTATTATATAGTGATCACAGCAGGTACCAGTCAAGGGTTAGCTGGAGGTCCTTCGGGGTCGCAAGTACCGTATAGCATTCGGGGAATAGATTCGAGGTGTTACAAACTTGTTATCAGAGACTAAGGTTATACAGAGTCCTAGAAAGTATGAAAGTTGCATCTAGTAGAGTCTTGTGCATGGGTTTGTAGTGCGCCACACTTATGGACATGAGGCTACGAGATGTTTTAGGAAAAGTTTCCCTTCTTTCAGTATTCATGTTGCATGAGTGAGCGTAATCTCAAATTAAACTCTCAGTCTAATCCTTTTCTCCTTTCTGTTTTCATAAAATTCCTCTAAAGATGAATGGAGGAAGAATAGGAAATCAGCCAACACCTCATCCTATCCATCCAGATCCTCTGGACGAGCATGTTCCCTACGTTAAATTTAGAGAAACTTTCACCACCTTAGCTCATTCTGTCGCAGCCAAGAATAAACTTCTAGTTGTCCTTCCAATGAACCTATTGGCCAATACTGCTGCAGCCAGGACTCAGGACTTCACCCGAATGAACCCTCCATCTTTTACCGAGTTGAAGTCAGATGAGGACCCACAGGAATTTCTTGATTAGGTGCAAAAAGTTACAGATATTATGGGGGTGATTGCTAGTGAAAGTGCTGAGTTAGCCGCATATAAGTTACAGGATATGTGTAACACCCCAAATCTAGTACCAAGAATGCAACACAGTGCTCATGACCCCAAAGGACCACAAGCTAACCCATGACTGATATCTGTACCTGTACACTACATAATATATGTATATAAATGTGGAAACATGAACTGAAAGGCCATAAGGTTCAATACTTAACATAGTATGAATAATAACAATTTCTGAATAAAGTGGTATCACAATACCAAAACAAAACTAAAATACTGAAGTCTGAATCTAGTCTGTAATCTAGTCTGAAAGCCTCTAACTGTCTAAAGTAAGGAGTGGAAAGAACATGTCTCCAACTAACTCACGACTACTGAAAGACAAACTAAAATACTGAATTAATTAAGTCGTAATCATGTCCTCAGAGAATGAGGAATCACTGTTAATTTTGACTGTGAAACTCTGAAATGCTACTGCTACTTTGAAACTCGTGCCTATGAACCTATGGCAAAAAATAAAGCACCATAGCACGAATGCATCAGTACGACCTAATGTACTGGATATGAGTGAGGTAGGCTAAAAGCAATGGGTTATATACATGAACAATGCTGACTGATATGAACGTGAGAATACATACAAGCATAAGTAATTGTAACTGAACTCGTGGTTATACTGACTACTGAGTCTGAATACTTACAACATGAGTTTACTGACACTAAGAACTAACTTACTGAATACTGAGGAATTGATACTGTATTTCAAAATACTAAGAGACTGATAATATATATATAGCTGATACATAAATGATTATTTCTGACAGTTATAATTATAAAGAACTAGTCTGATTGGCTATATCTGATAGTCCTAAATCTGTGTACTGATTACATATGGGTACTGATAGCTAACATGACTGATATAACTAATAACATGGGTGACTGTATCTGACAACCCTAAATTAAATGGAACTATCTGAGCTATGTACTGTATCTGAGTAGACTGTATCTGACAGTCCTGGAATCTGAAGACTATCTGAGTTTTTTTTACTGAGACTGGGTGACTGTAACTAACAGTCCTAAAATTTGTAACTGAAATTATGGGAAGTAGTTATTTAACCGACATGCCCCATATATGCCATTATAGCTAAGGTGGGGTCCAATCTCTGCCCTGACTGGAAGGGTGTCAATACCGCGCCACTGGTAAAGACAACTATGAGTGACCCTCATTATGCTGGATATGAAGTTATAGAGCGCAAGGATGATTTCTAAGAACCACACCCTCAAAATAACAGGTGAGTTCCCATCCTTAGTCTCACTCGGTGCTAACTCCTACTCCCATCTGAATAGACAGATCATGATTAACTGAACTATATATGGGCTGAGTTTACTGAGTTTCGTGACTAAAGGAATACTACTGATATCTGAAAACTTGACTGAGTTCATGAGATTACTGAGATTAATGGAAATATTGAGGTTACTGAGATTATTGAGTACTAAGATCACTGAGATTACTGAACTACTGAGATTACTTAGATTTCTTAGTTTTATTGAGTCACCTAATTGAGTGAGTTCAATGGATCATGTCTTGACTGAGGATATCGTGAAAACATGACTTGTCTCTAGGTACACAACTATAATTTTTGGTTAGAAGTACCCCCAGGACTCGATAGAAGGAAACTGATAATACTTGACATTCTTGAATACATGACCAATATCAGTAGTTCATACTAAAATAATTAGGGATAACTTATGTAGTACTTCATAATCATGATCTAGTACATAACATAGAATGCTTATAGAAACACTATGAATCTATTCTCCAATCATCATGTACATTCCATTAACACATATATTGCACAACAATGACATGTGAGCCCTTTGAACATAATAGACTAGCATGAATTTATCATATAGTTCACCCCTAAGTTATATTACATGATTTCTATCATTCTAGGCATTTTATCAAACACCTTACATACACAACTTTGGGAATAGGTATACTTATCAATTTAACAATATTAAGCCACCCAAGTTCATGGATTTCAACTAACATGCTCACATACTTCAAGAAAATAAATCAAAATACCATCTTGAAAAACAAATAACAACCATCAGTATGAACATAATCATACGACAAAAAGATAATCACAATTCATGATTTAAAACATTATTTTGGAGCTCCATGGATGAAAGGGATCCATGGATGAACACTAAGCATCTTGAAAGAGATCTACTGTTTCTTGAAGGTTCTTGAAGAAATCCTTAGGCTTGTTCTTGATTTTTCTTGACTAGGGTTTAAACCCTTTTGGGAAAGAATGTTCCTGTTCTTGAGAAGAATGAGAAAATAATGGGGTAATAGACTTCTCAGGACTTTAATACCATGTTTAGAGTGAGGAAAATAGACCAAAATACCTCTACGAAATCACTTCCCAGTTGCTGAAATTATCAGCTGACGACCAAGGCTGATAAGCCGTCAGATCTGTGATAGCCCGTCAGCCCAGGTCATTACATAGGATCTGAAATTTTTGGGTTTTTGTCTAAGACTGACGACATGGGCTAATAAGACGTCAGACTTGAGATAATTCATCAGCTCATGTCGTCACTCATTTGTCAGGCAGACATGCTGGAGTAAAATGGGTATAACTTTTTTCTCCGATATCAGATTTTGGTAAAATTGATATCATTTGAAAGATAATACAATTATATATATTTTCTTGGTCATGAAATCTAAAATTCATTGTATAACGAGAGATATGCTCATTTTAAGTTGACTATAGTAATATCCTTCCCATGAATTCAATCGGTATGGAATGTTTTGAATCATACGATAGCTGGGAGTTATTTGAAGACTTAATATACATCTAAATTACTCATAAAACTATAAAATAACCATGATGTACCATGCATAAGCTTGAAGAATGGCGATAATATTGTTTTGGATTTTTTTGGGGTATTACAATGTCTCCTCCTTGGGGATATTTGTCCTCGAATGAGACTGATTGAGAAGGAAGAAAAGATCAACTGAAGTACGTACAAGACATACACTACGAAAATATGATTTCATGACTGACATGACTGAGGAGTTGAATATAACATACTGAACATGCATATCTGATGCATGACTGAGTGCTCTAATGAACTAAGTTTATCATAACGAGAATGCATATCTGATGCATAATTACATGCCTGAACTGATATATAAATGCATGGCTGAATATGCAAGGGTACTTAGTACCAAGTCTGAAATGGGGATCAGAGCATGAACTGAATACCTAGTCTGTAATGGTAATTTGAACATGGAACTGAGTAAGTTCAAGAGAAACTATTATGTAAACTAAAATGTACCGATGACCCCATGATTATGATAGAAGTATGCATGAATTGGAGCCTAAGAACATGACTGTAACTAAGACATGACACAAAAATTGAATTTCATGAACTGAACTAAGCCCCTAAATGCATGGCTTACGACTGAGATTTGAACTTGAGGGTCAACTTATGAGTACCCCTTACTCCAAAATTGATTCATTATATAAATAAAGAATGGGATGTTTAAGTTATGAAAGTTTGGGGGTTCATAGTGTATCTCCCCCTTGGGATGCTATGTCCCTTGAAGAATTCTGACTTGTCTGAGATACTGAGGAAAACTGAGGTGGTGTGCAAGGAACCTACGAACTGAATCGTGATTGAATGTCTGAGATTTAAAACTGAGTCATGATACATGAACTGAACTGAGCTTGCACCTATATGGTTGGTTCATCTTAGAATGGTTGTAGTATTTCATGAATTTTGTTTAGGGCGCATAGCTGGGGACATGAAACCGAACTGTACGAATATATCTGTATAAGACAGCTGAGTAAAAAAATCATAACCTGATTGAGATTTGGTAATATGAGTTGAAGCCTATGAACATCATCTAAGATGAAGTAACTAAGCATCATGCACTGCAACTGAGACTACTGAAAGATTTATGAGGTGCTGAGCACAAATGCATAAACACACTAACTTATCTGATTAACTAAATAACTGATAGTTAAATACTGGGGATGTGAGACAGGTCTGTACATAGTCTAAATAACTGGACTGAGACTAAAGAGTATTTACATAGGAGGTAAGGACTAACTGAGTAACATGAGGTGACTGAGAATGGATTCATGAAGTCTGTATTATTTACGAATGTGAGACCAAGAATTCTACATGATTTGGAAACATTCCATAGATTGAGGTATTGAAATACCTATAACTAAGTAACTGGAAATTGTACGCTATGGTCAAGCAAGTCTGAAATTAAACTGAGTTTTATGATCTGATTACGGAACTGAAGCTGACACTATAACTAAGACTGTAACTGAGATTCTTATTAGAACTAAATGTTGGGTTCTGATAACTGAATGCTGATAACTGAGGTTTAGACTGATACTGAGGTACTGAATTCTAGAACTAAACATGATTACTGGGTACTAAATACTAAAACCATAACTGAGATAGCAACTGAGTTTTCATAGTACACGATGGGGACTGACATAAGTCAAGGATCCAAATATACATTCACACTCTGTACTTTCCCAACTCTTAAATACTACCTATTGCTAGTCATTCACTTGCACACTAACATGACATTCAAGCCTATCTTCATAACTACGCACTTCTGTACAATAAGCATTCAACAATCATATCTTAACATAATACATTTACTCTTTCCAATCTAAGTGACTGCTCATCACTACACTGTTTCCACAAAGAGAGCTTATCGAAGGGTTAAATCAGGAGGACCTAAAGCATAAATAGACACTAACTGAACTTGACACATGACTGAAACCTGAGGAATAGAATGTCAACAACATGGATTTACTAAAAAGGCTAAACCGAGGATATACATAACATAGTCTAAATTTATCTGATCAGTAGGGGCTTAGAATGAGTCATGGAGGCTGAGTATATTTGAAAAGAATGATATATGTACATGAGTCATGAACTGCATGACCTGATGTTGGAGTTTTTGTTTTCATGAGACATGATTCGTAATACTAAGTGAGCTAGAACTTCTTATGCGGGGAACTGGAAGTGCACAAGATTCTATGAAAAGCGTGTGAATATAATCTATGTTTATGGAACTGAGTTATGAAACATGTGTAGGCATTATGCTAACTGAAGTACAAAAATTGTACTGAGATAAGAATGGATCAAGAATCATCTCCCGTTACTGCTTTTTCTATTCATACTAGCACTACTACTGGAATTCTGAGATCCTGAATTGGTTACTTGATCTATCATCTCCCCCTTAACTTTAAGCCATCATCTTAAATCTGTGAACACTTTACTAAGTTCTGGATTGAACTGTAATCATAACCACATACTTACACTCTATTCGACACATGTTTACCTTACCAAACACATTATCTGCTACTATTTCCTCATATACTACTCATATCGCATTCCTAATTCACATCCATCTCTACATAATTAATTTAAAATCAATACTCTTAATTTCTTGCTTGCATTGTTCAATCCTACTGAATCACTTTGGTACAACTATCCCCATGAATACATAATCTATTCAATCTAGATAATATTATCCCAACTCTACTACTACCAAACTCCTAGGTTTATGCTCCTAACTCTAGGTCTATGCTATCATAGGATTCTGAGAAGGGATCTGATGGCATATCTAAATTTGGGTTCAAGAATGAGTTATCATATTCATGAATGAAAATTATATAACTTGGGAACAGAACTGGACTGATAGGATACTTTGAGTCTATGATCAGTCCCATAACGAACTGCAGGGACTGTCTGAGAAATCCCTATCTCTAGGACTTGAGCGTTACTGTTTCTGATACATTAAAAGAAAGGTGCAGTTGACATAAGTGGAGAGTGATGAGAATCTACATGAGTTTCTAAGAGGACCTTTCTATAGCATGATTTGAAATATGAAAAAATGGAAACTATTCCTAAAACATCTCATATCCTCCTACACATAAGTTTGTTGCACAACATACCCATGTACAAGACTCTACTAGATGCGGATTTCAGACTTCCTAGGATAGTTTTTAACCTTAGACTCTGGTACCAAGTTTGTAATGCCCTAAATCTGGTACCCGGAATGATACACGGTGCTCATGACCCTAAAGGACCACAAGCTAACCCATGAATGATATATGCACCTGTACACTGCATAATATATGTATATAAATGTGAAAACATGAACTGAAAGGCCATAAGGTTCGATACTTAACGTAATCTGAATAATAACAATGTCTGAATAAACTGGTATCACAATGCCAAAACAAAACTAAAATACTGAAATCTGAATCTAGTCTATAATCTAGTCTGAAAGCCTCTAACTGTCTAAAGTAGGGAGTGAAAGGAACATGTATCTAATTAACTCCCGACTACTAAAAGCTGAACTGAAATACTGAACTAATTAAGTAGTAATCATGTCCTCAGAGAATGATGTCTCACTTCTAATTTTGACTGCTTAAATCTTCAATGCTACTACTGCTCTGAAACTCATGCCTCTGAACCTATGGCATAAAATAAAAAACCATAGCGCGAATGCATCAGTACGACTTAATGTCCTGAGTATACGAGTGAGGTAGGCTAAATGCAAAGGGTTATATGCATGAACAATGTTGACTGATATGAACGTGAGAATGCATACATGCATAAGTAACTGTAATTGAACTCGTGGTAATACTGACTACTATTTCTGAATACTAAAAACATGAGTTTGCTGACACTGAGAACTGAGTCACTGAATAATAAGAAGTTGATACTGTATTACCAAATATTGAGGGACTGATAATATATATATTGTTGATACATGAATGACTGTTTCTGACAGTTCTAATTATGAAGAACTAGTCTTATTTACTGTATCTGACAGTTTTGAATCTGAGTATTGATAACATTTGGGTACTGATAGCTAACATGACTGATATAATTAATAATATGGGTGAATGTATTTCATATCCCTAAATTTGAAGGAACTATCTGAACTCTGTACTGTATCTGAGTGGAATGTATCTGACAATCCTGGAATTTGAAGAACTATTTGAGTTCTTTTACTGAGACTGGGTGACTGTATCTGATAGTCCTAAAATCTATAACTGAAACTGTGGGAAGTAGTTATTTAACCGACATGCCCCATAGATGACATTATAGCTAAGCTGGGGTCCAATCTCTGCCCTAACTGAAAGGGTTTCAATACCGTGCCACATGTAAAGAAAACTGTGAATGACCCTCATATAATAGGTTACTCCAATGAGAATAGTGGGAACCCTCATATAGCAGTCCAAGCCACATCATCTACCCTTATATAATAGGCTATGATGTTTCAACCTACGCTGGCTACGTAGTTCTAGAATGCAAGGATGATTTCTAAGAATCACACCCTCAAAATAATAGATGAGTTCCCATCCTTGGGCTCACTAGGTGCTAACTCCTACTCCCATCAGAATAGACTGATCATGATTAACTGAACTATACATGGGCTGAGCTTACTGTGTTTCATAACTGACAGAATACTACTGATATCTGTCAACTTGACTGAGTTCTTGAGATTACTGAGATTAATGAGAATACTGAGGTTAATGAGATTATTGAGTACTGAGATAACTGAGATTACTAAACTACTGAGATTTCAGAGTTTTCTTGAGTCACCTGACTGACTGAGTTTTATGGATCATGGATTCACTGAGGATATCATAAAAACATGACTTATCTCTAGGCATATGACTATATTTTTTGGGTACAAGTACCCCCAGGACTCGATAGAAGGAAACAGACAATACTTGACATTCTTAACTACATGACCAGCATCAATAGTTCATACTATAATAATTGGGGATAACTCATGTGGTACTTCATAATCATGATCTAGTACATAACATGGAATGCATATAGACACACTATGAATCCATTCTCCAATCATCATGTACATTCCATTAACACATAGATTGCACAACAATGACATGTGAGCCCTTTGAACATAATAGACTAGCATGAATTTATCATATAGTTCACCCCTAAGTTATATTACATGATTTCTATCATTCTAGGCATTTTATCAAACACCTTACATGAACAACTTTGGGAATAGGTATACTTATCAATTTAACAATATTAAGCCACCCAAGTTCATGAATTTCAACTAACATGCTCACATACTTCAAGAAAATAAATCAAAATACCATCTTGAAAAACAAATAACAACCATCAATATGAACATAATCATACGACAAAAAGATAATCACAATTCATGATTTAAAACATTATTTTGGAGCTCCATGGATGAAAGGGATCCATGTATGAACACTACACATACCTTAAAGATTGATATTGAAAGAGATCTCATGTTTCTTAAAGGTTTTTGAAGAAATCCTTAGGCTTGTTCTTGATTTTTGTTAACTAGGGTTTAACCCCTTTTGGGAGAGAATGTTCCTGTTCTTAAGGAGAATGAGAAAATAATGCGATAATATCCTTCTTTGGGATTTAATACCATGTTTATATTGAGGTAAAAATACCAAAATACCCCAATGAAATCACTTCCCAGTTGCTGAAATTATCAGCTAACGACCAAGGCTGATAAGCTGTCAGATTTGTGATAGCCCGTCAGCCCAGGTCGTCACCTGGGAGCTGGAATTTATGGGTTTCTGTCTTATCCTGATGACATGGGATGATAATCCATCATACTTGTGATAAGTCATCAACTAATGTCGTCACTTATTTTCCAGGCTGACATGCTAGAGTAAAATGGGTATAACTTTTTAGTCCTATATCGGATTTTTGAGAAATTGGTATAGTTGAAAAGTTAATTAAATTATATATCTGTTGGTAGTTAATTAGATCAAAAATTCATAGTATAAATAGATATATGATCATTTGAAGTTGACTATAGCAATATCCTCCCCAAGAATTCAATCGGTAAGGAATGTTTTGATTCGTCGGATAGATGGGAGTTATTTGAAGAATTAATGTACAACTAAATTACTTATAAAAATATAAAATAACCATGATTTACCATACATGATGTTGAATCATGGAGCTAATAGTGGTTTGGATTTATTTGGGGTATTATAATATGGCTCACTCATTGTTCAAATAGTGGAAAACAGAGAGAGTCACAGATGCAGGTCTCATAAAATGGGAAGAGTTTGCTATTAGTTTATTGGATAGGTTCTTCCCTCTAGAGTTGAGGGAAGCAAAGGTTTTAGAGTTTATTAATCTGAAGTAGGGCAATATAATAGTACAAGAGTATTCTCTCAAGTTTACTGAGCTAGGTAAATATGCCCCTCATGTAGTAGAAGATAGCAGATCTAATATGAGTAAATTTGTTTTGGGTATGTCTAACAGTGTGTTCAAGAATTTTAGGACCATAAAGATGATTAGGTAAATGGATATATCCAGGATTATGGTCTATGCTCAACATATAGAGCAGGCTAAGAATAGTCAGAAGGAGAGGGAGAACAAGAAAGCTTAAACAGGTAGCTTCAACTTCACTCAGCCTAATTCAGAGGGTTAGAATTGTTCTAAGTTCTATCATAAATCTTTAGTTCCAGCTCTGTCCTTAGATAGTGATCCAGTGCCAAAATTCAGAGATAGCAATAGAGATAGGGCATTAGGCCCTAAATCCCAGGGTAGTGTTAGCAGTGCCCAAACAAATCCTCTCTGCCAGAAGTGTGGCAGAAACTAGTAGGATGTCTGTAAAGCTGGAAGCAATGTATGTTTTGGATATGGAAATCCAGGCCAAAGGGTCAGATAGTTTCCTCAGATAGGTTCGTAGAGTCAGCATAGTCATCCCCCAGCTTAGTCCGATTGCTTGAATTAGTAGGGTACCACTTCCAGTGCCACCAATAGGAAACGTCCAAATAGACTTGATGAACTTTAGTCCCTATAGGATCAGGAAAGTTCTCCTGATGTGGTCACTGGTACGTTACAAGTTTATCATTTGCATATTTATGCTTTGCTAAATCTAGGAGTTTCATTGTCCTTTGTAACTCCTTATATAGTTGTTGACTTTGGAGTCATTCCTGAACTCCTAGTAGAGAATTTATTAGTCTCTACCCCAGTGGATAAATCTTTCATAGCCCGACGGGTATACCGGAACTATTCAGTCATGGTATCTCAAAAAGTCACTTCAGCAAACTTAGTAGAATTAGAGATGACAGATTTTGATGTCATTCTTGGCATATATTGACTTTATTAATTCTTTGCCTCAGTTGACTGCAGAAATAGAACTATCCAATTTTAATTTTTGATTGAACCTTTCCTAGAATAGAGGAGTTGTACCTCAGCACTTAGTGGTCAGATTGTTTATTACCTTAGGGCGAGAAAATTATATCTAGGGGTGTGTCTATCATCTTGATTGAGTTAAGGATTTTAGTTCTAATACTCCCAGTCTTGAGTCAGTTCCAGTAGCATGTGAATTCCCAGGTGTGTTTCCTGAAGATCTTCCCAAAATTCCTCCAGAGAGGGAAATTGACTTCGGAATAGACCTTCTTCGAGATACTCAACCCATATCTATTCTACCATACAGAATGGCTCCAGCAGTACTCAAATAATTAAAAGAGCAGTTGAATTATCTCCTAGAGAAGGGATTTATCAGACCTAGTTTATCCCTTTGGGGTGCACCAATTCTATTCATGTGTAAGAAAGACGGTTCTCTAAGAATGTATATAGACTACCATCAGTTGAATAAAGTCATGGTCAAGAACAAGTATCCACTTCCCAGAATCGATGACTTATTTGACCAACTTCAGGGCGCCAGCTACTTTTCTAAGATAGACCTCTGATCAATCTATCATTAACTTAGAGTCAGAGAATGTGAATTTGTAAAAACATTTTTTAGAACTTGCTATGGTCCCTTCGAATTCCTAGTCATGTCATTTGGTTTCACCAATGCCCTAGCAGCTTTCATGGACTTGATGAATCGTGTGTTCAAGCAGTACTTGGATATGTTTGTCATAGTCTTCATTGATAACATTCTTGTGTACTCCTATAGTGACCATGATCATACAGACCATCTCAGAATAGTGTTACATTCTCTCAGAAAGCATTAGTTGCTCGAAAAATTCATCAAGTGTGAATTTTGGCTAAGTTCAGTAGCTTTCCTTGGCCATATCATTTCCGGTGATGGCATTAGAGTTAATCCCTAAAAGACTAAAGCAGTGAGAAACTTTCCCAGACCTATCTCTCTATAAAATATCAGGAGTTTCTTGGGTTTGTCCTGCTATTACTGACGATTTATTGAGGGATTAATGTCTATTGCATCCTTTTTGTCTAGATTGACTGAGAAAAAAGTCAAATTGCAGTGGTCAGATTCTCATGAGTAGAGTTTACAGGAGTTGAAGACTCAACTCACTACAGCTCCAGTTTTAACTCTACCAGATGGTTTAGATGGGTTTGTGGTATATTGTGATGTCTCTAGAGTTGGTTTAGGGTATTCTTTGATGCAGAGAGGTAAGGTTATAGCCTATTCCTCTAGACATCTTAATCCTTATGAAAAGAACTATCCCACGTATGATCTTGAGTTAGAAGTTGTAGTATTTTCCTTAAAGATATGGAGGAACTATTTGTATGGGGTACATGTTGATGTCTTCACAAACCATAAAGGCCTCCAGTATGTATTCTCACAAAAAAACCTAAACCTCCATCAGAAAAGGTGGTTGGAGTTATTGTAACACTATGACATGAGTGTCCTATATTATTCGGGTAAGGCCAATATAGTGGCTGATCCTCTCAGTAGGATGTCTATGGGTAGTATTGCTCTTATGGAAGATGATAAGAAGAAGTTTGTTTAGGAAGTTCACTAGCTTGCCTGACTATGTGTCCGCTTAGTCGATTCAGCAGAAGGTAGTATATGGGTGTAGAATAGTTTAGAATTATCTCTGGTTTCCAAGGTAAAGAAAAAGCAAGAAAGAGATCCCAGTCTAGTTAAGTTGAAAGAGTCAGTTAGATATCAGAAAATAGAGGTTTTCTCCCAAGGGGGAGATGGTGTATTGCATTGCCAGGCTTGTCTATGTGTGCCAGGTGTAGATGACTTAAGGCAGTAGATTCTTGCAGAAGTGAATATTGCACGCTACTCTATTTATCCAGGGGCCATTAAGATGTACAGTGACTTTCGGGAAGTCTGTTGGTGGAGTGGGATAAAGAGAGATATTTCAGGGTTTGTTGGTAAATGCTTAAGATGTCAGCAGGTTAAGATTGAACATTAGATGCCTAGTGGTCTTATGCAGGAGTTCAGCATACCCACATGGAAATGGGAAAAAGTGAACATTAACTTTGTGATGGGTTTGCCCCGTACTCGTCATCGGCATGACTCAGTTTGTGTTATAGAAGACAAGATGATCAAGTCATCTAATTTTTTACCAGTCCATACCTCTTATTCAGCTACGGATTATGCCAAGATCTATGTTAGAGAATTGGTTAGAATGTATGGAGTTCCATTATCCATCTTCTCAGATAGAGGTACGTAGTTTACCTCTTATTTCTTAAAAGCCTTCCAAAAGGGTCTTAGTACCTATGTTCACCTCAGTACAACCTTCCACCCTTAGACAGATGGTTAAGTAGAAAGGACCATCTAGACTCTAGAACATATGCTAAGAGAATGTGTCATTGACTTTAAAGGCAATTGAGATGACCATTTTCCATTGATTGAGTTTTCGTATAATGAAAGTTACCATTCCAGTATTCGGATGGCTCCATTTGAGGTGCTCTATAGGAGGAGATGTAGATCTACCAATGGTTGTTTTGAAGTGGCTGAGTCTATAATGGTAGGTCCTGACTTGGTATTTGATACCTTAGAAAAAGTTTAGTTCATCAGGGAAAGGCTTAAGACAGCTCAAAGATGACAGAAATCGTATGCTGACATGTGTAGTAAGGATCTTGAGTTTGAGATTGGTAAATATGTGTATTTGGAAACCTCTCATATGAAAGGAGTAAAGAGGTTTGGAAATAAGTGGAAGCTCAGTCCTCGATATGTCGGTCCTTACTGAATTATCAGTCGTTTTGGAAAGGTAGCTTACGAGCTTGAGTTTCCTTAGTACTTAGCTTTAGTGCACCCAGTGTTTCATGTCTCCTTTCTAAACAAATGCATAGGTGACCCACCAGTTGTAGTCCCTATAGAGGTTATAGATGTTCAGAACAACCTCTCTTATAAGGAAATTCTAGTCGAAATCCTTGATTTTTAGATTCGCAGACTGAGGAACAAAGAAGTCCCTCTAGTCAAAGTTCGTTGGAGGAATCAGTCCATTGAGGTATCTTCTTGGGAAGTAGAAATAGATATACGAAGAAATTATCCTCACCTCTTCACCACAAACATAGACTCAGCTCAAGGTAACAATTATCCTTAAATTTACTAAGTTTCATGTTCAGATGTAGTTACCAACTTGGTATCAAGTAACGTTGCATACTCAGTCATGCATTCATGAATCAGTTTAGTCATTTCCTCATACATTAGATATGCATGTTATGTATACAAAATTAGCTTATCAGTAATATCAGTTACGAAATCATGCATCAGTTATGCATGTTCAGTATGATAATTTAGTATATCAGTAGTCTCAGCCATGAAATCATGCTTCAGTTGTGCATGTCCATTATGTTCTTTCAGTCTATCAGTTCTCCCATCTTTGTTAGTCTCATTTGAGGACGAATGTTCCTAAGGGGGAGATATTGTAAGACCCCATAAAATCCTAAGCTTAATTCAGTCCTTTAAAGCTTGTTAACGGGTCCCAAACTTGGAAAACTTTAGCTAAGTAATCATACTTAGAGTTATTTTAGCCTTCATAGTGGGTGATCATAATTTGCGACCCTTACAACCATTAATTGTTGATATTTAAGTTGCTTCATGATCAAGAATGTCAGTAGGTGTTCTCGGACGAGTTTCAAATTTTTCAAACGTCATTTGAAGCATGTTTGGTAGTCTAAACCTGTGTATCGACGTTATCTCGATGCGTCGTGTCGCCTATCACATCGATGAATATTTTCCCCCATCTCCAAGTACAATTTTCAATGAGCCGATGTGGACTCGATGAGGTGCATCATCCATCGCGTCGCGTCAGTCTACGCATTGTTAGGAAAATTTTTAGTGATTAGAAAGCCGATTCCTCAGGGGTATTTGGGTTATTTTCCCATGTTTATCAGTCCCCAAAACAAGAGATTTAGCAACTTTAGAGGCAAAATCCATTCACTATTCTCAAAATTTCTCAAGAACAAAGACCTAGGGCTTCTAATTCAAGGTTCAAGTTTCAAGAACTCACCATCAACCTTTATTAATTCAAGTACTCAAGTATGTGAAGTGTTCATCAAAGGATTCCTTTCACCCTTGGAGTCCAAGAAATTTTGTTTAAAATTCAAGTAGATTGATTTCATGATTTTCATTATTGGATTTTTGTGTATTCATGATTATAATGTTAATTGGATTTCTAATTCATGGTTTATTACAAGTTTCATATGGAATTGATAATCATGTGTGTAGTATCATGTGAATTTATGTTGAAGCCATTGAATTTGTAAATTTGTGAATTGATGTTATGATGCCTACATGTTGTTTAGTATTATGTGCATATTGGTGCTCCCCAAGTATTTGTTAAAGTGCTCATGTGAACTAAATGGGGAAAAATTAAGACATGCTAGTATATGTGTAATCTTATGCCTTACAATTGTTTGATAAAATGTCTCTATGGATGAGTTATGAACAAGTGCACAGTGTTACGATTTTCAAGTTTACTCTGTGCTTTACTTTTCATGCTATTGAGTCCTGGGGGTATTCAATACCCAAAAATTTAGTTG
Organism: Capsicum pubescens; assembly: GCA_030864215.1. Classification (NCBI taxonomy): domain Eukaryota; kingdom Viridiplantae; phylum Streptophyta; class Magnoliopsida; order Solanales; family Solanaceae; genus Capsicum; species Capsicum pubescens. Next base: position 208,372,666 of record CM061545.1, read on the forward strand.
TTTACCTAGAGCTATAGTAGTTACAGAACAGTCTCAGTAGCGTTGCAAGCAGTAGTACTCAGTAATCAGTTACTGTGTCAGTTCAGTATTCAGTTTAGAACTCAGTGAACTCAGTCTGTTAACCAGATTTAATAGTACTCCGTCAGTTCGCAGAACTCAGTTAACTTAGTTATGTTTGGTTAGAAAGTACGATCAGTAACAATTCAGTCAAGCCTAGTATAGACTAGAAATCAGTTCAGTGTCTAATCAGTTGGGAGTCGGATTCAGCACCGAGCAAACCCAGGGATCGGGGCATTCCTGCCAGCATATGATTTCACCCTTAGTTATAATTCCTGCATTACAGAACTACGTAGCCAGCGTAGGTTGAGATATCTTCCTCCCAGACTAGGGTTGAACATCTCATATGAGTTTTCTTACCTGCGAGGGTTGACAAAAAATCTTCCTGTCAGAGAGAGTTAAGTCACAACTTGCTTTTACCCATGGCACGGTAGTGACACCCTTCCAACTGGGGTTACAAGTTTGACACCAATCCATTCAGAGAGGGGTATGTTGGTTATATAATTACCTCCCACTGTTTCAGTTTCAATTTCAGTCTCAGTATAGAACTCAGTTCAGTTCTACAAAATCAGGACTGTCAGATACAGTCACCTCAGCTTACTATAAAACTCAGTTCAGTTCTAAAGAATCCATACTATCAGACACAGTCACCTAGTTATCAATCAGGACTATCAGAAAGAGTCACTCAGTTACCAAAATTATAGTATCAGTAAACTCCGATATCAATTAATTAGTATTCAGAACTCAGTAACTAGTGTTACCATGATCTCGGTTACAATTTATGTATTCATGTATTTTCTCTCATTCAGTTATGTTCATGTTACTCAGTTAGTTATTGTTCATACACATGAACCCATGCATATCATCCTACCTCACTTAGAATACTAGTATATTCAAAGTGCTGACGCATACCTTTCTTTTGTGTTATGATGTATTATATCATAGGTTCAGACTCATGGGCTCCAAACGTAGTTAGCATCCCAGACTATCAGCAACAACTTAGTGGTGAGTCCTCATAGTTTGAGGACAGAGTATTATTTCAGTATTTCAGTGTAGTTTTTAGTAGTCGGAGTTTGTTGGGGGCTTATCCTATCAACTCCATAATTCAGACAGTTAGAGTCTTTCAGACTAGAGTATTTCAGACATGTGTTTTAGTATTTAGTTATCAGTATTCAATATTGGTTTTTAGTTATGAACCTTATTGCATTTACAGCCTCACTTCTGCATTTATTTCAGACAGTTTTCTATTACAATATTATTATTATACAGTGCTCACAACAGGTATCAGTCATGGGTTAGATGGTAGTACTTCGGGGTTGCTAAGACCGTGTAGCGTCTGGGGTACAGACTCGGGGCGTTACAGGTTTGAAGTTGTGTTAGTATTTACTCTTGAGTTGTATTATCATAATAGAATCTTGTTTGTGATATTGTGTTTGAGCATTCATTTCAGTTCATTACATTTTCTTACATCATTTTATATTTGATTGGGAGGTTGTGGTTTTGTAATATGTGGGGTATGACTATGGATTGATAGGAAAGATAGTTTTATAACACTTTTGGTATTATAAGTTACTTCCTTATATGCATACACTCTCCTTGTTTTTATCTCATATTAATTAGTTGAGTTAAATTATCTAATCTGGATATATCTTGTTAGTGAGTCTTTTCCATAAATGACTTTCCTTATTGTTGATCATAAAATAGTGTTGACAGTCCTTGATTGGTGTGCCTACTTGATATTTGGTAAATATATTGACTGTTGTGATGGGTTACCCTAATAGGATGAAGCTTTATAATTGATGGAGTTAGTTTGCTTGGGGTACCTTGGGATATTAAGGTGATGGTTCTCACCATCACTTTGAATTAGGGTCAGTTGTTGATGATGTTTGCTGAGTACACAGGTTTTTGTACTCACCCTTGCTATTTTCCTTTTTCCTTATATTTATAGCACCCCATGCAGGTATTAGTTTGATTAGTAGATCATAGATTGCATTTCTTCTATATTGTTATTATGGAGATTGAAGTAATGGCAAGCAAATTGCAGGACTTCTCAGATCTCTTTATTTATATCTTATGCCTTATTTTGATCTAAGATATTTTAGACAATTACTATTATTAATTACTCTTAATTTGTATTAGAGGCTTGTACTAGTGAAAACCCTATTACAACCCAAAGCCACCCTATAGTCGTAACATGATGCTTAGAGTCACAAGTGACTCCACTACGAATATAAAAAATAACTAATAAAACACTTATGTGGAAGCTGAATTGACTAATAAAATAATTATTCAGAAGAAATCCGATTAACAATAACAAAAACTAAGATCACAAGTTAAACATCTAACTATAAGTCAAAAAGGACTCTACCAAGATGAGCTATTGGTACAAGCCGCCAGCTAACTCTAATTGTGTAAAAACTGGGAACAACAAAGACAAAATGAAATAAAATAATTGCACTGGTCCTCACACGATGAGGAATCACAAAAAATATCAATTAATAGCTAATCGAAATCATAACTTAGTCATCATTGTCATTAATCATCACCAACGTTAACCTATTATAATGATTAACCACATAACAACCACAATTGTTAGTTAACACATTTCACACAAACAAGGTTCAGTAACTAGAATTCTAGACCTCAAGTTATCAAGTAAGATATTCACTTAGTAGTAAACTAGTTACTACATAACCCATTTTTATAGGAAATATTCCATATTTAATCAATTTATTCAATGCTATCTAAACTCACTAGGTGGATTCTCAAATACAACACAATATCCCGATTACCAACTTGTCCTAGTTCATTATTCGGCATATACCACTTATACTCACTATTCAACACTAGCAAGAACTGCACCACTTAACAAGTGATTAGAACTAACGAACTATGACCGACAATACCAAGAATAACATTATACCCTCAAGCATATACGGAGGTAATCATATAAAGGCATCATCACACACACAACATATACTTACATGCTTACTATACATATCATCATTATATCCTCCAAAATTATCGGGCATCATCATATCATTAATATTTACTTTGAACTCACCGGGCAACATCATATCATCAATATATCCTCTGGACTTACCGGGATCATCATATCATCAATATATCCTCTAGACTTACCGAGCACCATTATATCTTCAATATATTTTCCGAACTTACCGGGCATCACCATATCACTAATGTTGATTATATGTGCAATAAAATCCATAATAAATGCAAGCCCTACGAGAGATAGAGTGAAAGAGATATAAGGAAAGACATACCTTCGTTCCTCATCATTTATTATTAACAAAATTATTTTTAGGAGCATGAACAAGGATATTCATTAGGTATGAACACTCAATACTTTACCGGGCTCAACATAAACATTAGCATTTTTAAATACAAGCCATATTTTATCTTCTAGAGTCCCTCTTTATTATCATGAATTACAGTATTAGCGCAAGTGGATATTTAGAACAACCATTAGTTTAGTCACCATGCTTGAACATAATATGACTAATAACATAATCCAAGGCTCACATTGAAATTTATTCTATGAGTTAAGTAATGACGTAGTCATGGGTTCAATCTATAAAACAATTCATTCATGTACAAACATCATCAATAATCTAGAAACCAATCATGCATACATTTCCAATACCAACATCATGAATAAATCAGTTACCGGGGTTAGCCATCATATTACCAAAGACACATTCTAATCGTTTTAACAAGTGTCTAGGTCACTAGTGAAGCTACATAGTTCAAGATTAAGGTGGGTCAAGTTCCCCTTCTAATACCCCTAATTATCTCTTCAAGTCTAAATTTTACTCGAAATTAGACTAAGTTATCTATATCATGCCTAAGAGGTTTACCGATCCACAATAGTCCCATGGTGCAATTCTTCCTCAAATATTACTCTTAATTCATCCAAAGAATCTAATACCAATTCCCCAACTATTCATATAAAAGGTCAACTCACTCTTAAGATGAGTGAACAAGGTGTAACGCCCCGAAATATCATCCCGAGATGCCACATGGTGCCCAAGGCTAGACGTAGCCTCAAGCTAACCCTTTAAGCCAAAACTGTACCCTTGGGTTCCAACACAACAACATACACGCTACGCTAAGGATATATAAATAAGTACATATCATATCACCTCACACATGGCAAGGAATATCATTAGACTATACATATATGGAATGTCTATACAAAAACCAACCCAATAATATACTAGTCTGACATAGCCCCTATACAACAAAATCAACGAGCCATTGGGACAAACCCTCAACTAACTCAACAGACCAAAGGGATCACAAAACAACAGCACCAAAACAAGAAACTTGGTCCTCGAACCATGAGGACTCACCACTAAAGGAACGTATATGTGGCACTCAGATATCACTGTCGCGGCTGCGGCTGAGTACATGAACCTACATCATGGTAAGAATGTAGCCCATATAAAAATATGTGGGTCAGCACAAGATACGTACTGAGTATGTGGGGGAGCATGCAAAATATAAAGAACGAACATACGGATCATAATGACACACCTGGCTTGAGTGACATTGAATCATGCAACTCATAACATCTTAGATAGGAAATGTAGGAGAAAAAAATTATAAATCATTATAAATCATCATAGGCAACTTGACTTACCACATCAAAACTTGGAGTGACTCGGTATTTCAATAAACATGACTCTTATGGACAGGGGAGTTTCTTATAACGGATAACCTTACGTGAGCTACGTGGAATACCAACGTTTGAAACCCCCGTTGGTGGGAGCGTCATACTCTTTGCCAGGGAGTACGACCTTAAAACTGCAATAATCACAATCGGGCTCTCTGGCCAATAAGATATCATCAAACAACCCTACGGTGGAACATAGGTTCGGGGAAATACCAAATTTCCCTCTCGGTGCTAAGTACTACTCCCCGACAAGCTCAGAACGTATTACGAAATCCACCACAACATCACAAGGGTCTATCATAAACACCAAATCAAATATCTTTCTCATTTATCAAATCATATCACTTTGTGGATTCCTAACTCAACACATTTTAGCTCAAAACATTTTAATCTTCCTCAACATCAACAAGGTATCAATGCATTGAACCATAACCGACTCGATATTTGGACAAGGATATGAAGACTCAATACATAATATTTTCAACAATTTAACTCATCAAAGCCATCCGGAAAATACCAAGACTCATTCCAACTTAAATATCAACATTTCTCAATTTTCCATCCAACTCTCATTTAAAGGTACTTGAGACATCAACCCATAGTAGGGATATAGAATTTCCAATATCAATTATAAATTCATAATAAGGAAATAGTGGAATGATATTATAAATCAAGGCTTAACAAATTAAATCATCATACTCTCATAATCAAATACTTTTTGGACATAATTCCATCTCAACATCATACACATATCGGATGACATAATCCCATAGCTCATGGACAATAATATAAGATATAAAACCATATTTCCAATTCATGGTAAAACATGTAAAATCTCATGTCAATGTAATTCAACAAAAATACCGCGCACAAGATCGAAAGGATAATCTTGTTCAAAGCCCCACATACCTAAAAATGGAAGATGAATATGAACTACCGACTCCGGAACTTTATTCAAGAAAATAAGGGTGCTTCTCGAAGCCCTAACATGATCAACTCGAATCCCAAATCAATTTGAAATTTATGCGGTTCAATCAAGAGACATAGAAGGATGAAATTTGAAGTAGTAGGGTTGGGGTTTGAGCCTTAGAAAATTTTGGAGAAAAATGAGTTATTGAATGCTCTTAATGGACTTAAATCCATGGTTTACCCGGATGGATTGGAGTGAGAATGACCAAAATAACCTTAAAAATCAAATAATGTTAAATCTGTCCTTTGGTGGACTGTTTTGATAGGCTGAAGTAGATCGACCATAACGTTTTGCTCCGATGGCCAAATTGGATGAAACCAATTTAATTGGAAGGAGGACTTTCAGAGCTTTCTGTTGATATATAGTAGCTCACCCATATCATTATGTAAAAGGAGTTGTGATCGTTTGAAGTTGACCCTAAAATTCGCCTGGCCTCAGTATTTTTTTCCTGCACATTTACAGTTCACCACTATTCACGGTTAGATCGGAATGATCATAACTCATCGTACGAGTGTCCGTTTTGTATGATCCACATATTGTTGGAAAGATTATTCGATGATCTATGGGATGACAAGTTGTATATCCAGAAATTACACATAGAAAAATTATTAATCACGATAATGAACAGAATTCAACATATTTTCGTCCGAGATCTTAACGGAAAATTTTTCCGGAGGATCACATCATCTCCCCCTTGGAAAAATTCATCCTCGAATGTTGATAGGTAGGTCAAGAATACTATGAAAATGAGTATATAGAGAAAAATCATCTTGCCTAAGCATATACTCCATTCTAGATTTTTTTTGTATATCGTAGAAAACACACAAGCCAAGATAAACATAGCAATAAGGATTAAATCAAAAGAGAATGATACCTTTGACATGCTCAGGATTCGTAGGAAAGAGGTGGGTATATTTGGCGCACATATCCGCTTCGTCTTCCCAAGTAGCACTCTCCACGAATTGATTTCACCAAAGCACTTTAACCAAAGGAACTTCCTTGTTTCTTAGCCTGCGAACTTGAAAGTCAAAAACCTCAATCGGAATCTCTTCGTATGAAAGACTATCTTGAATACCCGAGATTTCGGAAGGATCAATCATAACAGAATCACCAATAGACTTCTTAAGCATAGAAACATGGAAAACTGAATGGACGTTAGATAACTCCACGGGCAATTCAACCTTATACGCTACCTTCCCAATGCGATCCACAATCTTATAGGGACCAATGTAATGGGGACTTAGTTTCCCTTTCTTCCCAAATCTCTTCACCCCTTTCATGGGTGAAACTTTCAAGTACACTAAATCACCAACATCAAATTCAAGGTCTTTTCTCCTTACATCTGCGTATGATTTTTGACGACTTTGGGTGGTTTTCAACCTTTCCTGACTTAACTTAACCTTCTCCATGGCATCGAACACCGCATCTGGTCCAGTCGCGGCAGCCTCACCAACTTCAAACCAACTAATAGGTGATCTACACCTTCTACCATACAAAGCTTCAAACGGGGCCATTCCATTAGTAGCATGAAAACTGTTATTGTAAGCAAACTCGATTAATGCTAAGTGGTCATCCCAACTACCTTTAAAATCAAGCACACAAGCCCTTAACATATCTTCTAAAGTCTGAATGGTCCGCTCGGCCTGATCATCTATTTACGGATACAAAGAAAAACTTAAACAAATTTGGGTACCGAGACCCTTCTGGAAAGATTTCCAAAACTGAGAGGTAAACTGAGTACCTCCGTCAGAAATAATAGCCAAAGGGATTCCATGAAGTCTGATGAGTTCCCGAATATATATTCTAGAATAATCTTCAACTGTATACGATGAATGCACAGGCAAGAAATGAGTTGATTTCGTCAGCCAATCTACGACAACCCAAATCGAATCATGATGGCGACGAGAAGGAGGCAAACCAACTATGAATTCCATATTCACTTATTCCCACTTCTAAGTAGAAATGCTAAACTCTTGCAACACGCCACTGGGCCTTTGATACTCTATTTTAACCTGTTGACACATGGAACACTTCGCCACAAATTCTGCTATGTTCCTCTTCATACCGTTCCGCCAATAGATTTCCCGAAAATCATGGTACATCTTTGTAGCACCGGGATGGATGGAGTATCTCATACCATGCGCTTCCGCCATAATCCTCTGCTTCAATCTATCAACATCAGGAATACATAATCTTTCTTGGAGTCTCAAAATGCCATCTCTTCCTTGGGAGAAAACCTCCACCTTTTGGTCTTTAACTGACTCTTTTAACCTGACCAAGGTAGGATCCCTGTCTTGCTTCTCCTTCAGTTCCAAAACTAAAGAGGATTCGGAACCTCTTTGCACTCCTATACTACCCTCAGTATCACCAAACATCCTAACCCCCAATCTAGCCAAACGATGTACCTCACGGGCTAACTCCTTCTTACCAATCTCCACATGTGCTACGCTACCCATGGACTTCCGACTAAGGGCATCTTCTACTACATTGGCCTTGCCTGGATGATATAGCACCCTCATATCATAATCTTTCATCATTTCTAACCGTCGTCTCTACCTAAGATTCAACTCCTTTCGAGTGAATACATACTGCAAGCTCTTATGGTCCGTGAAGACGTCGACATGGACACCATACAAATAATCTCTCCAGATTTTCAAAGCAAAAACCACGGCAGCTAATTCAAGGTCATGGGTAGGATAATTCTTCTCATGAGACTTTAGCTGCCTGGAAGCATAAGCTATAACCTTTCCCTTTTGCATCAATACACAACCCAAACCGACTATGGAAGCATAGAAATACACCATAAAACCATCAACACCGTTAGGAAAAGTCAACACAAGGGTTGAAGTGAGTCGAGTCTTCAACTCCTGAAAACTCTTCTCGCAAGATTCAGACCACAGGAACTTTACTTTCTTTTGGGTCAAACGGGTCATAGGAGACGCAATAGATGAAAATACTTCAACAAAATGATGATAATAACCAGCTAGACCCAAGAAACTTCGGATATCAGAAGGAGAAATAGGTCTAGGCCAACTCTTTATAGCCTCTATCTTTTGAGGATCAACTCTAATACCTTCGGAAGAAACAACATGACCCAAGAAGGCTACAGAGCTCAACCAGAACTCAAACTTACTGAACTTAGCATACAACCGATGAGTTCGGCAAGTTTCCAACACGATTCGGAGATGATCCGCATGATACCCTCACTTCAGGAGTAAATAAGAATATCATCAAGGAACACTATTACAAATAAATCCAGATATGGACAAAATACACGGTTCATAAGATCCATGAAAGCCGCTGGAGCATTAGTTAACCTGAAAGATATTACTAGAAATTCAAAATGACCGTAACGGGTTCGAAAGGATGTCTTGGGGATATCACATTCCCTAACCTTAAGTTGGTGATAACCAGATCTGAGGTCTATCTTTGAAAAGTAGCTCGCACCTTGCAATTGATCAAATAAATCATCAATTCGAGGAAGTGGATATTTATTCTTGATAGTAACCCTATTAAGCTACCGGTAATCAATACACATCCTCAAAGAACCATCTTTCTTACGCACAAATAGGACAGGTGCACCCCACGGGGACACACTAGGTCTGATAAAGCTTTTGTCTAAAAGATATTTCAATTTCTCCTTCAACTCTTTAAGTTCCGCGGGAGCCATGCTATACGGAGGAATGGAAATAGGCTGAGTATCGGGAAGAAGGTCAATCCTGAACTCTATCTCTCTATCAATAGGTACTATAGGGATATCTTACGGAAAGATAATAAGAAACTCATTAACAACATTAATTGACTGAATGGTCGGGGTTTCAGACTTAGTGTCTTTAACCAAAACCAAATGGTGGATGCAACCCTTGGAAATCAACTTCCTAGCTTTAAGATAGGTTATGAAATGACCCTTAGAAATCACAGAACTCCCGAACCATTCGAGGATAGGTTCATCAGGAAACTGAAACTTGACCACATGGGCACGACAATCAATAGACGCATAGCATAAGTGAAGCCAATTCATACCCAGAATGATATCAAAGTCAACCATATCTAGATCAATCAAATCAGCATACATAACCCGATGAAAGATAGTAATGGGACATTTCTTATACACCCACTTAGCAATGACAGACTCTCCTACCGAAGTAGAAACAAAAATAGGCTCAGAAATTAGTTCAAGATCCATTTCAAAATTTACAGCAACCAGAGGTGTCATATAAGAAAAACTAGAACCGGGGTCCATCAACACATAGACATCATAATAGAAAAAACGGAGCATACCAGTGACAACATCGGGAGAGTCCTTCTGCTCCTAACGAGGTGGTATAGCATAGAAACGATTCTGGCATTGATCGCCAGCAGTACTAGATGAAGCACCCTGAGGAGGAACTGGACGGGCTGCGGGAGGCGGGGCACTGGTAGCCTGACTTTGGGGACGGGGATCACGACTCTGCTGTCTGGCATCGGGCAGTCTCTAAGTATGTGGCTTAACTTTCCACAACCAAACCAGCCCCGCTTCCCCATATAACACTCCCCAAAATGGTCTTTACCACACTTAGCACACAAAGGAGGATGAGGCCGGTTGCTTACACTATCCTGAGACTTGGAAGGTACAGACTTATTCCCGAGCTCCTGCCTGCCCCGATATACGGGAGCACTAGCTGAGAAAGGCACAAGTATAAATGGACGTCTCTGAAACTGAGGGTGACTCCCTCCGGAGAATCTAGTCTGACTAGACCCCTGTTGCTCCGATCTGACTCTCTTAATCCTTCTTACTCTTTCTCTTTCCTTTATCTTGTCTAACTCAATCTGTTGGGCATGAATCATTAACCTAGGAAGATCAATCTCCCTGTTGATCATTGTAGATCTACATTCTTTCACCACATAAATGGACACCGCAGTTAGAAACTTTCTCATACTAGTCCTCAAGTCAGCCATCATATTGGGAGCGTACTTCAATAGCTGATTAAACATAAGACAATACTCCTTAACTAACATGGAGCCTTGTGTCAAATTCATAAACTCCTCTATCTTAGCTTTCCGTAACTCAAGAGGAAAGAATCTATCCAAGAAAGCACCTTGGAATAATTGACAAGTCACCGGAGCGGTATCTTCCTCTCTACCCTTATTCCATATCTGCACCCAGTCATAGGCAACATCTTTTAATCGATAAGAAGCCAGCTCTACACTTTCTTCCTCAGTCACGTGCATAATCTGTGTAATTTTCTTCATTTCATCAACATACATCTGCGGGTCCTCACCTGCTCTCGACCCATGAAACTCTGGCAGATTCATCCGCATAAAGTCACGAATTCGTGCTGCTGCCGAATTATTTTCCTGTAGAGGCGGAGCGTTGTCCTGAGTATTGGAGGTAACTGCCTGGGCTAGCGTCTGAAAAGCTGCCCGAAATTTGGCATGGGATACCGTCTTATGTAACGGATCAACAGGTTGAGGTTGGTTGTTGTTTCCGCGAGCTCGATGTGGAGGCATTTTTTGTCATAAGAGCGCACAAATTAACAACAGAAGGAAGAAGTTGTAAGCATGATAGACTCTTGTAGAAAGAAGGAAATGACTTTTCCTAGAACGCCCCGCAGCCTCTTGATCATAGGTGTGGCGCGCTACACACCGATGTTCAAGACTCTACGTAACGCGGCTTGTCAGAATCCCTAGGACTCTTCACAACCTTAGGCTCTGATACCAAGTTTGTAACGCCTCAAAATATCATCCCGAGATGCCACACGGTGCCCAAGGCTACACGTAGCCTCAAGCTAACCCTTTAAGCCAAAACACTACCCTTGGGTTCCAACACAACAACATACATGTTACGCTAAGGATATAAATATAAGTACATATCATATTACCTCGCACATGGAACGGAATATCGTTAGACTGTACATATATGGAATGTTTATACACAAACCAACCCAACAATACACTAGTCTGACATAGCCTCTATACAGCAAAATCAACGAGCCATTGGGACAAACCCCCAACTGACTCAATAGACCAAAGGGATCACAAAACAAGAGCACCAAAACTAGAAACTTGGTCCTCGAACCATGAGGACTCACCACTGAAGGAACGTAGATATGACACTCAGATATCACTATCGCGGCTGCGGCTGAGTACCTGAACCTATATCATGGTAAAAATGTAGCCCATAGATAAATATGTAGGTCAGTACAAGATACGTACTGAGTATGTGGGGGCGCATGCAAAATATAAATAATATCATAAATTTTGTAAAAACGTACATACGGACCATAATGACATACCTAGCTTGAGTGACATTGAATCTTGCAACTCATAACATCTCAGATAGGAAATGTAGGACAAAAACCTCATAAATCATTATAAATCATCATAGGCAACTTGAATTACCACATCAAAACGTGGAGTGACTCGATATTTCAATAAACATGACTCTTATGGACACGGGAGTTTCCTATAACCGACAACCCTAGGTGAGCTACGTGGAATACAAACGTTTGAAACCCCCGTTGGTGGGAACGTCATACTCTTTGTCAAGGAGTACGACCTTAAAACTGCAATAATCACAATCGGGCTCTCTGGCCAATAATATCATCATCAAACAACCCTACGGTGGCACATAGGTTTGGGAAAATACCAAATTTCCCTCTCGATGCTAAGTACTACTCCCCGAAAAGCTCAGAACATGGTAGGAAATCCACCACAACATCACAAGGGTCTATCATAAAGACCAAATCAAATCTCTTTCTCATTTATCAAATCATATCACTTTGTGGATTCCTAACTCAACACATTTTAGCTCAAAATATTTTAATATTCCTCAACATCAACAAGGTATCAATGCATTGAACCATAACCGACTCGACATTTGGGAAAGGATATGAAGACTCAATACATAATATTTTCAACCATTTAACTCATCAAAACCATCCGTAAAATAGCAAGACTCATTGCAACTTCAATATCAACATTTCTCAATTTTCCATCCAACTCTCATTTAAATGTACGTGAGACATCAACCTATAGTAGGGATATAGAATTTCCAATATCAATTATATATTCATAATAAGGAAATAGTGGAATGATAATATAAATCAAGGATTAACAAATTAAATCATCATACTCTCATAATTAATACTTTTTGGACATAATTCCATCTCAACATCTTACACATATTGGATGACATAATCCCATAGCTCATGGACAATAATATAAGATATAAAACCATATTTTCAATTCATGGTAAAACATGTAAAATCTCATGTCAATGTAATTGAACAAAAATACCGGGCACGAGATCGAAAGGATAATCTTGTTCAAAGCTCCACATACCTAAAAATGGAAGATGAATATGAAATTCCTACTCCGGAACTTTATTCACGAATATTAAGGGTTTTTCTCAAAGCCCTTAACATGATCAACTTGAATCTCAAATCAATTTGAAATTTCTGCGGTTCAATCAAGAGACATAGAAGGATGAAATTTGGAGTAGTAGTGTTGGGGTTTGAGCCTTAGGAAATTTTGGAGAAAAATGAGCTATTGAATGCTCTTAATGTACTTAAATCCATGGTTTACCCGGATGGATTGGAGTGGGAATGACCAAAATACCTTAAAAATTAAATAATGTTAAATTTGTCCTTTGGTGGACTATTTTGATAGGCTGAAGTAGATCAACAATAACTTTTTGCTTCGATGACCAAATTGGATGAAACCAATTTAATTGGAAAGAGGACTTTCAAAGATTTCTATTGATATATAGTAGCTCACCCAGATAATTATGTACAAGGAGTTATGATCGTTTGAAGTTGACCCTAAAATTCGCCTGGTGTCAGTATTTTTTCCCTGCACATTTACTGTTCACCGCTATTCACGGTTAGATCAGAATGATCATAACTCATCGCTCGAGTGTCCGTTTTGGATGATCCACATATTGTTGGAAAGATTATTCGATGCTCTACGCGATGACGGTTCGCATATCCAGAAAGTCCACACAGAAAATTTATTAATCACAATAAAGAACAGAATTCAACACATTTTCGTCCGAGATCTTAACGAAAAAGCTTTCTGGGGCATCACACAAGGTCACTCCCATATATCTAGAATAATTTTAGCATTCTCATACATTTCATGAGATAACAAGTCCAACTAGCAAAGGTTCTAGACTATAAGTCAAATATCATACTTTATGAGTTCAATAGCCTAAGTGGTTCAACTAATCCCAAACATTACCATCTACCATTCCAACACCTAAAACCCCACCCAATTTTATCAATAGATAAAATTCATACTATAATAAAGCTAAATCTAACAATAAGTAAGCCTAACCTACCTCGAATACAATTTTAGCTCACAAACCAAAAATCTTTGTTTATCCTTTTCTCGAGGCTTCTTCAACGAGCCAAGCTATCAAAAACACAATCTATGCATTATTATAGAAATATCAATACCCATATTGGACCACTGTTCTTCGGGTACAAAACAACACCTTAAACTCCCAAGTGGGTCCCACATATGAACAATGAGTTTCCGAGACCAACCCATTGTTCAAATACCATTAGGGAGTTATATCCCTCAAAAAATTGGTGCAAATTAATCATATTTGGGCTAAAATCAAGCGTCAAGCCATTCGAGGGTTTTGGTCAAATAATCAAGAATTCAACACTAATAATGAAGGATTCATACCTTACGTTCAATGATAATCACGAATATGCATGTTATTTAAGCCCCAATCAACACCCAAGACTCCTTTTAGGGTTTATAGAACTTAAAGCAAGAGAGAAAATAACCAATTCTCAACTAAATTAGCATTTAAATACCCCTTCCCAGGCTTACTATCCGCGTGATCGCGAACACGTGTGCAACGATTGCAGCATCATTACCACGATATAGCCTCCACAGACGCATTACTTTTGTTGCACCAGATGACAGATGAAACTTAGAAATTATTCCAAGTTTTCGCCAATGCCTCGGGATGCGTCTAGAGTCTAATATGAGCAACCAAAATATGTAAACACACTAATTTCCACATTCCAGACGCATTGGAGAAGTCAGATTTTCCATCCGAGGCTATTTCGACCAAATGGGGGACCCATACCCGAATTTCCAATTTAACCACTTTCTGACCAATTGGTCGAAATAAGTTTGGGTGCAGTGGGACATGAACCAAAGGTCTTCCCAATCTAAAATCTATATTCCAGAGCTGCTGGCATAGTCAGAATTTTCATCTGATATCATTTAAGTGAGGTTTTTTCTCGGTGGTCATTTGGAACCAGCGAAGACTTCTAAATGGGGAAATGGCTCTAAAAAACAAAAGAGTTATCCGGTAACCAAACTATTAGTTCCTGTAGGTCATAAATGATTTGGGGCAGGTATGAAAAATCTAAAATGGAAAAAATAAGCGAACTCATGAGAAATGACCTGAAGGGTCATTACAAAATCTACTACTAAGGGACTTTCGTCCCCAAAATTTTAAGATAAAGAAAATACCTGAAGTCTCAAACAGATGAGGGAACTGGGCCCGCATCTAACTCTGGATGTCCTAAGTGGACTCCTCCACTGGGTGGTGCTTCTACTGAAACTTAACAACTGGAATCTCTTTGGTACGCAACTGTCTCACATCACTATCCAAAATAAGCACGAGCTCCTCCACAAAGGTCAACTTCTCATCCAATTGGACTGGATCACACCTAAGAAAATGAGATGGATCAGGAATATACTTTTGCAACATGGTGACATGGAAAATCGGATGAACAATAGCAAAATATAGAGGCAAATCTAACTCATAGTCTACCTCGCCAACTACGAGGAGAAGCTAAAAAGGACCTATATATTGAGGGATGAGCTTACCCTTCCGTATAAACCTTATCACACCCCTCATGGGAGAAACACAAAGGAACACACGGTCACCAACTCTGACTCTCAGGGCACGGAGCTTACGATCGGCATAGGCCTTCTGCCTTTTATAGGCTGCCCTTAGACTCTCTTCAATCACCCTGACTCTATCTAATGAGTCCTAAAGAAAATCCATACCACGAGGTCTCACCTCAGAAGTCTCAAACCATCCTATAGGAGAACGACATCTCCTTCCATACAATGCCTCATAAGGCATCTTCTCAATACTCAAATAATAGTTGTTATTGTTGTTGGCAAACTCTTCCAATGCTAAGTGCAGATCCCACTGTCCTCCAAAATCCATCACATAGGATCGAAGCATATCCTTAAGAACCTAAATAGTCTACTCAGGCTGACCATCTATCTGCAGATGAAAAATTGTACTCAAATCCACTCGAGTACTCAACTCCTCCTGGAATGCTCTTAAAAATCATGAAGTAATCATAAAATAACAGTCTGATATGAAAGAAATGGGCACCCTATGCAAATAAATTATATCCCAAACATAAATTTGGGTTAATCTCTCAGCACTGAAAGTCATCTAAATAGGAATGAAATGTGCTGACTTGGACAAATAATCAACAACAACCCACATAGCATCAAGACCACGGGAAGTACGAGGAAACCACTAATAAAGTCCATAGTAATTTTCTCCTATTTCCACTCAGGAATGGGTACCTCTGAGTTAATCCTATTGGATAATGATGTTTGGCCTTAACCTACTGACAAAATAGGAAATGAGCCAGAAAGTATACCATATCTCTCTTCATAATACCCCACCTGTAATGCTGCCTCAAATCTCTATACATCTTAGCTGTCCAAGGATGAATAGAATATCTTGAGCTGTGAGCCTCATGGAGAAGAAAATAAATCAAGTGATCAAGACAGGGAACATAAATACGACCTTGAAATCTCAAAATACCCTCAAAATAAATGGTATGCCTTCCAGACACACCACTTACCACTCACCACCTGACCACAAAGGAAGCACAACTTTCTATCCTCATACTAATGATAACGAATCTGCTCAAATAGGGAGGACCTCACCTCCACACAAGACAAAATCCTCACAAGATCAGAAATATCAAGGCGGACCATCAAATTGGATAAGGATTGAATATCCCGTGCCATAGGTCTCTGAGAAACTAATAGGCTGCGGTGATCATTGAAAATCTCACAGTGCACTCTATACAAATATTGCCTCCAAATCATAAGTGCAAAAACTACCGTTGCCAACTCTAAATCATGAGCGGGGTGGTTACGCTTATGTACCTTAAGCTGTCTAGAAGCATAAGCAATGACACAACCTTGCTGTATCAAAGCACAATTAATACCAACACTCGATGTGTCATAGAACACTATGAATCCCTCACCCTTAGTAGGAAGGGCTAACACTGGAGATAAAATAAGACAATCCTTGAGCTTTCCAAAGGTCAACTCATGCTTCTTAGACCATTGGAAAGGAACTTCATTCTGAGGTAATATAGTCATAAGGGATGAAATAGTAGCACCGCTCTCAACAAAGTACCTATAATAACCATCCAAACCAATGAAATTGTGAACCTCAGACAGAGACGTAGGCCTAGCCCAATTACGAATAGTCACAATCTTAGTCGAGTCCACCATGATACTAACTCTAGATACTATATGTCTAAGGAATGACACTGCCTCAAGCCAAAACTCACACTTAGAGAATATGGAAAAAACACATTATCTCGCAAGGTCTGGAGCACTATCCTCAAATGTTATGCATGCTCCTCACTACTTCTCTAATACACAAGAATGTCATTAATTAACACAATAACAAATCATTCTAGCTAGGGTCTGAATATATGATTCATCAAATCCATGAATGCAACTAGGGAATTATTTCACCCAAAGACATCACCAAAAATTCATAATGACCTTAACGGATCCTGAAAGCTAAATTCAAAAAATTCTTAGCCCAAATCCTCAGCTGATGATAATCGGACATCAAATCAATCATTAAAAACAGGGCTGCACCCTGAAAATGGTCAAACAAGTCATCAATGTGAGGAATAGGATAATTTTTTCTTACTGTCACCTTATTAAGATGTATATAATTGATACACATACACATAGAGACATCTTTCTTCTTTATAAACAATAAAGGATCTTCCCCACGAGGACACACTCGATCTAATAAAACCCTTACCAAGTAAATCCTGAAGCTAAGAATTTATGTCCTTAAGCTCAGTAAGAGCCATCTGGTAAGGTGCCATAGAAATAGGTTGGGCACCAGGCTCAAGGCTAATAGAAAACTCAATCTCATAATCAGGGGGAATACTAGGTAGGTCGATAGGGAACACATCAGGAAACTAAAAAACAATAGGAACAGAGTCAAGTAACAAAATCTCTATACTAGTATCACATATACAGGCAAGATAAGACTGGAAATCCCTAGATATAAGTCTCCTAGAAAAAAAAAATAATCCCCATCGGCTCACGGCTAATCGCTCCTAACCACATGACGGGGGATACGCCGAACATGGCTAAGGTAATGGTCTTGACAAAATAATCCTTGACTCCATTATAGTGGGATAAACTGTCCATTCCTAGAATCACATTGAAATCCATCATATCCAGAATAGTAATATCATTATAAGTATCAACATCACTAACTATCATAACATATGATCTGAGTACTCGATCCACTACTATAAAATCACCAATAGGTGTAGATACACGAAATGACATACATCATAAGTCACTAGTGAAATCTAACCGTGGTGCATAATAAGTATTTATATAGGAATAAGTGGATCTGGGATCAAATAAAGTAAGTGCCGACTTGCGGCACACTAAAATCGTACCTATAAATATAGTATCCAATATCTCAGCCTTGGGTCTAGCATGCACTGCATATAACTGACCACGGCCACTACCTGGCTGGGCACCTGACCGAGCTCCTGTCCTGCCTTCTTGAGTACCACCTCGAGCACCCTGATAACCCTATTGCAACTTCGTGAACCACCTCTACCTAAGGGATAAACTTCCCTAATAGGAGTAGCACCTTGGGTTAAAAAAAACCATTGCACCACGACTAGGGAAATCTTACAAAAAATGGCCAGGAAGCCCACAAGTAAAACAAGTGTCATGAGCAGAACTAGAACTTACAGATCCGACCAAACTGGATTAACTACCAAATTTAGTATGGACTATAGACAATCTCTCATAGACTAATCACTTCCCTTACCAAGGCGACCAGTAGTACCAAACTGACCTCCATTAGTAGCTTGAAAAGTTGTCTAACCTGGTCAACTACTCTGACTCTGAGGCTTAAAAATGCACGGGGAGGATACCCAACATGAGAACTACCACCCCTAAATTGAGAACTGCTATGGCTCCCACCAAGCTGGTACTTGGGCCTCTTACTATGTCCCTCATGATGCATGTCCTCCATCACTCTTGCATGATCTAAAACCTCAGCAAAAGTCCTAACTACAGCAACTAGACTCTGAGTAGCCATCTAAATAGGGAGTCTCAGTCCTCTCAC
Organism: Capsicum pubescens; assembly: GCA_030864215.1. Taxonomy (NCBI): domain Eukaryota; kingdom Viridiplantae; phylum Streptophyta; class Magnoliopsida; order Solanales; family Solanaceae; genus Capsicum; species Capsicum pubescens. Next base: position 208,391,788 of record CM061545.1, read on the forward strand.
AAAGCAGCAAACTTTCTCATATATAGTATCCAAAATAAAAGTCGTGTGTATGGTCAACTCATGGAAATAGGACTCATACTCAACAACTGTCACAAAACCCTTCTTAAATCTAGTAATCTAATCTCTTAGTCGATCTCTAAGGCTGCGCGGCATATACTTCTCTAAGAATATCTCAGAGAATTGAATCCAGGACAGGGGAGAATATCCAATTATCCTAGAACTCATAAAACCTCTTCACAAGTTTTGAGCAGACAAATCTAATTGAAAACTAGTGTAATCCACACCATGAGTCTCAACAAGGCCCAATCCACCGAGCCTATCCTCGTAAGTAACAAGAAACTCAAATGCATCCTCCCCAGGAGCTCCTAAACACCTACGTGGAGCCAACCTCAAAACTTTACCCAGCATCTTCTTCTCCTCAGCAGACATTACAGGCTAGGTCACAATTGGCTGATTAGCTATCGACTGAACAACTACCAGCATAGGAGAAACCTCAACTCTAGGAGTTGGAGCTATAGGCTACCCTCCTGCCCTAATAATCTGCACACCATCAACAATACCTAATGGCAATACCAAGGCATCTCTAAGAAAAGAAGAGGGAATAAAACCTAGTGGAGCCTGTGCTAGTCCCTGGCCTACTGTTGGCTATGGCATGGAAGAGGAATCTCTAGCTCAGGTGATGGAATAGGGTTTGGGAGAGGCAGCTCATCCTTGTCCCTAAATGGGGACACATTATGAGTCTATCCTCCAATAGGAGTAGGGTTCTTGGGCTTAGTCACGGGACCCTCTTCATGCGTAGTTGTAACACATGTCTTGGGTATCTACAAAAGAGTAAAGACATGAAAATATCCTACAAACAACTCAGACTCTTAGCACTATGTGAGTGAAAGAAGTGAAGGACTCCTAAGAATGTCCCATAGCCTCCACAATATAGTAAACAGATGTTAACATTCTGATCAGCATACTCTATTAGACACTTTCTCTTATACCGACAATACTGATAAAACCTACGCTTTGATACCAATTTGTCATGACCCGATTCATGAGTCATAATATTACCTACTAGAACCCATCAGTAGGTAAGCCAAAACTATAACCCGTAGCTAAGGCAATGGGTTACTTTGATCGAAATGCCCAACTAGGCCAAAATTAATTAATACAATTATGATCAATTGTACTCCACAAAAAGAAGAAATACAAATAACAATCCCACGACTTGGTATTATTAGTAAAAGAGCATCTAATTTTGATAATAGGAAATACAACTCACAAGTATAAAATGGTCAAAAATTCTATCTCGAATACAAAAGACAGGACAAGGATAAAGGAAAACGGGCGACTCAAAACTCTAAGAACTTACCCCATCTTAGGAAGATAAACACTACATGATCTCAACTCAGAGGTGGCAGCTAGTACTTTGGACTGCTCCAAAAATGTATAGAAGTGTATTATGAGTACTAAAAATACTGGAACTCAATAGGTATCATCAGCTGACTAAGCTAAATTATGATATAAAAATGATATAAAGAAAGATAATATCTCTAAGTAAAGGTACAGAATCAAACCTGAATCATCTTCATCATCACTCAAGCACATATGGAGGTAATGATATAAAAGCATCATCACATATATAACATATACTTACATGGTTACCATACATATCATCATTATATCCTTCAGACTTAACGGGCATTATCATATCATTAATATTTACTTTGGACTCACTAGGCATCATTATAACATCAATATATCCTTCAGACTTACCTGGCATTATCATGTCATTAATATATCCTCCAAACTTACCAGGTATCATTATATCATCAATATATCCTCTGGACATACCAGGCATCATCATATCATCAATATTCACCATTGCATTAATATTCATCATACATGTAATCAAATCCATAATAATTTCAAGCACCACAGAGGATAGAGTGAAAAAGATATAAGGAAAGACATACCTTTGTACCAAATCATTTATTATCAACACAAAATATTGCTAAGAGCATGAACAAGTATATTTATATGGTATGAACACTCAATACTTTAGCAAGCTCAACATAATCATTAGCATTTTTAAATACAAGCCATAGTTTATCTTCTAGAGCCCCTTTTTATTAACATGATTTACATTATTAGCATATGAAGATCTTTAGCACAACCATTAGATTAGTCACCATGCTAGATCATAATATGAGTAATAACATATTCCAAGGCTCACTTGGTAATTTAGTTAATAACTTAAGTAATGAGTAGTCATTGGTTCAATCTAAAAACTAATTTATTGCTATGCAAACATCATCAATAATCTAGAAACCAATCATGCATACTATTTTTGATACCAACATCATGAATAAAATATTTACCAGGGTTAGCCATCATATTACCAAAGGCACATTCTAAGCATTTAACAAGTCTCTAGGTCACTAATGAAGATACATAGTGCAAGCTTAGGGCGGGGAAAGCTCAGCTTCTAATACCCTAAATTATCTCTTCAAGTCTAACTTCTACCCAGAATTAGACTAAGTTATCTAAATCATGTATTGGAGTTTTACTGATCCACACTAGTCCTATGGTACAATTCATCCTACAATATTACTCTTAATTCATCAAAAGCAATTAAGGCCAATTCCACAACAATGAATAACTAAGGTCAACTTACTCTTAAGATGAGTTAACAAGGTCACTCCCGTCTATCTAAAACAATTAGAGCATTGTAATACTATTTATGAGATAACAAGTCCAACTAGCCAAGGTTCTAGACTATAAGTCAAATATCACACTTTTTGAGTTCAATAGCCTAAGTGGTGCAACTAATCCCAAACATTACCATCTACCATTCAAACACCTAAAACCCTACCCAATCTTAACAAGATATCAAAGTCATACTATAATGAAGCTCAATCTAACAATAAGTAAGTCTAACCTACCTCGAATCCAAATATAGCTCATGAACCGACAATCTTTGTTTTCCCTTTCCTTGAAGCTTCTTCAACGAGCCAAGCTATCAAAATCACAATCTATGCATTATTACAAGAACATTAATACCCATATTGAACCATTGTTCTTCGGATCTAAAATAATTCCAAAACCCCCAAGTAGGTCCTACATATGGGAAATGAGTTTCTAAGGCCAACCCATTGTGCAAATACAATTGTAGAGTTATATCCCTTAAGAAATTGGTGAATATAAATCATATTTGCGATAACATCAAGCCTCAATCCATTTGGGATTTTGTATCAAATAATCAGGAATTCAACACTAATAATGAAAGATCCATACCTAAGATTCGATGTTAATCACAAATATATAAGTAATTCAAGAACCCAATCAACACCCAAGACTTAATTTATGGACTATACACACTTTTAGGGTTTATAGAACTCAAAGAGAAAATGGCCAATCCTCGACTAAAATACTATATAAATACCCCTTCCCAGGCTCTCTATCTGTGTGATCGCAAATATGAGTGTTGTGATCACGGCATCGCAATTGCGATATAGCCTCTGCAATCGCGGTACTCTTGATGCACCATATGACAAATAAAACTTATAATTTCTTCCAAGTATCGGACAATGCCCCTGGATGTATTCAGATTCCAATACAAGCAATCAAAATATGAAACCACACTGATTTTGATATTCCAAACATATTGGCTAAATTGGATTTTCCATACGAGGTTGTTTTGACCAAATATGGGCCCCACACCTGAATTTTCAATTTATCCACTTCTCGAACAGTAGGTTGAAATGAGTTCGGATGTAGGGGGACCCTAACAAAAGGTCTTCTCAATCTAAAATGTCTTCCCAATCTAAAATTATTATTTTACAACTGCTGGCACAGTCAAAATTTGCATCCAATATTTTTTTACTGAGGTTTTTACTCAATGGACATTTTGAACTAGTGAAGACTTCTAAACAAGGAAATGGTTCTAAAAACTAAACTGGTTGCCGCATAACAAAACTATTAGTTTCAGCTAGTCCTAAATGACTTGGGGAAGCTATGGAAAAGATCTACTGGTGAAAATAAGCGAACTTATAAGAAATGATTAGAAGGGTCATTACAGAGGGACTAGGGCAATATTAACCCCAATAAACATCCTTAAAATATTCAAAATGATATAGTTTTGATGTTAAATCAATTTATAAAGACTAATATGCTCCTCTAAAATTCATAACTACAGACTATTGATGGGAACGTATAAGAACTTCCCATGATCATGGTACCTACCTATGATCATAGGCTGTACACATAGTTTAAGTTGGATGATGCTCTTTGAATATGATTACAAGAGCCTTGGTACGACCGTGGGGTCTACCTATGATTGTACCTTGGTTAGTGGGTTTGAAGGTCCAATCAGGGGCATCTATAGGATATATATTTCAAAGCACGATCATGGTTACCTCTAGTGTTATTAAGGTTCACATTGTCAACTTTAAGATGTTTGGGTCATCTCGATTAGATGAGACCATTGTACGATCATACAATGTAACCACACTCTTGGTTTGGCTCATGGTGTCTCACTACACATAAGTGCTTCACTAAAAAGGCCATAACATTTTAGTTCAATGTTTGCTTAAGGCAAAACTGTGTGTGCCAGAAGAATAATTAAAATATTTATAATTTGGTTAGTCAAGAGCTTTGAGATGCATTAGAATCTATAAGTTATGCTTATTTAAAGTTGATTGTATCAAGAGGAATCAATCGGTAGAAGAGGTTTTGACTCGGTTAAGGGATACGAGGTTCTTGTGGCCTTGGTACATAGATAATTTTTTGTTGATACTATTAAAACTATATGTTTAATCCTACATGTACTTGAATCATGGTTCCACCTTGGCTTAGATTTTCTTGGGTATTATGATATCTCCCTCTTGGTGTCATTCATCACTGAATGACAATTGAATGATCTAGTAGGTTAGAGGAAAAGTAGCTACAACTCCACATTTTCTTCACCACTTATCCAGATATTATTGGAACCTTTTTACACTATCTATATGTGAAATTCCAACACTTAGTTTCTAAGAGTTGAACACTGAAAAAGGTACTAAGTTGGTAAACAAAACATGGATTGAATCAAACTTATGGACGCAAGATATGACATGAGAACTAGCGGGTGACATAAAATAAAATGAATTAATTAATTAAGGAAAACTATTACCTCAAGTTGGGACCGAGTTCAAAGAAAAGAGATGGGGGTACTTGGTCAACATGTTTTCCTCTTCTTCCCACATAGATCCCTCAACCAACTGATTTTACTAAAGAACCTTTACTGATATTACCTTTTTATTCCTCAACCTATGAACCTGACAGTCAAGGTTTTCACCTCTTCATAAAGGAGACTATCTTTCACGCCCATATTTTCCAATGGTACAATTGATGCGGGATCACCAATGAACTTCTTTAGAAAGGAAACATGTAAGACTAGATGCACTACTGCTAACTAGCAAATCTTACTCATAGGCTACTTTACTAAAATGACCTACAATCTCATAAGGACGAATAAAGCAGGCACTGAGCTTTCCTTGCTTCCCGATTCTCTTCACCTCTTTCATAGGTGAAACTTTCAAGTAGACAAAATCACCAAATAGAAAACTCAAGTTCCATTCTCCTCACATCTATATAGGATTTTTTATGACTCTGAACCGCCAGTAGCCTTTCCTTAATTAGCTAAACTTTTTCCATGGACTAAGTATGACCCTATCAATATATCTTCACCAACTTTAAACCAACCATTAGAAGATCTACACCTCCAATCATAAAGTGCCTTAAACGAGCCTATCTAAATTTTGGATTGATAGTTTTGTTATATACAAACTTGATTGTCGACGAGTATGAGGCAACCCTATAATAAAGTCCATATTCACTACCTGTCACTTATAAAAAGGAATATTGATGTTCTGAAGCCTTCCAGTTGGTCTCTGGTGCTCTACCTTAATTTATTGGCAATTTAGACACTAGCCACATATTTCGCAATATCCTTCTTCATACCATTCCACCAATAGACTTCCCATAAATAATGGTACATCTTAGTGTATCCTAGGTGATTAATATACTAGGAACCATGGTTTTCTACAAGTGTCCATAGTCTCATGTTATCCATATCTAAAGCATATATTTACCTTGATAGTAAAGAACACCATCTCCCCCTTGGGATGAAACCTTAACATCCTAGCTTTGGACTGTTGTTTTCAATCAAAGAAAAATAGGATCACTATCTTGATTTTTTTTTACCTCCGCTACCAAGGAGGATTTCAAACCATTTTTTACCATAATACTACCTTTTGCTGAGGCAACCAACCACACTCCCAGTATGGCCCATCTATGAACCTCGCGAACTAGTTCTTTTTTCTCATATTCTAATGAGCAATGCTTCTCATAGATAATCTTCTAAGAGAATCGTCCACCACATTGTCCCTACCTGGATGGTCCAAACACTCATCTCATAATCCTTTAACGACTCTAGACATCTCCTTAGATAGAGATTTAAATATTTCTGACTAAACACTCTTGTGTTCGATGAGCACATCAACATAAGACCCATATAGGCAATGCCTCAAAATCTTTATGTCAAAAATAATTGCTGCCAACTCAAAATCATGAGTCTGGCAGTTCTTCTCATGAGGCTTGAGCTGTCTACATGTATATATTGTAACTTTACCCCACTGCATCAACACATAACATGGTCTAGCACTAGAATCATCACAATAACCCATAAAACTATATGAGTTCTTGGGCAGATTTAAAATCAGAGTGGTGCTGATTTGAGTCTTCATCTCCTAAAAACTCATCACACGAGAATCAAACCATTAAAATTTGACTTTTATCTGAGTCAACCTAGACATGGGATAAGAAATAGAGGAAAATCCTTTAAAAAAACTATCTGTAGTAACCAGTTTAGCCTAAGAAACTCCTAATATCTATTAGAGAGATGGGCTTAGTACATACTCTTATTGCTTCAGTCTTTTGAGGATCAACCCTAATTCCTTCACCAAAAATAATATGACAAAGGAATATTATTGATTTCAACCAAAAATTATACTTTCCGAATTTGGTGAATAACTGGTGATCTTTAAGAGTTTTCAAGACAATCCATAGATGATCTGCATGTTCATCCTTACTATGAGAATAAATGAGGATGTCATCTATTAAAAAATTGACAAATTTATCCAAATACTACTTAGATACCCTGTTCATCAAGTCCATAAAATTTGTAGGGGCTTTCTCTAAAAAAAGATATAATAACAAATTCAAAGTGATCATACTGAGTTTGGAAGGCTATCTTCGGAATGCTATGTTATCTGACTATGGGATGATAATAGCCTGATCTGAGGTCTATCTTAGAGAAGTAATTTTCTCCCAAAAGATGGTTGAATAAGTCATCAATTTTGGGAATAGGATACTTATTTTTGGTTGTGACCTTGTTCAACTGATAGTAGTCGATGCACATTCTGAGAGAGCCATCTTTACTATGCATGAAAAGAACTAGAGTTCCCCATGGAGAGATGATGGACCAGATAAAACCCTCATCTAGGAGGTCCTTCAATTTCTCCTTTAATTATTTAAGCTTAAATAGATTCATTTTGTAGATGGAAATTGAAATCGGTTAGTTATTTAGAAGGAGATCTATTCTAAAGTCAATTTCTCATTTGGGAAAACTCCGAGTAGATCTTCTAGAAACACTTACGGGAATTCATTTACCATTGGAACTGACCCATGTGTTGGGACTTCAAATTTTGAATCCTTAATCCAAAAAAGATGATGGACACACACTTTGGAGATCAACTTTCTAGCGTTACTTAAGAGATAAAATGACACATATACGTTGAGGTACTACCCTTTCACTCTAGAACTGGTTTATTTGAAAAATGGAATAGGACTACTCTCCTTCTAAAATCAATAGGATTACCATACCATGAATTACATCAAAATATACCATGTCTAACTCTATAAGATCAACTGAGGTGGCTTTCTAGGAAAACGTAGCTGCCAACTTCTGTATACCTATTTAGCTATGACTAAGTCACCAACTTGAGTAGAGATTGTGAGAGGTTTAGAAAAAAAATTTGTTCTGAAACCAAAGTCTACTACTATATAGGGAGTTTAAAAAAAAAGAGTATCTCTAGGATCTAATAATGCATAAACATAAATAAGGAAAACCTGTAACGTACCTATGAATACATCAGAAGAACCCTAATAATCCTGTCGAGTCTAATGAGCATAAAACCTGTTATGGCATTGTACGCCAACTGCACTAGATGAGGCACCTTATGAGTCAGGTGACCTATTTAGGGTTCCATTACCAAGTTATACCATGCAATTTTTCCATTAAAAGTCCAACAATACAGTAAAAACATTCCCAAAGGCATTTTATCAAACACATTGCGGGCATAGTGTTTCCAAAACCAAAACCATGTACCAAGTAACCATTCCCATACAACCAAATGTTCAAACCACCATTAAAACATGTAAATCCATAATTAAAATATGGAAAAACCATAACCAAGCATTTATAGCCAAAACCCCCAACATATATATGAAAACCCAAAACTATACAATAATTATGCCATGAAAATAATTCATAAAACATGCGTTTAGTTTGAACTAACAATGAGGGAGGAGTAATATGCCTTAGATTGAGAAGAAGATGAGAAAAAATCACCCGTATGAACCTCAATTGACCACCTTGAAGAAAACCCTAGCTTTTACTTAACCCAAGAGCCTTGAAAGATTTTGAGAGAGTTTAGAGTGTTTGATTGATTGCAAATAGGTTAATGAAACCCCAAAAGGGTTTTTTAAGTCATAGGGTCCCAAGGAGTTATAAGGGGAAATATTGAGAATACCCTCAACTTAAACTGTATTAATTTCCCGCAGGAAGGTACGACTCCACCATACCACCGGTACACTATCATACGAGTGATACCCACCACTCATAGCCTAAGTATCTCTTGGACCCCTAATATTATCCAACATACAACCACCCTAACCAAACTATAAGAAATCATACGACTAGTACCATGCAATAGTACTCTAGGTAGAATCATGAGGGGTTGACACTGTCCAACTTGTGAGTTGGACTATACTACTCATACCCTATCTCATGACTCATGGTGAGCCAGTCGTACTCAGATCCAAGTTAAGTTACTAAGTTTCAAATTAAGTGAAGGAAAACCCAACCTACGACCCGTCAGCTACCTTACGACTCGTACCTACCCAAGTCGTACCCATTCCAGGAACTTAACCTCCCAACAGCACCCAACACTAACCAACATACGATTGGGTCACCTAACTCAAAACCTCACCATACGACTAGTATGGTGATTTGTATGATGTCCAGAAAGTCCAAGACTTAGGAAATTTCTAAAGACCAGAACCCAAGGTATTTCAGTCACCCCCACTAGGATCATTCATTCTAGAATGATAGACAAGGTAGTATAAGAATGAATTACACCCCAACATAATCATTCCAACCTTTAACTACATTAGAAGACAAAGATACAAGGAAATCAACCTTTCTTTAACTAAGTTAGAAAACAAAGATGATATCAAGAACACATACCTTCCACATGATTATCCAGAGCAAAAAACAAATATGGATACTTGGACTATATGTCCTCTTTTGCTTCCCAAGTAGCTTTTTCAACCTTGTAGTTCCACCATAAAACCTTAACTGAATCTACAACCTTGGTCTGTAATCAACAAACCTGTCGATCTAACATCTCAACTAGGATCTCTTTATAATACAAAGAATCTGAGATACCTAATATTTCCAATGGAATAACCGATGAACGATCACCTATACACTTTCTCAATATAGAGACGTGGAATACCAGATGAATGGAGCTCAAACTAGAAGACAACTCTAATTCATATGAAACATTACCAACCCTCTTCAAAACCACATAAGGAAAAGTATACCGAGGATCGAGCTTTAAATTTTTAATAAAATGCATTACTCCTTTCATGGGAGAAACATTTAGGAACACCTTATCACCAACCACAAACTCTAAGTCCCTACAAGACAAACATATACACCTCACCAAAATCAAACCATACGATAGGAGATCTACCTCTTCTACCACACAATGCCTTAAAAAGGGCCATACCAATACTAGAATGATAAATATTATTGTAAGAAAACTCTACAAGAAGTAGATGCTCAACCTAATTACCACCATAATCAATCACACATATACGAAGTATATCCTCCAACATTTGAATTGTCCTTTCTGCTTACCCATCCATCTACGGGTGAAAATCAGTTCTCAGACTAACCTCAATATCCAACCCCTTCTAAAATAAACACCAAAAGTGAGATGAAAACTATGTACCATGATATGAGATAATCAAGAAGATACAATATCATGAAGATACAACCTTAGTTTCACAATCACATAAAGATACAACCTCACATAATCCTCAGCTGAAAAGTTGTATCTCACTGGCAAAAAATGAACCGACTTTGTCTTCCTATCCATAATTACCCAAACCAAATCAAATTGGTTTCTAGAATGAGAAAGACTGGTAATGAAATCCATATTGATTACTTTCTATTTCCATTTAGGCAATTAAATTTCCTGATACTAGCCTCCAGGCCTTATGTGCTCAACTTTCACTTGTTTACACACTAAACACTTGGCCATAAATTTATCCACATACTTCTTCATACTATTCCACCAAGACATCTCCTTGATATCATAATACATTTTCTTCTAATATGGATAAATAACGTAGCACAATTCATACACCTCAGCCAATACCCTTTCTTGCAAACCATTAATGTCAGGAACATATAACATCCTTTGGTATCGCAAGGTACAATCACCACTTATCGTAAATACCATTACCTTTTTCCCACCTATATCACTCTTGATTTTCATCCAAATAGGAACTAGCATTTGCTTCTCCTTGATCTCTACACCAAGTGATGACCGAACCACTTCGTGTACCAATATGCCACCATTCTTAGAGTCCAAAAGACAAACCCTACGATTAGCCAAGCAGTGAATATCCTTCAACAACTCTTTCTTCTCCTTATCCACATGAGCTAAACTCCCCATGGACAACCTGCTAAGAGCATCATCAATAATATTAGACTTACCTAAATGGTAGTGGAGACTTATGTCATAGTATTTGATAAGCTCAAGCCATCTCCTCTGCCTGAGGTTAAACTTTTTCTGAGTGAACACATACTGTAGACACTTATGATCAAAAAACATGTCCACGTGCACTCCATATAAATAGTGATGCTAGATTTTTAAAGCAAATATCACCTCTATAATCTCTAAATAAAAAGTTGGATAGTTCCTCTCTTGTACCTTTAACTGCCTAGAAGAATAGGCAATCACCTTACTATGCTACATCAGAACACAACCAAGTCCCACCTGAGAAGTATCACAGTAAACCACAAACCCTTCATTAACTTTAGGCAAAGTAAAGACCAGAGCCAAAGTTAGCTTATCCTTCAGCTTCTCAAGACTACCCTCACAAGAATCCGACCAAGATAACTTTACCTTCTTCTAAGTCAAATTAGTCAATGGGGTAGCTATCGTGGAAAAACCTACCAAAAAACTCCTATAGTACCCGACCAAACCTATGAAACTTTGAATATTAGTTGGAGTCATGGGTCTAGGCCACTTCTTAACCATCGCCACCTTTTGTAGATCTACTATGATCCCCACACTAGAAATAATATGACCCATACAAGTGAAAACGTTCAATAAATATTCACACTTTGAGAATTTGGCATACAACTGTTGCTCCTTTAAGGTCTACAACACCATAAAAAGGTGATTGGCATTATCCACCTCACTTTTAGAGTACACCAAAATATCATTAATGAACATAATGACAAACAAATCTAGAAACTTACAAATACTCTATTCATCAAATCCATGAATATCGTCGGGGCATTGGTATAACCAAATGACAAAACCAAGAGCTCAAAGTGACCATACCGAGTACGGAAAGTAGTCTTAGGGATATCTACCTCCCTAATCTTAAGTTGATGATATGAAGACCAAATATCTATCTTTCAAAAGAATTTGGCAACTTGCAACTAATCAAACAAATCATCTATCTTTAGAAGATGATACTTGTTCTTAATCATCACCTTATTCAATTTCCAATAGTCAATACACATCAGAAAGGAACCATCCATCTTATTCATGAATAACACTGGTGCACCCCACGAGGATACACTAGGATATATGAAACCCTTACCCAAAAGATTCTTAAGTTGCTTCTTGAGTTACGTCAAATCATCAGGAGCATATCAGACGAGTGTACAGACCCAAATCAATCAAAAACTCAATCTCTCTATCCCGAGGAACACCAAGAAGATCATCTAGAAAAACCTCAGGAAAATCATTCACCACTAGAATCAAATGCAAAGAAGGACCTTCTGAGTTAGAGTCTTTAACCTGGAATAAATGATAGAGACACCCTTTACAGATTAACCTCCGAGCTCTAAGATATGATATAAATATCTACTTATAAGCTAGGGAACCACCCTCCCATTCAATAATCGATTCAGCAGGGAAATTAAAGACAACCTTATGGGTTCGACAATCTAAGGATGCATAGCACGAGTATAACCAATCCATACCCAGAATAACATCAAAATCCACAATATCTAATTCAAACAAATTCACCAAAATCTCCTTACTACAAATAGATACCACACATCCCCTATAGACTCTTCTAGAAACCACAGAGTAACCTATCAAAGTATAAATAAAAAAGGATCTGAAATAACCTCGAGATCAAAACAAAAATACACAGACACAAATAGGGTCAAATAAGAAAAAGTGGAGCCTAGATCAAGAAAATAATACAAGTCGCGAGAAAACAATTATAACCTACCTGTCACGATATTAGCGATGCCTCAGACTCCCGTTGGGATGCAAGAACATACAACCTTCTCCAGCTAATATAGACACAAGAAGTAGAAATAGATACAGAAGAAACACCCATTGGTGCAGGAGCAGATGAAGAGGAAACTAGAGCCTTATTTTGTCCCAAAGCAACCTTACCAATGGGATAATTTCTAAGCATATGTCCTAGATGATGATGTGTTAGCAGATGCTAACATATTTGAGGCTTTTAACTGAGGATAATTGTAAAGTCTTAAGAAACTTTTGTCAATTTTAATTGTTTTCTTTTTGATATTGCAGTAAAAGTCAATATACATGAAAGTTCCATCATGAAAGATGATTTTTGGTGAAAGATGTAAGAAATTAAGTTTTGAAGATTTCTTCTGATGACTTGGTCGGATAAACTATGAGATCAGTGATAAGATATAAGACCACGTCATCATACATAGGTAGAGAACAAGAAAATTGAAGATTTTCTGATGACATATCCTGATAAGCTATTAGATTTCTAATAAGACATTAAGCATGTTGTCACTCAGAATCAGAAGGCAAAAATTAGAAAAAGGGTCTGATGATAAGTCGAATAACTTATCAAACTTGAGATAAGTCATCACACAGATCATCAGGAATATAAAAAGGACCTAATGACATTCTCTGATAACTTATCAGATTTGTGATAAGTTATCAGACATGTCGCCACCTAAAAAAAATTCAGAATTCTTAATTTTGGATTTTTCTTAAGTCACAGATATAAATAGCAGCTTTTAGGGTTCATAGAGGGGCTTTAACATCTTGAACTTATTCAAAAGACTACTTTACTTCTCTTTGGTCTCTAAACTTGGATTTTAATTTTTAATTCTTTGATTTAGTTGTGGGATATTCTTCTTGAATTTGGGAAGAGAATTAATTTCTGACTACATCTTTTGTATGTTTAATCACTTTGAATTATGAATTCAGTTATTGCTATTTCTTTCTCTTTCATGTGGAACTAAAACCCACAACTAGGGTTGTGGGATCTATGATTATTTCTCCATGGATTTAATAGTTGATTAGGGTTTGAGTGATTGTGGGAACATCTTAATAATTCCTTTGTTATGATTGTTATTTATTGGTTGCAAACAAATAATCCTGCCTTATGTTGATTTGCTTGAATTGAGAAATAAACTAAAGGTAGTAAATTATCAAGGAGGATTTAGGAAGGTTAAGATCCCATCTAATGATTAATACGGTAACAAAATTGATCAACTTGAGATAAATCAGTATGAATAGAATGTTTCCTTAAGTTCGAGAGAATTAGGGAGTGCAACATCTAGGTAGGTTGAGAAACACTTAGATGGACTATCGAAACTGATAATCTTGTATTTCCCGCAAGTCATGAGAATCCAATGCTACATTTGTTATTTAATGGGGATTAATAATAATAGTGATCACAACCCTAGATTTTCTTTATCATTGATTTGAACTATTGAAACTTTAATTATTGTTTGATCATAAAAAAAAACCCATTTTATCTTTTCGTATCATTTGTTTGAATTCAAGTTTGAATTCAACTTATATTTTTATTTTTCAAATTAGTTTAATCTCCACTCACATTGTTCCCTGTGGATTCGACCCTGACTCCAAATTTGGGTAAATATGTTGACGACGACCGCCTTGCACTAAATTGACGTGTAAGTTGAGCGTTATCAAAACTGGCGTCATTGTTGGGGAACAATTGGCGTATTGAATTGGCTTAAAATTTTATCTTACTTGGTTGAATTCAAACTTGTAAATATTTGTTTAGTTTATTTTCTTAATTTTTTAATTTTTATTTCTTTTTATTTTTATTTTTTTCTCACATCTTTCATGAGATGTCAGCTTGGATAGATGGTTTTTTTATGACAGTTCTTATTATTATTATGGGGGACCTTCACAATAAGATGCGGACACTATTCTAACTGGGGAACAGACTGCAACTTGGTGTTTGGATTGTGGTCAAAGTGATCATTCTGAAGATATATGTGCTATCATGATTCAAATGGATAAATTGATGAAATGAATTTTAGAGAATCAAGCACAGTTATGGGCAGAGCTGAAGGAGTTACCAATGCCACAATGTCTACAATGGCTAAACAAAGAAGGATATGAGGAGGACATTAGCCAATTTGAGGAGAAAACTTACGAATCAAAACCACTTGATTGTCATCTTGATCTAGAGACTGACATTAAGAAGGTGAATAAAAGTGAGTGTGTAGTAGATAGTGTAAATTTTGAAGTAGAATTAGTTGGGCCTCACTCGAAGTTTTTTTCACGTTATGTTTAGATGATATCTTGTCTGTGGAATCATCTAAAATAGTAGAAAAGTGTGAAGATGAGGAACAGGAATCCTATATTCTTTATTTTACACTTGATAAGTAACATAAAAATACACCTCACTTTAAGGTCGAGTGGTTTACCATGCTCAATCCATTACTGGACTTCTTAATTTTTGTACCACCACCCTACGATCGAGGCAAAAAGATAGACTCTAAGTAGGGGTGAAATTCATATCCTCAAGGTGGATAAAAAATCTGAGTTGGGTCGTGCCGCGACACTAAATTAGGTGCTTCTTGGGAGGCAACCCAAGATATTTTTTTGTTTGTATTCATATTATGTGATTGACATAAGATCTTCGCACCCATGGTGCCACAGGTATGTTTCTAACTCTCTTGTTTTGGTTTTATGCATAAGAGACATTGCATGATTTTAAGTTGAGGGTGGGGTTACTTTTGGGTGTTCATCTCCTGTTGGGGTTTTTGTTGCTGAGCCTCTTTTTTTGGAGTCTTGTTCATAGTAGAGCCGACATGTTTAGGCATATTATGATTTTTTGTAAAATGTTATAACTAGGAGAAATACAAGTATCTTAGGCAGTTAATATGTTTTTGTTAATTTTTGAACACCTCTCCAATGGTCTTTTTTATAACCGTGTGATATGTATTTATGTGGGACCAATGTGCATCTTGTTATGGCATTAGTACTAGTGACATGATAACTATTGCGAAATAATTACATGAACCGAATGGGTAGTAGCTTGTGATGTACCTTTGTTCCATATGTGAGTGAGATACTACCTAGTTCCCATTATGTGTTAAATCCAGAACTTGCCTGGTTGGTCTTTCCTTGGTTGTAGGATAGCGTTTAGGAAAGGATCATAGGTCGTTGTTGATGTTAGTCCACTTTTAGCCTAAATGACCTTCAATGTGTGAATAATATCCTTTGATCCTAATTTTGAGCTTGAATGCCTATTATTTTTACTATACCTATCACCTTCCCATTTGCATCATAATGAACCTGTTTTGGCCCTGGTCCTCCTTGGACATTGTGCACTTTGACTTAGGCAAATAGCCTAAGTTGAGGGTGGCTATCATAGGGGTACGTGATGTAAAGTGAGTATGAAGAAGGGTAAAAAAAGAATAAAAATCTAGGTGCGGTGGAAAACAACAAGGAAATAAAAGTTGTGAAAAAAATGAAGTGATTGTAGAAAAGACCGCACCCATCCTGAATATGTTTGATAAAGAAAAGAGAAGAATTGAAAAAGGGTAATGAGTGAGACCCCAAAAGCTAGTGTAGTGTCAAGGAGTCTTAGTCACTTTAAATATCATCGAGTATCATACCATCCCCTAGACTATATTACAAGCCAAAGATAAGACCTATAGTGATCCTAGCTGACCTATCTAGAAATCTTGGTAATGTAAATAAGGGCAAACCTATGGTATTTGGCATACACTAATTGGAACCTCATTTTGAGAGTGAGTGTCTTTTGATTGTCTCTATGGTTACATAGGTGATGTCTGATATAAGTGAAGTGGGACTTCTTTGTGGTGAGGGCACACTGGTTACGTTTCTAGTTGCTAACTTGTTTGGATAGTGTAATATTAGTACATGCATGGGTGTTGTTGCTGAGTTGATTCCATATCTTGATTCTTGGGTGTCGCATTGTTATCCTACAATAATATACACAGTTGTTTTTAAATTAATTGACCTTGGAGATGGGCAAAAAGTTTTGAGATAATATGGATGGTTGGCTGCCAAATGTACTTTGTATCCTCGTAGTTGTGTTTTAGTTGCTTGAGGACAAGCAATTGTTTTAAGTTGAGGTTGTTGATGTCTGACAAGATGCTAACACATTTGAGGCTTTTAACTAAGAATAATTGCAAAGTCTTAAGCAACTTTTGTCGTTTTTGATTATTTTCTCTTTGATATTGCAGTAAAAGTCAAGATGCATGAAAATATATGAAAGATCCATCAAGAAGGATGATTTTTGGTGAAAGATGCTAGAAATTAAGTTCTGAAGATCTCTTCCGACGACGTGGTTTGATAACTATCAGATCTGTGATAAACTATCAGACCATGTCATCACACATAGGCAGAGAACAAGAAAATTAAAGATTTTCTGACGACATATCCTGATAAGCTATCAAATCTCTAATAAGTCGTCAGCCATGTTGTCACTCAGAAGTAGAAGGCAAAAATTGGAAGCAAGGTCTGACAACAAGTCTGATAACTTATCAAACTTGTGATAAGTCATCACATGGGTCGTCAGGAAGATCAAGAGGAGGACCTGACGACATTCTCTAATAACTTATCAGATTTGTGATAAGTTATTAGACATGTCGTAACCTAAAAGAAAATTTTTGAATTCTTCATTTTGGATTTTCCTTAAGTCACGGATATAAATAGAATCTTTTAGGGATCATGAAAGGGACGCAACATCTTGAACTTATTCAAAAGACTACTTTACTTCTCTTTGGTCTCTAAACTTGGATTTTAATTTTTAATTCTTTGATTTAGTTGTGGGATATTCTTCTTGAATTTGGGAAGAGAATCAATTTCTGACTACATCTTTTGTATGTTTAATCACTTTGAATTATGAATTCAGTTATTGCTATTGCTTTCTCTTTCAGATGGAACTAAAACCCACAACTAGGGTTGTGGGATATATGATTATTCCTTCATGGATTTAATAGTTGATTAGGGTTTGAGTGATTGTGGGGACATCTTGATAATTCCTTTGTTATGATTGTTATTTGTTGGTTGCAAACAATAAATCCCGCCTTATGTTGATTTGCTCAAACTGAGAAATAAACTAAAGGTAGTGAATTATCAACGAGGATTTGGGAAGGTTAAACTCCAATCTAATCATTATTGTTGTAACAAGATTGATCAACTTGAGATAAATCAGTATGAATAGAATGTTTCCCTAAGTTCAAGAGAATTAGGGAGTGCAACATCTAGGTAGGTTGATAAAAACTTAGATGGACTGTCAAAATTGATAATCTTGCATTTCCCGCAAGTCATGAAAACCTAATGCTACAGTTATTATTTAATGGGGATTGATAATCATAGTGATCACAACCCTAGTTTTTTTTATCATTGATTTGAACTATTGAAATTTTAATTGTTTTTTTATCATAAAAAAAACCCCATTTTATCTTTTCGTATCATTTGTTTGAATTAAACTTATAGTTTTAGTTTCAAATTAGTTTAATCGCCCCTCACATTGTTCCCTGTGGATTCGACCCTAACTCCAAAGTTGGGTTAACATATTGACGACGTCCGTCTTGCACTAAATTTACGTGTAAGTTTAGCGTTATCATCTTACTACATTTGGTGCACCAATACCTTCCTTAAACATAAAAAACCCGATGCAACTAATCATAAAACCTATAAAGAGGGAACAATAAAGCTGACTGTGACCCACTTGCCTGAGATTAGGCACTCTATGCCCTGAAGTTATCGCCACCCTACTGATGCTTGTCTCCGACAGCTATGGGTAAAGAGCACTACCTGTGGAGAAAGAAACAAAACTCTCCCAATTTTTATTTGGCCACTTACCACTATCCGACCATTTTTCTATTAACCACCCTACTCAGAGAACCTAAACCTATTACCCTAGGTTTTACCTACCTAATCCTTCTTTCTTTTTTCTTCCCCTACCTATTGCATATAAACAACCAACCTATAGATATCCATGTCCTTGATGATCAATGTAGTTTTGGTTTCAAGGATCAAGTCTCAAGACAGTCCTAAAGCAAACTTTCTTATCTTTGCCCTCATATCAGACACCAACTCTAGAGCATACCTAGACAGCTGGTGAAATTTCAAGGCGTACTCCTTTATAGACATCTTCCCCTATATCTGATTAACAAATTCCTCTAATTTTTATTCTCTCAACTCCTGAGTAAAGAAGAGATCCATGAAAGCATTAGAGAAAGTCTTCCATGGAGATGACTCATCAACCTTACCCCTGTCCTAATCCCATTCCTCATACCATTAGTAAGCCACATCCTTGAGATAATAAGATACAAACTCTACCGCTTCCATATTTGTGGCATGCATAATCCTGAATATCTTTTCCATCTCATCTACAAAACCTTAAGGATCCTCCTCTACCTCAACACCAGTAAAGGTTTGAGGACTCAACTTCATAAATTGGATAACCCTTGTGGCCTCAGAAGATGGAATAATAGAAGAACCACGCTCATCTTGCGAAGCCACCAACTGAACAATCATATGAATCAACTAACAAAACTCAACATTCATCATGTCTTCCTGAGGAGGACTAGAAAGAACCAATGAAACTCTAGAAATATTAGGTACTGACCCCTTAGACCGTGTATGGATCCCTTGAGTAGAGCGTATCCCATCAATATTTTCCCAGTTGGGATAGAGGAGTTTTCATAAGCTTTAGATCATCGAGGCATGATCTGAAAAGAAAATAAATGAAATTAGAGAAGATTTTAGGACTTATACTCTAAGCTTGAAAAATAAAACACAAAGAAGAGAAACAGTTCCTAAATGCCTTGTAGCCTCTATCTTAAGAGTGTGCCATGCTATACACCCTTAAAAGAGACTCTACTCGATATAACTATATGGATTCCTAATTAACCATGAACCTAGATCTCTAATAACAACTTGACATGACCCGAATTTGGGTCCTTGTCATAATGTGCATCCTGAGTCTAACCAAGATCGAGGACCATACCTGATACCTAACCCAAATATCCAAATGCATAACCTATGTCGGGTGAATTCTAAACATATGACAAGATAGCATATTTGTACCAATCAAGATTCTAGGATAGGTCCTTGACCGTGAGCAGCCAAAACAAGTCCAACCATCTAATACTCAACCAATAAATATACCAAAAATAAAATAATAACCAAGTATGAGTCCATAACATAATAGGTTGGAATAATCATAAGTACAGTCAAATGATATCAACCCTAACACTAATGCCAATACTATGGCGGACATCAATATCGAAACCGCTCATACTAACCCATAGCAGTTCCACAAAGCCTCTAACAAAAAGTAAAGAAATATCCAGTTGGGTCATGCTCCCAACTGAATAGATCCACTAAATAGATGTTCAAAAGGACTAAATTGTCAAGCCTAGCCTAATGGGTAACTAAAGTGTCAAGCCTAGCCTAATGGGTAACCCATTTTAACCGTCTATGACATTGTGTTCTAGGACTTAGGACTTCTACTAAAGGTCTTAGTCTATCTGGATAATAAACCTTCATCCCTGCATCCACTCAGTGCTAAGTACTACTCCCAATTGAGTGACATGGATAACTGCAAATCTAAAGCTAATAATAATCTAAAGACTGAAAAATAAATACATTATCTATATGCAGGCAAGACATGTAAACTAGGGAATATAGCATCCAAAAGTATGTGCATGAAATACTAGGCCATCTTGTATTTATAACCCACCATCTCTTAAGAATGAAATTATTATGCCAATTTTGTAAACTGAATAAATTTAAAGAATTTTATGACTTAGATCAAACAATTAAGGATTGTACAATGTATTAAGGGTTTATGATCATGGTCATGATATAACACTAAAATTTATGATAAAATAGGGATTATAAATAAATAACACCAAAGGACTAAGGTATCAATAAATTTACCAATATCCATAGACCTAAAATTGTAAAAAGAAAACTAAAGTGGAGAGTTGGTTTAACTTTGGACCTCAATGTATAAAAGGGGACCCATTGTTGAAATCCCACATACCTATTTACGGAAACCTTGAAGAATTCTTTAGAATTGGTATCCTAAAGAAGATGAAACCTAACTCTGCATATGGGAAAAATATTGCATCTCTTCTCTATTAGAACTAAGTGTCAGATGGTTTTTGGAGTAATGAGGGCATAGGGTAATATTAACCCTAAAAACATCCTTAAAATACCCAAAGCCACATAGTTTTATTGTTAAAAGAGTGGGTAAAGACTGATATGCCTCTTTAAAATTCATAACTATAAACTATTGAGGGGGACATATGGTACCTTACCACGATTATGGGACCAACCTATGATGCCGGTTTTACTCAAAGTTTGGAGTTGGGTGAGATATATCTGAATATGATCAAATAATCTTTTGTATGATCGTGGGATCTACCTATAATCGTACCATGCTTCGTAGGTTTAGAGGCCCAATCAGGTCCATTAGTAGGACTCACGATCATTCCTAGGATCATTTTTTAAAGAATTATAATGGTTCCCTCCCATGGTATGAAGTTCTATTTGTGAACTTTTATATGTTGGGGTCATCTCGAGCAGACAAAACCATTGTACAGTCATACAATCTAACAATAATCATGGTTTGGCTCATGGTATCTCACTATAGAGAAATGATTAACTAAAAAAGCCATAAATTATTACTCCATGTCTAATTTAGGTGAAAATAGATGCATTGGAAAGAGTATGTATCATTTGGTGCATCTAGTTCTCAAAGATGCATAAGAATTTTAAAGTCATGCTCATTTGAAGATGATTATTTCTTAAGGAATCAATCGGTATGAGAGGTTTAAACTCGATTAAGATATAGGAGGTTCTTGTAGCCTTAGTACATGGATAAATTCCTTCTTCTACTATTAAAACATGATGTTTATTTCTACATGGACTTAAAGCATAGGTCTTGCCTTGTCCTGGATTTTCTGGGGTGTAACATAATCAGACTTGGAATATAATTTTCAGATTTATGTCTTTTTTATATAGTTGGTATTATGCTATTCTTTTTCTTCCATTTCTAAATCCTTAATTTGTGTTCTTTTGTGTTAGGTTGAGCTAGATTACTTGTTCGGAGGGTATGACAAGTTCCATCACATGCCTATATGGGTCGTGATAATTGGTATAAGAACCCAGGTTCATTGCACTCACTAGTACAAGCCGAGTATAGTAGTGTCTAACTGATTGATGTGAAATCATTTATTATTAATTTTTGAGAGGCTACATGACTTTAGGAGGAATCTATTTCTTTATTTTTCCGTGCGTTCATAGATTTTCATAACTCAAAATCTCTTGTTCACTCTATTATAGATGGTGAGCGCACGTTCTTCCTTAGCTAGAGATTTAGATCCTAAGCCTTCACTATGTGATAAGATTTGAGTTTGAGGCAGAGGTTAGATTGGGATGTCTAGACCATTTAGAGGTCAGGTTAGATTTGCATCTTCAAGTCTTAGGGTTGAGAATGGTGGTAATTCTAGTGAGTTAGAGGCGTTGAGACCATTACAGATACTATTTGTCACCATACATACACTTGAGGATTGTTTGGTTTGACTGTTGGTTTCCTTAAGAGGGTGGCTCTTATTTTGGTCCAGAATTCTATTACATATTCTCTTATTGTTGATGATTTATTGTCTGTGATTTCTCCACATCTAGGTAATTTACTCTTTATGACCCTTATGGGACAAAGTATGTTTGTAGAGTTAGTAAGTAAAAGTACTTCTCATTTCAATAGAGATCTTAGATTCAAGGCTTATATGTTCTTGCTAGTTGCAGTGAGAGTTAATAAAGGTTTGGCTTGGTGGATTATAATGGAGTAGACTTTACTTTCTTTTAATTCTTTAGGTCATCTACATAGTGGTGGAGGATATTTATAGAGAGTAGACCAATTGGATCACCTCCTCTTTTATAGGATCGGTTTGCAGGAGTGTATTTTAAGGAGTTTTCATGGAGACATAAGAGTCTTGAAGTCTAAAGGGGCCATGTACTTGATGATCACAATGATATTCATGTTAAGGTTGGGACCTTTGTTGTTATGCTTGGAGAGGGTTCGATCAGGGTTGCCATTTGGGTACTTCATAATTAGTTTAGTAGGCTTCGACTTTTTTGGGTTGTTTCTTATATGGGAATATTAGGCACTATAGAAGGGATTTCCCACAACTTAAATAGGTAGATGCTTCATTAGTTGCTCCAAGAAATTATAGGTCTCAGTATAAGGTTTCAAAGGATGGACACGAGACAGGAACTTCTAGTGCAGTAGCCACATGTATGATTTTGATCCGCCTTTGATCTATCTTGGGAGTATCTGATTGTGTTCCTTCATTTAGCTATATGTTTAGTTATTCGATATTGAGTGTGATATGATTTGTTTAGTTTTGTTGGGTCTACTGATAATGATACCCTATAGATGTTTCCTTAGTCATAGATAGAGTATGTGTATCCTATGTTTTGACCCACTTAGACTATTTATTTAATTAAAGATGGTCGGAGGCCAATTTTATTGAATTATAATCAATCAAAACAAAACTAATCAACCCTACATAATGTCAAGCGACTCGGCCCAATAAGAAAACTATCTACAACTACCCAATGTTCCATGGTTTTATGGAACTTTTGATGCTTAAAATTTGAAAACATGCAAGTACATAGGTCTATTTTGGGGTAAATAATGTGTTTTTTTGTCTTTTTGCAGGAAACTTAGTTTTGTGAGCTAAATCGTAGAAAAGAAGTTGAAATCTAAAAAGTGGGTTACCTACATTTGCACCTACTTGGAGTAGGTTCCATCTACCGGGTGTAGGTGACACGATATAGGTGACAGAAGAATCAGATCCAGAGAAACTGAAGTTGCAAGAACTCTCTTCTACCTATCGTGGGCCACCTACGATGTGTAGGTTCCACCTACGGCCTATAAATGGTACCCTAGGTGGACATCAATCCAACTGTCCAAGTTTATTTTGGTTTGAATTTTTTATAGTTTCTATGTTAACTATAAATACTCCTTTGACATTTTTTAGTCATGATATGCAAGTTTACGCACTCATACTATTCATAAAGATATTTTTCATTCCAAGATTGACTTTTATCTTAGGATTCTTGTGTTCTTGGTTTTGGTTTATTTATTGATAGAAGACATTGGGTTTTCTTTGTCTATTATTGTGAGATTAATTTTATGCTTTTTTTATTGAATTCCATGGATTGCTTCACAATTATGAGAAGCTAATTCCCTTAGCAGGGGTTGTGGGAACCCTTGCGGATTAACTAAGTAGGGAAAGTGTGAGATTCCTTCTAGATTATTTTTGTTACATATATTATGCTTTTCTTCTCTTTGATTTCTTTTTTATAGTTGTAAACATTAGGAACTTGCTTGTATTCTACACTAACTTAAGAGAGAGGTAGAGACTAGGAAAAGAAGATTGCAATAGTGATTTGAGACTATAAACCCTTATCTAATTAACTTGGAACCGAGAGGAGATAGTTATATGTGATCCAAGATAAGGGTTAGTAAAGCTACACTCTAAGACTGAGAGGAGATTAGTGAGATCACCAAAGGGTATCGAGAGATTGTTGGTGCTACATAACTTGTTAGATTCTACATGCAAAGTAGTGAAATAGTTTGATTAAGCACGATAAACCTATTGAGTTTAAAGATAGGGGGAAATCAAACCTAATGTTTGTTTCAAATTGTTCACAACCAAAAACATTCAAATTTGTTACTTTTACGAATTACTGCAAATACCTTCATTTACTTTTTTGCACTCTCCGGTGATTTCAACTAAGTTCGAGAGATATTTTTGTCCTATTCCCTATAGGTTTGACGCTAACATAGTTGGTTACTATATTTTGACATTGACCACTTTATACCTCTTGGAGGTATTGTTTTGTGTTACATCAAAGTTTTTTCACCGTTGTCGGGGAGTATGATAATGGATTGATCAATTGAACTTGTTGAGTTTTATCTTTTTTATTGTCATGGGGCATACGCTAGTTTATGCCTACTCTTCTTGATATGAAAACTTTACAAGAGAAATTACAGAGTGATAAGGAATTTTTTATTGATTCTTATCCTTTTGATATAGTGCATTATTGTAGTAGTGTGATAGATATATTACTGGATCACAATGAGAACATGGTAGAAACATTGACACTGCTTGCAAAAAAACATGAGTTTATTCAAAAGGTTTATATATTTGGCATGGATATTCACAACTTAAAAGGAGACTTGAATGCAAGGTTGATACATGTAATGTTTAACAACTTAGTTATAAGTTGTGTGAGACTGAAAAAATTCTTATAATCCAAATTGAGGAGCTAAAATTGGAGGACTCAACACTTGATCATACTTTTATGGATGTTGTCACTATTAAGAGGAGTAAACTTGAGTTATGTGAGGATCTAAATAATAATTAAATTCATTCCCTAATTGACTAAAACCTAATCTAGCCTTTCAAAAATACACACTGCAACACATTTCCCATTCACCAAGTAAAAGGGATACCTTTGAAGTTTGTTTCCATTAACTCTGATGAGTTAATGCAAAATGCTAAGTATTCTATATCTTGTGGTGCACTGGAAGTTCACCTAACTTTTCCTCCTTATTTAACACCACATTAAAATCCCCACCAACTATTAATGGTAGATTTATTCCATTAATTAGTTGATAAACATTATCCCAGACTTCCAACCTTTTTGTCGCTCTATACTTACAATACACTAACGTAGCAATTGTTAGAATATTTTATTAACCATATTTAGCTTCAAAATATCTTCTACTCAATGTCATTGATCACTTCTACATCAATATCTTCCTTTAAAAAAATCCAAATATTTCCTCTATAATTACACCAGTAGTCTACAGACCTATCTTCCTTCTATATTGATGAATACTACTCACTGGATGAAATTGCTAAATCAATAATAAAAAGAAAAAATGATGATGGTTGTTTAACATTTGAATCCAATGAAAGTATTTTTGGGTTCTACCTGGCCTTATGTTTTAGATGATGGATTTTAATATTCTTTAATATTAGTTTGATTAACAACCCTCTCTGGTGACACTCTTTTAGTATGTGGTGTTTTCTGCTTCTTTGTCCTTCCCCACTTAAAACATGATCTAGGATAAACATCTTCTTGTTTATCCACCTCTTTATTCTATTACATATAATCACCATAATCTCTCTCTTTAGGGACTTTATCTTTCTTATCTTGCAAATCTACCTAGCCCCATCAATGTTGTGGGAAACAATATGTTGTAATTTTTCCATTGGTAATGACTTCTTCAAAACTGATAAATCTACTAGTTCATCATTGGTCTCTATCTCTTTCATATTCAATATCATTATTGCAATAGAGAACTACTCTTCAATTTTTTGCCTTATCTTCAAAACTATTTTCTTCTGAGTATCAACTTCCAGGACTGAAGTAGTTTTAGTTGCCTCCATCAATTTATTTTGCTCAATCCTATAATGGATTTTTCCGTTATTACATTACCCTCAGTTTAAACTTTTCATATTCTTTTTCCTTTATTATTTCTCCTCAAGATTTGGATGGTGATTACTTTCCAAATATTTTGGATGCCCATTATTTGGTGGGGCTATTCTAATGCAACAATGGTACCTCCTTGCTCTTGTCATTACCAATGTTATCCTTTTGTACCTAATCATTCACCCCCTTAACAACCTCCTCATCTAAGAACCAAAATTGTTCTTTATGTTAACATTTTTATCCTTGTTATCATATTTATAAGTCATTTTTCCCATTCCTCACCTCTTTCCACTAATTATTCCATGTCCTCTTATGATTTATAGGCTTGATCTTTATGTATTGATCATTCTACATATTATCATTTTTTTCATCACTGGTAGACTCTTCTTTCTATCCCTTTATATTGTTTTCACTCACAACATGTTGTAAATATCTATAGTTCTCCATTCTATGCCCTTGTATCCTATATTTATTTCAATATCTAGGCAAAAAAAGATATTTGATTTTTACTGTCCTGCCTAGTACACCCCAAATCTTCATAAAATATCTCCATTATAACATGTTTGGTCAATTCTGCACCCAAGTATACTTGAACATTCACTCAAGCGCAACTTGGACGAATTTATTTTATGGGTATTGCAAATTTTAGTGCGTTATGGATTTGATCATTTTGAATGGTTATGTTGTAGAGTAGAGATGTATCGATTGTGATTTTGCCATTTTGTAATTTAGCATATCTAGAGATACTTATTGATGCTATACCCTATGATAGCCTAGACTTGTGATGTTATAGGTTTGAAAGGATTGCAAGTGAAGGATTTAGTTGGATGTGAAAAAATTTTAAGTGTTCATACATTGTGATTGTTACTCTCTAAGTGATTAGTTGTGGTTACATGGAAAGACTTATCGGTATGGATTGTCAGATTTAAAGAACCTCAACTTATAAGGAATCCTTTCTTTTATTAGGTATGAGTTTTGTTAGGAAAGCAAAACTTTGTTATAAAGTTGCTCCTTAGTAGATAAGTGGATTAGTGGAACATCCTTGCTCATAAACTTTGACTAGAGTACGTGCCATTGTCATGGACTTTGTGTTAAGAAAATTGAATGAGAATTTAGCTAATCTAGGTTGTACCTTATT
The DNA here is from genome assembly GCA_030864215.1 of Capsicum pubescens. Lineage (NCBI taxonomy): Eukaryota > Viridiplantae > Streptophyta > Magnoliopsida > Solanales > Solanaceae > Capsicum > Capsicum pubescens. The sequence goes on from CM061545.1 coordinate 208,419,316, forward strand.
AGTCCATGACCATTCAATTAAAGAATATCGAATAGGATAAGACTTAAGGAACAAGATAAGTATTTTTGTGCATAAGGAAATTATTTATATTCAGGGTTTAGCCATGGGATTAAGATAGAAATTTGAAGTCCAGATAATTTGGTTCATCGATAGATTATGAAGAATTTAAAGGTTATTTTCTTGAGTTTTTGATTTGTGATTTGGGCACTATTTGTGTGATATAATGGTTGTTACACTTTTTCAGTGGGTTAATTTTTTCCTTGTTATGATGGTTACTTATGTGTGTGGGATCGGAAAAAGTTCTTGTTCTACTAGATTGAGGACTTTAGGTTGTTTGATGGCTTTTGGATATTGAGGGTTGCACTTATTATTGTGATAAGTTACTTGAATATTCAATGTTTTTTAGAGATTTCATGTCCAAGTATGTTGGATTTTATGATGATTCTCAATTGCCTCAAAGGGGTTAGCAGTGGGATTTGACTATTAGGAAGTGATCTAGTATGCTAAGTGTGAAATTTAAGGATTTTTGTGATTTTTATATTAGTTTTTGGCCTAGTAGCTTTAGCTTAGGGATACAGTGTGGTTTGATTTTATAGAGATAGTATCAGCCTTAAGTATGTTGATTCATTATTTTGGTAGGTAGTTATGTGATTTATGAGGTACTTGGTATTTGGTGGGTTTGAGGATGATTATTGATACCAATATTTTGTAGTATCTTGGCCAGGTTTATACTAGTGGGCATGTGCAAAACTTTTTTGTATTTTACTCAAATTTTAGGTATTGGGGAAGTTTGGAAATGTAGATAATTGGTCTCATTGACAATTTGGTTTTAGATTCTATTGTTGTGATCTAGTGAGTCCTTATGTGATATTTTTTTGGATCTATGGTGAGAGTGGTAGTTCTATAGTTGTGACTCTGGGTTGGAGAGCTTTTTTCATGTTTCTCGAGGGTATTTTCTATCCTTTACCTATTCTAGCATTTTCTTTCTTGTACATTCATGGTCGAACGTGAATCTTAGAGGTGGTGTCATGACCCAAACTAGGGCATGTTCATGATAGGCATCTCAAGTCCACCGAGGACCGGAGACCACCCCTTTAGCCTAATTTAATATAACCAAGTACACCTAGCAGCGGATGAATACCAACATAAACTAAATGTGAAAGGAATTCTTAATGACTCTATAAAGTATCAACACCAAAAACCAACAACACTACCTATGCCCGCAGTAATGTCAAACAAAGACTTGAACAAAATCAAAGATAGTTTGGTCTAGACATGCCCCCGAAAATTGCCAAAAACAAGTCCAAATCAAAAGTCAAACTTAAGGAAATCCAGAGCATAAAATGGGGTCTTCTGGAGGATGAAATCTCACCACTCGGTCTAACACCTGAGCTATCCCATGAATACCAAATCACTGTGCAGGAAGAGTTTAAGTATGGCTAGTTCCTACATCACATGTGGACACAACTTTTGAAGACAGTTAGCGGTTGGAGAGATAGCATGTAACTTCGGGATGCTGGATAAAATAATGCCATGATTTATAGTAAGAAAACTATTAAAACCAGTGCACAACACCATAAGCAATGCATACACACACACATATATACCACATAATGGAAAAGGGAACAAGGTTTTACATCAGAGTAAAACCTTATTACATGGACTGTGTAGATTGACCATCTTGTTCCTACATCCATAGGCTATATAGGTTCAACTCCCCTGCTGAAAGGGCCCTATTGTGTGTTAGTCGCACAACCAAAGGTATCGTAGAAAGATGGGGAATCCTTACCCTTCTCCATCCTTGATACAAATATGTATATAGTGTGACATAAGAGCACAGTCATTAAGACCAACCCTCACATCGGCAAACATGAGTTTCCAGTATCGGTCTCCCCGGGACCTCCACCTTCTATGGTTAGCTACACAACCCCCTTTGAGCCCAATTAAAAGTTATTTACATATTTTCACCCATTAATAAATGAGTCTTTTATTTAGGTATTAATTGTTGGTATCATCATACCAAAATTTAGAGCTTGCAAGTCTATTTCATTTTGCCATACAAAACAATTAAACCTAGTTAACTGCACAGTTTGCAATTTTAAAAACAATGCCATGGCTACCAAGGCCTTTCCAAAACCATTTACAAACCAATTTATGTTCTATTTAACATTAATAAAATTCAAGGTTACAAAAAGAGTAGCCAAACCAAGGGATAAATCATATTCCAAAGCCAATTATGCAAGTGAGATGAGGTTATTATCAATTTATATACCAAAACAATTCATTTGTGGACTCTGTTGTGCCCCTAAATTCATTCACCATCCCTATGAACCCAAGAGTTTAGAAATCATCAATTTAATGCATAAAAATTCAATAATAATCATAGAAAAACATTTAAACAAAAAACATTTAAAACCCTCAACCTATAGTTCAAAAGTACCAACATAAAAACCATGAATAAACTAATTTTCATACAATTTAAAAACTACAAGTATAGGGAAAGAGGTACATGCCTTAATTACAAAGAATTTTGAAGAAGATAATACCTATAGAACCCTAGATGACCACCTTATTGAAACTCTATCCTTGACTTGAAAGGGGAAATTTGAGAGAGGATTTTTGGAAGTAAAGTAATAGCCCTTGGTATGGTGAAAACTGATGAGAATTGGCTCAGATAGTGCTTAAAGGTCATTTATAAGTGATAGGACCTTATTACCCCTCATCTTAAATAAAATACAACAAAACAACTAGATTTTTATATAGTTTTGTGGCACTGACCTTATCATGAATACTACCCTTTGTGTCATAGACCTTAACGCAGAGACAAGCCTTCCTATCAAGGAGGCTATTGCGGAACCCAGCCTTCTTGGCATGTTGAAATCGCGGAGGCTTAGTGCCTCCATGACCCAAAACACATCAAACCCCATCAAAAAAATTTAAAACACTTTTGGGACACCCCTTTAACATACCCAAGTATAATTTAAGTCAAAAATTAATGTTTCAAACACAGGGAGGCAAAATATTAAAAAAATCAAAATTTGATAGTGTTATAGGTGGATACTATATGACCCTCGCACTGATTTTTAGAATTATCCATATTTTTTCCAGTTTTCCTTCCTTGTGATTGCTTTATCTTATTTACGAGTTGTGGGAATGACTGGCATAGTCCTCGATACATAAGGAAAAATTATATATTAAATTGTGGTTTTGAACTTCCTTAAGATATTATTTTGATTTTGTTCAATGTTTTGTGATCTGAGCATCGTATTTTCTAATAGTTCTATTAGCTCCAAAATGTTTATTTTCAGTTAGTGGCATAGTTCATTTGGGTCTCGAGCCTTTATTTTTCATTTGAATACTAGATAAATTTGGCCTAAAGGGGCCCTAAGGGTTAATTTGTAGAAAATAATCCTTTTTCAAAATTCTAACATTGTCATTGAGTCCAAAACATTGAAATAAGCCAAGTAGTATATCTTATTTGTATTCACGGGATCCCAAATAAATATGGAGGGTTTAATCTGAAACTTTGCATTTTTGCGAAGTTGCTGGTACTAGACAACAACTAGTGCAACCACTTAAGCAAAAAATTGGTCTTTAGATCTAAAGCTTCTTTTGTATCTACCTGATGTCAGCCTCAGTAGCTTAAGCAAACCCCTTACTCATTTAGCAGCTAGCCGATGTCAACCTCGGTTGCTTAAGCAGACCTCTTACTTTTTTACTAGGGGTTACATAAGTGAAAATATATCTTTTATGTGAAGATCAACCTATTGGGCTTGGTTTCTTTAGTGATTCCCTAGCCACTTAAACAGTGGTCACTTAAGCAATTATTTATCCGCATAAGCGACCATCATTGGAACAGTATATATATAGTCCAATTTCATAATTTTTCTCCAATTTTGAACCTTCAAGCTTTAGGAAAGATGGATACTCTAGGATGTTTACATCATTTTTGTGTTGGTAAACTCTAAACTCATCATTCTATTATTTCCTATTCATTTCATCTTCAAAACAAATTCAAATCCTTGATTTTAAACTTTGGTTGGGGGGTGTTTTGCCGAAAAAGCTTTAAAGTATTTTTTCTTACATTTGAACCTCATTTTAACTCAATCTCATGTTGGCTTTCAACTGTAGACTCCTATGACCTTGGGAAGCATCTTTTTAAAATAAAATTTTAGTTTTACTCGTGTGTTTTTTAATATAATTTTTAAAGTAGATTTTGAACCCAAGTAAATATAGTTGATATAGATATTATTTGACTTCTTTTGACTTGTAGATGTCATATTTGATTAGACTGAATGTGTTTGGTGTTGATTCAAGGAAGTCTAGCTTCTAATTGAGGCTCGTAATAGTGTTTGAGCTTGTAGATCTTCTTTTTAGGCAAGTTGAGATGTAACTTGACTTTCTTTGAAGTATTTATGTGTTTTATGTTTATTTATTCACTATTGTGAATCACTTATGTTTAGGGGTCCTATTTAGCTGAAATAGCGAGCATCTTCGTGGGTACCAAAGTCTTTTGGTGGATTGTAGGTAGATTCTTGTCTTTCTTAGTTAGTATTACTACTTATAAATGTCCTTAAAGTAAAATATAGATAGATAACTTAGTGATCCTAAATAATTGCTATTGGATGCCTATTTTAGAGCTTTAATCTTGTTTAGTAGGCTTTATTGTGATGATCCAGGCTAAGTGAAATTTACGGAATAGTTATCATATTATTTTTAGTGATGGAATAATTGATCATTCAAGAATACTTTATCATAAATGGAGTTGTAATAGTGTATGATGCTTATCATATAGGGCAAGCTAGGTGAAACACCCTGGGTTTTGGCCTTGTAAATTTCTTGAGTTTTGGACTTGATATCTTAGTAATGACTCACTATATTAGTCGTATAGTGTGGGTACGGGTTAGGTGGACCAACTAATAAGGTATCCAGTGAATGGTGGTTGGGTGTCAGTTGTGGTTACGGTTTGGTGGGTATAGTTCGTTAGGGGTGGTGATGGTTTACTTGTTTTGTTCCTTAATTAAATTAGTAACTTAGTGAGTTGACTTGTCTCTGAGTAAGAGTGGATCACTAAGAGATGTGAGGATAGGGTATGAGTGGTAAGCTTGAATCATATTTTGTCCAATGTCCAATCCCTATGGTTTATATCTTGGGTATAACTAGACCATACCAGTCGTATGGTCTGATCATGAGTGAGGGTTAGGGAATCATATGGCGGACAGTGTATGGGGGTCCAACTCACTTTCTTGGTAATGACTCCAAGGTACGAGTCATATGTTATGGTCACGAGTCAAAGGGTCGACGCATAACCACCAGCGGTAATTTTACAATTTTAAGTTGGGGAATTCTGGACATTTCCCCTTTGTAACTTTCTTTGATACCATGACAAAAACCATCTTTTAGGGCTTCATTAACCTATTATTCTCAATCAAACACTCTTAATAATCTCTCACAAACCCTGTCTCAAGCAAAAGGCTAAGGTTTCTTCAAGATAATCAATTAAGGCTTTCAAAGGTGTTTCTCTTTACCTTCTTAGTGTCTAAGGCATGTTACTTCTCCCTTATTGTTATTTTATAAAGAGCATGTATTTTCACGTATGATTTCATGATATTGTTATAGTTTGAAATAATGGTTGAGGGTTTGGATGTTTATGGTTGAGTAATGTTTCTTAGGGTTTAATGATGTTTCTTTTATGCTTTTAATATGATTTTAACATTGTTGAATGCATGGTTATATTAAATGGATATATGGGTACATTGTATTCCCCCAAATTACTTTGTTATGGTTTGGAAACATATGTGACCTCAACCTATTTGTTAAAATGCCAATGAGAATGATTTTGCCATGTTGTTTGACTACTCTTAATATCCTTGCATTGCATAAATGGTAATGGAACTTAAATTGGTTTAGTTGGTTTTAAATCGTTTGGAAAGGCATGGATGGCCATTGTTTTATTTTAATTGGAAACTTTGGAGTCAACTTTGTTTAATGGTTTTCGTATGGAATTAAAGGACAGAATCGCAAGCTTTTATTTTGGTATGACGATACCAACAGTTAATGCCAATACAAAAGTCTACTTGATAAATAGTTGGAATGTGTAAGTAGTTTATTATGGTCTTAAATAGGGTCGATTAGCAAAGCCATAAAAGGTGGAGGTACTGGGGGAAAGACATTAGAAACTCACCTTTGTCGTTGTGAGAGTGGTCTTGGTGACCATGAGCATGATGTCACACTATACATTTAGGGAGATATACTAGTCATCTTATGCTCTTTTCTCTTATCATTCGGCTAACACATACTGGGGCCTCTTATGTATGGTTAGCCGAACCAATATACCCCACGGGTTGTTTTAGGATAGTCAAGATACTTAGCCTAGGTTAAGGATTTAAATGCAATCTAAACCCGGTTCGCTTTCTCAGCACGATATATATATATATGTATCTATGTGATTGCATATGGTTATTTACCTTGGTCTTGAATTACTGGAATTGTTTTTTCTTATCCTTGAGTACATGTTAGAGTTCAACCCACTAACTGTCTTTGGGTGTTGTATCCTCATGCAAAGTAGGAATCGTCCATACTACCATTCCTCCTTCTCAGTGACTTGGACTTGGGGACATCTTTGAGTTAGACTAAAGTGGTGATATTCCATACTCCGAAAGGCTCCATTTCATTCTATGGACTTCTTTTATTTTTTTATCTTTCTGTGGTTTGGTTTTTCCTATGGTCGGGGGCATGTCCTGACTGGATGTTACTTGATTTTGTTAGAGGATTCGTTAGACAACTATAGGCATAGGCGATGGCGGTATTAGTGTCAGCCTTTGTATTGGTATTGGCATTAGGATTGGCATCGGTTGAATATTTGATTGAGGTTGTTGGATTTTGATTATAGACTTTGTTTAATGTCTTTATAGTATTCTTATTTTATTCTTGTTATATGTTCGGAATTCATTTGACATATGGTGTAGGGCAGTTATGGTTGGGTATTGGGGGTGGCCTTCGGTCCTGGTTGGACTTTAGATGCCCTACACAACTAGGCCCTAGTTTGGGCCATGTCAGATTGGTATCATATCCCTAGGTTCATGTTTAATTGGGTGTCCGACAAATCTATGTCAAGTAGAGTCTTTTTTAAGGGTGCAGTTCACCACACTCATATGGGAGATGTTATATGTCATTTAGGAATGTTTCTCTTTCTTGTGTTCAGTTTTCAATCTATAGAGTCTAAGATCTTGAAATCTTCTGTAATCCCTGTATGTTAGCATTTCAGATCATGCCTCCTCGATGATATGAAGCTCAAGAAAATTCCTCTGTCCTACCTGAGGATAATGTTAATAGAACTTTTTCTACTTATGAGGTCATGACCTAGTCTAGGGGTCCAATTTATGATTGTCCTCCTGGAGTACCACCGGTTCCCTTTAGCCTTTCTCGAGATCTTTAGGCTGATGTGATATATGCTGAGTTTTGTTAGTCTTTTCATATGTTGTCACAATTGGTACCTTCTCAGTTCAAGTGTGGTGCTTCTGTTACTCCATCTTTAGAGTCCACAAGGGTTGTCCAGTTTATGAGGTTGAACCTTCTCGTGTTCACTGGTGTTAAAGTGGAGGATATCCTTAAGATTTTGTAGATGAGATGGAAAAAATCTCTCGTGCTATGCATACTACCAACGTGGAGGGTGTGGAATTTGTTGCCTCCCAACTTAAAGATATAGTATAGAATTGGTATGAGAAATGGGAGAAGTCAAGGGGTGATGATGTTGAGTTAGCCCTTTTGAATGATTTCTCTAGTACATTATTATACCGCTTCTTTCCTTGAGATTTAAGGAAAGCAAAGACAAAATAGTTTGTTAACCTAAAGAAAGGTAAGATGTCAGTCAAGGAGTATGCCTTGATGTTTCACCAGTTATCTTAGTATGCTCCGGAGTTTGCTTCTAGCATAAGGGATAGAATGAGGAAGTTTGCTTTTGATATATCCCGAGACTTAATGTTTGAAAGTAAGGCTGCTTTTTTGAACAAGGACAAAGACATCTCCAGACTGGTTATGTATATATAATAGGTCGAGTAAGAGAATAAGAAAAAGTAGATGGATATTGGGGAGAGGCAGAGCAAGAAGTACATATTCTCTGAACTGGGTGGTGGCCAACAGCATAGTGGCAGGGATGGTGGGAAGTGGCTTAGGGTCCAACATTGCATCGGGTGAGGATGCAGGGACATCACCCCACCTAGAAGATGCCTCAGAGTAATAAGAGGCGAAGTAAATATCCCAACCCAACCATGTATGGTAATTTATTATTTTGAGGACAATGCATGTTTTTTGTATGGAGGTGGGTGTATTTACGTCATGGTTAGATGTTGTGGCCGATATTTTTAATCCAATCATATTCTATCTAGTAGAAGCGGCATGTCTAGGGTATTTTTATTAGAGCATTTTAAATTCTGCAGCTTGTGATGTAAATATCTTTGTTTAATAATTATCTATAAAATGTTTCTGTTTCAGTACTTCGTTGTAAATATGGATAATGAATAATGTTTGCATAAGACTATGAGCATGTGTATGTAATTATTTACTTTATTCATACAAACATGTGTACATAACCTTCAGTAAATTTGCATTTGGCATTATTCTATAAGAGGTGCATGAATCATGTGATGAACATTCTAAGAGTTGCAGATGAAGTTTAGCTTAGTTGCCTGTGGGTGTGAGCATTTGCCTTCAGTTCTTGCATAGTTTAATGCCTAGAACTTGCTTGAGCCATTGATATGGTCTTCTAGTGGATTCAATAGGATAGGATAACAGGCCTCCTTGTACTTTTAGCCCACTTAGACTAAATAAATAACCCCACCAAAAACATTTTTATCTCATTTTAATCCATTTTGTTCCTTTAGGACCCTTTTTCAATTCCAATAACTTTTATTTACTCTCCGTAGGGTGTTAACATCCTACTCTGGCCTTGGCCCAATATTTGTGTATTGTGCACTTTAACTTAGGCAAAACACCTAAGTTGAGGGTGACTTTTGTCAAGGTACAAATGCCAAATGGAAAGTGAGCGTAAATTTTAATCTAAAATCTTTTGGCCCTGATCAGTTAAAAGATATTGTGCACCTTAACTGAATGCATCCGCATAAGTTAAGGGAGGTTGATGCTAGTCTTCTTCAGGGGGGTTTATGTCTGAAGAAGAGCTTGTTATTGGAAGTAGTAAATGAGCTGATCTGGGCTACAATGATGCCAAGCAAGGAGGGTTAAGTTTTAATGAGTCACTTTATCCAAAAGCATATCCGTACCTAATCTGAAGCCTCATTACAAGCCTTGATAAAACCTGTTTGATCCTTGCGAGTCGACCTTGAGGAGGTGTTGTATGGCTAGGGAAATCCCATGGGTATTTTGGACTATACTTCTAAATTCTTCGATGAGTGTGAGAGTTTAGGTTGCGTCCACATCATGTGATAAGTGGTGGACTTCATTGTTGTCAGAGAAACTGGAGTTTCACTGAGTTTTGTTGTTCTCTGTGGGATGTAACAGCCATGTTGGTGTGCTGAATTATGATCAAAGCCGGGTTTAGAGCCTGATGTGTTTAATTCATGTAAGTGAAATGATAAGTGAATAGTTGCATCAAAATGTTTCAGTGGTTGGTTGCAGGTCATTATATTGTTCATGTGCGCAATTAGGTGTTGAGTTGCTTGAGGACAAGCAATTATCTTAAGTTGAGGGTGTTGATATTCCAATTTTTGACAAAATATTTAGCATCAGCTTCTTGGGAAAATTGTATGTTTTTAAGTAACCAAATTGGTATTTAATGAGTTTTTTTTAGTGTTTCAGGGAAAGAAGTGAACCACAGAAGAAACTTGGAAAAAGTAGCAGAAAAGGATTTTGACTGTCAAAATGATGGACCATCAGTCTTGCGACGGACCACCAGGTGTACCGTCAGTCTTTATCCAGACCATGGTCTCCCGAAGGACTCAGTGCACCAGGTGTACCATCAGGCTTTATCCAGAAACCACTCTTCTGAAGGACTCAGTGACGGACCAAATGGTGGACCATCAGACTTTTGACAGACCACCAGGTGTACTGTCAGACTTTATACAGAAACCACTCTTCTGAAGGACTCAGTGACGGACCAAATGGTGGACCGTCAGAACTTTGATGGACCACCACTTTGGCCATCGACTTGGACATGATTTTTTTGATTTTAAAGTTTAAATTCCTTTTTTACCTGGGAATATATAAATACTAAATTTTAGGGTTAGTAAGAGCAGTTTTTATCTTTTACAAGTTTTTCATCTATAGAAACTTCATGTAACCTAGTACTTTGGGGATTAAAACATATCTTTGGGGAATTTAATCATTCAATTCTTTACTGAAGATTCAAGAACTAATTCTTGAGATTACTGTAAGTGAATTCTAAATCTATTTATGAATAATACAAGAATTATTTCTTCTACTTTTATGGAATTTTGTGGCTAAGTTCACATAACTTGGGTTATGGGATCCTTAATGTGAAAATGGGTTATGAATCAAATTGAGTTCCATGAATAACTAATATTGTTTAAACCTTTCTTTAATTTAATGGTTTTTTTTGTTGCAAACTTGAAAAGTGATCCCAAGAACATCACTTATCTGAAAGGAAAGTGTTTGTTGGGAAAAAGAAAGTATTTACATGAAATCTAAGGGCTTTAGCCTTTGGATTAATGGAAAATGCCCTAACAGGATAAGCTTACATAAGAAAATGGTTGAAAAAACAATATATCCTTTGTGTTTGAGAGAATTAGAGGATAATCTAACCACTTAGATTTAGAAACTAAGGGATAAAGAATAGGATTCAACCCTTCTTGCAATTGAATTTGCTAATTGGAACTCTTAAGTGATTCACAACTCTAGTTGTGTTAGCATTTTGGTAACCATAGCCCTGGTTTGTTTAATCTCATTAAATCACTAATTGTAAAGAGAATCATTCATTGAAATACTCTTGTTATAATTAATTACTTTATAAGTTACAAATCAAAACCCTCCTTATTCAGGAACCTCTGATCAACAGTCCAATAATGATTACAATACTTAAAAAGCACAGTATTCCCTGAGGGATTCGACACCTAACCTAGTTGCATTTTATATTTGACAACAACCACTTACGTTTTCTAACAAGAGTTGTAATTTGGGTGTATCACATAGGAGATGGCTTGAGCTACTCAAGTATAATGACATGAGTCTTCACTACCATCCCAGTAAAGATAATGTGGTTTCTAATTCCCTTAGTAGGTTATCCATGGAAAATCTAGCTCATATGGATGAAGGAAAGTGGGAGTTGGTGAAAGTTATTCATCATTTGTCTAACGTTGGAGTTCATCTCTTTGACTTTAAGGATGGTGGTGTGGTTGTACAGGAGGTGGCGCAATCATATCTTGGTGCTGAAGTCAAGGAGAAACAAGTGTTAGATCCTGTCTTGATAAGGATCAAAGGTGATATAGGTGGACAGAAGGTGATGGCCTTCGAGATTAGTTGTGATGGTACCTTGCGGTACCAAGAGAGGTTATGTGTTACCGATATTGATGGTTTATAGGAAATGAACTTGTATGAGGAACATGAGTTGCGCTATGTTATCAATCTTGGTTCGACAAAAATGTATCATAACCTTAAGGAGATGTATTAGTGGAACAATATGAAGTGGGATGTTTCTAGTTTTGTGGCTTAGTACATGGTGTGCCAACAGGTGAAGTTCTAGCACATGAGGCTCGAAGGATTGTATCAATAAATTTAGTTGCTTATGTGGAACTGGGAAGTGATTAACATGGATTTTGTTACTGGTCTTCCTTGGTCTCGAAATTAGTTTGATTTAATTTGGTTCATCGTGGATAGGATGACTAAGTCTACTTATTTTTTCCAGTAAGGACAAATTTCTCGGCTAAAGATTATGCAAGGTTGTATCTCTGAGAGATTGTGAAGTTTCTTGGGGTACCTATTTCTATCATCATGGATCATGGTACACAATTTTCATAGAACTTTTGGAAATTGTTTTAGAAAGGTTTGGGAACCAAGGTGAGTCTTAGTACTATTTTCTACCCACAGTCACATGGGAAAGCGGAAAGGGCTATTTAGACATTGTAGGACATGCTTAAGGCTTGTGTGATTAACTATGGTGGTAGTTGAGTTAAGCATTTTCCTCTTATAGAGTTTTCATACAACAATAGCTACCACTCTAGCATTGGGATATTTCTATTTAAGGCCTTGTATGGTAGGAGATGTAGGTCTTCTATTAGGTGGATCGAGGTTGGTAAGGCAGAGATGTTTGGCCCATATTTGGTTTACCAAGATATGGAAAAATTGGCTTATAGCCACCCAAAATCGCCAAAAGTTCTATATGGATATGAGACATAGGAAGTTAGAGTTTGAGGCTACGGATAGGGTGTTCTTGAAGGTGTCTCCGTTAAAGAGAGTGATGCAGTTTAGGATGAAGGGAACCCGTTATGTTGGTCCATACTTTCTTTTGATAAGAATAGGTAATGTTGCATATGAGTTGAAGTTTCCTTCTATTTTAAGTTCCATTCACCAGGTATTACATGTTTCCATGTTGAGGAAGTGTGTGGGTGATCCGTTGAAGATTGTACCTATCAAGGATATTGGTATTTTGGATTCCCTATCTTATGAGGAGGGCCCTATTGAAATCTTGGATCGGCAGGTTCATCGATTGCGGACAAAGGGAATAGCTTTAATATAAGTTCTATGAAGGAACCACAAGGTGGAAGAGGCTATCTATGATGTTGAAGAGGACATCAAGTTCAAGTATCCATTCATATTTTCTACTCCAGAAATTCTTGTGCAAGGTATGTGTTGATCTTACCCTCTTTGTTATTTGTCTTTGTTAGATAAAAGATTGATTTTGGTGGTATCTTTGTTTAATAACTTAGTTAAAGGTAAGAGTGGATTGGGAGTACCTTGGTAATCTATTTTTTGTCTTCAAGGTAAGTGTTGGGGTGTTTGGGGGTTTAATCATGATTTTCACTTCCTAGTCCCATTATTCGAGGATGGATGATCCAAGTAGGGGAGAATTGAAACACCCTAGGTTTTGACCTAGGAAATTTCCTAAGTTTTGGACTTGTTATCTTAGTAATGACTCACCATATATGTTGTATGGTGTGGGTATGGATCCGGTGGCCTAACTCATAAGGTGTCCTATGAGTGGTGGTTGGGTTTTCTTTATGGTTACGATTTGGTGGGTATGAGTCATTAGGGGTGGTGATGGTTCATTTTATCGCTCCCTTAATCAAATCAATAACTTAGTGACTTGACTTGGCTATAAGTATGATTGTCTCACTTAGAGCCATGAGGATAGGGTACAAGTGGTAATCTTGAGTCGTATGTTGTCTGGTGTCCAATCCCTTTGTTTTCTATCTTGGGTATGGTTGGACCATACTAGTAGTATGTTCTTGTCATGAGTGGGGGTTAGGGAGTCATATGGTGAACAGTCATTGGTGTTCCAACTCACTTTCTTGGTGATGACTCTATGGTATAAGTCATATGTTGTGGTCATGAGTCAAGGGGTCGACTGGTAACCACCTGCGGCAATTTTACTATTTTAAGTTGGGGGCTTTTTGGACATTTCTCCTTTGTAACTCACTTTGACAAACTGGGGCCCTTTCAGCAAGGGCAGATGAACTCATATAGCCTGTGGGTGGTTTGAGGATGGACAAGCTACTTAGCTTAGGTTAAGGATTTAAATGCATGATAAACCCAGTTCCTTTTCTCGGTATGATATATATATATATTTCACTACACTAACTATCTTCTGGCATTGTATCCTCACGCGATGCAACAATCAACCATACTACCATTCCTCCTGCTTAGTGACTTAGATTCAGGGATAGCTTTGAGTAAGACAGAAGTGGTGAGTTCCATACTCCGGAAGGCGCCATTTCCTGTGGTGGACTTCTTTTATTTTTTATTTCTTTGGGTTGGTTTTGTCTATGTTCGGGGGCATGTCCCGATTGGATGTTACTTGATTCAGGTTAGAGTCTTTATCAGATAACTATGGGCATGGATGGTGTCATTATTGGTCTCAGCCTTGGTATTGGTATTGGCATTAGGCTTGGCACCGGTTAGATATTTTATTTTGGATGTTGCATTTTGATTAAGACTTTATTTAATGTCTTTAGATTATTATTGTTTTATTCTTGTTATATGTTTTAAATTCATTCGATATTGGGTATTGTGGCTGGTCTCTGATCCTGGTTGGACTTTCCCGACATGACTAGGACCTGGTTTAGGTTATGTCATATTGGTATCAGTTACTTAGATTCATGGTCAATTGGGTGTACGACAAAGCCTTATCGAGTAGAATCTCTTTTAAGGGTGTGTAGCGCGCCACACTCATGATGGAGAGGATACAAGGCATTTAGGATTGTTTCTCTTTATTGTGTTCTATTTTCAAGCAGTAGAGTTTAAGGTCCTGAAATCTTCTCTAATCCCTATTTGTTCACTTTTTAGATCATGCCTTCTCGACGATTTGAAGCTCGCAGAAATTTCTCTGTCCCACCCCCGAGGACAATGTTGGTGGAACCTGTTCTAGAGGTCCCAACCTGGTCTAGGGGTCCAGCTCCTGATTGTACTCCTGGAGTTCCACCTATTCCCTCTAGCCCTTCTTGAGCTCCTCGGGCTGATGTAAAGAATGTTGAGTTTCATTAGTCTATTCATATGTTGGCGCAGTTGGTAGATTCTCAGGCTGAGTGTGTTGTTTTTGTTACTCCATATTATGAGGACATAAGGGTTGGTCAGTTCATGTGATTTAACCCTCTTATGTTCACTTGTGTTAAGGTTGAGGAGAATCCTTAAGCTTTTTTTGATGAGATGGAAAAGATCTTTCGTGTTATGCGTGATACTAACATGGAGGGTATGGGATTTGTTGCCTGCCAACTGAAATATGTAGCATACTAATAGTATGAGTTATAGGATCAGTCAAGGGGTGACGATGCTGAGTCAGCCCTGTGGGATGATTTCTTTAGTGCTTTTCTAGAACACTTCTTTCCTCAGGAGTTAAGGGAAGAAAAGACAAAAAAGTTTGTTAGCCTGAAAAAAAGCAAGATGTCAGTCAAGGAGTATGCCTTGAAGTATCACCAATTATCTTGGTCTGCTCCAGAATTGGTTTCTAGCATGAGGGCTAGATTGAGGACGTTCACTTTTGGGTCATCTCGAGACTTTATTTTCGAAAGTAAGACTGCTTTGCTGAAAAAAGACATGGATATCTTCAACATGTTATGTATATGCAGTAAGTAGAGGAAGAGAAAAATATGTAGGTGTAGATTAGGAAGAGGCAGGGCAACAAGTTAAGATTCTCTGAGTAGGGTGGCGGCCAACAACAGAGTGGCAGGGATGGTGGGAAGTGGCTCAAGAAGAAATGGGGAAATTTTGGATCTTACTCGATTGTTAGTGGTCCCTACCCAAAGCCATTGGATGATAGGCGCTTTCAGAGTGGCAATAATTATAGGGCACAGGCTGCCAAATATCTAGTTAGTAGGGCCCTGTCAGCTCCATCTATCCTCTCTACAAATTTTATGTTAAATAACATTGGTGTTACTGTGATGAGGGAAAGGACAAGTACTTCAACTGTGGTCAACCAGGGTATATATTAGAATTTTCCCTATTAGTAAGGTTGCTTCTGGGGAAAACAAGGTTATGTTGCCTTTATTTCAGCTCCAGCACCAAAGTGTGCACCATCTAGTTCCGACATTAGTCGAAACGATCTATATGCTCTCACTACGCCAAGATTCTCAGGCATCGCTTGATGCAGTTAATAGTATGTTGAAACTCTTTTCCCTTGATGTGTACTGTTTACTTGATCTAGGGTCCACTCTCTATTATGTAACCCTATTTATGGTTGTGCATTTTAGTTTTGGTCGTGAATGTGTTTCAAACCCTTTTTTTGTTTCTACCCTAGTGGGTGACTCTTTGGTGGCTATAAGAGTCTATAGGGATTGTGTGGTATCTATGGGTGGTTGAGAGACTCTGGTGGATCTATTTAAATTAAATATGATTGATTTAGATGTCATATTGGTGATGGATTGGTTGTACTCGTTCTATGTTTTTCTAGATTATCGGACCCTTAAGGTTGTCTTTAAATTCCCTAATGATCCGATTATTGAATGGGAGGGTGGTTTTATAGCTCCTAAGGGGAAGTTCATATAGTACCTTAGATCTTGGAGATTGATCTCCAAGGGGTGGCTCTATCATCTCGTTCGGGTTAAGGATTCTAATTCAGAGGGTCCTTCTTTGAATTTCGTCCTGGTGGTGAATGAATTTCCTGAGGTATTCCCTGATACATTCCTGGTGTGACCCCAGATAGGGAGATTGATTTTAGGATAGATCTTGTTATGGTCACTCGTCCTATTTCTATTCCCCCATACATAATGGCCCCAGCTGAGTTGAAGGAGCATAAGAAGAAATTAAAAGATCTTTTAGATAAGGGTTTCATCCATCCTAGTGTGTCCCCATGGGGTGCACCAGTTTTATTCGTGAATAAGAAGGATGGTTCCCTTCGGATGTGTATTGATTATCGATAGTTTTAGAAGGTGATGGTAATGAATAGGTACCCTCTTCCAAGGATAGATGATTTGTTTGATCATCTACAAGGTGCTAAATTTTTCTCCAAGATTGATCTTCGGTCTGGGTATCATCAGTAAAAGATTAGGGAGGTGGATATCCCCTAAGACTGTCTTCCGTACTAGGTATGGGCATTTTTAGTTTTTGGTTAAGTCTTTTTGGTTGACTAGTGCCCTGGCGGCATTCATGAATTTGATTAATAGGGTCTTTTGGCAATTTCTAGATTTTTTCATTATTGTGTTCATAGACGATATTCTAGTGTACTTGAAGAGAGATGTGGCTCATGCTAATCATCTCTATATAGTGTTGCAGCGCCAACTTCTAAAAGTGTGAGTTTTGGTTGAATGTTGTCACTTTTTTAGGTCATGTCATTTCTAGTGAAGGGATCATGGAGGATCCGCAGAAAGTTGTTGTGGTTAAGATGTGGCCTAGACCCATGACACCAACTGATATAAGCTCTCTTATACTTGTATTAAATTGATTAATATCTTTATACTGATTTGGTTGTGAGCAATATATCCTTATACCATTCATACATGTTCATGATAATGATACCACTAAGATTTTCCCCATTCAAAAGAAAATGGTATTTTTATAAAACCCTTGGCCGAAATCATTTGTCGGCAAGGTTGATTGAAATATTATGGTAAACTTAATCTGTAATCATTAGTTGGAGAGATGAATTGAGATTACAAAAGTTATATGATTTATAACCTGATACGACCCAACCTGGGTCCTTGTCGTAAAGGGCGTCCCAAGTCTAATCGGGACCATAGACTACCCCCGTTACCTAACCCAACCTCTAGCTGACTTCCCTGGGTTGGCTAAATTTTGAACATATAACAAGACAGCATAACTGGACAAGGACTTACTTTGGTATAAGTCTATTTATAGACCAACCCTACCAAGTTATCCCATCCACCAACCCATACTAACCAAACCACCAAGCCAAACCAATACCGAACCAAGAGCCATAAACCAGTCCATAACCAAATGAGATCCAAAACATAATATGATTAATCCAAAAATAAAATACGATGGAACAGTGAGAAATTATGTCCAATGATGTCATCCCCAATACAAATGTCAATATTAAGGCAGACATCAATACTAATCCCGCTCATACCAATCCACAGTAGTACCACAAAGCCTCTAACCAAAAGAATACAAAATCTAGTTGGGACATGTCGCCAACCATAGCCAAAACCAATATCCATAAATAAGTCAGAGTACGAAATAACATCCATGAAAGGAAGCCTTCTGAATAGATGGAATCTCATTATCTCAATCAAAATGCTAACCCCAAAGTCCGAATTGCTAAGCAGGAGGAGTGGAATGGTCAGTTTTTGCATCATAGGAGGGATACAACACCCGAAGACGGGTTAGTGGGTGAACTCTAGCATGAACTCAGGATAAGGATAAAATAACTCCATTCACAAAAGCAAGTGAAAACCATACATATGCACAAACCATACTTATATATATATATATCCATGCCGAGAAGGGGGACCAAGTTATCATGCCATTAACACCTTTACCTGCGTTTTGTAACTCTGACATCCTAATCCACCCAAAATCTATATGGGTTTATCTCCCTCTGCTGAAAAGGCCTCAGTGCATGAATTTGCACGACCAGGGAAGAAATCCTGGGATGACTAGTACATCCCCCAAAATATACAGTGTGACATCATGCACACGGTCACTAGGACCTAAATTTACATTGGCAAATATGAGTTTCGGGTATAGATCCCCCTGGGACCTTCACCTTCCACGGATTTTCTAAACATCCCTCCTCTAAGACCAATTAAAACCATTTTCTAACCAAACCATTATTCCATTATTATTAACCAAGGCTATTAGTAGTGCTATCGTTATACCAACAATAACTTGCAAGTATTGTCCCTAGCCAAATCTTTTTTAAGATCAAGGGATTTATATGTACTCATTGATCACATCAAACTACCATAGACACCAAGGCCTTTCCAATACATTTAAAACCATTTAAACCATTCATAGCATTTAGGGTTCCATTACCAAGTTTAAACCATACATAAGTTCTATTGAAAAACCAATATTATAGTGAAAACATTGTTATAGGCATTTTATCAAAAACATATTGGGGGCATAGCATTTCCAAAACCAAAATCCATTACAAAAGAACCATTCCCAAGCAACCAACTATCCAAAACTGCCAATAATGCATATAAAAACATAATTAAAACATGGGAAAACCATAACCAAGCATTTATAATCAAAAACCCCAAATCATATTTGAAAACCCAAAATCATACAACATTCAAATCATAAAAACATTGTATAAACCCATTCCATTAGTTGGAACTAACAATGAGGGTAGAAAACATGCCTTAAACCAAGATGATGAAGGAGAGGAATCACCTAGACAAGACCCAATTTACTCCTTAAGATGAAACCCTAGCCTCCCTTGCCCAAGAACTCTGGAGAGGATTTAAGAGTGTTTTCCAAGTGTTTAAGAATAGAATAATATGGTCTTTGGGCCAAAAACCAAGATGTTTCAGTCTCCCCCACTAGGAATATTCATCCCCGAATGATGGATAAGGTAGGGGTAACCACATGGACAAGTCACTTGTATCATCAAATATATTTCCAATCTTTAACAAAGTTTAAAAACAAAGATGCAAAGATATTAATATTTCCTTTAACAAACTTAGAAAATAAAGATGTGTTAAAGACACATACCTTCTGCACGAATCCAAAGAGCAAAAAAAAAATATGGATACTTGGACTTCATGTCCACCTCCACTTCTTATGTAGCTTCTTCCACCTTATGGTTCCGTCATAGGACCTTAACCAAAGCCACATCCTTGGTTTGCAATTGACGAACCTACCTATCAAATATCTCAAATAGGACCTCTTCATTAGATTGAGAGTCCGAGATACCCAACCCCTCCAAAAGAACAATTGAAGAAGGATCACCAAGACACTACCTATCAAACCACATTACTCCCTTCAAAGGAGATACCTTGTGGAACACCTTATCCCCAATATCAAACTCCAAGTCTTTACGCCTTTCATCTGTATAGGACTTTTGGCGACTTTGGGCCACCTTAAGCCAATCCCAAATCACCTTCACCTTTTCCATTACCTGATAGACCAAATCCATACCAAACATATCCGACTCACAAGCTCAAACAAAAAATTAAGAGATCTACACCTCCAAGCATACAATGTCTCAAAAGGGGCCATACCAATACTAGAATGATGGCTATTATTGTAAGAAAATTCTACTAAAGGTAGATACTCCACCCAACTTCCATAATAATAAACCACACATTCCCAAAGCATATCCTCCAATGTCTGAATAGTTCCTTTTGCTTGCCCATCCGTCTGAGGATGAAAAGCAGTACTCAGACTCACTTTAGTACCCAATCGCTACAGAATAGACTGCCAAAAATGAGATAAAAACTGTATACCACGATCATAGATAACTAAAACAAGTACCCCATGCAGCTTCACAATCTTCTGAAGATATAACTTTGCATAACCCTCCACCAAAAAAGTAGTCCTTACTGGCAAAAAGTGAGAAGACTTTGTCATCCTATCCACGATGACCCAAATCAAATCATATTGATTCTTAGACCAAGGATGATCGGTAACAAAATCCATATTTATTACCTCCCATTTCCATTAGGGAAAAACAATCTCTTGATACAACTAACTAGGCCTCATGTGTTCAACTTTAGCTTGTTGACACTCCAAGAACTTGGCTACAAAATCAGCCACGTCCCTTTTTATACCATTCCACCAATACATCTCTTTAAGATCTTAATATATCTTCGTCGAGATGGGATGTACAACATAGCAATTCATGCGATTCGGCCAATATCCTTTGTCGCAACCCATCGACATTAGGAACACATAACCTCCCTTGGTACTATAAAGTATCGTTTCCACTTATCTCAAACACCATTATCTTTTGCATACCCACATTACTCTTGATTTTCATCAATATAGGATTTATCACTTGCTTCTCCTTAATATCTGCACCAAGAGACAATCGAACCACTTACTGTACCATCCCTCCACCATCTTTGGAGTTCAAAAGACAAACTCCAAGATTTGCCAAGCAGTGAATATCTTTCACCAATTCTCACTTTCCTTCCTCCACATGAGCCAAACTCTCCATGGATAACCTTCTAAGAGCATCAGCAACCCTATTAGCCTTACCTGGGTTATAGTGAAGACTCGTGTCATAGTCTTTGAAAAAATCCAACTATTTCCTTCACCTGGGATTAAGCTCCATCTGAGTGAACACATATTGTAGACTCTTATGATCAGAAAATATGTCTATGTGAACTCCATACAAGTAATGCCGTGAGATTTTCTATACAAAAACCACCATCAAGAACTCAAAATCATGAGTAGGATAATTCCTTTCATACACCTTCAATTTCCTAGAAGCATAGGCAATCAACTTTCTATGTTGCATTAAGACACAACAAAGTCCCACACTGTCTTCAGGAAACGTCAAAATCAGAGCTGAAGTTAGCTTATCTTTTAACATCTCAAAACTCTCCTCACAAGCATTCGACCAAGAAACTTTACCTTTTTCTAAGTCAACTTCGTCAATGGAGTAGCTATCGTCAAAAAGCTCTCCACAAACCATCGATAATACTTGGACTGACCCAAGAAACTCTGAATATCAGTTGGAATCGTGGGTCTAGGATACCTTTAACCACAACCACCTTTTACGGATCCTTCATGATCCCCTCGCTAGAAATAATATGACCAAGAAAAACAACAATGTTTAGTCAAAACTCATATTTAGTGAACTTGGCATACAACTGTTGTTCCTTCAGGGAATATAATACAACACGGATATAATTAACATTATCCACCTCATTTTTGGAATAAACTAGAATATCATTAATAAATACAACGACAAAGAAATCTAAGAACTACATGAAAACCCTATTCATCAGATCCATAAATGCCACCTAGGCATTAGTCAAACCAAATGACATCACCAAGAATTCAAAGTTTCCATACCAAGTACGAAAAGTCATCTTAGGGATATCCTCCTCCCTAATCTTAAACTGATGATACCCAGACCAAAGATCTATCTTAGAAAAGAACTTGGCACCTTGCAACTAATTAGACAAGTTATCTATCCTTCAAAGAGGACACTTGTTCTTGACTGTTACCTTATTCAACTTTCGATAGTCAATGCACATCCAAAAGGAACCATCCTTCTTGAACATAAACAATACTGGTACACCCCATAGGGATACACTAGGACAAATAAACCCCTTGTCCAGAAGATCCTTAAATTGTTTCTTGAGTTCCCTTAACGCAGATGAAGTCATTCTATATAGAGGAATAGATATTGGAAGAGTGTCCAGAACCAAATCAATACCAAACTAGATTTATCTATCCTGAGAATACCAAGAAGATCATCCGTAAAGATTTCAAAAAAATCATTTACCGTCGGAACCGAATGAAAAGAAGGATCCTTTAAGTTAG
Organism: Capsicum pubescens; assembly: GCA_030864215.1. Lineage (NCBI taxonomy): Eukaryota > Viridiplantae > Streptophyta > Magnoliopsida > Solanales > Solanaceae > Capsicum > Capsicum pubescens. The sequence continues at coordinate 208,441,399 of CM061545.1, forward strand.
AATCTTTAACCCAGACCATGTGATAAAGAAAACCTTTAGATATTAACCTCCGAGCTCTAAGATAAGAAATTAACCTCCCCTTAGGAGTTAGGGAACCACCCTCCCAATCTATAACTGCTTTCCAAGGAACCTAAAGATGACCTTACAGGTTTGATAATTCAAGAAGGCGTAACAAGAGTGTAACTAATCCATCCCTAAAATAATATCAAAATCCACCATATCAAGTTCAAACAAATCCATCAAGGTATGTCTACCACTAACAGATACCACACACACGTTATAGACTCTCTTAGCAATAACTGAGTCACCTATCAGGGTAGAAATAGAAAAAAGATCCACAACAGCCTCAGGATAAAACCAAAACATACAACGACATATGGGGTCACATAGGAAAGAGTGGACCATGGATCAAGTAGATAATACACGTCATGAAAAAAGAGTTAAAACATACCAATAACAACATCAGGTGATGCCTTAGATTCCTGTCAAGATACAATAGCATACAATCTATTCCATCCAGTGCCGGTACCAAAAGCAGGAGCAGACACTGAAGCCCCACCACTAGGCGCAGGAGTAGAAGATAAAGCAACTAGATCTTTGACCACTCCCAAAACACCCTTACTAACTAGATAATTTTTTAGTATATGGCCTAGCCAGCCACTTTTAAAACACTTATCCCTCCCTTCACCATAATAACCCTGATAAGGACGACTACAAAACCTATAAGAAAGGCATGAAAAAGTTGGCTGACCCCCACTCTCCTAAGATTGGGCATCTTATGCATAAAAATTATCATCACCTTTCTAACGCCTATCATCCGACTACCTCGGGTAAGGAACGCTACTTGTAGAGAAAGAAACAAAACTCCCCAAATTTTTTTCCGGCCATTTATCTCTATCTTGACCACCTTATGACTGAGAACCTCCCTGATAAAAAAAACTGCTACTCTTACCCTGCTTATCTCTGAACTCTGATACTTTCTTTTTCTCATCCTACACCGACTGCATGTGGACATTTAACCTTAAAATATCCATATCCTTAATCAACAAAGTCTTCTTGTTTTCCTAGATCAAACCCCCAGATAGCCCACTAGCAAACTTTCTAAACCTCGCCCTTATGTCATCCAGCAAATCGAGAGCATACCTTGACAATTGATGAAATTTCAAGGCATATTCCTTGATAGACATTCTCCCTTGCTTAAGATTCACAAACTCTTTCATCTTTACTTTTCTTAGTTCTTGAGGAAATAAATGATTCAGAAAAACAACAGAAAAAGAATCCCATAAGGATGACTCCTCCACATCACTATTATCCCATCCCACTACTTGTACCATTGGTACGTAACATCTTTGAGCTAATAAGCTGCAAAGTTTACACCTTCCACATTAGTAGCATGCACCCTATTAAATATCTCCTATATTTCATCAAAGAAACCCTGAGAATCCTTGTCCACCTTCACACCAGTAAAAGTAGAAGGATTCAGTTTCAAAAACTGACAAACCCTTATGGCCTCAGCAGATAACCCAGTAGATACATCTCGCTCAGCCTAACCAACTAAGAAATAGTATGAATTGACTAGAGAAATTCTGCATTAGCCACCTCACTCCGAGAAGGACTAGTAGCAACCATAGAAACTCCAGAAATATCAGGGATAAGACCCTGAGATTGATGACGAACACCAGACATAGGACGTACCCCTTCAATATTATCCCCAAATAGGACTGAAGAGTTTTCTGGTGTTCCAGATTATCGAGGCATGATCTAAAATGATAACAACCAAGGATTAGAGAAGAATTTTAGGACTTAGAATCCAAGATTAAAAATCGAATACCAAGAAAGTAAAACAATCCTAAATTCCTTGTAGCATCTCTATTATGAGTGTGGCGCTCTACATACCCTTAAAAGAGACTCTACCAGACACGGCTTTGTAGACTACAAATTGATGATGAACCTAAAGCTCTGATACCAACTTGACACGACCCGACCCGAGGCTTTGTCATAATAGGGGTCTCAAGTCTGATCAGGATCGGAGACCACCCCCATTAGCCAACCCAACCTCCAGCTTCCTACCTTGAGTTGGATAAATTTTGAATATATAACAAGATAGTGTAACTATGCAAGGAATGAATTTTGGATAGGTCTATTAAAAGACCAACCCTACAAAGTAATCCTAGCTACCAAACCGTACCAACAAAACCACCAAGCTAATCCAATACAAAACTAAGGTTCATAAACTAGGCCATAACCAAATGAAATCCAAAACATAATAAGATTAATCCCAAAATTAAATACGATGGAATAGTAAGAAATTATGTCTAATGATGTTAGCCCCAATACCAATTCTAATATTAAGGCCGACATCAATACCGATCCCACCCATACCAACTCATAGTAGTACCGCAGAGCCTCTAGCCAAGAGAATAACAAAATCCGATTAGGATATACCCCCAACCATAACCAAAACCAATATATATAAATAAGTAAGAGTATGAAATAACATCTATAAAATAGAGCCTTTCGAATATATGAAAGCTCAGAACTTCAATCCAATTACTGACCCCAAAGTCAACATAGCTAAGAAAGAGGAGTGGAACATCTAATTCCTGCATCGCATGGACATACATCTACTAAAGATGGGTTAATGGGTGAATGCTAGCATGAACTCAGGATAAGCATAAAATAATGACAATTATAAAACCAAGTGAAAATCATCCATATGCACACACCATACACACACACACATATATATATCCATACCGGGAAAGGAAACCGAGTTAGCATGCCAGTAAAATCTTTACCTGGGTTTTCTAGCTCTATCGTCCTAAACTACCCATGGGCTATATAGGTTTAGCTCCCCTTGTTGAAAGGGACCTAATGTGTAAAGCATCACGACCAGGGGAGAAAACCTGGGATGACTATTGCATCCCCCAAAATATATAGCATTATGCACATGATTACTAGGACCAAACCTCACATTGAAAAATATGAGTTTCCAGTTTAGATCACCCCAGGACCTCTGCCTTCTATGGCTTTGTTACATATCTCTTTTTTAAGCCCAATTAAAACCATTTTCCTAAAAAACTATTATATTATTATTAACCAAGGCTATTAGTAGTAGAATCATCATACCAACAATAACTTGCAATTATTGTACCTAGCCAAACCTTTTTAAGATCAAGGGATTTCCAGGTACCCATAGATCATATCCATCCAAAACCATGGCTACCAAGGCCTTTTCAATCCATTTAATACTATTTAAACCATTCATATCATTTAGGGTTCCATTACCAAGTTTAAACCATGAATAAGTTCAATTGAAAAGCCAATATTATAGTGAAAAAATTAGTATATGCATTTTGTAAAACACATTGGGAGCACAGTATTTACAAAACCGAAGTCCATTACCAATAAACCATTCCCATGAAACCAATTATCCAAAAAACACCATTAATTCATATAAAAGAATAATAAAACATAGGAAATCATAACAAAGAATCTATAATAAAAACCTCCAAATCATATTTGAAAACACTAAATCATACAATAATCAAATAATAAAAACAATATATAAACCCTTGACTTTAGTTGGAACTAACAATGAGGGAAGAGAAAATGCCTTAAACAAAGATGATAATAGAGACAAATCACCAAGACAAGCCCCAATTTACTCCTTAAGATGAAGCTCGAGCTTCCCTTGACCAAGAACTCTTGAGAGGATTTAAGAGTGTTTTCCAAGTTCTTAAGAATAAAATAATAGGGTAAATGACCTCCCAAATGCAATATAAGTAATGGGAATTTATTAGGAGAAGTGGGGAAATATCTAGATTGCCCTCTATTAAACTATATTAAATTTTTGTCATTGGGTATGTTTGACCCTTACGAGTCATACCCAACCTGTACGAGTGGTACCTACCTCTCCTACCCTAGGTTTTCACCCTTGGACCCAATGCTTTCTAAAGTACAACACACCCAAACCCAAGTCATATTCAAGTGTATGATTGGTATCCATGAACTGTACCCCTAACAAAATAAAATCTAGGAGATTTGAATACTGACCACCATATGACTGTTGGGTATGACTCGTGTACTAGCTTACATCTCATGTTTATCCACTCGTATTTAGAACCAAATTAAGTTACCAGTCTAAGAGTAAGCTAAGAAAAACACAAACCAAATAATTTATATCCAACCATATGACTCGTACCATTCGAGCCATACCCTTTTCAGTGACTAAAATCTATCCCACCAACCAATACTGGTTAGCATATAACTAAACCAGACTATTCTTACCCAACTATATGATTCGTTCCCATAATTCGTATCTTGCCCAGAAACCAGAAATTAAGGAAATTTTCTTAAGTCCAGAAACCAGGGTGTTTCATAATCCCTACCTTCTATGGATCCTATATTAGAAGTAGTGAGGATCGATAGTGTATACAGAAAGTTATGTAATAACTTTCAAACAATTATGCGTATCCCATCATTATCATTATATTGTATTGTATTAACCTTTTTGTTAGGGTTTGATTCTATGTTAGTATTTACTCTTGTACTGTATTACTGTCATAGAACCTTGTTTGTGATATTATGAATGAGCATTAATTTCACTTCATTACATTAACTTACATTGTCTTAAATTGACTGGGAGATTGAGGTATTATAAGATATAGGTATGGTGTGGCTTGATCAAAGAGATGGTTGTCTAGTACCTTTTGGTAATATGAGTTGCTCTTATATATGTACACTCACGCTAATTTTATTCCATATTATATAGTTGAGTCTTATTTATTAAGTAAGATATATACTGTTAGTGAGTCTTTTTCATAAATGACTTTCTTTATTAGTTATCATAGAATAAATAGTATTAACTTACATAGATTGATGTGCCTATTTGATACTTGGTAAATCTATTGACCTTTGTATTGGATTACTATTGTAATTTCTTGGTGTACCTTGGGAGATTAAGGTGGTGGTTCTATCTATCGCTTTGGATTAGAGTCAATTATAAATGATGCTTACTAAGTAAACATGTTTTTTGCACTCACCCTTGCTTTTTTTTCATTTTTTCATTTTTCTATACCCGGTTCAAGTATTGGTTTGAGTAGTACATCATAGATTGCACTTATTCTATATTGGCATTATGAAGATTAAGGTTATGGTTGCCAGACTTCCAGACTTCTCGGATCAATTTATTCATGTCATAAGCCTTATTCACAAATAAGATATTTTAAATTATTTCTATCATTACTTTTAATCTATACTAGAGGCTTGTACTAGTGACAAATAATGTGCCATTTTTTATAGAACTTTTGATGCTTAAGATAAGGAAATTATGCAAGTAATTAAGTCTTGTTTATTAGATGTAATGAAGCATAGGAGGAAACTAACCTACGAGCCCTACCTATGGGCTGTAGGAACAACCTAAGGTCCAGTAGGTCAGGTCTATAGGTAGGACTCCTAAAGTTTTGAAAGTTGAAAAGTTTTTTTATTCCTATGGAGGCCAACGTATAAGGCATAGTTGGTACCTACGACCCATAGGTTGTAATACCCCGTATATTTCTAAGCTAGAAAATGAACCGTTATTCCTAAACATGAAACCTCCTATCCTGTGATTCACATTGGAGTACATGAATTAGGATGAGTATCCTAGTGATAATATATCTTATTATGTGTTAATAATGTTCATAAGAGTCACTTAGAGCAAGCCAAGCTAAGAACTTTTGAATCCACCAAGTTTTCGTGTGTTATTTAACATAGATCATCTTTGAACGAGCATAAATTGTTTTATAGGTTGTATTTTGGCAGTTTTATAACCTCCAAATTGTAGATGATTGAATAATCTTTCCATCGACACCAAATTTACCTAAAACGGACACCCGATAAAGAAGTTATGGCGATTTAAAGTTTCAGCAGTGTCATTTCAGTCAGTGGCGCATCGCGCCGTAAGACAAAATGACGTTTGTCAATTTCTAGTGTCTTTCCATGATTCCACCACATCGCGGTGAGTTTCCAAGTCACAAACGGGGGGCAATGTGATATCTCTGCATCATGTCGGGGGCCCAAATCGGGTAATTTTCACTGAAATTAAATGACGCATCTAGAGGGGTATTTGGGTCATCATTCCACCCCAATATATATTCCATAAACACAAAATGAAGCCTTTATTTCACCAAAACATACTCTTTCTCTCAAAATCCTCTAAAGAACACATTCGGGTTTTCAATTGGGGGTTCTAGTTCAAGCAAATTTCTCCATCAATCATCAAGAATCTTCTATCTAAGGTATGCGTAGTGTTCATCTATGGATTTATTTCATTCATAGATCTCAAGAACCATATTTTAAATATTATATTTTGATTTTCTTGTTGTGATATGACCATGTACATGTTGATTATTGTTGTTTAAGTTTCAAGATGATATCTAAAGGCGTTTTCATGAAGTATATGTGTTTGTTATTTAAAATCGATGAACTTTATATGGTTTAAAATGGGGAAATTAATGAAAACACACCTAATCTAAAAGAATGCATGAAAAGTGTTTGATAAAATGCCTAGCATGATAGAATTCATGTCCCGTGATTTAATAGTGCTTAAATGACAAGTCTGTGCTCTATGCTTTATGCTTTCACATGAATTCCACGTGATTGATATGCACGTTGTTGCTATGTAAGAATACACATGTTGTATGAATTTTCCTTCCATATGTAAGATGTTGAGAACTATGCTTACTGTGAAATTCCCTACTTATGATATAGTGAATTGTGGACTCTATTTTATGATCAAGTCAGTTATGTGTGTCAGTTTCCTTCCATCGAGTCCTGGGGGTACTAGTACCCAAAAAATATAGTTGTGTGCCTAGAGCTATGTCACGTTATCATGATAATCTCAGTCAAGCCATGATCTATAGAACTCAGTCAGTCATGTCACTCAGAAATCTCATGATCTCAATAAATTCTCAGATAGTAGTATTGTTCCGTTAGTCAATGGAAGTCAGTTACTCAGTCCATGTACATCCAATTAAATCATGTTCAGACACTTCAGATCGGAGTAGAAGTTATCACCGAGTGAACCCAAGGATGGGAACTCACCTACCAGTTTAGGGTATGATTCTTAGTGGTCATCCTTGTGTTCCAGAACTACGTAGCCTGAGTGGGTTGAGACATCTTAACCTTCCATATTAGGGTTGATGAAATGGCTTAACTTGTCATTTTAGAGTTCCCACCGTTCTCATTCGAGTACCTTCTAGCTAAGGGTCACTCACAGCTGTCCTTACCAGTGGCGTGATATTGACACCCTTCCAGTCAGGGCAGAGATTGGACCCCAACCTAGTTATATATGTTATTGGGGCATGTCAGTTAAGCAACTACCTCCCACAGTTTTTGTCATAGTATCAGTAAAAGAACTCAGATAGTTCTTCAAATTTTAGTATACCAAGACTGTTAGTTACAGTCTATTCAGTTACAGTACGGAACTCAGGTAGTTCCATCAGATTCACGACTGTCAGACACAGCCATCCATGTTATCAAAATTTCAGTATCAGTCATGTTAGATAATAGTAAACCATGTATCAGCGTACAGATCCAGATATCATGTATTCACAATTTTAGTTACTATGTATGCATGTTTGTACTCTTACGTTCATATCAGTCAGTCAGTTAGCATTGTTCATGCATGTAAACCCTTTTACATTTAGCCTACCTCACTCATCTACTCAGTACTTCCAGTCGTACTGACGTATTTGTGCTATGGTTCTTTCTTTTATGTTGCACCATAGGTTCAGAGACATAAGTTCCAGATCAGCAATAGCATTCCAGTCGTAGAGTTGTAGTGAGTCCTTATCCATTTGAAAACGATATTATTTTATTCCATTCGTTATTTCAGTTCAGTTTTGCTAGATGGAGTTAGTTGGAGACATGTTCCTTTAACTCCTTATTTCAGATAGTATTTGGAGGCTTTCATATTTAGTTCATATTTTATATTCAACTTTCAGTTTTTTGGGGTATTTGTTACCCTATATGGGTGTTATTATTTATTAGATATTCTATTTAGTTGAACCTTATGGCCTATTGTTCATGTTTTCCGCATTTTACAAGTATATTATGCAGTGTACAGGTATAGATATTAGTCATGGGTTAGCTTCTGGTGCCTTAGGGTCATAAGCACCGTGTAGCATTTTGGGTACCACTTTTAGGGTGTTACATAGGTACCCCTTGTAGGTAGGGTTGTAAAGTCATAAAAGACACTCTGATTCCTATGAATGTATCTACAACCTATAGATACTACCTACGACATGAAAGTGGGATCGTAGGTTGGTGACGACTATATTTTTCTACTTTGTATGGGAGTTAATTTCAAGGCTTTCTGATTTATCGATAAATACATGTAACACCCCACATTCCTGAGCTAGAAATAGAACTTTCATTTCTACGTGTGTAAACTCTAATCTCATGATTTATTTTTGAATGCATATTTTGTGATCTTTATCCTAGTGTATGAAGTGCTTTCAAGGTGAAAAATGTCATAGGAATCACGTAGAGCAACGTTGAGCTAAGAGCTTTTGATTCGGCCAAATTTTGGTATTTGATTCTATGAGGGTCAACTTTAAATGTGTAAAACTTTTTATATATGTGTATTTTTCCCTCTCAAGATAGACCAAATTGTAGATAAGTGAATTATCTTTCCAATGATACAAATTTTGCCTTAATCCAATACTCGAGCAAAAATTTATGATCATTTTCATCAGAACCAGTAAGTTGCCGCGATAACGCCTTAACACGGGACTAAGTTATCACGTATAGCTCCACGATGTGGAGTAATGTTTTCCTGCATTCGTAAATAAAAGACCAAAGGTAGGTTTATTAATTTTCCCTTACCCCAAAGCACCAAAGTGGTGGATTAAAACACCAACAGGGCATTATTTTCCCACTTTTCATCATCAAAATCTTATGTAAACCCTCCTCCTCCCGAAGAACAAAATTCAAACTTTTTCCCCTAGAAATCAAGATTTTAAGCTTCCAAGTTCAAGAATTTTCAAGAAAACATCTAGAATAGGGTTTCTCTCTCAAGTTCATCATTCAAGTCCCAAGATTCAAGATTTCTTCCTCAAGAATTCAAGAGTTCAAGTTCTAATTTCAATCTTCTTTAAGAATTCATTTAATTAAGGTATGTGGGATGTTCATCCATGGGTCCCTTTCATCCATGGATCCCAAAAACCCTCTTTTCAACTAAAGAATGGATTTTTCTCTTATTATGGAGTTTTATAAGTTCAACATGGATTAAATTTATATGTTTCCTTAGAAGTTTGACTCAATTCATGTTCAAGAATGATTCGATGAAAATTTAGGTCAACCCATGCTTTAAGTTTCAATATCCCATGTTATATTCAAGTGAATTTTATGTTACTTTGTTAATCTACGATATCAGCCACTTAACCATGTTATATTCCCATGTTCAAGTTCATGATTTTCACATGTTTGATGAAATGTCTATGTTTTGGGATTTTTGAACCATGATTTCATATTACATTTCTAAGCCTTAAAACTGTATTTTGATCATTCAATGTTGGCTGGTTATGAACACCTAATACCTATGTATTTTATATAACCTCAGATCTTTTATGTAATAATCCATTTAAACCATGAGTATTGTTACTTACTAAAATATTTATGATCATGACGAGCACTATCAGTTATGTAATAATATTTAGTTAAACTTAGTTTAGTTCAGTTCCAGTGTCAGTTCAGTTGGGAGTAGGAATTAGCGCCGAGCAAACCCAGGGATAGGGGCTCATCTTCCAGTAATGGGTATGACATTTAGTAGAAGTCCTTGAGTTCCAGAACTACGTAGCCAGTGTAGGTTTGATATATCTTCTGTTTAGTTGAGGCTTGACTATATCTCATGAGAGCACTTGCCAGTAAAGAGTGACTCTTTAGTCCTTTGGGACACCAGTTTAGTGGATCCACACAGCTATTGTTAGTACCCGTGGTATGATACTGACACCCTTCCAACTGGGATTACAGGTTAGACCCTGATTAGCTTAGATTTGGGTATGTCGATTACATGATACCTCCCATAGTTTAGTCAGTATTCAGTATGTCTCAGCTCAGGTTTGCTTGACCAAAGCATATAGATTTTTAATTATTCAGCTGTATAGATTTTAATCTTTCAGATTACATATTATCTCAGAAACATGTTTATGTTTGCTCTTCCATTCTCAGTTTTACATGTTCATGTTATTTTTCAGTACCCAAGCATGATGCTCAGTCCAGTTTTATAGTCTATTCAGTTTTACATAAGATTAACATATAATATTCATGTTTTATCGCTTCCCATCTTCAATTCTGCTTATTCTACAAAAGTAAAAATTTAAGTAACTAAGTGTAGGGATTCACCATCTTATTAAATTATGTTTGTTACTCATGCTTTAAGATACTTTAAGTTTTTGTTTATTTCAGTCTCTTGGTGAGTTTGCTTGTACTTAGCATGCTTGTTTTAAGGTTATTCATGAAATCAGTTTTACTTATTGCATTCACCCCTACTTACTCAATACATTATAAAGTAATGATCCACATATATGTCTATGTTCTATATTGTCTCATAATGTAGTACCAATTGTAGCCTATACAACATAATCAGACAGTTTGCAGCTTCCGGCCAGTAGTTGATGAGTTCTCTTATTTTGGGGAATCCAGTCAATATTAGTTAATGTAATTTTATTTGATTATTTATATGTATTTATTTGTGGTAGCGGGAGGCATGTCTCAACTATTTACAGTCAGTATAGTAAAGGCTTCATAGATAGTCAGTCAGAGTCATGAAATGTAAATTCTAGTTCTCTCTTTACTTTTATCAGTATGTAAACTTTATCGTTATTATATTCATCCAGATTATGCCATGATTATTTTTTCCACTCAGAAAATTATGTTTTGTTCTAGACATATTAAATCAGTTGCTCAACATTATGCCAGTTCATGGGTTAGCTTGGGATCGCTTGTTGTTCCAAGCACCGTGTTACGACTAGAGGGTAGTCTCGAGTCGTGAAAAACTTAGTATCATAGGCCAGAGTTCAAGTGTCCTATGGTTTCTATGAAGCTGTGTCTAGTAGAGTCTTATAGAACAGTACAGAGATGTCTGTACTTTTCTTTAGTAGGCTACAGGACATTTAAGAAATGTTTCCCTTCTTTTATGTAGAAGATATCTAAGGAACTTATACAGATTCTTACATTAATCCATTTATGCCACTTTGTTTTATTCTTAAGGCAATAGAAATAGCTAGCTTAAATTCTTACAGATAGAGTTTTCTCAAACAATCCCCGCAGACAATTATGGGATTGCACGCAGGCTAAAAGTTATCCCATCAGTTCTTTTAAGTTTTGAGGTTTGAAATATTTCATTCTTGTTCATGAAAATCATGTACCAAACTAAAGTATGTGTGCCCTCAGATCCCTTCTTAGAATCTTATGATAGTATATAATCTAGATTTAGAAGCATGAACCTAGAAGTTTAGCAGTAGTAAAGTGGGGATAGTGTTTATCTTTACTAGATTATGTATCTGTGGGGCTAGTTGTATGAAATGTGAATTAGTATACTTGGAATAGTATATGCAAGAATTTAAGTCTTTGATTCAAAATAAGTATGATAATGTGTGTATGATCTAGAGGCATACCCAAGGTGATATGGGATTTTATCATTTCTAAGTTTTAATAGTGTTTGGTCTTAGATAGTATCCTTTAGTTGATAAGTGTGAATAAGTCTATGTAGTACATGATATTTTTATCAGCTAACTTATGGGTTATAGATTGATGATGTTGGGTATGCTGGTGTAATGATAATTCTCATGGTTTAGGGAATAATATAAGTTTAGATATGTGATATTAGTAGGCCATGAAAGATGTTAATATGGCTCATTAAAGGTTTGGGAATATCCATATTAAGAGTTATAATCTAAGTTTGAATTATGAATGGTTTAGCTAATAGAAAGAAAAGTTAAAATTCTCGATGGCGTGAACTTAGGATATGGTGATACTCATTAAGATTCTAAGTTAGTGTTTTACTTATATGATGACTATTGGAGCTATAGAAAGTTAAGAGTTATATCTCAGAATAAAGTATTAGCAGTGGGTTTTTCACTTTAATAAATAGTCTTTCAGGGTGAGTTTATTGTTTTTGTGTATTGTTATGTCTCGGACCCTAGAGTAAAATAATTGAAGTTTAGTTTAGAGTTTATTATAGGGGTCCACAAACTTAGAATGATATCTTAAAGTTAAGGGGGAGATGATAGAACAAGTAACTGAGTAAGGCTCTTAGATTCCAGTAGTAATTCCAGCGTATTGTAGAACATTAGTAAGGGAGAAAGATGCCCACCTATTCTAATTTCAGTATTTGTACTTCAGTAATAATGACATTTACTCATTCCCTACACGCCATCTCCATGCTAATAGCTCATATTCATGCACTTTCCATAGAATCATGTATGTTTCCAGTTTCTAGTATAAGGAGTTCCAGTTCACTCAGCAGTACGAATCATACTCCATCAATTTATGATCTCTAAACTCAAGCCATGCAGCTCATGACTAATGTTCTCATGTTTTACAGTATGTTCGGTTCCAGGTACTCATGGTACACTCTTAATGACCAGTGAAACTCAGATCATGTCATATATGTCCTCAGTTTTGATATCTTTAATGAATTCATGATTTTGATACTCTATTCCTCAGGCCTCAGTTAAGTTCCCAAGTTACGAATAGTATTCTTTCATGTTTCAGGTACTCATGATATAACATTTCAGTGACCTCTCCTTATATAATGATAGTGATGATGAGTAATTGTTTTGATGAGAGAGAGTAATGTCTTATGTTGGGGAAAGATTATTGCATGTTGGTTGTATCTCAGGTTATAAGTGTGGGGATAATTGAGATAGAGCTTTTGATATATATCATGGTTAGTTGAGAATTCCATGTGTTTCTTCTTATTAATAGTGCAAGAAAGTTGTTATTAATAAAGGTTTAGAGAATATGAGAAAAATTCTTTTATGGGTTGTTCTCCTAGAAGTTCATATGTGGATATCATGATAGGCTTGAATATCATGTTGATATATAAGTGGATAGGTGCATTGTGCTCTAGTGAATTCCTAGTAAGAGGTTGAATTTAGTTATTAAAGGGGTAAGAAGAATTATTCTTGAGATAAGAAGTCGTGTAAATGCATGGGGTATTGAATTCAAGGTTCAGACTAGCATTATGGTGTTATGTGCAGTACCTTGTAATTTTGAGTTAGTCTTGAACATGGTGAGAGCAGGTAGTTCAACTAAGGCTTTGGCTGGAGTAGTTATATGTAACCATGCGAGTATTTAAGAAGAGGAATTAAGCTTGAATTGGGCATTTGCATTGCCTAAGGCCTAGTAATTCTATCCTAGTTTATGTTTCATAGGCCTATGTTCCTGATTACATAGTTATAGCCATATTAAGGTTCCTTACTCAGATCATGCCCAAGAATTCTTTTCTCCCTAATGTTATCAGGCTTTGTAGAAAAGTGTTGGATAAATACTCTAGCTGAGTATAAGCTTTCAATATAATTTAGTCTGTATAGCCAGTAATTCAGTTTAGTAATCAGACAGACATGGTCCTATATTTTTTTCCATCTTTTGTTCTAGTCTTACTATCTGAATTTTTTTGAGTATGGTCATTCCAAGAGGTAATTTTTGGCATCCATATAAATTATGAATTCAATTCAGTTCATGCATCATTTTTTAGATTCAGATATTCAGTCATGATTCAGTTCATAAGTGTCATGTGCATCATCTCAGACTTTCCTTAGTATTTCAACCAAGTCAGTATCATTTGGGGGATGAATGATCCCAAGGGTAAGATGTTGCAATACCCCAAGTTTTCATGTCCTTAAACTCTCATATTTTCTTCATGAAACCACTTGAGGTAATGGTTACTCATAAGTTGACTCTCTCATTTCTATCTCATTCATATAACCATTCTCATGTCATTGCATATGTTCACGAAATCAATTCAATATGTATCATGCTCAGACTCAGCTATGCAATCATGTTCCAAGTAATAAATTTTCTATATATGGTCCCAGTTACCATACTATTCTAAGTCTAACCAGTATCATTCGAGGATGAATGATTCCAAGGGGGATATAATGTAACACCCCGCATTCTTAAGCTAGAATTCAAACCATCGATTTTACGTATGTAAAATTTAATCCTATGATTTATCTTTGAATACATGTGTCATGATCTTTACCCTAGTGTGTTATGTGCTTTCGAGGTGAATATGTTATAGGAATCACTAAGAGCAAAGTTGATGTAAGAGCCTTTGATTTGGACAAATTTTGGTATTTGATTTTGATAAGGGTTAACTTTAAACGTGTATAACTTTTGGTATATATGGATTTTTTCTACTCAGTATGCACCAAATTTTAGATAATTGAATTAGCTTTCCAAGGATATTGAATGTGCTAGCTTGATGCGAGCACATTTAAGGCTTTTAACTCAGAATAATTGTAAATTCTTAAGCAACTTTTGTTGTTTTTGATTGTTTTCTCTATCATAGTGCAGGTGATCTAAAATGTATGAAAACCAATGACAATTGAGTCAAAATAGATATATTCTGAGTAAGTAGCCATGAAGAGTACAGTAGATGACTTGTCTGATAGGTCGTCAACTTTGTGAATAGCCGTCAGGAATATCGTTAGCCAAAGATAGTGCATGAGAGTTAGAGTGGAGAAGTGAAAATATTTTCTTATAAGCCATCAAAATACTAATAAGACATCAAGCCTTGTAGTCATCCGAAGGCTGCAAACATGGAATTTAAAGAGGAGTTGACGACATTGTCTGATAAGTTGTCAGACTCCTGATATGCCATCACATTTGGCGTCATAAATGCGAGAGATTTTCTGTGATCTATATTTTGATTCCAAAATTATCCTAGGTATTTAAGGATAAGTTCTAGGTTTTTATTAAAAGGGGAGGAAACTCACGAAACACAACAGCTTTGACTAGTTTTTCTCTGTATTTTTGCAAATCAAGAATCTGCAACTTATTCCAAAGGCTAGTTTACTTCTTTTCAGGGTCTCTTAACTTTGAATTCAATTTTTCAATCCTTTGATTGAGTTGTGGGGTATTTTTCTTGAACTTGGAAGAGCATCAACCTCAGACATCATCTTTTGTAAGTTTAATTACTCTGAATGATCAATACAATTGTTGCTATCTTTTTTTTCTTGAGTGGAACTAAAACCCATAACTAGGGTTGTAGGATCTATGGTTATTCCTTTATGGATTTAATAGTTTGTTAGAGTTTGAGTGATTGTGGGAACATCTTGGTAATTCCTTTGTAATGATTATTTTTTATTGGTTTCAAATAATAGATCTAGCCTTGTGTTTGTTTACTCGAACTGAGGAATAAAATAAAGGTAGTGAATTATCAACAAGGATTTGGGAAGGTTAATTTTCCATCCAATGATTAATGTTGTAACAAGATTAATCAACTCGAGATAAAATCAGTGTGAATAGAAGGTTTTCCTAAGTTCAAGAGAATTAGGGAGCACAACATCTTGGTAGGTTGATAAATACTTAGATGGACTGTCGATACTGATAATTTGGTCTTTCCCACAAGTCATGAGAATCCAGTACTACAACTATTATTCAATGAGGGATTAATAATCATAGTGATCATAACCCTAGTTTCTCTCTATCATTGATTTGTACAATTAAAATTTAGCTTTGAGTTCTAAAGTAAGTCGAAACTTTAATCATCATTCGATTGATAAAATCCCCTATTTTATCTTTTCATATCATTTGTTTGAAGTTAACTTATAGCTATAGTTTCAAATTAGTTTAATCGCCACTCACATTATTCCTTATGGATTCGACCCCAACTCTAAAGTTGGGTAATTATATTGACGATGACTACCTTGCACTAAATTTGACGTGTAAGTTGAGCGTTATCAAAAATGGCACCGTTGATGGGGGAAAATTTGGCGTATTGAGTTGGTTTGGAATTTTAGTTTAATTGCTTGAATTCAAACTTGTAAATATTTGTTTTTAATTTTCTTTTATTTCTTCGGCTAGGTAGATTTTTATTTTAGTTTATTTATTATTATGGCATCTTAGAATGAATGTGAGTTTTATGGTTGGAAATTGAATCTTGATGATCCATGTCCATATTGTGATGGACCTCACTTTTGGAAAGATTGTAGATATGCTCCCTGGAGAAAGATGTGTGCACCATCTCCATTCTACTGGGAGGATGATTGTTCTTTATGTGGTGGTCAAGATAGACACTGTATTGATTACTCAAATACAACCTCCCCTCATTATGCAAACCCAAATTTTTGTTCTTTCTTATGATTTTTATAAGTCTTATGGTCAAGAACAGGAAGAATGAAGCACCGAAAGGGGTCGTATTGAAGCTATGTTTCAATAACTTTTGGATATCCAGGAAGAAATTCTTCAAGACATGAGGGAATGGAAAGAGGAAAGAAAAAGGATAGAGGAGATGGATATAGAGGGAAATCATTCAAAACACTTTTCAACATTATGTTTAGATTATATTTTATTTGTGGAAACATTTAAAATAATGGAAGAGTGTGAAGATGAGAAGCAAAAATCCTATATTGATTTTGATCTTGATGATTAGCAACCCTCAGTGATTTCCCAACCAACCAAACTAATCGTGAGATATGATGCCAATATTGAGGAAATGGTGCTAGAGGAAAAAAGAAGAAACCAAAAAATTCTATTATAAAGACTCTAGCCGAATTCGGGGTTAAGAGGTCGAGAAGGATGCAACTCCAAAATTAGGGAGAAGACTTCACTTGAATAAGTTTTCAACATTATGATTGGTGGATGTGATGAAAGTCAAATCACCCAAGCAAATGTTGAATTTTGGTAATGAGGAGGAAAATTCCTATATTTTGGAGTTTGTCTTTTCGAAAGGATAAAATACAACCCCAATCTTGAAGGTCAAGAATCTTAAAGATTGATGTCCATTTAGTGTCTTTTTAAGATTCTCCCCTTTGCCAATTGATCCCACAAGAAAGTTCGATGCGAAATTGGGCAAGCAGTTCAAGTCTTCGAAGTGGCGTGATAGAACTTTCCTTATCATGGTCTCATATTTTCCCAACGCATATAAAAGATGTAAAGATAGAAAGATGGGACAACAATTCAAATAGTCTAAGTGGAGGGACAAAGGATAAAGCACTTTTAAGGTATCTTGATGAATTCTGAGTAGTCAAGATATCCTAGTCGTGCCGCGACGTTAAATCAGGCACTGCTTGGGAGGAAACCCAAGGCATTTTGTTTTTTGTATTTGTATAATGTGATTGACATCAGATCTCTGCACCTATGGTGCCACGGGTATGTTTCTAACTCTCTTGTTTTAGTTTGATGCATACAATGCATTATTTTAAGTTGAGGGTGAGACTGCTTGTGGGTATTGATTTCCTCTTGGGTTTTTGGTTGTCGTGTCTCTTTTCCTCGGAGTCTTGTTCCTAGTAGAGCCGCTATGTTTAGGAATACTATTTTTTATTTTGTGATGTGTTGTGGTTAATTGGGAGAAAAATAAGTATCTAGAACAGTTGACATTTTTTTTGTTGATTTTTGGGAATGATAAATACCTCTCCAATTGTCTATTTTGTAACTGTGTGATGTGCATCTATATGCGACTACTGTGAATCTTTCTATAGCATTGGTATTAGGGACATGATAATCATTTCTAACAATTGCATGAACCGGATAGGTAGTAGCTTGTGATGTACCTTTGTGCCATGTGTTTGTGAGATACTACCTAGTTCCTATTGTGCGTTAAATCCATAACTTTCCCGATTGGTCTTGCCTTGGTTGTAGGACAGTGGTTAGGAAAAGATCATAGACCATTTTTTATATTATCCCACTTTTAGCCTAAATCACCTTCCATGTTTGAATAATATCCCTTGATCCTGATTTTGAGCCTGAATGCCTATATATTTTTTTTATACCTATCACCTTCCCACTTGTATCACAATGAACCTATTTTGGCCCTGATCCCCCTTGGGCATTGTGCACTTTGACTTAGGCAAATCGCCTAAGTTGAGGGTGGCTATCATAGGGGTGTTTGATGTAAAGTGAGTATGAAGAACGGTAAAATAAAATAAAAAAATGCAAGGCTGGGTGTGGTAGAAAAAAGAATAATAAAAGAAAAATTGTGAAAAAGAGAAAATTAAAGACTAAAGGACCACATCCATCCTGAATTTGCTTCAATAAAGAAAGGGAGAAATAAGTTAAAGGTTGATAAGTGAGACCCCAAAAATAGTGTAGTGCCACGGAGTCTTAGTCACTTTAAATATCCTTGCATATCATACCATCCCCAAGCCTACATTACAAGCTAAAGAAAAGTCCTATAGTGATCCTAGATTAACTGTCTGAAAGTCCAGGTGATGAAAATAAGGGCAAGCTTATGGTATTTTGCATACATTGAATGGAACTTCTTTCTAAGAGTGAGTCTCTCTTGACCATCCCTTCATTTACGTGTTTGATTTCATATATGAGTGAAGAGGGACTTTTTTGTTGTAAGGGTATATCAGTTGCATTGCTAGTTGCTTACTTGTTTTGGTAGTGTAACTTGTACATATGCATGGTTATTGTCTCTAATTTGATTTCATATCTTTATTTCTTTGTGTCACATTATTGATCTTCATTGATATACACAGTTGGGTTTAAAGGTGATTGAAGTTGGAGAGGGTAGTGTGTTTTGAGCAAAAATTGATAATCAATTGTCGTAGGTATTTTATGTTTCTCTTGATTAAACATCGTAGTATGGTTAAACACTATATCCTGAAAATTGACTGCTATATGTGCTTTATATTCTCTTGGTTAAACACCGTGGTACTATAATGTGTTAAGTGCTTGAGGAAAAGCAATTGTTTTAAGTTGAGGGTGTTGATGTGAGCACTTGATGCTAGAACATTTAAGGCTTTTAATTCGGAATAATTGTAAATTCTTACGCAACTTTTGTTGTTTTTGATTGTTTTGTCTGTGATAGTGTAGGTGAGCTAAGATGTATGAAAACCAACGAAAACTGAGTCAAAAGAGATGGATTTTGAGTAAGCGGCAATGAAGAGTACAGTTGATGACTTGTTTGATAGGTCGTCAACTTTGTGAATAGCCGTCAGGAATATCGTTAGCCAAAGATAGTGCATGGGAGTTAGAGTGGAGAAGTGACGACATTTTCTGATAAGCCGTCAAAATCCTAATAAGCCATCAAGCCTTGTCGTCAGCCGAAGGTAATAAACATGGAATTTGAAGAGGAGTTGACGACATTGTTTGATAAGTCGTCAGACTCCTGATAAACCATCACATTTGGCATCACATATGCGAGAGATTTTTTGTGATCTGTAATTTGATTCCAAAATTAGCCTAGGTATTTAAGGATAAGTTTTAGGTTTTTCTTAAAAGGGGAGGAAACTCATGAAACACAACAACTCTGACTAGCTTTTCTCTGTATTTCTCCAAATTAAGTATCTGGAACTTATTCCAAAGGCTAGTTTACTTCTTTTTGGGGTTTCTTAACTTTGAATTCAATTTTTCAATTCTTTGATTGAGTTATGGGGTATTCTTCATAAACTTGGAAGAGCATCAACCTCAGACTTCATCTTTTGTAAGTTTAATTACTCTGAATGATGAATATAATTGTTGCTATTTTGTTCTTTCTCGTGTGGAACTAAAACCCATAGCTAGGGATGTGGGATCTATGATTATTCCTTCATGGATTTAATAGTTGTTTAGGGTTTGAGTTATTGTGGGAACATCTTGATAATTCCTTTGTAATGATTGTTTTCTATTTGTTGCAAACAATAGATCTAGCCTTATGTCTGTTTACTCGAACTGAGAAATAAACTAAAGGTAGTGAATTATCAACGAAGATTTGGGAAGGTTAATTTTCTATATAATGATTAATGTTGTAACAAGATTAATAAACTCGAGATTAAATCAGCGTAAATAGAAAGTTTTCCTAAGTTCGAGAGAATTAGGGAGCACAACATCTAGGTCGGTTGAGAAACACTTAGTTGGACTATCGATGTTGGTAATTTGGTGTTTTCCACAAGTCATGAGAATCCAGTACTACAACTATTATTCAATGAGGGGTTAATAATCATAGTGATCATAACCCTAGTTTCTCTCTATCATTGATTTGAACCATTTAAATTTTAGCTTTGAGTTCTGAAGCAAGTCGAAACTTTAATCATCGTTCGATTGATAAAACCCCCTATTTATTCTTTTTGTATCATTTGTTTGAAGTTAACTTGTGGCTATAGTTTCAAATAAGTTAAATTGCTCCTCGTTAATTCGACCCCGACTCCAAAGTTGGGTAATTATATTGACGACGACTGCATTGCACTAAATTTGACGTCTAAGTTGAGCGTTATCAGATATCAAGTTTGCCTTAATTCAATAACCGAGTGAAAGGTTATGATTATTTTCATTAGAACCAGTAAGTTGTCGTGATAGTTCCACAATGAGGGACTAAGTTACCACATCTAGCTCCGTGATGCGGAGTAATATTTTCCAGCATTCATAAATCCAAGCCCAAAGGGCATTTTAGTCATTTCCCACTACCCCCAAGCACCCAAGTGACGTATTAAAACACCAAAAGGACATTATTTGCCCAGTTTTCATCATCAAACCCTTGTGTGAACCCTCCTCCTCCCCAAGAATAAATCTAAACCTTTTTCCAAAGAAATCAAGAGTTTAAGCTTCCAATTTAAAGTATCTTCAAGAAAATATCAAGAATAAGGTTTCTGTCTCAAGTTCATCATTCAAGTCCCAAGATTTAAGCTTTCTTTAACAAGAATTCAAGGTTTCAAGTTATAATTTCAAGTTTCTTCAAGAATTCGTTCAATTAAGGTATGTGGGATGTTAATCCGTGGGTCCCTTTCACCCATGGAGCTCAAAAACCCTCTTTTCAACTAAAGATTGGAATTTTCTCTTATTATGGAGTTTTGTAAGTTCAAAATGGATTAAATTTATGTGTTTCCATAGAATTTTGACTCAATTCATGTTCAATAATGATTCCATGAAGAGTTAGGTTAACCCATGCTTTAAGTTTCAATCTCCCATGTTATATTTAAGTGAATTTCATGTTATATTATTAATTTATGATCTCAGTCACGTAACCATTCTATATTCCTATGTTCAATTTCATGATTTTCACATATTTGAGGAATTGCCTATGTTTTGGGATTTTTGAACCATGATTTCATATTACAGTTAATGTAACACCCTGCATTCTTGAGCTAGAAATCAAACTGTTGTTTCTATATTTCTAAATTCTAATTCTTTGATTTATATTTGAATACATGCATCGTGATCTTTATCCTAGTGGTTGAGAGCTTTCTAGGTGAAAAATGTCATAGGAATCACTTAGAGTGAAGTTGAGCTATGAGCCTTTGATTCGACAAAATTTTGGTATTCGATTCTACAATGGTCAAGTTTCAATATGTATAACTTCTTATATATGTGGAATTTTTCAGCTCATGAACCACAAAATTTTAGATAATTGAATTATTTGTCCAACGATACCAATTTCTCCTTAATCTGATACCCGAGCAAAAAGTTATGATCATTTTCATCAAAACTAGTAAGCTGTCGTGATAGCATTGCGATGCGGGACTAAGTTACCGCATCTAGCTCTACGACGCGGAGTAATGTTTTCCTGCATCCGTAAATACATGCCCAAAGGATTTTTTAGTTATTTCCCCTTGCCCCCAAGCACCCAAGTGACGGATTGAAACACTAAAAGGGTATTATTTGCCCATTTTTCATCATCAAACCCTTATGTAAATCCTCCTCCTCCCCAAGAACAAAATCCAAACTTTTTCCTCAAGAAATCAAGAGATTATGCTTCCAAGTTAAAGAATCTTCAAGAAAATATCAAGAATAGCGTTTCTCTCTCAAGTTCATCATTCAAGTCCCAAGATTCAAGTTTTCTTCCTCAAGAATTCAATGGTTCAAGTTTCAATTTTAATTTTCTTCAAGAATTTGTTAAATTAAGGTATGTGGGGTGTTCATCCATGGGTTTGTTTCACCCATCGAGCCCAAAAACACTCTTTTCAACTAAATAATGAATCTTTCTCTTATTATAGAGTTTTTAAAGTTCAAGATGGATTAAATTTATGTGTTTCCTTAGAAGTTTGACTCAATTCATGTTCAAAAATGATTCCATGAAAAGTTAGGTTAACTGATAACGCTCAACATACACGTCAATTTAGTGCAAGGTGGTCGTCGTCAATATACCCAACTTTTGGAGTTGGGGTCGAATCCATATAGAGCAATGTGAGTGGTGATTAAATTAATTTGAGACTATAGCTACAAGATGAATTCAAACATATGATAGGAAAAGATAAAATAGGGGCTTTTTTATGATCAGCAAATAATTATTGGTCACTTTAGTTTCAGTGTTTGTAAATCAAGAGTTTATGAGATAACCAGAATTATGTTCACTAGGGCTTACGGTACATGACATATGTTAAAGGTGACTCAAGATTCTTACGGTGGTTAGGATAACAAGCTATCTTTATCAATGATATGCTCAAATATCTCTCAATCTATTTAAGCGTCTAATTTTCTAATCCTCTCGAACTTAGGAAATCGCTATTCACTGCCCAGATTTTACCTTAGGTTAATCAACCTTGTTACAGCGCTGATTATTAAGCGAAGTTTTTCTGAGTCCCTGTTGATAATTCACTTCCTACTATATATGATTTCTTTCTCAAGCAAATCAAAGTAGGTATGTCTACTGTTTGCAACCAACAAACGTTAATTAAAATCTCAGAATTATCAAGAAATCCTAACACTTATTAAATATTAACTGTTTAGCACATCATCATGACCTAACCCTAGATTCCATAATTCAGGTTAACGGAGTTTAGCCACTCATGATGCAAAGAATGAAATACATAATTGAATTCATAAATGAGAAGATTAACTTACATAGATGAATAATAATTAGTGAATCATAGATTAGATCACAAAGGAAAAACCCAAAATACTGATAATAATCTCTTCAAAGTATTTTCTTTTTCAAGCCAAGAAACTCCAGAGAGAAAATATCAAAATACGTCTCTTAAAACTCAAGTGCCAACCCCCTTAGAAAAACCCTAAACAATGCTTTTTATTGTTAATCCTAAATAAGGAATTAAAATTAAAGCTGCAGTTTTTTCTCAGAATAGATGACGATATTCGTGACAGCTTATCAGGAGTCTGACGGCTTATCATGGATGTCGTCATCTCCTCTGCACTTTTGGCTTCTGTTGTCTAAGGCTGACGTCGACGTTGATATCTTATCACCAACCTGACGGCTTATCACAAACGTCATCACAAAAATGTCTTGAACTCCCATTCTCTATTTAAGGATGATGACATTCATGACGGCGTATCACACTTTTGACATTATATCACCGGATGTCGTCACAGGCTTCAACTCATGCTTAAGTCTGACGACAACTGTGATAGCCTATCGCAGGGCTGATGACTTATCACAGATGTCGTCAGCCACATTTCTCTTCAGATTCCTCCAGATTTCAACTTCTTTGCTTCCATTCTTGTTGGTTCTCTATCCCATCAGCTTAAAATATAAAATCAGATATAAACAAATCAAAAATTACAAAAGTTGCTTAAGACTTTGCAATTATTCTTGGTTAAAGGTCTTAAATGTGTTAGCAATTGCTCATTAGTAATTGCTCACACATCAACACCCTCAACTTAAAACAATTGCTTTTCCTCAAGCAACTAAAACACAACACTACGATGCTTAACCAAGAGACACATAAGATACCTATGATAGTTGATCATTAATTATATTTTAAAACACATTACTCTCTCCATTTTCAATCTCTTTAAACCCAGCTATGTATATCCATGAAGATCAATAATGTGAGATAAAGGAATCAAGATATGGCATCAACTTAGCAATAATAACTATGCATATGTACAAATTACACTACCCAAACAAGTTAGCAACTAGCATCATAACCAGTGACTACAAAAAAGTCCCACATCACTTATATCAGAAATTACATATGTAACCATGGGGACAATCACCAGACACTCGCTCTCAGAATGAAGTTCTAAGCAATGTATGCCGAATACCATATGCTTGCCCTTATTTTCATTACCAAGACTTTCAGACAGGTTAGCTAGGATCACTATAGGTCTTCTCTTAGGCTTGTGATGTAGGCTAGGGGCTGGTGTGATACTCGGTGATATTTAAAGTGACTAAGCCTCCTTGACACTACACTATATTTTTTGGGTTTCACTAATTAACCTTTTTTTATTCTTCTCTTTTCTTTATCACACTTATTTAGGGTGAGTGCGGTATTTTTCTACAATCACTTTTTTTCACAACTTTTCCTTTTCTTGCTCTTTTCCACCGCACCCAGCTTTTTATTCTTTTCTTTTAATCTACCTTTCTTCATACTCATTTTACACCACACACCCCTATGATAGCCACCCTCAACTTAGGTCATTTGCCTAAGTCAAGGTGCACAGTGTCCAAGGAGGACCACGGCCAAAACAGGTTCATTATGATATAAACTAGAAAAGTGACAGGTGTCATAAAAGAAATAGGCTAATCAGGCTCAAAGCAGGGATCAAAGGATATTCTACATACAGGAAAGGTTATTTAGGCTAAAAGTGAGAAAATATCAAAATGGACTATGCTCTTTTCCTAACCCCTATCCTTCAACAAAGGTAAGACTAACCAGGAAAGTTCTGGATTTCAACATACAACGGGAACTAGGTAGTATCTCACACACACATGGCACAAAGGTACATCACAAGCTACTACCCATTCGGTTCATGCAATTTTTTAGCAATGGTTATTATTTTACTAGAACTAATGTCATAACAAGATGCACAGTGGTCACACTTAAATGCATATCACACAGTTATAAAATAGACCTTTGGAGAGGTGTTCAAAAATCAATGAAAATATATCAACTGTGATAGATACTTATTTTTCTCCCAGTTAACTATAACATATCATAAATTAAAACACAATACGCTTAAACATGTCGGCTCTACTAGGAATAAGACTCTGGGAAAAAGAGGCACGACAACAAAAACCCATGGAGGACATCAACACCCACAAGTAGCCCCATCCTCAACTTAAAATCATGCAATGTCCCCAATGCAGCAAACCAAAACAAGAGAGTTAGAAACATACTTGTGGTACGAAGGGTGCAAGGATCGGATGTCAATCACATAATATGAATACAAATAACAAAATACCTTGGGTTGCCTCCCAAGAAGCACCTAATTTAGTGTCGCGGCACGACTCAGTTATATTGACTACTCAGACTTCATCAAGATACCTTGTTGACAATTATTTATGTCTCCACTTGGATGACTTGAAACTTCGACCCAACTTTTGATCAATACATCTTCATAGTATGTTGGGTAAATGTGATGGCATGATAAGGAATGTTCTATCACGCCACTTCGAAGACTTGAACTTCTTTCCCAATTTTGCATCAAACTTTTGAGTGGGCTCATTTAGAAATGGTGAGAATCTTAAATAGCCACTAAATGGACATCGATCTTTGAGCTTCTTGGCCTTAAAGATTGGGGTTGTAGTTTACCCTTTTGGAAGGACAAACACCAAAATGTAAGAATCTTCCTCCTCATTTTCCAAATTCATTATTTACTTAGGTGATTCGACTTTGATCACATCCACCAAGCATAATGTTGAAAAGTGGTTCGAATGAGGACTAACTCTCAATTTTGGAGTAGCATCCCTATTAGTATTTTTACCCCAAATGGACTAGAGTCTTCACAAGGATTGTGCTTGATTTCTTCTTTTGACTCTAGTACCATCTCCTCCTCTTTGGCATCTTCATTCATAAATAGTTTGGTTGGTTGGGAATCACTGAGGGTTGGTCAACATCAAGCTCATCATCAATATCGGATTCTTTCTCCTCATCTTCACACTCATCCATTATGTTAAATGATTCCACAGACAAGATATCATCTAAACATAATATGGAAAAGTGTATTGAATGCTTGACCTCTATATCCATATCCTCTATCATTCTTTTTTCCTCGTTATTCTCCCTTATGTCTTGATGTATATCGTGTATGATATCATTCGATGTGTCCACACACTCCAACATTAGTTGAAGCATAGCTTCAATTCCACTCTTTTCGGTGCTTCGTTCTTCCTATTTTTTACCATAAGACCTATCTAAATCATAAAAAGAACTAGAACTTTGGTTAGCATACCGAGGGGGGGGGAATTTGGGCAATCACTACAATTTCCATCTTAACCACCACATAAAAATGATCATACTTCCAGTAGGATGGATATGGTGCACATATCTCTCCTCAGGGAGCATATCTACAATCATGCCAAAAGTGAGGTCCATCGTAATATGGACATGGATCATCAAGACACGATTTCCAACCACCAAGCTCATATTTATTCCAAGACGCCATAGTAATAAGTAAACTAAAATAAAAATCTACGTAACACCAGAAATAAAAGAAAACTAAAAATAAATATTTATAAGTTTGAATTTAAGAAAGTAGGCTAAAATTTCAAACCAACTCAATACGCCAAATTGTTCCCTAGCAACGGCGTCATTTTTTGATAACGCTCAACTTACACGTCAATTTAGTGGAAGGTAGTCATCGTCAATATATTTAACCAACTTTTAGAGTCGAGGTCGAATCCACAGGGAACAATGTGAGTGGCGATTAAATTAATTTGAGACTATAGCTATAAATTGAATTCAAATAGATAATACGAAAATATAACATGGGGGTTTTTTCATGATCAACAAATAATTATTGGTCACTTTAGTTTCAGTGTTTGTAAATAAAGAGTTTATAAGATAACCAGAATTATGTTCACTAGGGCTTACGGTACATGATAGATGCTAAAGGTAACTCAAGATTATCACGGTGGTTAGGATAACAAGCTATCTTTATTGATGATATGCTCAAATGTCTCTCGACCTATTTAAGCGTCTAATTTCCTAATCCTCTCGGACTTAGAAAATCGCTATTCACTGCCCAAATTTTACCTCAGGTTAATCAATCTTGTTACAACGCTGATTATTAAACGAAGTATTTTCGAGTCCCTATTGATAATTCACTTCCTACTGTATATGATTTCTTTCTCAAGAAAACCCGAGTAGGTGTGTCTACTGTTTGCAACCAACAGACGTTAATTAAAATCTCAGAATTATCAAGAAATCCTAACGCCTATTAAATCTTGAGTGTTTAGCACATCATCATGACCTAAACCTAGATCCCATAATTTAGGTTAACAGATTTTAGACACTCATGAAAAAAGGAACAAAAAACATAATTGAATTCATAATTGAGAAGATTAACTTATAGTGATGAATAATAATTAGTGAATCATAGATTAAATCACAAAGGAAAATCCCAAAATACTGATAATAATCTCATTGGGGGATTTCATGAGTCTTCATTGGGTGCAGGTAGCGTAAATCTTAGACCAGATCACTAAAAACAATTGAGGATAGAATATTTGGGACATAAATAAGGGAACTAATACTTATGCTTTTGGTTCTTCCATTGAGCATAGAGCCCTAGATCAGATAGTGGCTCAAGAGGTAGCATAACTGAAGATGGAGATTGGGTTACTTACCAAGTAGTTTGCAACAATAGGAGCAAAAAAGGTGAATTCAATAGGTGCACAAGGTAAATTAGTTAGACATGACAAGTATGACTTTGAGGAGGAAGCAAAATACTTGGACAGAGAGATGGAGGGTTTCCAATCCAAGGGCCAAGCATCCAATAAGAGTACTTGGAACAGGAGGAGTGGAAGTATGACCAATTCCTACATCGCATGGGGATACAGCATCTGAAGATGGTTAGTAGGATGAACACTAGCATGTATCTCGAGGATAAATATAACACAATGATATGATCAACAGTTTAAAATTAATAAAATCCAACACACATAATCAAATGCACATACATAAATATATCACATGCTGGGATAGGGAACAAGGATAAGCATAATGTTCAAAACCTTATCCAGGATTGTATAACTTAACCATTATATAATAGTAACCATGGGCTATATAGGCCTCATCTCTCACCGCCTGGTAACCCCAGTTCGTGTAGCCACACAAACCAAAGAATAATCTCAACTATATGCACGTGGGGGACTTAAACCCTCCAACATATACCGAGGTGACTTAAGCACCCGATTACATAATGATTTATGGGGGACTCGAACCTCCCTTATCATGAAATAATAATAAAGGGGACTCAACACACCCAAGTCACTTTGACCCTCGCATCGGCAAATGCGGTTTCCTGTATCGGTCACTCGGACCTTCACTTTCATGACTCATCTACATAACTTTTATTAGAGCCCAATTAAAAGAACTGTCACACATTCCCATCAATGAACCACAATATACTTTTAGGCCTACTTTGTTGGTATCGTCATTCCAACTACACTTTCAAGGTAACACATCATGCCAAAACAATTTCCATTAACTTGGGGAGAACATCTCCATTTGTTAATTAATACACATTAGGGAACACCAACTCTATTTTTTCATTAAATTATACTGTTGTATTTAAAGTGCTTATTTATTTCATGCAATAGTTTAAGACTAGTTTAGTTTTACAAATTCCCATAGTTCTCATAACTAAAATCAATTTCACATTTTGGGGTTGGGGACATAACCACTTCAAAAGTCACAAGTTTGGGAAAATCACAATTCCCTAGTTCATTCACTATCCCCATGAACCCACAAGTTAAAAACCACATTTAAAGTATTAAAATCATACATAAACCATGAGAAACATTGTTCAATTCATAAACATTCAAAAACCCAAACCTATGTTTCAAAACCATCACAATAATTTCATGAACAATAATTTAAATCACATGTTTTTACAAAATTAACAATGAGGGAAAATTAAAATGACTTAATCACCAAGAAGTACGGAGAGAAATCACCCTTGAGAGCCCTAATTGATAAACCTTTTAAAAAACCCAAATGTTTTTTACCTTGAGGATTTGGGAGTGTTCTCAGAGGTTATTTTATGTGTTTATGATAGCTAATGATGCCCTAAGAAAGTTATAACACAAGGGTTTTAAGTTGGATAAGAGGTAAAATGTTCAAAATGCCCTCAACTTAATAACTAGAAAAAGCCGCCTTTGGTTACGAGTCAATCACTTAACTCGTACCCACACCTACAACCCGTGACACAAGTCGTAACAAAGATAGTGACTAGGATCCCCCATACACTGCCCACCTTATGACTCCACCAACACACTCGTAATGACATCTTACGACTAGTAAGGATTAGCCGTGAGCAACACATAACCCTAATGATTTAAACACTAGACATCCTAAGATTTGAACCTACGACTCGTGACATACCCTTAAGGATCTTAGTGTGCCATTCATATTCAGAGAAGAATTAAACCTCAAACTTACTGGTTTGGTTATGACTTATCTCAACGAGTCGTCAAGACACCCTACAACTCTAGGGGTTCCAGTCGTAACCAAGACAATGAGCCCAAAGATCAAAAAAAATTCAAGGGCCAAAATTCGTGGTGTTTCAATTCTCCCCCACTTGGATACTTCGTCCTAGAATGATAGGACAAGGCAATTGCTAGCACAATTTGATTCTATATTCCTTTACACTAGTCTTTAACAAACTTAGAAAATAAAGATGCTAAGAATAACATGCACCTTATGCATGATTGTCCAGAGCAGGAAACAAGAATGGATGCTTGGACTTCATATCTTTTTCGGCATCCCAAGTTGCCTCTTCAGTTTCTCAAGTAGCCTCTTCATCCTTGTGGTTACTCCATAGAACCTTTACCAAAGCTATATTCTTCATTCGCAACTGATAAACTTGCCAATCCAAAATTTCAAAAAAGACTTCCTCATATGATAAGAAATATGAAATACCTACCTCCTCCTAAAGAACAATCATCGAAGGATCACCCACGCACTTCCTCAACATTGACATATAGAACACTGGTGAATGGAGCTCAAACTAGGAGGAAAATACAACTCATAGACAACATTACCAACCCTTTTCAAGACCAAGTACGAGCCGACATACCGGGGATTTAGCTTCTCCTTCTTCTCAAACTACATTGCTTTTTTCATGGGAGATACCTTCAAGAACACCCAATGACCAACCTCAAACTTTAACTCCCTTATAACGCTTAAATTATACCTCTCTTACGAGAGAGTAAGCGGTCGTTGTCAAATATATAACCCAACTAGTTTGGGGTCAAATCCCATAGGGAATATGGTGTTAATTGAGTTGTGTGCAGATTAGTTGACTTTTAATCGTTCGTTTCCGTAAAATAAATAGGGGGTTTGATTCAGTTCACAAATTAATAGTTTCAGTTTAACGAGAAGAAATATGTGTAGTAGTATTCAAAGAAATAGCAAGCTAGGGTTATGTCCACCTTGTAGTTGTCAATACTTCCTAACTATGGGCTTTACGAATTCATACATGTATCATGTTTACAGAGAAACGTATTGTATTTAATTACATAATCCAAATGTTTCTCAACCATTAAGGACTAATTCACTTTAGTTCTCTCGAATCAAAAGCATTTACCAAAAACAATACGAAATCTCCAAGTAGTTAATCCTGCTAAGGCAATAACTTATGAAATAGGGGTTGGTAATCCTATTTTCTTGTCACTACTCTCTTTTCCAAACATCAACCTTTCTTTTGAACAAGTTACGTTTTAAGGAATATCCTCTATGTTTGCAACCACGAGAATTCAAGATAAGTGAAAAGAGTATGATGTAAACTAATCAATGCATAATGAATTCAAAACCCAAAGTGATAGATTGTATGCTACAAGGCTTCCATAACCCTAACTAATAAACTTAGCTACTCATGAATAAAACGAAAAGCATCATAAATATATTCATCATACCAAAAACTAGAAGACGATCTTGGTGTGCGAATAGTGAAACAAGAGAGAAATATTTTTCTCTCTCCACCCTAAGCCGCTATTCCCTTCTCAGAATAATACAGAATAATCAATAAAAATTTAGCCATAAGGCTTTTAATAATATCCTTATCTAATAAATTGCTACTGAGTCCTCAACTATTTAAAAATATTGAGTTTGCCCTGGAAAAAGATCCCATATATCACATTCAGTCCAAAAGTTGCTTTCCTTTTATGTGAAGTTTCCTCTACTATCCACAGGTCCCCAAAGTGTCGTAATCTTCCTCATTAGTACCTGAAAAGAATGCTAATCACATAGGTCGGCTCACTTAACTTAAAATAGACTAAAAGTGCAAGAATTATGTATTTTATCCTCAAAACTTAGCTAAAACATGGGTATGTTATGTTGCTTAGACGTATAAATATGCTCAACATCACCACCCCACACTTACAGCTTTGTTTTTCCTCGAACAAAATATTACATCCATTCAAATACCTAACTAAACTTCACAAGAGAAACACAAAATTTTCAACAAGACATACACAGCAAATATTAACAAAGAGTAGATTTCTGGATCATTACTAGAAACAACTCACCCTCCAACATAGACACATTAAGTTGGTTAATTCATATACATAAGTTAGGCTAAGAAATCATATAAAACTACCCAACAATCATCAACCATGTGCGCTCACACAAGAAAGTTACCCATAATCACTCATAATTTTGCATTCTTCAAAAAATATGGGTATAAGAACTTGTTTTCTCTCACTCTCACAAAGAATTCTTAGATTACAACTGATGACCATATGCTTTCCCTTAGTGTAATGCTCCACTAATATCAGAATGCTAAGGTTAGGATCAAATAGGTCTATTACGAGTTGTAATGTAGGCTAAAGGGATGGGTAGGACTATTTTGGCCAAAAATAGTGACTATGTTCCCTAAGTGTTTTAATACACTACATTATGCCATTTATACCAACTTTTAACAACCAATCTACCTTCCTTTCATCTACCAACCTCTTTTATCTTCACCCCATTTTATTACTCAATCAAAAACACTTGATGGGAGTATACAGTTCTTTTATTTTGCATCAATTTCTTGTTACGCATCCCTATGTTAGCCACCCTCAGCTTAGACTATTTTCCTTAGTCGAGGTGCACAATGTCCAAGAAAGGACCAGGGCACCACTCCCAATCACAATATTTTCATGTACCAATAACTAAACTTTGGGGCATCACTTTCACCATTTTTCTCTTATTTTGCTACACTCTTAACTCAACTTGATTCTATAATTTAAAGCTCTTAGGAGCTTTTGGATCAAATTATGGTCTTTAAAAACAATGGATTAGGCTACATATGAGGTTGCCAAAGAAAATAGCTAAAGGATCAATGGGTGATCAACTAGGAAAATGTACAAAGATAGGTAAAAACAAGATAAAAATAAGGGCTGCCAAGGAAATGCCTAAATCATCTCCTAAACTCACAATCTTTATTTCGCTTTACACACACACTAGGAAAGTTCTAGCATCAGTCGCAACAAAGAATATACAATAACCTTACACACACATGGCACATGGTTAACTTAATTAGGAGCATTATAGATTCTTGACCCAACAGATAAATGAATTAAACCACAACCAATTATCACAGCATGAGTCACAACTTAGAGCCTAAATGTTTTAATAGTAGTGATTCAGCACAAACTTATGTTATAATGCCATGCTGTTTATAAGAACAATTTTATGCAACAATCTGACTAATTCTTTCTTAAGATGGTCATCATCCATCCATCATTGAGAAAAGTGACTAATTACGACTAACTAACTACGACTAAACCAAAACAACTGTAGAATAAATGCGGGCAAGCAGTAGGCAATACTGCAGACAAGGAAATCAAGGCGTACTTGTACCCTGACCCCACACTAAGAAGGAACACACTGCCCTCAGTGTAAATAAATAAGCAAAAACCTGGTTAGTCAGACTCTTCCTCTACATCCGGGATCATACCCCCTGCGTCAAAATCATCATCGGAGTCTTCATCACCAGAGTTGTCCTCCATATCAGAGTATAGCAGTCGGTGATCATCGTCTATCGGCACATCATCATCTAGAGGTTCTTCAAAATTTACCCCCACTCCACACATGGCCCGAGCATAATCATTAAGTGGGTAGTCATAGTCAAGCTGCCGAAACTGAAGTGGGACTTGTTGTGCCACCTTGCTTTGCATATCGACGCGCGTATAACTGCACCAATGTTGATGGGAAAATTTGTCATTAGAGAATATACCAAGCAGACTCGATCACGCGTGACCTTAGTGTATTGTGTCCCAGGAATCAAGCAAGAATTGACTATCCTTAACCATATGCGAGCTTCTCTGTTCAAACAAGAATATGTGTAAGTATTGTTATGACCATTATCCTTATGACGAGTCCACCGGGTCATGGACCTTGATCCACACAAAGTATGTCTGATGGCTCTGTAGGGAGGTTTTCTGTAGAGCTCCTTGAGTGGTGATTGATCCACACTTGGAGTACCCAGGAAAGAGTTGAAGAAATCAGCATTCAATTGCAAGACCTGCCCTTGAATCTTTACTTCATTTCCCATAGTCCTTGGGAACCAGTTGGCATAAAACTCTCGAGTCAAATTAAGATTACACTCGCCCATGTCTCGGAAGATGAAGTCAAGATTTAGTGCCATAATCTTTGCCAGAGTGCGAGGGCAATTATTTGATAAACTTTCCTTCTGTATCAACTCCACATGTACATATTTCTTCACTTTATTGTTTTTGTACCATTTCTTCCCTTCCTCCTCCAAAACCCATTTGATCCTAAAAGTGCGTTGAGGCACTTAAAGAGAAGAGGAATCAGCCTGGTCCTTTCTTGCCCTTTTTTGACCTTTTTGTGATGTGGATGCTTTCTCCTTTCCCTGTTAGAGCCATGTTACATGATGATAAATGCTTGATGAACCGTGAAGGTGAGCCTGTAAGATTAGATGAGAAAAGAGAAGGTCTTGGAGAGGGAAAAGGTGTTTGGGCGAAGCTTAGGTCAAACAAAAATGGAGTGGGATTTAAGAGTAGAGAATATGTTTAAAAGATGAGACATGGGTCAGTTTGATCCATTCAAAAATGGATTATTAGGCAAAACTTGCACTGATAGGCGGCGCCCATGAAATCTCCTAAAAATAAGTAGGCGGTGCCTAACCTATTGCCTAAGTAAGGTAGTGAGCATAGGAGATGGAATAGGCGATGCCTAAGCTATTGCCCATGTTGACATAGGTGGCGCCTAAGCTATCGCCTATGTTGACATAGGCGGCACCTAACCTATTACCTAAGTGAGGCAGTGAGCATAGGCGATGAAATAGGTGGTGCCTATATGTACTTATGTGTTGCCTTGAAGTTGCAATACACCCATACCAGTTGCTACATGCCTTCTTTCCTAATTTTCAAGTGAATTCAAATGCTACACTCAGAAATATGTACTTAATCAATAGACTTACCACCCTTGATGTAGTTGATTTTCTCACCAAATTTAAAACCAATTATCTCCTTAACGCCTGCAGTACCTACACTTATTATGAACAAACAAACAAGATGATTAGAGGGATGGGTTGCCTCCCACCAGGTGCCTTAGTTTCGGTCGTGGCTCGACTCTTCTTTTTGCATTTTTGTTTAACATGATAAAGTGAAAATAAAATCATGGGTTGCCTCTCATATAGCGCCTGATTTAACATTGCGGCACGACTCAATTATCTTGACTACTCAGACTTTGTCAAGATACATCGATGATACCATTTGTACCTCATTTGTTAGATCAAGACAATGCTTTATTCCTAGTCCAACCACTTTGAAGTCACTCACATCCTTGCTTGCATGTTCAACCAAACCAGCTATGGTCTCCATAAAAGATATATCCTTAACTGGTACATCTCGCTCATCTTCATAGAATACATCAACAATCGAGAAGACGCTCATCTCCTTTTGTTGTTTCATAGACCGACATACTTCAAAACTAACTTCTTTTTTATTGAGCTTAAATTTTAGCTCATTCATCTCCATGTCAACTAATACTCTCCCAGTTGCTAAGAACGGCCTACCCAAAATTATGGGTACTTCAAATTCCACTTTGCAATCAAGAATTACAAAGTCGATAGGAAATATAAAATCAGCAACTTTTACAAGTACATCATGTAGAATCCCAATCGGCCTTTTTACCGATCTATCCGCCATTAGAAGCCGCATATTGGTGGGAGTAGGATCTCCCAAACCCAGTTTCTTGAAAACCGTCAATGGCATAAGATTTATACTTTCCCCAAGATCACAAAGGGCCTTTTCAAACTCTAGCAATCCAATCGTACATGGAACAGTAAATGCTCCCAGATCAGCTTTCTTCTGGATAATAGATATTATAGCAATAGCACAAAAATAATGAAGATTGTGTACCATTTCATAGCTCACAGTCCTTTTCTTCGTCAACAGGTCTTTCATAAACTTAGAATATCCGGGCATCTATTCCAGTGCTTCAACTAAGGGCACATTCACTGTCAACTGCTTCAACATAGCCATGAATTTTCTAAACTTGCCATCATCTTCTTTATTCTTTAATTATTATGGAAATGGGGGTGGTGGCCTTGGGATTTTAGTTGGAACAACTTCTACCTCTTTTCGTATGCCTTGCTCCATATCACTAATATGTTTTTGCTTGGGTGGTTGTTCCATTTCTGCACTCTTCTTTTCTGAACCTCCCAACTTCACAGGCACCACTGAAGATTCATCAATCATATCCCAATGCATTTCAACTACATCAGTATGATAGGATGCTTCCAATGCTGTACTGGACAACATCTTACCGCTCCTAGTGGTAATAGCCATACACGATCCATTATTGCTCAAATTTTGAACTGTATCACTTGGTAGAGTCCCATTCTGTCTTTGATTAAATACTGCGGATAATTGGCTCATCTGCTTCTCCATTTGTTTAATAGCAATTAAGTGCGAATTTAATAGTTGACTCATGGAAGATATGTCACTCTTCATGGTAGTCACCTCATAATTAGTCGTCTCAACCCCCTTTAATAGTTTCTCCATCATGTCCTCCATGTACATTTTGCCTGAACTGGTGGCAGCATTATCACGACTTCCAGGAGGTACATACAGTCCACTCCTATCATTTTTATTCTTCCAATCTCCTTGATGGTTCCAACCTTGGTTTCCTTGACCACCGGTCCGAAAACCCCCCTGATTATGCTAGTTGTTAGCCTCTTCCTCTCTATTTGATTCATCCCCCTTACCGTGGGACCCCATAGCTTTTACCTTTTCTACATTCCCTGATAGCAAATGCTTTGTGAGCAGATCCATCTGGGTTTTCATGTGAGCCATATCCTGATCACGCTCTTCTTTTCTCCTACGTTGCTCTGCTGATATTACACTAGACCCAGTACTGCTTACTACCACAGAATCTCTGGTGTTCCAAGCTCTACTTGTCTTAGTCATCCTTTCTAACATGTCCGCAGCCTCAGTAAATGTGAGCTCCATAAAAGCTCCTCCTGCAGCATTATCCACTATTGGCTTTGTAAGTGAGTTCAAAGCTCTGTAGAAGATTTCCATCAAGTGTTCGTCAGTCATCTTATGGTTTGGGCATTGAGTCAACTTCTTTTTAAACCTCGCCCAAGTCTCATGCAAAGCTTAATTGGCCAATTGCCTAAAGTTGCTGATCTCATCCCTCAACTGTAATATTTTGGAGGGCGAAAAGAACCTTTCTAGGAAAGCTCCTTTCAATTGCCTCCAGTTTGTTATAGAATCAGGAGTCAGCTCATTCAACCACATCGTTGCCTCTCCAGAAAGATACAGTGGGAACAATCTTAAACGAATAGCATTTTGTCCCACTCCAGGATTATCAAATGACTTACAAATACTGATGAAATTTACCAAATGTAGATTTGGATCATCACTAGAAAATCCACAAAAGAGTCCTTTCAGATTCAGTAGTTGGATCATAGTACTAGTGATGTTGAATTTCACCCCAGAAGCTAGTGTTGGTAGAATGATTTCCCCTGTAGATCCAGTTCCATCTAAGTCATCCTCATCATTGTCAACATCAAACTGTGCATCTTGATGATCTGGTCTTCCTCTGAATGGACGATTTTGATTTACAGGTGCAACTACCCCTGCTACACGCCTCCTATTAGCTGGGTCAATTAAATAATCATCTCACAGGTCCTCCTCATCTAGATTAGGTACCCGACCTGGGTTATCTGCATTCTGTAGATTTAATTGAGCATTAGCTAAAACGGCTAATCATTCAGCTTCCTGTGGATAGCAGAGGAAACTTCACATAAAAGGAAAGCAGCTTTTGGACTAAATGTGATATATGGGAACTTTTTCCCCTTCAACGGTGCCATTTTTGATAACTCTTAAATTACACCTCTCTTACGAGAGAGTAAGCGGTCGTTGTCAAATATATAACCCAACTAGGTTGGGGTCAAATCCCACAAGCAATATGGTGTTAATTAAGTTGTGTGCAGATTAGTTGACTTTTAATCATTCGTTTCCATAAAATAAATATGGGGGTTTGATTCAGTTCACAAATTAATGGTTTCAGTTTAACGAGAAGAAATATGTGTAGTAGTATTCAAATTCAAAGAAATAGCAAGCTAGGGTTATGTCCACCTTGTAGTTGTCAATACTTCCTAACTATGGGCTTTACGAATTCATACATGTATCATGTTTACAGAGAAACGTATTGTATTTAATAACATAATCCAAATATTTCTCAACCATTAAGGACTAATTCACTTTAGTTCTCTCGAATCAAAAGCATTTACCAAAAACAATACGAAATCTCCAAGTAGTTAATCCTGCTAAGGCATTAACTTATGAAATAGGGGTTGGTAATCCTATTTTCTTGTCACTACTCTCTTTTCGAAACATCAACCTTTCTTTCGAACAAGTTACGTTTTAAGGCATATCCTCTATGTTTTCAACCACAAGAATTCAAGATAAGCGAAGAGAGTATGATGTAAACTAATCAATGTATAATGAATTCAAAACCCAAAGTGATAGACTGTATGCTACAAGGCTTCCATAACCCTAACTAATAAACTTAGCTACTCATGAATAAAACGAAAAGCATCATAAATATATTCATCATACCAAAAACTAGAAGACGATCTTGGTGTGCGAATAGTGAAACAAGAGAGAAATATTTTTCTCTCTCCACCCTAAGCCGTTATTCCCTTCTCAGAATAATACAGAATAATTAATAAAAATTTAGCCATAAGGCTTTTAATAACATCCTTCTCTAATAAATTGCTACTAAATCCTCAACTATTTAAAAATATTGAATTTGCCCGGGAAAAAGTTCTCATATATCACATTCGGTCCAAAAGCTGCTTTCCTTTTATGTGAAGTTTCCTCTGCTATCCACAGGTCCCCAAAGTGCAGCAATCTTCCTCATTAGTACCTGAAAAGCATGCTAATCACATAGGTCAGCTCACTTAACTAAAAATAGACTAAAAGTGCAAGAATTATGTATTTTATCCTCAAAACTTAGCTAAAACATGGGTAAGTTATGATGCTTAGATGTATAAATATGCCCAACATCACTCCCTACGCCTTACATCTGTATAGCACTTTTAGCGACTTTAGGCAGATTTAATTATATCCCGAATCACCTTCACCTTCGCCATCGC
The DNA here is from genome assembly GCA_030864215.1 of Capsicum pubescens. NCBI lineage: Eukaryota > Viridiplantae > Streptophyta > Magnoliopsida > Solanales > Solanaceae > Capsicum > Capsicum pubescens. The sequence goes on from CM061545.1 coordinate 208,480,057, forward strand.
TTTGCGAAACAAATTAGAGCCAAATATCTCTATCTCACAAACCTCAAACCACCCAAAAAGAGACCTACACCTCCTACCATACAATGCCTCAAACAGAGCCATCCCAATACTAGAGTAGTACCTATTATAATATGTGAACTCTATAAGAGGAAAATGATTAACCCAACTACCACCATAGACAAACACACAATCCCAAAGAATATCTTCCAATCTCTAAATAGTCTTTTCTGCTTGGCCGTCTGACTGCGGGTGAAAAGTTGTACTAAGGCTCACCTTAGTTCCCAAACCTCTCTGAAACAAATGCCAAAAATATGATGATAATTGAGTATCGCAATCTAACATGACAGAAACAGGCGTCCCATACAATTTGACAAAAGCTTTGAGGTACAACTTTGCATAATACTCTACCGAATAATTAGTCCTTACTAGCAAGAAGTGAGCAGACTTAGTCATCCTATCCACTATGAGCCAAATCAAATGAAACTGATTGTGAGACTGAGGAAGACCAGTATTGAAATCCATATTAATCACTTTCCACTTCCACACAGGCAACTCTATCTCTTTAGTCAACCCACTGGGCCTTAAGTACTCAACCTTCACTTGCCAACACACCATGCATTTAGCCATAAAACTAGCCACATCTCGCTACATATTGTTCCACCAGTAAATCTCCTTAAGATCATGATACATCTTCGTCGAACTAGGATGAATGACATAACATGACTCATGAGCTTCAGCCAAGATCCTCTATCTCAAACCATCTACATCGGGAACACATAATCTACCTTGGTACCTCAAGATACCATCGCCACCAATCTCAAAAGCTATAACTTTTTGCTGACCTACATCTTCCTTGATCTTCATTAAGATAGAATCTAGTGCATCCTTCTCCTTTATTTCAACAACAAGGGATGACTTTGCCACCCCTTGCACAAATATACCACCATCCTCGGATTCTAAGAGACAAACTCCAAGGTTCGCGAAACAGTGAATATCTTTCACCAACTCCCGCTTATCCTCATCCACATGAGCTAGACTCCACATGAATAACCTGCCAGGAGAATTAGTAACCACATTAGTTTTACCTTAGTGATAGTGAAGACTCATGTCATAATCTTTCAGCAACTCAAGCCACCTTCTCTACCTGAGATTTAACTCCTTCTGGGTGAACACATATTGCAACCTCTTTTGATCAGAAAAGATATCTATATGGGCTCCATACAAATTATGACACCAAATCTTCAATGCAAACACCACAGCCAATAACTTCAAGTCATGAGTCAAGAAATTCTTCTTATAAACTTTCAACTGCCAAAGAATAGGTCAACACTCTACCATACTGCATCAACACATAACTATGTCCTACACGAGACGTATCACAGTAGACAACAAAACCATCAATTCTTTCAGGCAGAGTCAAAACTGGAGCAGAAGTCAACTTATCTTTCAGCTTCTCAAAACTACCCTTACAAGATCAGTCCACAAAAACTTCACCTTGTTTTGGGAGAACTTAGACAGCGGGTCAGCTATAGTTGAGAAACTCTCCACAAATCTCCAATGGTAATCGGCTAAACCCAAGAAGCTCCAAATATCGATTGGAGTTGTGGACCTAGGACACTTCTTAACTACTGCAACTTTCTGGGAATCCACCATGATACCTTCACTAGAATGGCATGACCCAGAAAAATAACAACTTTCAACCATAACTCACACTTCGAAAACTTAGCATACAAATATTGGTTTTTCAATGTTTGCAATAGGATACGGTGGTGATCGACATGATCCTCCTAGCTCTTGGAATACACCAGAATATCATATACAAACACGATAATGAAAAATCTAAAAACTAACAGAAGACCTTATTCATTAAGCCCATGAATGTCATCGTGGCATTAGTCAAACTAAAAGACATAACAAAGAATGCATAATGACCTACCGTGTTTCGAAGGTAGTCTTAGGGATATCCATTTCCCTAATCTTTAATTGATGATAACCAAACCTAAGATCAACCTTAAAGAAACACCTCGCATACTGAAGCTGGTCAAACAAATCATCAATCTGAGGAAGAGGATACTTACGCGTTATCGTAACCTTACTCAACTGACAGTAATCGATTCACATTCAAAAGGAACAATCCTTTTTACGCACTAATAGAATAGGAGCACCTCATAAAGATACACTAGAATGGATAAAACCCTTGTCGAGGAGGTCTTTAAACTCCTTAAGATTTTTTAACTCAGCCAAAGTCATTTTATAAGGAGGGATAGAGATAGGACGAGTGTCCCAAACATAGTCAATCCTAAAATCAATCTCCCTATTAGGAGGTATACCCGGAAGAACATCTAGAAAAAACTTAGGAAATTTATTAACTAAGAGAACGGATGTCAATGAAGGACCATCTAAGTTTGAATCGTTAACCCAAACCAAATGATAAAGACATCACTTGGAAATCAACTTTCGGGCTCTAAGATATGATATGAACCTTCCCTTAGTCACTAGAGAATCCCATTCCAATCCAATGACCAACTCATTAGGGTAATTAAACATGACCTTACGGGTTCGACAATCTAAGGAGGCATAGTACGAATTCAACCAATGCATCCCCAATATGACATCAAAATAAACCATGTCAAATTCTATCAGATCTACCAGAGTTTCTCTACTACCAATAAATACTACACAACCCCTATAGAATTTTCTAGTAACCACTGAATCACTAACGAAGGGAGAAAAAGAAAAGGGATCAGGGATACACTTGTGTCCAAAACCAAAATGCACAGCCACAAATAGGATCACATAAGAAAAAGTAGACCCCGAATCAATCATGTAATTCACATCACGAGAAAAGAGTCATAACATACTAATGACAACATCGAGAGATGCCTCAGAGTCCTAGGGGTAGCAAGAGCATACAAGTTATTTTGACCAGTGCCGGTACTATAAGCAAAAGTAACACCCCTTGGTGCAGGAGTTGATGAAGTGGAAAGAGGAATTTTATTTTCCCCTAAAGCAACTTTAGAAGGACATTTCCCTTTACAAGTGACTAATCTAACCATATTTCAAACACTTGTTCCTCCCCTCTTCATAAAACCCATGATGCACCTGTCCGCAGAATCAATAATAAAGATATAATGAAACAGACTAAGCCTCACCAGCCTGAGATTAGGCACCCTGCACCCTAAATCCACTATCATGATGAGAACAATAATCACCCGATAGCTTTGGATTAGGAGCATTATCCATAGGGTAGGAATCATAAATCCCCCACTTCCTCTTATACCATATTCCACCATCTCCACCACTCTATTGTTGACCTCTTCCTTGATCAGAAAATCTAAAATTCTTATTCTATTTTTCCCCTATCTTTGCATGCTTCTTCTTCTCTTCCTCAACCTGCTACATATACAAAACCAATTTAGAGATATCCATATCATTATTCAAAAAGGCAGCCTTACTCTCTAGAATCAAATCACGGTATAATCCATAGGCAAACTTACTTATTCTAGTCCTCATTCTAGACACTAACTCGGGAGCATATCGGGACAACCGATTGAATTTCAAGGCATACTCCTTAACCATTATCCTACCTTGCTTAAGATTAACAAATTCTTCCACTTTTACCTTCCTCAACTCCAAAGGAAAGAAACTGTCCAGAAAAGTACTACAGAAATTATCCCACAATGCGGATTTGGGATCATCTCCTCTAGACTATTCCTATTCCTCATACCATTGATATGCTAAATCCTTCAATTAAAAGGCAGTGAATTCTACACCCTCCATATTAGTAGCATGCATCATGTGGAATATCTTCTCTATCTCATTAAAGAAACCATAAGGATCTTCCTCAACCATAACACCAGTGAACACAGGATGGATCAACCCCATAAATTAGCCAACCGTTGTGGCCTCAAAAAATGGAGCAATAGAAATTACACCATCAAACTAAGAAACTACCAATTGAGCCAACATATGAATGGACTAATGGAATTCCGCATTCAACACATTATCCTGAGGGGTTCGAGAAGGAGTAGAGGGGATCGGTGGAACACTAGGAGGGAAATCATGAACTAGACCCGTAGATCGAGTTTGTAACCTAAAAGTAGGTTGTGTCCCATCAGCATTGTCCACAAGTGGGATGGAGGAGTTTCCACGAGCTTCAGATCATCTGGGAGGAATGATCTGAAAAGCAAACAAAAGAGAATTAGAGAAACTCAAGAACTTAAACTCTATAGATTGAAACAAAACAACAAGAAAGGGAAATAATCCTAAATGTCTCATAGCTTCTCCCTTATGAGTATGGTATGCTACATATCTATAAAAGATACAGTACTCGACACGGCTTTGTTGGACACCCAATAACACCAAACCTAGGCTCTGATACCACCTTTGTCATGACCTGAACTAAGGCCCAGCTGTGATGGGTATCTCAAGTCCTTTATGGACCAGAGATCAGCCACTCACCTAACCAAACAAAATAGACCATACCCTAAGGTCGGATGAATTCCAAACATATAACAAGATAAGAGATTATCAATTTAAATACATTATAACAAGTATATAACAAAAAGAAACCTCCCATAACAAAGAAACCAACCAATACCAGTATCAACACCAGTACCAATACCATCACCACAAATTCCCACAGTAGTCCGACAAAGCCTTTAATCAAAACCAAATAATATCTAGTTGGGACATGCCCCTGACCATATCCACAACTAAGACCAAAAATAGTAAACTCATGAAGAAATCCATACAGTGAAATAGAGTCCTCCGAAGTATAAAATCTCACCACCTCAGTCTGACTAAAAAGTTATCCTCGAACCTCCTAGTCACTGAGTAGGAGGAGTGAAAGTATGACCAATTCCTATAACGCATAGGGATACAATGTTCAGAGATAGTTAGCAAGGTGAATGTTATCATGTAACTCGGGGATAAGGATAACATAATGATATGCTCAATAGTTTAAAATCATTCCAAAGCCAACACACATAATCAAATGCATATACAAAAATAGATATATCACATGTCGGGATATAGAGCAAGGTTTATCATGTTATTCAAAATTTTAGCCTGCATTATGTAGCTCAACCATCATATAATAATGACTATAAGCTATATAGGCCTTAATTATCACCACCTGGTCATGCCCCATTGTATATAGCCGCACGAACCAAAGAATAATCTCAAATATATGTACATAGGGGACTCGAAGCTTCCAACATCTACCAAAGTACTTAAGCACCCGATTACATAATGATTTACGGGGGACTCCAACCTCCATAATCATGAAATAATAATAATGGGGACTTAAACATCCATGGTTACTTTAACCCTCGCATCATAAATATGGTTTCCAGTATCGATCAATCAGACCACCACTTTTATGACTCAGCTACACAACTATTATTATAGCCCTATTAAAACAATTGTCACACATTCTTATTCAATGAACCACAATACACTTTTAGGCCTACAATGTTGGTATTGTTATGCCAACTACACTTGCAAGGTAACACATCATGCCAAAATGATTTCCATTAACTTGGGGATAACATCTCCCTTTGTTTATCAATACACATTGGGGAACACCGACTCTCTTTGTTCATTAAAACATACCGTTGTATTGCAAGTTGTTATTTATGTCATGCAATAGTTTAAGACTAGTTCAATTTTACAAATTCCCATAGCTCGCATAACTAAAACTAATTTCACATTTTAGGGTTGGAGACATAACCTCTTCCAAGTTACAAGCATAGGAAAATCCCAATTCCATATTTCATTCACCATCCCCATGCACCGAAAAGTTGAAAACCACATTTAAATCATTAAAATTGTAGATAAACCATGAGAAATATTACTCAATTCATAAACATTCAAAGACCCCAACTCATATTTCAAAACCAACACAATAATTTAATGAACAATACTTTAAATAACATGTTTTTACAAAATTAACAATGAGGGAAGATTAAAATGCATTAATCACCAAGAAGTATAGAGAAAAATCACCCTTGAGAGCCCTAATTAATTAACCTTTTGAAAATCCTAAGTATTCTTGACCTTGAGGATTTGGGAGTGTTCTGAGAAGTTATTTGATATGTTTATGATAGCTAATGATGCCATAAGGAAGTTATAAGATGTGGGTTTTAAGTTTGACAAGAGGAAAAATATCCAAAATGCCCTCAACTTAAAAGCTGGAAAGAGTTACCTTTGGTTATGAGTCAACCCCTTAACTCGTACCCGTACCTTATGACTCATAACCATGAGTCGTAACTAAGAAAGTGACTAACACCCCCATATATTGACCACCTTACAACTCCACCATCCAACTTGTATTGAGATTGTACGACTCATAAGGTCTAATCGGGAGAAATACATAACCCTAATGATTTAAACACTAGACATCCCATGATTTGAACCTATGACTCGTGACATATCCTTAATTCTCTTAGTGAGCCAGTCATAATCAGAGTAGAATTAATCCTCAAACTTACTGGTTTGGTTATGACTCATCCCAATGAGTTATTAAGACACCCTATGAATCTGTGGGTCCAGTCGTAGCCAAGGCAGTGAGCCCAAAGATCCAAAAATTTTTAACCACCAAAATCTAGGGTGTTTCATTATCATTGTTGTAAATTTAGTAGATACACAAGTTGAGGCCTTGACTTTAATTTATGCAGGTTTAAACGGGTTATTGGTTGGACTGTTGTTGATATTATTGAGATTTCACCTAGAATTCACTCATAAGATTCATCTTGAAATAGACTGTGTACCAGCATTGAGCATCAATGTTGTCTTAATCCACCTACAAAAGAGGTAGTGAAAAAGGATATCATCAAGTAGTTAGATACATTTATGGTTTACCCTATTGCTGACAGCATGTGGGTGAGCTCGATTTAGTGTGTGCCAAAAGAAAGAAGGGATCATTATGGTCCCTAATGAGAATAACGAGTTAGTTCCCATAAAACAAGTCATGAGATGAAGTGTTTGTATGGATTATTAGAAATTGAATACTTTGAGGCAGAAGGACCAGTTTACTATTCCATTAACGGACTAAATGTTTAACCGTCTTGCTGGTAGAGGATGGTATTATTCTTTTGATGGTTATTCGAGATATAATCAGATTTATATTTCCATCGAATACCAAGACAAAACCACTTTCACATGTCTATATAGTATATTTGTATTTAAGAGGATGCCTTTGGGACTTTTTAATGCTCCTGCCACCTTTTGGTATTATATGATGTCTATCTTTTCTTATATAGTAGATGATAATATAGAGGTTTTTTATGGATGATTTCTCAATTGTGGGTGACTCATTTGATGATTGTCTAGCTCACTTAGATAATGCACTTCAGATTTGTGAGGAATGCAACTTAGATCTAAATTAGTAGAAGTATCAATTCATGGTTATGAAGGGGGTAGTTCTCGAGCATAAGATTTTGAAGAAAGGGATAGAAGTTGACTAGGCTAAAATTGAGGTAACTAAAAAATTCCCCCCATCAATTTTAGTGAAAAGTATTCAAAATTGTATGGTTCATGCAGGGTTCTATAGGAAATTCATCAAGGACTTCTCGAAAATTGAAAATCCATTCTGCAAGTTATTAAAGAAGGATATAAAGTTTGTGTTTGATGATGCTTGTATCAAGGCCTTTGAGTTCCTAAAAAAGAGGTTGATTTCTGCTCCTATCGGATCCCCAGATTGAACCCTTCCATTTAAGGTTATGTGTGATGCCAATGGTGTGTCCCTAGGATCTATCCTACGCCAAGGATGTGAGAATATACTTTACCCCATTTATAATTCTAGTAAATCACTCAACCCTGCATAGAAAAATTGCACGGTTACTGAACAGGAGTTTCTTGCAGTGGTGACTACTTTTGAGATGTTTTGGTCCTATTTGATTAACACCAAAGTCATTTTTCATAATGACCATAAAACTCTTAGGTACCTTATGGAAAATAAATATACAAATCCTAGATTGATTTGATGGGTATTATTGGTGCAAGAATTTAACCTTAAGGTTAAGGACAAGAAAGGTACAGAAACCTAGGTTGTAATCAATCTATCCCGCCTAGAAGAGGAGGCAATGCTTAAATTAGCGGATGAACTTGAGATAGATAATACTTATCCATATGAGCGTCTCTTGGTAGCATCACAAAACTTAATCCCCTGGTTTGCAGATTTTGCCAATTAATTGAAAAGTGATCCCATCCCAAAAGAGATATCGTCTTAGTAACAAAATGATTTATGCATGAGGTACTGAAGTTCTCTTAGGATGATACTTACTTATTTTGGGTGTGTGTAGATGGTATGACTCATAGGTGTATTTCGAAAGTTGAGAGGATGAGCATTCTTAAGGCCTGTTATTCAACTCTAATTGAGAGTTACCATGGAGGTGCTCGCACAGCCATAAAAATTCATTGTTGTTGTTACTATTAGCTGATTATTTATGAATATGCATATGACTGTGCTTGGGCCTGTGACCAATTCCAGTGGCAAGGAAATATCTCAAAGAAGCATGACCTCCCCATGACAACTACTCTTGAGCTTGAGTTGTTTGATGTGTGGGGTATTTCTTTAATAGGTCCATTTGTGAGTTATCATGTCATGAAGTACATTTTCTTAGTATTCGACTATGTATCAAAGTGGGTAGAAGAAGTTGTACTTCCGAATAATGAGGGTTAAAGTGTCACAACCTTTTTGAAGAAGAATATTTTCTCTCAATTTGGTACTTTCTATGTTATCATTAATGATAGTGGGTCCCATTTTTGCATATCTACTCAAGGACCTACTTGATAAATATGGTGTGAAATATATGGTGGAAACACCTTACGATTCGCAGATAAGTGGGTAGGTTGAGGTCTCCAATCATGAAATCAAGTCAATTTTGGTGAAGACTGTGAATTTCAGCCAGACTAATTGGGTGATAAAGTTAGATGATACACTTTAGGTCTACCTAACAACTTACAAAACTCCCATAGGTGCCTCTCCTTATCATCTTGTGTATGGAAAGGCATGCTACTTGTTGGCGAACTTGAGCATAAGGCACTATGGGAATTGAAGAAGCTGAATTTTGAGTAGAGTGATGTCACACATTTGAGAATGGTTAAGTGATGTCGCCCAAATTACACCTCCAAAAAATTATAACGTGTTTTCTTGTCAAATATTGAACCCAGCAAAGTTGGAGTCAAACATACATTGAATCAGATAGAATTCAGTCAGAATATTGTTAAAGTAGCTGGAAGTGTACAAAGTAAATGGGGGGTTTTTGCAAGAACAGTAGTAATAGTAAAAATTATTGGAAAATAGGGTTGTTATCAATATGAAATATCAATAGAATTGTGTTCCCCCTAACTTCTTAACTCCATAGATTTATCGTGCTCCTCAAATTATCTTGGTACCTTGCATTCAGAATCTAACAGGTTATGTATCACCTGCCCTTCTCTCGACCTTGGTTTGGGTAAATTTCGCTCATCTTCTTTCGGTTTCAGAGTGTTGCATTACTAACACTTGTTCTGGATCCCAGTTTAACTATCTCATCTCGATCTTAAGTTAATTAGATAAAGGTTGGTAGCTTTAAATTATTATTGTGAGCTTTTTTCCTAATTTCAACCTCTCTCTAAAGTTAGTATCAAATAGTGGAAGTTTCCTAACATTTGCAACCGTTAAGAAAGCATTAAAGAAAAGAAAACCACAATACATGCAAGAACCCTAATCAAGAATGACTTTGCACTTTCTCTACTTCGTAAATCCATTAAGGTTCCCACAACCCTAGTTATTGGGTTTAGATACATATGATTGTAAGAACACACATATAATTATAATTGAAAGAATATAAATTATCTCACAACTAATTAAGAATAAAAAACGAAATCTAAATTTTAAATCAAACCCAAAAATCCATGAACAAGAATTCCAAGATAAAAAATGTATGTATAGAGTGCATAACTCAAAAATTAGACATCAAAAGGTTATTTTTAGTTACATCACAGCCTTCCTAAATAAAATAGGCTACCAAAGGTCAGTAGTGACAAGTGTCAGATAACGAGTTGTTCGAACTGACGATGACTTATTTTTAGCTTCGTATCTTAGGCTCCATGCGATTGTTGATGACTCATCAGGTCACTAGACGAGTCGTTGACTAACTCGTAGGGTGCCCAACTAAATTTTCAAGCTTCAAAACATTTCCTCTGTATGCTCAGAATGATGACCACTACGAGTCGTAGCCTGACCCTACTACTTGTCACCAACTTCCATTTCTACTACTATCAAAATACATCCTTCAGGACTTTTGTTCGTTTTTGCTCAAAACGACTCTCACTACAACTCATAGTCTGACCCTATGAGTCATGGTGAGTGTGTTATTAATTTTTTTTCTAAATATTCATTGGTCAGGAAATGACTTGGACGATGAGTCGAAGTGTCACCCAATGAGTCACTGTCAAAGAAGAAGACTACTATTTTTGTACATTTTCTTCCTTGTCCCATTATACTAACTTACAAACCTATTTTCCTACAAAACCGACATAAAAACACATCACATTTAACAAAATCGACATTAAAACAAATCACATCTAACATAAATACCTAATTACTTGCATAATTCTCTTGTTTTAATCATTGAAAGTGCCATGAAACCAAGGAACATCAATAATATAGATAAGTTAGATGAATTCTGCTCCGTGCTTATGAAAGTTTAGCCTTGTATAAGGAGAAGATATAGTTGTACCACAACAAAAAATTGAGAAAAAGGTATTCCAACCCAGTGATGTTGTCTTGTTGTATAATTTGAGACTTTACTTATTTCTTGGAAAGCTAAACTCTAGGTGGTATGGACCATTCCCATGGTTAGAGTATTTTCACATGGTGCAATTAAGCTAAAATGAGGTGGTGATGCCTCATTTAAGGTGAACGAGAATCTTGAAAAGCATTACATGGGAAACATAGAGGAGTTGAAGTGTGAAAATATTAGCCTTGGTGAAGTCTGAGTAACCAACGGAGCGGAGTCGTGCCATGATATCGCCTAAAGTATACCCTCCAAGAAGATACAATGTGGTCGCTGTCAAATTATATTAACGCAACTAGGTTGGGGTCAATTCCACTGGGTATAGGTCGAATCTTGCTCAGAAAAGTAAATGGGGGAATTTGTAGTAACTAGTAAAGAGTAACAAGTCTTGATTTGTAGTATCCGGGAGTGCAAAACTATAAGTGAGGGGAATTTGTAGCAACCAGTAAAGAGTAACAAGTCTTTATTGCTTTCGGTTGTAATCAATCTGAGATGAACCCTAGTATTATGTTTACCGTAGTTTCTTACCTCCGTCGATTTGTCATGCTATGTTGAACTATCATAATATCTTGCATGTAGAATCTCAAAAGTTATGTATCACTAACAATCTTGTGAATGCCTTTAGTAAATTTCACTTTTTAACTTTTGATTCTCTAAGTGTTGCCTTACTAACCCTTATCCTAGATCTCAGATTAACTATGACCTTTTGAGTGTCAAGTAAATTAGATGAGGGTTAATAGCCTCAAATTATTGTCGTCATCTTCTTTTCCTAATCTCTACTTCTATTATGAAGTAAGTAGTGAATATAGGTAGGTTCTCAACATTCGCCACTACTAAGAAAATTATTAAATCGAAGATGATCATAATATATGCAAGAATATTAATCAACAACAACATGGCACTTCCTCTACTTCGTTATTCCAATAGGATTTCCACAACCCTAGCTAAGGGATTTAGCCTCTTATAGTTGCAATAAACTCCATGGAATTCATAAAAGAAAGCATAGCAATAATCTCACAACAATTGAAGGATAAAACCAAAAGTCTTAAATTAATAATCAACCAAAAAACAAGAACAAAGAGATTCCAAGATCAAAACTCAATCTTAAAATCAATATGTATTTTTGAATAATATGAGTGCGCAAAAGTGCATATACTAACTAAAAACATCAAAAGAGTATTTATAGATTACATAAAAAGCCTAAAATCCAAACCAAAATTAATCGAGAAACTTAGGTCGGTGTCTACTTATGATTCCACCTATGGGACATAAGTGAAACTTACACCCTATAAGTAAGTATCATAAGTTACCAAAAGTCTGGAAGTCTGGAATCTTCAAGAGTACCACTTACGAGGGTACTTGTGGGGCGTAAGTGGTACTTCTGTCCTGTAAGTGACCCATCATAAGTATCAAAAACTTCTATAATCTTAATTTATCTGATCTTTCAATCTATGCTACTTATAATGGAACTTATGGTGTAGTAAGGGAACTTATGTGACGTAAGTGACCCATCATAAGTGTCAAGAAAAATCTACTTTCAGGTTCTCTGAAGTTGCAAAATCTGAGACCTACGAACCTCGCATGCACCACATAAGTGAAACCTACACCACGTAGGTTGCATTGTAAGCTGGCCTTTCTGCAGTCTTAACTTTTTTTCTTCATTTTAAGTTCCAAAACCTAGTTTCCTATAAAATAAACACAAAAAAAACATCAAATCAACCAAAACAAACCTAAGTACTTGCATATTTTCTAGTTTTAAGCATCGAGCATGCCATGAAATCATGGCACATCAACATCCTCAACTTAGAATATTTCCATGTCCTCAGGTAAAAAATAGACAAAAAACACAACATGATGCTTTACCAAGAGAAACCTAAGATACCTACGCCAGTCAATCCCAATTTCAGCTCATAAACATCATCCCTCCTAATTTTAATCTTTTCAAAACCAACTGTGTGGATCTATGTAGCACAACAATGTTATAAAATGGAATAAAACTATGGTATTACATTAGAAATAAAAAATCAAGAATATATACAAACTACACTACCCGAACGGATAAGCAGCTAGCAACACAACCTATGCACCCTCACAATAAAAAAGTCCCACTCACTCGGTAGAATAATGCATATTAAAGCGGGGATTATCACGAGACACTCACACTTATAAAAATGTTCCAACGATATTCATAGAATTCCATAGGGTTTTCCTTAGTTTCTTTACCTTAGCTTTCATACAGTACGACTAGGATCACTATAGGACTTCACTCGGCTTAGAACGTAGGATTGGGGGATGGTATGGTAAATTTGAAAATTTAGTGACTAAGCCTCCTTAGTACTACAATTACTCTTGAACTTCCACTTATCAACTAACACTCATTTATTCCATCCTTATTTCTCCTTTTTTATTCTTTTATTGCTCATTCAGGTTGGGTGAGGTTTTTTTTATTCTTTGACATTTTTTATTTTTTATTTTTGTTTTGCTTTTTTTCCATTTTTTCTTTTTCTTCCACACCCAAACCTACTTTTTTTTCTTATTTACTCTTTCTTCATAAGCACTTATAATCACGTACCCCTATGATAGACACCCTGAACTCAAGTAATTTGCCTGAGTTGAGGTGCACAATGTCCAAATAGGACAAGGGCTAAAAAGATTCATTGTACTTAAAATGGGAAGGTGAAAGGTGAAAACAAGAAAATAGGTATATATAGGATCAAACATGGATCAAGGATATCTATTCTTATTTGGTATGTAGTTTAGGCTAAATGTGGACTAATGTAAGGAATGGTCTACGATCATTTCCTAACCGACTATCCTACAACCTAGGCATAACCAACCAGGCAAGTTCTGGATTCCATACACAAGGAAATTTATGTAAGCATCTAACACAAACATGGCATAAGGTTGTATCATAAACTATTACCTATCAGGTATATACAAATGCAAGCTATGATTATTATGTCCATAATCCTAATGTCATAACGAGATTCACAGTGGTCACATATGTATACGTCACATAGTTCAAAATAACTTTTTTTGGAGGGGTGTCAAGTTTCTAACATATTTAAACATAAACACAAAATACATCAACTACCCTAAGGTACTTATTTTTCTCCTAGTGAAAAAAAAACAAAAAACATTATGAACAAAACACAATACGACAAAATTATGTCCTTGACATGCCGGTTCTATTATCATAACATGGCCAATGGGAAATAAAGCACGGCAACAAAAACCCGCAACAACTGTGGTACACTCCCAACCCCAACTAAAAGATAATTTACTATCCCCAGCGCGTGACCATAATACAAAGTAAGGGAGTGAATAAATACCTAGGATATACTAGGCATCAGTCTCATGCTCGTCCCTATCTGGGTATATCTCAACTGGCGAAGGTAGTGGTGGTGGTGGGCCACTAATAGAAGATGCACTAGCTATAATTTTATCTCATCGTACCTCACCATCTATCCTGTACACCATAGACTCATGGGCAGCCTTTTTCAAGGCCTGATCAGAGGGAATAGTGGGGTCCTATAGATACTTCTCCCAAACTCTCTTGGACTCAGCTATCGAGATCGACTCTTCTTTAGGAAATAGATAAAATCACCTAGGGATTCATGGAGGTATAGGCTGTGAATGATGGAATAATAGAAGGGATGATTAGAACTAGACACTAAATAAGAGAGCGCACCTCTACACATAACATAGCCACATCTTTCTTAATTATAGACAAGTCTGGAGCCTACACATCTCAAAATTGCACACTAGACCCTCAATAGCATCGGTGTAGGCATGTAACTCACTAGTGAACTCAAATATCTCATCCCAAATCACATCCCGCATTTGAGTCTCAATATTCTCTAAAGTAGTCTGAATCAAAGGCTGGATCTATCAGTACAATGAAATAATCTCAGACTCTACACTAGTCATGGAGGCAGTAGTCTCATCCTACCTCTCCTATAGGTATTTCAAGAACTCATGGGGTACTATAATAAACCTTATATCTATAGTTGTGGAATTATAAAGGTCGAGGCTAAAGTAGACATAGTTGGGAGGCTTTCCCCCTTCGTAGAAACCTCAGGCACGTCTCTATGCTTTTCCATATCAACATCCAAGTTTGACCTATCAACCTACTCTGCCAGAACTAAAGTCCCATTAAAATAGGCCAAAATCACTATTCAAGGCGACTGAGGTCTTTGTACAAGGATCGAGAACACTGGATCCTTGATCATGCTAGTATGTGTAATGCTTGTCGCCTCTACCCTTCGGTTAGTATCTAGAATCTCTGTCACACCTCCCTTATAACTTAGCCTCTGGATAAGGCAAGGAAAGGGAAGAGCAGTCATGTCCAAAAATACCCACTAATGCATCTCATATCTGATCAATGTTGCAAAGTTGATATCATACCCTACCAATAGACTAGTAATCAGTGCAGCTCTATCATATGTCAAAAGATTGTCCAATGCAGTCGAACTTAATCTGAAGTGGAAGATTGTCCACCAAAACTTTATGGCAAAATAATGTGTCGCCTTGTTAATCTCCCCATTTCCCTTAATTCAGGGAGGATCTCCACCAAAATCTAAAATATGATTGGCAATCCATATCTTCAAATCAAACCTCTATTATCTATATTCAATCTATCTAGAAGTCAATTCTATGTAGAGTTGGATGTAAGGTCAACTAGTAGTGGAATGGGATAATGAGCATTTTATATGGGTGGCTGTGAGTTGGGTGTTGAAAATGATGAAACCTGGTCCAGCACTCAATCTGTACCCTCCTGATACTGGGGTACTACTAAGTTGACTCGCTAGAGAAGCTGACTCATCCTACGACCTCTCCTCATATTAGGGTCTTGCATGTCCTCCTACTTACTCGAACTAGAAATAGAACTTGACTCAACCTCTTTTCTAATCTCTGACTTCTCCTCCTTAGAAGTATCCTCAAAAGCCTCCTCTCCCTCCTTAGACTAGGGAGAGTGTAGAGGTGAAGTCTTGGCCTCTTTCATCCTTGGCTTAGGAACTGGACTCAATATGGTCGTCTTGGGACCAACCAATGTAGATGCAGGTTAAGTGCCTAACTAAGTCTGTGTGAGGGCAAGTTGGGTGCCCTGGTTATCTAAAGTGGTAGCAACGATGGTTGTAGCTACATCCTGTCACTCCCTCTTAGTATATCAAGCCTCTGGTCTATCCAAGACTACCACGTACTCCTCTACTGAGTCACAATCGTAGGGGACTCATCCCCTAGCCTCAACTGCACTCTTTTCTATGGGTTTGTCTTGGGTTCCATAGTGCCTAAAAATTAGTTTTTAGTGCTTAAAAGATAAGGAGGAATGAAAGATTTGAAAAAATTCACTTTTCTTAGGGTAGGCACTTATGAAGGACACTTACAGGCCTTAAATTCCACTTACGACTCGTAAGTGGCCTTCATAGATGCAAGATAAATACTAAAGTTTTAGGGCTTCAGATCTGACACCAACGAAGGTACTTATGACATATAAGTGCTACTTACGTGCCTCATAGGTGCCATCGTAGGTACCCATATGAGGATGATTCAAATTTTTCCTAATCTTACATCCTCATACAGTGTATTTAGCCTATTCAAGTCCAATTTTTCACAAAAAAACATTTATCAAATTCCCAAAAATAGGTATGGCACACAAAATTTTGGATTTACATTAACCTTTTCAACTTCTCCTTCCATATAAGGCATGATCACATTTTCATTCAAGAACAACGCATCAATTTTAATTTTTGGATTATTCTAGTCTCCTACATACAAGATTGTTGATTTTTACATAATTTTCAAGCATATTCAAGTGCTGACACACTTTAATTTGTTAAAGAACAATAAAATAATAGTAGGAGCCAAAACATTTTACCTTAATCTTAGTGATGGAAGCATAAGAATGAAAAGGTATAATGAAACCTTATCTTGAGTGCCTTGTGCATGCAAATAGACTTGTTGGTACTTAGAATGGAAAGAGTTCTTGCCTTTATAGATTCTAAAGGGAGTTGGAAAGTTCAAAATAAAGAGGAAGTAATAAAATTTTAGAATAGAGGGGAATAGGATTGGGTTTGGGGTATTTAAAGATATCGTTAGGTTGGTATGGGTCGTATCCACTTGGGTCCGGCCCAAATTTTTAAAATTTTAACCCCAGGATTTTTGTCATTCACAACAGAAAACTTATGGCCCTTACTACCCCTATAAGTAGGTGCGTAGGTAAAAGTTTAGAGACCCAAGATTCTTAAATTTTCTCTCTGACATCTACTGAATCACTTACCAATCTTAAGTGGGACTTATGATCCCCCTAAGTGGTTCAATATGTGACTGCGCCCAAGCGCACACATAAGTGTCGGTGGTCTACCAAGTAACAGAGTGGCCTTAAAGAAATCTGAATATCGATCCCTTAGAGACTTGTTCCAACAACTATTCAATTTGAGTTCACTATTTAGATCAATCTAGTGCAAGTGTAACCAAAAGAGTTTTGAATATTTGTAAACTAAAGTAAAGTAAACAGTGCATAAAATAAATGACTTAAGACAATCAATGGATGGAAACCCAGGGTTAAAGCACTATGAACAATCATACTGCACTATTGAACTTCATTCATTCGATTACTTATCTCAGTTATTGATTCATGGGGTCGGTTTTATGATCATGGTTTCTCAATCCTCTAATCACATATCTAACTTAGACCCACAGCTACATCGTTGAGAGGGGATGTGAGAAATAAGCTAATCACATTTATATTTCATCCCGCAGTGATCCAAGTAGGGCTTCTAGGTATATCTCTATACTATATGCTAATTCAAATTCCTTATTTCATTAAAGAATAAGAACCCTACTCTATTTACCCCCACGTTTCATCTTCCTATTCCACCTCTCGAGATCAAAAGGTCGACAATATATGTATTCTAAGGTTAGGTACTCTTTAAAATAGTTCAAAAAAGGATAAACAAACAACCATATAGGATAAGAAATTCAAAAAAACTTAATTCAAAATGAAAGTACTGATGTTCTTTGCTTTAACCCCGGAATGGGGGAGTTTATCCACTAATCGACATAACGGTGATCCAATTCAATGAATATATGATTAAATCACTTAGAAAGCTAAAGTAAAGAATAAAAAACTTAATTTTCATGTTAATAAGCCTCCATACACTCCAAAAATATCCTAAAGTAATTACAATGTGTTTTAGGTGTTATATATATAGTAGGAAGGAAATTGGCCATGTGGGAATAGAGGGGGAATAGCCTCCTTTGAACCCCCAAACTACTTGGGTCACTGTAGGCCTTATTCTTACGGATTGGAGAAGGCTCCATATATCTTATACCACCCATATAAAGGGGGTGTCTTTCGCTAATCACCTTCCCACACTGGAATTGGCATTTCATGTCTACTCTTGTCTCAAGCCTTTCTCCATCTGTACCAAGCCTCATGGTGTTATTTCCATATGATTTCACACTTGTGTATCATCCAAATGATCTGACAAAGAATCCTATAACATTAAAAATCATGGATTAGATCTCAAAACAACACAACATTCATAACGATGAATTAGAAACTTGAGCTAAGACTAGGCTTGACCGCTTTGATCTTTGTTTAGTGTTTTGACTCTTAACTTGATCCAATTAGACTTTAAACATCATAAACATGTTTTTCCAAACATAATTACACAATATAAACAATTAGTAACTCATTAAACATATTAGAATACATCGCGATATACTAGAACACACCTAGCTCAAGCTAGTAAAACGAGTTTCCTCGTCTAGACTCTAAATGATCGATTTGAACCCATACTTGTTTAAAATCACCTTTAAATGTTGTACTCACATACTTAAAATACTTATATGCTTATTTATACATCATTAACACATAAAGCACATGAATTTTCCTCAAAATACGCCTATAAATACACCTAACATCAATATGACCCCTTACCTAGAATTTTTTAATTTTACAATGTTTTACCATGTTCCAGGTAGTTCCTCATGTTTTACACCTTAAAAGGAAAATAATGTGAACACTAAAATAGTGGGTTGCCTCCCACCAACATTTAATTTAACATCACGGCACGACGTGGTTATATTGGTTACTCGGACTTCACCAACAAGACCATTGGTTACCTCCCATGAAGTGCCTGATTTAACATTATGACACGACTCAATTTCCTTGGCTACTCAGACTTCACCAAGGCTTACATCAACAACCACTTTCACCTCATCATCATTACCTAAATATTTCTTAACACATTGCTTTTTCACCTTGAAGGGTGATTCACCATCTCATTTCGATAAAATAGCACCATGTGGGAACACTTTAAGCGCGGTTAATGGCCATACTACCTAGATTTCAATTTGACAAGAAACAAGCAATGTATTGAATTATATAATAAGACCATAAAACCGGGCTCAAACACACTCTTCTCGATCTTCTTATCATGATATAGCTTCATATTTTCTTTGTACAGAGAAGAAATCTCATAAGCACAAAGCCAGAATTCATCCAAATAATTCACCCAAATCATTCACCTTGTTCATTATCAACTTAGCTATATTGTTCCACTCCATATTAAGCTTTTTCAAAGCCCATAGTTCCTTATACTCAAGTTCGACCAACAAGTGGCATGCCTTTCTGTACACAAGTTGATATGGAGAGGTACCTATGGGGTCTTAAAATCTATTTGGTAAGCCCACAGAGCATCATCTAACTTTCTTGACCAATCATTCCCATTGGCATTCACAGTCTTGACCAATATAGGCTTGACCTCCCAATTCCAGACCTTAACCTGCCCACTCGTCTGAGGATGGTAAGGTGTTGCCACCTTTTTTTTTACGTCATATTTTTTTACTAAGGCCTTAAAAAGACAATTACAAAAGTTATACCCACCATCACAGATAATCGCATGTGGAGTGGAAAATAGAGAAATATGTTCTTTTATAAGAATGAAGTGACACTTTCACGATCATTGTCGGGAAGCGCAACTGCCTCCACCCACTTTGAGACATAGTCGACTACTACTAGAATATACTTCATCCCATAGGAGCTCACAAACAGACCCATAAATAAATTTCCAATAAATCAAACAACTCCAACTCTAAGATAGGTGTCATGGGGAGTTTATGTTTCTATAAGATATTGCCTCGTCATTTACACTGGTAATAGGATTGAGAAAATTCATGAGCATTTTTGTAGATAGTTGGTCAATAATACCCACGCTATCGAATTTTATAGGTTGTGTGTGTACCACTATGATGACCCCTTACTGGTAATAAATGACAAGCCTCAAGGATGCTCATCATCTCCAACTTAGGAATACATCTACGTAAAACACCATTCGTATAAATCCAAAAGAGATAAGGCTCATGCCAGAAAAATTTTCTCTCCTCATGCATGAACTACTTACATTACTGGAATGACAAATCTTCTGGAATAAGATCACTTGCCAAAAAGTTGGAAAAATTAGCGAACAAGGATATTATGTGTTGAGATACTTTCAAGACCTGCTTATCTAGACATGTATCATCTATGTCAAGCTCATCCCCCAACTTCTACATTGCCTCCTCCTTAAGGTGAGATAAGTGATCATCAACCTGGTTCTCAGTGATTTTCTTATCTTTCACCTCAAAGTCAAATTCTTGCAATAAGATGATCCAACGTATCAACCTCAATTTTGCATTTTTCATTGACTTTTGATACCTCAAAACTGCATGATTTGTGTGAACTATGCCCTTGGTCTATATAAAATAGGACCAAAATTCTCAAAGGAAAAAACCACCATAAGTAACTCCTACTCAGTGACTATATAGTTTTTCTATGCGGGGTTTAATGCCATGCTGGCATAATAGATTAGGTGAAGGAATTTCTCATATTTTTGGCCTAGGTAAGCATCTGAGGACACTTCGCTAGCATCACACATAACCTCAAACGGTAAAGACAAATAAAGGGACATAATAATGGGATCTGAGATCATCTACTCTTTAAGGAACTCAAAATAATTTAGACATAAACCATCAAATACAAATTTCACCTCTTTCTCTAAAAGTTTGCATAGAGGATTAGCAATTTTAGAGAAGACCTTGATGAACTAGCATGACCTAAAAAGCTTTGGATACCTTTATTTGAAATTGGAGGAGGTAATTTTTCAATAACCTCAATCTTTTCTCTATCCACCTCAATAGCCCGCTTTGACATTTTATGATTGATAACAATACCTTCTTTCACCATAAAATGTCACTTCTCCTAATTCAACACCATATTGCATTTCTCACATCTCTAAAGTGTGTTGGCCAAATTGGACAAACAATCATCAAAAAGGTCCCCAATGATCAAAAAGTCATCCATGAAAACCTCTATATTTTCTCCACCATATCAAAAAATATAGACATCATACACCGTTGAAAGGTGGCAGGAGCATTTCATAGTGAAATCTGATTGTATCAAATTTTTCCCTAGTCCTAAGAAGTAATACAAATCTGATTGTATCGCGAGAACCAGTCAAGAAAATAGTACCAACCCCTGCCTACTAGTCCTTCAAGCATACGATCCATGAACGACATAGGAAAATGGTCCTTTTGAGTCCAAGTATTAAACATTCTATAATCCGTGAATACTCTTCATCTAGTAAATGATCTCATAGGAACCAATTCATTCTTCTCATTTGGGACCACAATGATCCCACCCTTCTTAGGTACATATTGAATTTGGCTTAACTACTTGCTATCCACGATGGGGTAAACCAATAAAGCATCTAACCACTTAAGGATCACTTTCTTCACCACCTCCTTCATAAGAGGATTCAACCAATGATGGTGCTCAATTTTGGGTACACAATCCAATTTAAGATGTATCTTATGAGTGCAAATATCGAATGAAATTCCCACAATGCCTGCAATAGTCCATTTGATGGCCCTTTTGAATGTCTATAACACTAAGATCAATGCTTCAACCTATGTTTCCAATAAATCGGCAGCAATAATGACCAAAAAGGTATTGTCCGCCCCTAAAAATGCATAATGCAAGTGAGATGTGAGGGCCTTTAATTCTAAGATCAGTGGCTCCTCAATAGATGGTCGAGCTGGAGGAGTGGTTATATTCTTTAGATCAAGATCTAACTTCTTTATAGCATAATTATAAGAACCTCTACCATACAATGTGCTCACCATCTCATTATACTCATCAATGCCATCTCTATAAAAGTTCATGATAATCACTTCTAATGCCTAAACTCCAAGTCTCTTTCCAATGGCCACATCACTACATCATCATCAACAGTATCAATCATGGACACCCTAATCATATCCTTTGGTTAACATATATACTAACACGTATTAAAAGTAACTTGATCATCATTTAGTCTAAACTTAATTTACCTATCTCCTTGTAAACCAAGACCCTACAAGTTGCTAGGAAGGTACTTCCCAAGATAATAAGGACTTCGAAGTCCACCTCATACTTAAGGATCATAAAATCAACTGGAAATATAAAGGATGCCACCTTCACCAAGACATCACACTAAATACAAATAAATTTATTCATTGTCCAGTCATTCATTAAGAACCACATAGATATAGGTTTGGGTGCCCCCAACCCCAACTACTTGTACACTACCAACGACATCAGATTGATACTAGCTCCTAAATCACATAAGGCTTAAGAGAAGTTAGAAGGACCTAATGGTATATAGAATAGTAAATGATCTGGCTTACTTCTTATTAGCAACCAATAAATAAAAAGCAATGGCACTGCAATGATGCATAGTATCAGCGAGCTCAAAACTCACCATCCACTTCCTAGTAACGAAACATTTCATAAACATGATATAGCTAGACATCTAATCCAATGCTTATACAAAATGAATATTAGCAGACAGTTCTTTTAATATAGACAAGAACTTTTGATACTTACCTTTCTCTTGTTTTTTCTTAAATCTCTAAGAAAAAGGCGAAGGAGGTCTCAAAATTGTCTTCAGTATAGGCTCAACTTCCTTACCCTTATATTTGTACTACTAAACTCATTTATCAATACCTGACAATTTTTATGATGAATCACCACTAGTCACCAATTTTTCAGATTTTCTTTAGGTGCCTTATCAACATTAACAAAATCATCCCTAGCTTTACAACTATAACCATTGGAGGATAAATTATTGCCATTCCACTGTGAGTGGTAATTGCTAGACAATGAATGTCATTCTTAGGAATTTTCATAGTATTACTTGGAAGAGTGCCCGATTGAAGCTAATTCAAGGTCGCAAAAATATTTGACCAAATTCTATCATGTTGCTTGATCGCAGTAGCATGTGATTCCACTTTATGGGTAAAACTTGAAATATTTGCCTTAATCTCCTCAGGGAAGCTTTCTTCACTTTTTGAACCCTTAACCTTCTAAATGAGGAATGCCTCTATCCTTGACTTAATGTCAAAGCTCCTCGATGGAACTTATGTACCATTCTTCTCACTACAATCATCTTTGCAACTCAAGTCATGATCTCTCTCTCTACTCTGATC
This sequence comes from Capsicum pubescens, assembly GCA_030864215.1. Lineage (NCBI taxonomy): Eukaryota > Viridiplantae > Streptophyta > Magnoliopsida > Solanales > Solanaceae > Capsicum > Capsicum pubescens. The sequence goes on from CM061545.1 coordinate 208,503,357, forward strand.
CCTATATATATCCCTCATAGTTGTTTCAACCTTAGTTCCCTTGACGCAAGTTCCAATTTTCTTAAGAAGACGATTGGCCCTTAGCTGATAAACCTACTAACTCTCTATCAAGAAACTTTGCCTTAAGTTTTGCCTTGTGCACCCACAACATTCACCTTCTCAGAATTCATAGTTGCAAACTACTTCATTAGTAACCCAATTTTTGTCCTCAGCTATGAAACCTATTGAGCCAGTAAATTATCTACAACTATATGCTCATCAAAATCACTAATGGCATAAGTGCCGACACCTCTCTCTACCATCTAAATAGGACACCCGCCGTTGATAAGAGAGAATCGATCTAAGATTTTTCATGCTACATCACGATGCAGTTCATGAGTGCCCTTCCAGTAATAGTATCCTCCATATATTTGGAACTGGTATTTAGGCATGATAGAAAATATCTAGCAAATTTCTCCCTAAAATTTTGTGATTAGGAACCATCATTAACTTCTTCTTAAACCGAAACCATGCCTCATACATTGGTTCAGAATGCATCTGCCTAAAGTTATAGATCTTGTACTTTAATTTTTCCATTATGGTAGGAGAGAAAAAACATTTTGAAAACTGCTACCATAACTTGTTCAAAGTAGTAATGGTCCCACGAGCTAGTTCTCTTAACTATATATCGCTTCATTAGTTTTAGAAAATGGTAACAACCTGAGTCTCAGTGCTTCTTGATCCACCCCAGGTATGTTGTATGAAGTTAAAATTCAAACAAAATTAATGAGGTGCATGTTTGTGTCATTAGTTAGAAGGCCAGTAAATGCATCTTTTAGATTCAGCAACTAGATCATAACACTAGTAATGTTGAACTTTACCCCCTGGTGAGGATTACGAGGAATGATGTCTTTTGTATCGATAGGCTCTATGTTATATGTAGTTTTTATGATGAGTACCTAAATTCAAGGGACCAGTTCCCTGGATGTTCATGGTATAGTACAGTTGGCACGTATGTCTACACAGTTTTTTCCTCTTGTGTAACAAACTTGTAGGTTCTTCTTGTACTAAATAGGACACCTGATCCAATGATATTTCAACCCTAATCATCACTCATTTATAAAAGGAAAAATATGCTTCATCATCAAATGGTTTTTGCAAATAAAAAAAGAGTGGTAAAGAGAAAGAAAGGCAAAAACTCGATATCAGATATTGCTCAAGCTCTTTTGCCATAAGTGCGCTGATATAGAAAGTATCTTGAGTGGGTGATAATTTCTAATTAGACTACTCATGATATAAGAGTAGTGTTTTCTTTTATTGAAAGAAGTGCTTAGGTAGAGTTACCTAAGCTAGTTGCTAGTTAGAGTTAACCAATTTTTGAGGAAATCTTGGAAGAGGTGTCAATGTGGCCTTTTAATAGAGGTATTACAAGTAGGAGAACCTAGAGTTAGATTCACTATCGAGTCAGTAATCAAGAAGTTGGTTATAGTGGACTATTTTGAGCTTGTGAGGGCAAGTCGTTGTTTTTCCTCCCTTGAGCAAGGGGTCTCCACATTAAATCATGTGTTTTTTATATTTCCTGCACTCCTTTGTAATTCTTGGTCATTTACTATTCTATTGACTTTGAGGGACCTTATCCCCGACTATGTGGCGCAACCCCTAAGGGTTTCTACAGTTGGTATTAGAGCCAGAACACTCTCAAAGGTTAACACCTAGAGTTATTTGGTTATCATGGCTACACCACCTAATCTGGAAAAAGGGAAATCTACCACTTGACCACTAAGATTCAATGGGAAGTATTATCGGTAGTGGAAAACCAGGATGTTTGACTTCATTATGGCTAAAGATACTGAACTTATGAACATAATTATTGATGGTCCTCATGTTCCAGCTAAAGAAATCAAAGAAGGAGAAAGATCTAGAATTGTAGTAAAATACAAGAGAGAATATGATGTTAAAGAAAAAATTATAACACCCCGAGTCTGGTACCCTAGACGCTACACGGTGCTCATAATCCCGAAGGACCACAAGGTAACCCATGACTAGTATCTGCTGCAATAACTCAGTAATAACACTATATAATGCGGAATAATAGGATGAAATGCCATAAGGTTCAAAACTATAATGTTGATGAAAAGAAAATAATAAAGTCTAATAAAACATCAGAATCTGAAATACTGAATACTATCTAAACATCTAGTCTAAAAAAACTCTAAACTGAACTGTCTGAATAAGGAGTTGATGGGACAATTCCCCAACTAACTCCATCTACTTAAATGTTGAATATAATGAGATAATAAAATAAGAGAATATCCTTAAATGGTGAGGACACACTGCTAGTATACTTCTGATGGTTGAATGTCTGAACTGCTAAGTATGCTCTGGGGCTGTACGTCTGAACCTATGGTATAAAACACAATAGCGCAAAAGAAAAGTATTCGTCAGTACATGTGAATGTACTAGTACGCAAAGTGAGGTAAGGTTACATGCAAGGGTACATATGCATGAACTATAACTGACTGAATAACATGAACATGATTGCATGAGAATACACTCATAAATACATAATTGTAACTGAAGTCATAAGGATTCAGAATACTGAGTTTACTAATAACATAGATTACAGATAACTGGTATAACTGATAACTCATATACTGTTTGTTGAGTCACTATGTCTGACAGTCCTATTTCTGATGGAACTAGATGAGTTCCATGCTGAGCTAAGTGGTTGTATCTGATAGTCCTAAAATCTGTAGAACTATCTGAGTTTTTTACTGAAGACTGAGACTGAGACTATGGGAGGTAATCATCTAACTGACATGCCCATTTTCTAAATATATTTGGGGTCCAACCTGTAACCCCAGTTGGAAGGGTATCAGTACCGTGCCATGGATAAAGACACTAAAGAGATACCCTCATTTTGTAGGTTCTCAAATAAGAACGGTGGGACCCTCAACTGTCAGGTTAATCCACCTCATCAACCCTAAACTAATAGATTTTGATGTCTCGACCTACACTGGCTACGTAGTTTTGGAATGCAAGGACTTCTTCTAAGGATCACACCCTCTGCTGGCAGGTGAGTCCCCATCCTTGGGTTCACTCAGTGCTGAATCCTACTCCAAACTGAATAGACACTGACTGATTTTCTAGTTCATACTAGGTTGGACTGATCTGTTACTGATTATACTGATTAACTGAATTGAGTTGAGTTTACTGAGTTTCGTTGACTGACAGAATACTACTGAGTTCTGTTATCTGACTGAGTTTACTGAGGACTAAACTGAATACTGAATGTGACTAGATTGATACTGAGTTTACTAAGTTTTCCTGAGTTCTGTAACTGATCTAGAGTACTACTGATCGTGACATGATTGAGACTGTTCTATAACTTACACTGGCTCTAGGCACATAGCTAAATTATCGAGTATTAAATACCCTCCGGACTCGATAGCATGAAAATAATAAGACATGACAATTCTTGTATACTTGACAATAGTCAACAACTTACAATACGATCTTATAAGCCATTTCATCAAACACATACAAGGTATAGATTTAACATGGAAGACATTGTGAACATGTGGGTATAGCATAAGTTCATCATTTAGACCACCAAAGGATCACAAAAGCACCATAGTCTCAATTTAATATTTTACCAAACACATGGTAGACATAGTTTTATACTTGGGTATGATCAACAATGCTAATACATCATAGCTTCATAATTCAAGGGTTTCAATATAAGAGAATCAAATTTCAACTTACATGCTATCATAATATCAAGAAACACATAAAGATTTCAACTTGGAACCTATTCCATAACATCAATATGATTATATTCAAACCCACAACATAGAAATCACAATTCATGTTTTTGAAAGAAGTTGCTTGAACTCCAGGGGTGGAAGGGACCCTTATATGAACACTTTACATACCTTGTTGAAGAATTTCTGAAAATTAATAGTGGAATCTTGAGTTCTTGATTTGAAATTTAAGAACCCTAAGGCTTGTTCTTAAGAGAAATTGAGAAAGAATGAGTTTATTTGCTTCCTAGGGTATTAAATTTTGTGTTTTGGGGGCTGAAAGTTAGGGGAAAATACCCAAATACCCCCAAGAATGCGGTCTTTTAATAAGTGAAAACTAGATTGCCGACGCGCAGGTCGACACTGTGCATCGATGGTACCGATGTGATATCTAATGCATCATGCCAAGATCACGTTGACTCACTGGAATTTGACGCTGGTAGCTAGAGAAAATATTAACCAATGTGATAGGCGACTGGGCGCGCCAAGATTGCATTGGTACACTATTTTTGGATTCCAAAAGAGCTTCAAACGAAGTACAAAAAATCCGAAACATGTCCAGGAACACCTATTGACCTTCCTGATCATGGATTAACTAGAATATAGGCAATTAAAGGACTTTAAGGTCGCAAAATGAGATTGCCAACTTTAGAAAGACTAAAAATAAACTAAGTCTGAATACTTAGCTAGAATTTTCTAACTTTTGGACCCCTTAACAAGCTTAAAGGACTGAATTAAGCTAGGAATTTTGTGGGGTCTTACAAAAATGAAGGTTGATAAAAACTTTATGGACACAAAATTATTAGTCTGTGGTATAGGGACTAATTAATATAATAGGATCTATGCTTGTGAAAATGCCGAAGAGATCTGGGATTGCTTAAGGACTACACATGAAGGTACTATCGATGTGAAGGATTCCAAAGTAGACATATTGACTAATCAGTTTGAAAACTGCTTAACATAAGGAGAAACAATCCAAGAAATGCATACAAGATTCACTTCTATCACTAATGAGCTTTACTTCCTGGGAGAAGTGATTCCATTGTATAAGAAAGTGATAAAATTTCTTGGAGTTCTTCCTAAATCCTAAGAAAGTAAAGTAGATGCCATAACTAAAGCCATAAACCTGAAGACCCTCACCATGGATGAATTGATTAGAAATTTATAAACCCATAAGCTCAAGAAGTAGCAAGGTATAGAGAATAATAATGCAAAAAGGGGGAAATCCCTGGCATTAAAGGCTTCCAAACTTGATTCAGCAGAAGAGGGCACTGATGTTGCCTCTTTGGAAAATAGGATTGTTAGAGCCATGAAGAAGATTGGTCAGTTCCAAAGAAAAGGAATCACTAGTAACATAGGAAACAATGTTGAGGTATGTCACAAATGTGGGAGCCCTGAATACTTTTTATCAAAGACTGTCTAATGCACAAATTTGATTATCAGAGTATCTCAAGATAAAAGGTGACAAAGAGAGGAATAGGTACCAGGTCCTTGAAAATTTAAGAAGGAAGGCAGCAGCTGAGTACCCTATAAAGCATGCTCTAGAATCATGGAGATACTCTTCTAGTGATTCAAGTGAAGATTAAAATACTGGATATGTTTCTATGCTAGTTGTGGAAGACAATCCAGTTATCTTTGTTTCCTTGTTTGCATTCACAGGAAATACAAAGGATAAAGGAGAAAAGTAGGTAACTTTTTTTTATATTAAGGAGAATCTACATAATTAAATAGAAAGGTAAAAAGGTTTTCTAGTTTCTTGATTGACTCTCTATGTGAACTAACTGTTGAGAAAAATGACTTAGAAGAAAAAGAAGAGTATCAAGAGCATGAGTTAATTTCTTTAACTTTAAAGATGTCTGAAACTGAAGAAAGGGTCACTAAATTTAAGTCTAAAAATATGAATTGTATATTGAATAAGGTAAATGGTGTAGATGATAAAGGTAAGATGGAAGCCTCAAGGCTTCAGATTGATTTTGAAGATAAATTAGAAGCTTCACAAAAACACCTTATATCAGCACTTCACGGAAATGTAGAGTTATAGAGGGACCTAGTCCGCTTGAAAAATAGTTGAACAAGTCTCTTAAGTGGACTACTTCTTCACTGATCCTTTATGAATAGACTAGTCAAGGTGTTAATAATGGTAGAGGTCTAGGTTATCAAGGAGAATTCCAACCTGTTGAGTCTAAAGGAAAGGCTATTCATAATGATAGAAGCAAAGGGCACAAACTCTTGTGCACTTACTATAGAAAAGATAGATATTTGAAAGAAAGATGTTAGAACTGGCTTAAGGATAAACTGGAGAATACTGAATACATTCAGTAGGAGAATGCACATCCTAAGGTCTTCAAGTCTCTAAAAAGGGTGAAGAAGAAGCTATCACTTCCTGGATGGGCTAAGAAGAATTTGATCACACCATTATCCTTCTACTGGGAACTCAAACTTAAGTGTCTTCCCAAATCTAACTTGTAGTTATGATTCCAGACATGGGAAGTGGATTACAGTCAAGAATATCTTGTTGAATAAAAGGGTGTAAGGCTTGATGATGGAAGGTTTGACTATGTTCTTTCTCTCAAGACACTTCAAGATGGAGGTGTATTATTTTGAAATAGATGATTTCAATGGACCTGGTCCCTAGTAAATCTATCTCAAAAGAAGAAGCTTTAGCAGAATGAATAACATCGGAATTAGTGTCATTCTAAAAATTTGGCATTAATGTCATTCCAAAAATTTGGCTGTGTTTAGAAGGAAGGTATCCTTTGTAAAATAGGTGCATGTTGGTCTAACTCAATATTATACCTTTGTAGGTATGCCTCCAAGGGGACGGCTTTGGAAGTAGACAAATGTGATAAGCATAAATTCAAAAATTCACCCAAAGAAGAGGGAACTGGTCCAATCTCTCAGGTTAGTAACTATACAAGATGCTCCAATAATAATCATAAAATTTGTCTAATAAGGCCTTGTGATATTTTCTCCTCTGCAAAAGTAATCAATTCTATTCTACAAAATTAAGGGTTACACTTTGTAAGTTCAGATATGTCATTTAAGAAGTGGCCTGTTTTTAAACAATTGACACCTCACTAAACCACCACATTAGATCTTCACACGTATGACTTAAACAATTTTAACTTATCGTTCAAAATTGACTTTCCTCTCCAACTAAATTAGTCCCATTTCATCTCTCTCACCCACAGAATCAAATAGATGATGATTCTACCTCCTAAAACCTAGCTAAAGGTTCTAAGGTAGACAATACTCTACTATATCAGGACGAATACTCTGACCATTCAATGTTAAAATTCATAGAAAGAAGCAACTTGAGTCTCCAACCAAACTAGTTTTACTTCACCCACTGAGTCATCTTTACAAGATGTGAAATAACTAAATGAGTTAGTTCCCATTGAACTTTCCACAACCCTAGAAAGTTGGTTTCAACCAATCATGGTAGAGGATTCCAGTCGAGACTTTGGGACACCAATTGGATAGGAAAACTCTCAAATTGAGATTTCTCACTCCTCATAAAGCTAAAAAGTGCCTAAAAATCCTCAGAACCTTGAGTTGTCTAAAGAACTCAGAAAGGATGATACTTCTTAAAAATTGCAAGAACCAGGCTCTCCTACACCCCCAGATTCAAACCTTATCTTTTCTCAGTTATCTGGTGATGAAATACTTGTAAAAAGAGTTGATCTTTCCTACAATAAGAACTGGGTGACTGAAAATTTGCTTTTTCTTGCACATGATACCAAGGAAATCTTTGTCAATAAAAAAATAGGAAGTAAGTGATAAGGTTAAGAAAAATAAGGATGAAGTATCTCTGAGATGGTCTGTGAAAAAGCTAAGGAGTAGTACAGGAAATGAGAAAGTAGTGGACTTTGAGGTGAAAGTGTCTAGAACATACTCCACTAGAGGGTTTGAGATGAAATTACTAGAAGATGCAATGAAGAAGAGTAAGACTTCCATTATAAAAAGAAAAAGTCTTATAAAAGTTAGTGCAATAGAGGAGATTAAAGATATTAAAGTTGTGGAGATTGAGAGAGAGTAGGACATGAGTTCAGTAGTTGTTACTGCTACTAAAGAAAGACGAATAGAAATCGAGGACTATGAGAGGACCAGGTCCTTTAAGCCAAACATTGGTACCTCTACTGGAATGAGGCAGAAATATATAACTATTCAAGAGAAGTTGAGAATGGAATTGAAAGAGTTAAGGATCAAGTTGAGTGCCAAAGATGCTAAAATAGTACACCTAAAGTTACAGAATTAGAAGTTGTCTTCTGAGGGAGACCAGGTGCCACTAATGAACTTACCACTAAAAATGCTAAACTCAAGGAAAAAGAGATAGAACTGACTGGTGAAGTTCAAGAACTGAATAATAAAGTGAAGATTCTTAAAAAACAATTGTTGGATTCCACATTACTGAAAATGAAAGAATGGAGATGCTACTTAAGTCCTTTTCCCCAAACCTCTCTCTACCTAAGCCCTGTTATCCCTTCTCTCTCAACAACTCTGTGTTAGTTTCTTATCTTGATTCTAATATTGTCCTTTAAAGATAATTGTTTTATGTTGATTATTTTAGCTTGATACACTAGTTCTAACTTTTATGAATGAACGAGTTTTTTTGTGTCCCTTATTTGTATCCTTAAATTTAAAGTTTTTCTATTTGTTATTGTTGCCCGAGTGGCCATGAGTAAATTATCTTGTACTTATCTTAACTCTTGGTTTACTATTAATCCTTTTCAATGATGCCAAAATAGAGAATACTGACTTTATGTGTAAGGACCAGGTGTGTGTGTTGTGTGCTCATGTGGTACAAATGCACTAGATGTATTATGGTGCATCATGATCGGGGGAATTAGAAAAGCAAGTGTGCTCATGTGATTAGAGTTTTTGTTGCAAATGACAACAAGGGATAAGGTCCCTGTGTTGCATGATGGTAGAAGTATGATGATAGGGGGAATATTCATCTTCATTGTAGTAATCACACTGATTAAATATGATGGATGTTCTCAAAAATGTTTTGTTGGTTTGTCTATCAAGAAGGGGTGAAATTTTTATATGTAGTTTTGATGGTGAGCAGATAACTGCAAGGGTCCAGGTCCAAGGATGTTCAAGGTATACTATAGCTGGCACGGGTGTCTGCACATTTTTTTCCTCTTGTGTAATAAATTTACAGGTGCTACTTGTACTGAATACTACACCTGGTCCAATGAAATTTTAGAACTAATCATCCGTCATCTATAAAAGGAAAAAGATATTTCTTCATCACATAGTTTTTGCAAATATAAATAGAGTGCTAAAAAGAGAGAAAAGAAAAAACTCCAAAATCTGATATTGCTCATGATCTTTTGCCATATGTGTGTACTGATTTAGAAAGTATCTTGAGTGAGTACTGATTTGTATTAAAATACACGATATAAGAGCAGTGTTTTCTTTTGTTGAGAGAAGTTCTTTGGTAGAGTTGTCTAAGTTAGCTGTTGGTTAAAGTTAACTAGTTTTTTAAGGAATCTTAGCAGAGGTGTCAAGTGGGCTTATAATAGAGGTATATCAAGAAGGAGGAACGAACCTAGAGTTAGGTTCACAGTCGAGTATGTAATCAAGAGGTTGGTTATAGTGGACTATTTTGAGCTAGTGAGGGGAAGTCGTGGTTCTTTCTCCCTTTAGCAAGGTGGTTTCCACATTAAATCCTGTGTTCTTTACATTTCTTGCACTTTTTTGTAATTTTTGTGCATTTACTATTCTATTTCCTATGGTTGACTTTGAGGGACCTGGTCCCTGGCTGTGTGGCGCAACCCCCAAAGGCTTCTATACTCTACATACCCCATTTCTTCATTTTGACCTTTATATGCTACCAAATACTAAAAAGCCAGGGATACTGGAGCTCTATATCTTCTATCTCTAATGAATTCCACTCAATAATTAGCATTTTTTCTCTATCTCGCCTCTACAGATACATGCTGGACAGCCTCATTATCCCTCCTTACATTAGCTTCTGTGAATAACCATGCAGTAGTTTGCTCGCTAGTCTCCTTAAAATCATCCGGGGGGGAGAAAATTCATGTGAATCATCTTGCCGCCCCTCTTGATGAGCTTCATGGTCATGGTGTGACATTCTATGATTCTGTTGTAGGATTTATTCTGGTTCTGGATCAAATAGGATCAAGGGATTTCCTTAACTCCTAGTACTGGGCTTACACTGATGTATGCCCCCAGAAGAATAGGAAAGTAAACCCAACAACCTTAACAAATTCAATGAATATATAGGAAACTGTATTGTAGGCAATGTCACCAACATGTGATATTTCCCAATCTATATCCTCCAAGAATATACAATATGGTTGTCATAAAATTATAGTAACCCAACTAGGTTTAGGTCGATACTATAGGGAAAAGTAGAATCTGTCTCACAAACTTGTTGAAGTAGCCGAAAGTGCAGAAAATTAAATGGGGGGAATTTGTATTAACCAGCTAAGAGTAACAAGTCTTGATTGCTTTAGGTTGTAATAATTCTAAGATAAACACTAGAACTGTGTTTTCCCTGGTTTCTTAACTCCATAGATTTGTCGTGCTCTGTTGAACTATCATAATATATTACATGCAGAATCTGATAAGTTATGTATCACTAACCATTTTGGGAATGCCTTTAGTGAATTTTACTCCTTACGTTTTGAGTCTTAGAGTGTTGCCCAACTAACCATTATCCTAGATCCTAGATTAACTATTACCTTTTGAGTTTCAAGTTAATTAGGTGAGGGTTGATAGCCTCAAATTACTACCATGATCTTCTTTTCCTAATCTCTAATTTTCTTTTGAAGTAAGTAGTGAACAGGAAGGTTCTCAATATTGGCCACTACTAAGAAAACTATTAAATCAAAGACAATCACAATACATGCAAGAATATTGATCAAGAACAATGTTACGCTTCCTCTACTTTGTTATGCAACCAGGGTTCCCACAAACTATCTAAGGGATTTAGCCTCTCATAGTTGCAATAAACTCCTTGGATTCATAAAATTAAGCATAGCAATAATCTCTCAACTATTGAACTATAAAACCCAAAGTCTCAAATTAATAATCAACTAAAAACAAGAACAAAGAGATTCCGAGATCAAAAGTCAATCTTGAATTAAATATATGTTTTTGAATAAAAAAAGTGTGTAAAAGTGTATAAACTAACTAAAAAGAATCAAAAGAGTATTAACAGATTACATAAAAATCCTAAGAATCCAAACCAACATGAACTAGGAAACTTGGGTCGACGACCACTTATGATGTCATTTATGGGTCAATTGTTGCACTTACACCCCATAAGTAGGTGTCATAAGTGACCAAAATCCTTAAAGGTTGAAATCTTCAAGAGCACAATTTATGAGGTTTCTTACGGGGCGTAAGTGATACTTATGTCCCGTAAGTAACCAATCATAAGTGTTAGAAACTTATACAAACTCAGTTTCTCTTATCCTTCAATCTCTAAAAGTTGTGATGGAACTTAGGGCATCATAAGTAGTACTTATGGGCTACAAGTAACCCATCATAAGTGTCAAAAAAACATCAGCTTTTCGGTTCTCTGAAGTTATAAAATTTGAGACCTACTAACCCCACTTACACTAAAATTTGATACCTACTAACCCCACTTACACCATGTAAGTGCAACCTACACCACATAGGTTGTATCATAAGTTGTCCTTTCTGCATTTTGAACTCTTTTTGTTCATTTTAAGCTCCAAAACCTAGTTTAATGCAAAATAAACACAAAAACACATGATATCTACCAAATCAAACTTAAGTACTTGCCTATTTTCCTATTTTAAGTATCAAAAGTGCCATGAACCCATGGAACATCATGCTACAAAATTAAATAACATGTTGCATGGAAGGGAAACTCATGGGCTTGTTGGAGAAATCTGAGTACCCAACATAGCCACTTCGTGCTCGACGCTAAGTCTAGAATTGCTTGGGAGGAAACCTAAGGTTTTACTATTCACATTTTTCTTTTTGTAGGTTAAAATTATTGATAAACACATAGATTATGGTAAAATAATTCAAAATTTCAAACAAGTCTAGGTAAATGGACCTACGACCGTGCTTACGGGGTCATAGGTCCAACTCATGACATGTAAGTTGAATTACTGGGAATTAGAAACAAATGTAGGTCTCTGAACTTCAACATATGGAACCAACAAAGGTCCTATAGGTAATACCTATGTCCTCATATGTAGGGCCATAGGAATAAGAGGCAATGTAACTACCTATGGTCCTATAGGTTGGGTCGTCAAAATCAGAGCCAATGTAATGTTGCAGGACCAACCGACGACCCTTACCTATTGGGGCATAGGTACTACATATGGATTGTATGTAGGTTCCATAGGTAGGATCAGTCTTTTTAGGATTTTTTTTAAAAAAATTTAGGGTTGGGCCCATGTAACTCGGCCCAATATGGTATGCCTTAGCCAATTTAATCATAGATCTGACCTTCTCAACCCCCAATTCTTCAAATTCAAAGCTCCCACTTCAATATGAAATCTTTAACTTCTATCCATCAATATAAATGAAAAAACCCACTCCACATCACCCCACTTGAACCATTATTTAGAGAAGTTAAGGCTAAATCAAGTTTTCATCATTTTCTTCTAAAATCTTTCTTTAAGGTAAGAATTCTTTGCTCCAATATTTAAACAAAATTCTTGAGCATTGAACTTGAGATTGTACTTGGAATAACTGTGCAATGGAAAAATTCTAATAGTTCATGAAATATTGAGAGCCTAAAAATGGTGAAGGCTAAATTGTTACATGATTTTGGGTATGGGAAGCCTGTGATCATAATAAAAAAATGAAACTAAAAAGTAATTAACTAAGATAATGTGGAAGTACCTATGTAATTGAAGTAATTCATGTTGTAGCGATTAAATATGGTCAAAATTTGGAAATTTATATATGTTGGATGTAAGTTTGGGAAAACTTTGACATTCCCTCAGTTGGAACCCGTTAAACTTACCTACGAGCATATAAGTGGTACCTATGAGACCGTAGGTGGTAATATAGGTGTAATACTTAAATCCCTAAAGGTTCAAGGTTTTTTATACAACCTATAAAGGATACCTACGGCCTCATAAGTAGGGATCATAGTAGCCTCTAGGTCGAAAAGTCAATTTTCTTTTTAGTTATTGTTCCTATATTGTGTTTTAATTACTTAAAACTCCTTTTATAGGTAATATGGAATCCAAAGATACACAGGAAAAAGGATTATAGTCTAGGTTGAGTTATGAGTCTCTCGAGTAGAATGGATTTATTATGGACTATTCGACGAGTACGGACATCACATCTTGGTCCCATGCCAAACTTGAGACCAGGAATAGAGGAATGTTATAGCCTGGGTATCTATTCTGTTGGGAACTTAGCTGACACTAGCTACTATTCAATCAAGTCTTCATCCTGCACCACTATAGGCATCACAGTCACGGCCCCAGACTTCACAAATTTATTGTCTGGACTGGGCCTCGGATGAAGTCATCCATAATATCACCACCATACTCTCCTAGTGTGATAAAGGAGAGGATGAGAGGTTTTGGTTCTGGTGTTATGGAGGATTCGATCATCCACCAGTATGAAGAGGGTTCGAAGTCTACATTCTATTCAAGTGTCAATGAATCTGCGTCTAGTTCAAAGGAATCCCAATCTAATGATGATAATAATGTATCTCAGGTTCCTTAAGAGGGTTCTTATTCATCTCAGGGTACTCAGGATGCTACAGCTTAAGCACTTATAGCTCAGGAGTCAAATTCCACACACGTCTCTACAATCCTACTTGCATAGGTTATCCTAAGATGGTGTATGGAGGGGATGCAAAGTATTTTTGATAGAGACATCATGATTAATGACCAGGGTAAACCATAGTGCAATATTATGGAGGAGACCCCTATAGAGTTAGCCACTTTAAAAGGTACTCCAGACCTATAAGTTATATTTGAGAGATATTAACTTGGGTGGATAACCTAACCTTTAGGTTCTTACTGCTTGAAAACAGTCCAGGAGTTTTATGCTTCATATACAACATTAGTTTATTTAGTTACTCTAGATAAAGGGGGAAGAGAAGACCATCCCCCACTAACTCACACACTAGTCAGAGAGGTTAGGGTCGATGTTTCAAAGGAGACCATTCATTATTTCTTATTTGGGATAGAATTTATAAGACTGTCTAAAATGAAGGAGTTTGATTATGTAGGTACACGATGCTAGATGTTGAGTAGAAGGCATAGAGAGTATACTTAGCTAGAGGGGTAGCCGAGAAGATTTCAGAGTTAGGTACTAATGACCCTTAGGTTTAGAGGAAAGGGAGATTAAGAAGGCATTGTTGCACTTTGTAGCAATGTTCTGGTGGACTATAGTAAGTTATCATTTAAGTCCGACATCGGCGGACAACATGCCCACTTAGGATAAAATTGTACTGATTGTCAGCATCATAGATGGCTATGCTATTGATTTTGTGAGGTGTATTCATAATGATATTCACGGAAAGGTCTTCCAGAGGTTCACTACTATCCCCTTCTCATGCTTTATATAGATGTTATGTAATAAGACAGGGGTACCAGGTATTCTAGAGATTTATTAGAGGGTAGAGGTGACCCACATGAAAGACATTGGACTAATTTAGGATGCATCTAGACCAATTTCACTATAGAGAGCATATCCATTCACTTATTTAGGGTGCGGCCCACTTTGAGGGTACATTTATGTCGATTGAGCAAGTTGAGAGTATGACAACAATTGGGGATAGTTATATGATCAGTCATCGGGTGGAGCCTACTACTACTACAGTTATGAGGAGGCTATGGGCATAACAGTACCAGCTTCTGCTTCTACTTTTCCCCCTCGACTGTCGGTTTTTGGTTTTGTGAGTATACCTAGGGTGTTTAAAGCAACTAGTAGAATTGTAGAAGGTATTGTCTAATTAGAAATAATAGATAGATACCTAGTTTGCCATATTAAATGGATACATCAAGCATGATTTTGGAAAATATTAGAGACTTTTGAGGCTAGAGTTGAGGGTAGAATAATGGACGTCATAGAGTGATTCACGAGAAAGATGCATGGGTGGATTGAAAATTTTGAGTCACGAATGGGATCATGGATTCATGAGGTCTAGGTACCTGATTAGGTGCACTATTTAGTTGAGAGCCAAAATTTAGTCACCTCTTTGTTGTTTCCTTCTTTTATGCAGCCACTACCCAGACCACCGCTATGATCATTGATTTATTCACTGAGGATTGTAAGGCCCTGCCTATTAGGTACAAGAAAGGACGTAAGAAAGAGGAATTTGGAAACCCTAATGTAGTGTTTTAGCAAACCTTAAAAAAGTTCATTGTAATAGGCATCCCCTATGGCTTGGTAAAACACCCTGGGTTTTGATCCATAGAAAATTTCTTGAGTTTGAGATTCTAGCCATCATATGATATGGGGTGTTTTTCGTATGATAGGGTACGGTTTAGGGCCCTTAACTTTTATGTTGATCAGTGAGGTTTGGTTGGTTTCTATCTAAGGTAAGAATGGACATTATACTAGTTGTATGTAAGGGTACTAGAAGTATAGTTTTAATCGTATGATGTCCTATGTCTCGCCTAGATAATTCTATTCTACCTAAGGTACGGTTCTTGGGTATTTGTCATATGTTTGGGTATAAGTTTTCCTATCTAGTCGTATGTTGGTTAGTGTTGGAGACCAAGTTTCTACCTAAAGTATGAGTGGATGGTACCACTTGTATGTAAGGGTCCAGTTTGGGTAATAAAGTCGTACCCTTCTGTGGGAATTTATATGGTTTAAGTTAGGGGTATTTTGGACATTTCCCCTCTTAACACCTTATGACCCCATGACTTAAAAAAATTTGGGACATCATTTACCCTATTATTCTAAATCAAAAACACTAGAAACACTCTCAAATCTCTCTCAAGCTCTTGGGTTAAGAAAATGCTAGGGCTTCCTTCAAGGTAGTCAATTAAGGATTTCAAGGGTGGTTTCTCTTTATCTTCATTGGTATCTAAGACATGTTACTCCTCCCTCATTGTTAGTTCAACTAAAGGCATGTTTTATGAATGGTTTGCATGTCATAATGGTGATATGGTTTTGGGTTTTGAATTATATGTTGGGGTTTTGGTTATTAATGGTTGATTTATGTTTTCCCATGTTTCTTCTTATGGTTTTCATATTATAATGGTGCTTTGAACATGTGGTTGCATGGGAATGGTCAATTGCAACTAGGTTTTGGTTTTGGAATTTATATGCCCTCAACATGTTTGTTAAAATGCCTATGAGAATTCTGTTATTACATAGATTGACTTTCATTGAAAACTTTGCATGGTATAATAGTGTAATGGAACTTAAAGTGGTTAAATAATTTTAATTGCTAAATAGTAAAGCCTTGGTCAGCATATCTTTGATTTAAAACCTTGTGGGGTACATAGGAATACCCCAAGTGAATCTAATAATGGAACCTACAAAGTACATGGGAATCCCCTAAGTAATTGGCTAAGTACATTTCTTGAAAGCTATAGTTGGTATGACAATACCATTTCTTATAGCCTTGGTTAATAATATATGGAATTGGTGGTTTGGTTGTGTGCTAATGGTTTTAATTGGGAAATAATGGCAGATTGTGCTAGCTAACCGTGAAGGTATGAGTCCAATGGATGGACATTGGAAACTCATGTTTTCCGACATAAGTATGGGTCATGGTGACCATATACTTGTGGGATACATAAGAATCCCCTAAGTTATACTTGTATATATGTATCATGGAGGGTGAAGGGTACACACGAATACCCGACCCCTATGATATCTTTGGTTTGAGTGACTAGATGAACTGGGGCTTGTTCAGGGGGTAACACTGGACCCATATATCCCATGGATTGTTCTAGAACGGTTAAGCTACACATACCCAAGTTAATGTTTTTAAAGGCATGCTAAACCCGGTTCCCTTTCCTGTTATGGATTATATATGTATATGTATGGTTGTGCTTGCACATAGTTATTTACTTGGTTTCAAAAGTTGGCATTATGTTATACTTATCGTAAGAGCATGCTAGCATTCACCCACTAACCCATCATCGGGCATTGTATCCCAATGTGATGCAGGAATCGGCCATACTACTACTTTTTCTCAATGATTGGATTTTAGAAAAGCTTGTTTCGGATTGAAGTGGTGAGCTTCCATACTCAGAAGGCTTTATTTATGTTATGAATTTCTCTACATACCTTCGTCATGTTATAGACTTTGATTTTGGCTATAGTCGAAGGCATGTCCCGATCGGATATTGTTTTACTTTTGGATAGAGGCTTTATGGGACTACTTTAGGTTGGTATAGGCGGTGTTGGTATTAGTGTCAGCCTTAGCATTGGTATTGGTATTGGGTCTAACACCATTTGACTGTATTTTATTTGTAATCATTCCATTTGGTTTTGTTATATATATTTTGAATATTATAAATTAAAAGGTATGGGGTAGTTATGACTGGGTAACGGGGCAGTATCTGGTGTTGGATGGTCTTGAGGATCCCGACACAACTAGTCCCTAGTTATGGTTTTGTTAGATTAGTATCAGATCCCTAGGTTCATGGTCACTTGGAAGTCCGCAAAGCCATGTCGAGTAGAGTCTCTTTTAAGGGTGTGTAGAGCCACACTCATAAGTGATAGGCTATAAGACATTTTTGAATCTCTATCTTTCTTGTGTTCTAGTTTTAATCATGGAGTCTAAGTCCTATAATCTTCTCTAATTTATATTTTTTCACTTCTTAGATCATTCGTCGATGATCTAAAGTTCACAGAAACTTCTTTGTCCTAACTGGGGATAATGTTGATGGGATACACGCTACTCATGGGATTCATACTCGGTCTAGAGGTCCAGTTCCTAATTATTCTGGAATTCCACTAGTTCCCTCTAGTCCTCCTCAGGCTGACACGATGAATGTTGAGTTTCATCAGTCGATTCATATGATTTCTCAGTTGGTAGCTTTGTAGGCTGAACATGGTGCATTTGCTACTCAATCATTTGAGGCCATAAGGGTTATCTATTTCATGAGGTTAAACCCCCTACCTTTATAGGTGTTAAGGTGGAATAAAATTCTCAGGGTTTTATAGATGAGATGGAAAAGATTTTTTGGGTTAAGTATGCCACGAATATGGAAGAGGCGTAGTTTGCTTCCTGCTAGCTAAAAGATATGGCGTACCAATGGTACGAGGAATGGTATCATTTAAAGGGTGATGACGATGAGTCATCTTTATCTCTAATATATTTTTGGACTGCTAATTTCCTCAGGAGTTGAGGGAAGTGAAAGTGGAGGAGTTTGTTAATTTGAAGCAAGGGAAAATGTCGGTCAAGGAATATACCTTGAAGTTTTATTTGTTGTCTTGGTATACTCCAGAAATGGTGTCTAATATAAGGGACTAGTTGAGAAAGTTTTCTTCGGGACTATCTCGTGAGTTGATCCTTAAAAGTAAGGTCACCTTGCTAATCAAGAACACGGATATCTCTAGGTTGGTTGTTTACATGCAATAAGTGGAAGAGGAAAAGAAGAAGTGGGTTGAGTTAAGTGAGAAGCGGGGAAAGAATTTAAGTTTTTCTAAGCAGGGTGGTGGTTAATATCAGGGTGGCAGGGATGGTGGTAAGTGGCCCATAAAGAAGTGGGGTAATTTTGGGTCTTACTCGATGGTTTGTGCTCCCTACCCAATGTCGTCGATCGATTGGCGATTCTAAGGTGGTGATAACTTTAGGGCATACGATTCCTAATCTCAAGCTAGTAGGGCTAAATTAGATCTATCATATCCTCTATATAGGTTTTTTGGTCATTTGTATTAGGGTTTTTGTGAGGAGGGAAGGGACAAGTGCTTCAACTGTGGTCAGCTAGATCATATGCATAGGAACTATCCTATTGGTAAGGTCTCCGCTGAGGAAGACAAGGTTTTGGTTTCTTCATCTTCAGCTCCAATACCAAAGGGTACACCAACTAGTTTCGGCACTAGTCGAAATTATCTTTATGCTCTCACTACCCGATAAGAGTCTGAGTTATCACCTGATGTCGTGATTGGTATGTTGTAACTCTTTTCTTGTGTTGTGTAATATTTATTTGATCCAGGGTCCACTCTCTTTTCTGTGACCCCATTTGTGGCTGTGCATTTTGGTTTTGGTCCCAAGTGTATTTTGAACCCTTGTTTTGTTTCTACCCTGGTAGGTGACTCTATGATTTCTAAAAGAGTCTATCGGGGGATGTGGTATTTCTTGGTAGTAAAGAGACTTTGGTGGATCTTTTTTAACTAGATATGGTGGATTTTAATGTTATTCTATGGATTGATTGGTTGCACTCGTGCTATACGTTATTAGATTATTGGACCCGTAGAGTTGTCTGTAAATTTCCTGGTAAACCACTTATTAAGTAGGATAGTGGTTCCCTATCTCCTAAGGGGACGTTTATATCATATCTTAATGCTCGAAGATTGATCTCCAAGGGGTGTCTCTATTACTTGGTTTGGGTTAAAGATTCTAACTTAGAGGGTCCTTCTATATAATATATCTCGGTGGTGAATGAATTCCTAAAGTCTTACCTAATGACCTTCCTGGTGTTCCTCCTGATAGGGAAATTGAGTTTGGGATTGATCTTATTTTAGACACTCATCCGATTTCTACTCCTCCATCTAGAATGGCTCCAGATGAGTTGAAGAAGCTTAAGGATCAATTAAAGAATTTCACATATAAAGGTTTCATCCATCTTAGTGTGTCCCCATGGGGTGCGATGGTGTTTTTTGTGCATTAGAAGGATGGATCACTTCGGATATGCATTGACTATAGGAAGTTGAATAAGGTGACGGTAAATAACAAGTATCCTCTTCCAAGGATAGATAATTTATTTGATCCATTATAGGGTGCTAAGTTTGTATCCAAAATTATTGTTCGATCTGGGTATCAATAGTTAAAGATTATGGAGGTTGATATCCCTAAGATGGCTTTTCATACCTAGTATGGTCACTTTGAGTTTTTAGTTATGTTTTTTTGGTTGACCAATGCCCTGGCGGCATTTATGATTTGACGAATAGGTTCTTCCTTCAATTTCTAGATCTATTTGTCATTATGTTCATAGATGACATTTTGGTGTACTCTAAGAGTAAGGTGGATTACGCTAACACCTCCATATTATGTTGCAAACTCTAAAAGAATAGCAGTTGTATGCCAAATTCTTGAAATGTGAAATTTTGTTAAACGTTGTCACTTTTCTATGTCATATTATTTCTAGTGAGGGGATCATGGTAGATCCATAGAAGGTTTCAATATTTAAGAGGTGTCCTAAACCCACGACTCCAACTGATATTTAGAGCTTCTTGGGTTGAGCAGGTTATTAGAGGAGGTTTGTGGAAAGTTTTTCTTCTATAGCTGCCCCGTTGACTAAGTTATCTCAGAATAAGATAAAGTTCTTGTGGTCTGATGCTTGTGAGGGTAGTTTTGAGAGGCTGAAGGATAAGATAACTTTAGCTCTGGTTTTGACTTTTCCTGGAGGCATGGATGGGTTTGTGGTTTACTGTGATGCATCACTTATGGGGCTTGGTTATATTCTGATACAGTATAGTAAGCTGATAGCTTATGCTTCTAGACAGTTGAAGGTGCATGAGAGGAATTATCAAACTCATGATTTGGAATTATTAGCTATGGTATTTGCATTGAAAATCTGGTGTCACTATTTGTATGGGGTACATGTGGATATATTCTTGGATTATAAGAGTCTGCAGTATGTGTTCACTAGAATGAACTTAACCTCAGAAAGAGGAGGTGGCTTGAGCTTTTCAAAGACTATGAAATGAGTCTTCACTACCACCCAGGTAAAGCTAATATGGTTGTTGATGCTCTTAAAAGGTTATCCATAGGGAGTCTAGCTCATGTGGTTAAGAAGAAGTGGGAGTTGGTGAAGGACATTCATAATTTTTCTAAGGATAGTGGTGTGTTCATTCAGAAGGTGGCATAGTCATCTCTTAGTATTGAGATTAAGGAGGAGAAAATGTTAGATCCTGTCTTATTAAGGATCAAGGGTGATGTAGGTGGGCATAAGGTGATGGCCTTAGAGATTGATGGTGATGGTACCTTGTGGTAACAAGGAAGATTATGTATTCCCAACATCGATGGTTTCCAAGAAAGGATATTTGTTGAGGCACATGATTTATGCTTTGTTCTTCATCCTAGCTCGATGAAAATGTATTATGACTTCAAGGATTTGTATTGGTGGAATGGTATAAAGAAGGATTTGATAGATTTTGTGGACAAATATATGGTATATCAACAAGTGAAAGTTGAGCACATGTGTCCCAAATGATTGTATCAGGAAATTAAGCTTCCTTAATGGAAGTGGGAAGTGATCAACATGGATTTCATTATTGATCTTCCTTGGTCTCAGAACCAATTTGATTTGGTTTGGGGCTTTATTGATAGGATAACAAAGTCTGCTCACTTCTTTCCAGTGAGGATAAATTTTTTGATTGAGGATTATGCAAGTTTGTACCTCTAAGAGATTATGAAAGTGCACGGGGTACCTGTTTCTATCATTGGTGATCATGGTATATAGTTTTCATCTCACTTATGGTAGTTATTTCAAAAAAGGATGGTGACTAAGGTTAGTCTGAGTATTGCTTTCCACCCGCAGAAGGATGGGCAAGCAGAGAGAACTATTCATATATTGAAGGATATGTTTTGTGCATGTGTGATTGACTATGGTGGTAGTTGGGTTGAGAATCTACCTCTTATAGAGTTTGCTTACAATAACAACTACTACTTTAGCATTAGGATGTCTCCATGTAAAGCATTGTATGGTAGGAGATGTAGATATACCATTAGGTGGTTCAAGCTTGGTAAGGCAGATATGTTTGACCCGTATTTGGTTCACCAAGCCATAGAAAAGGAGAAGGTTATTTGGGATAAGCTTAAGGCCGGTCAAAGTCCCAAAAGTCCTATACAGATATAAGGCGAAGAGAGTTAGAGTTTGAGGTTAGGGATAGGGTGTTTTTAAGGTGTATCCCATGAAGGGAGTGATGCATTTTTGTAAGAAGGGGAAGCTCAGTCCTCAGTATGTTGGTCCATACTCAATTTTGAGAAGGGTTGATAATGTTGCATATGAGTTGGAGTTGCCTTCTAGTTTGAGCTCCATTCATCTTGTATTCCATGTTTCTAAGTTGAGAAAGTGTATGGGTGATCCATCTCAAATCATTCCTACCAAGAATATTGGTATTTCGGATTCTTTATCTTATAAGGAGGTCCCAATTGAGATCTTGGATCGGTAGGTTTTTCAGTTGTGGGCCAAGGATGTAGCTTCGATCAAGGTTTTATGGAGGACCAAAAGGTTGAAGAGGCTACTTGGGAAGAGGAAGAGGACATAAATTCCAAGTATCCATTCCTATTTTCTTCTTCGAAAATTCATGAGGAAGGTAGGTGTTCTTCATCTTGCTTTTATTTTCTAACTTAGTTAAAGAAAAGATTGATTTACTTGCATCTTTGTTTTCTAACTTGGTTAAGGGTTAGAGTTTGAATGGTGGGGTGTAAATCGTGATTGTGCTGCCTTGTTATATCATTCGGGGATTAATGATCCAACTGGGGGAGAATTGAAATAACTAGGGTTTTGATCCTTATAAAATTTCTTGAGTTTGAGCTTTCGGACATCATACAATAGGGGGTATTTGTCATATTATAGGGTATGGTTTAGGGCCCTCAACTCATATGTTGATCAGTGATGTTTGGTTTGTTTCTGTCCAAGGTACAAATAGACATCATACTAGTCATATGTTAGGGTAATAGAAGTATAGTTCCAATAGTATGATGTCCTATGTCTAGTCTAGATGATTCTATCCTGCATAAGGTACGATTCTAGGGTACTTATTATATACTTGGATACGAGTTGGCCTTTTTGGTAGTATGTTTGTCAATGTTAGAAACCAAGTTGCTAGATAGGGTATAAATGGTGGGTACCACTTGTATGTTAGGGTACGGTTTGGGTGGTGAAGTTGTACCTTCCTGCGGGAATTTATATAGTTCAAGCAAAGGCTTGGGTTAATCCAAGGCTTGGGTTAAACAAAGGAGAGGTTTTCCTTAAAGGTGATTAATTAAGGCTTTCAAGGGTGGTTTCTCTCCATCTTTATTGGTATCTAAGGCATGTTACTCCTCCCTCGTTGCTAGTTCAACTAAAGGCATATTATATGAATGGTTTTCATGGCATAATGGTGATATGGTTTTGGGTTTTCAATTATATGTTGGGGTTTTTCATTATTAATGGTTGATTTGTGTTTTCCAATGTTTCTACTTATGGTTTTCATATTATAATGGTGGTTTGAACATGTGGTTGCATGGGAATGGTCAATTGACACTTGTTTTTTATTTTGGAAACTATATGTCGTTAACATGTTTGTTAAAATGCCTGTGAGAATTCTTTTATTACTTAGTTTGACTTTCATTGAAAACTTTACATGGTATGATATGGTAATGGAAATTAAAGTGGTTAAATGGTTTTAATGGCTAAATGGTAAGGCTTTGGTGGCCATGTGTAATACCCCGAATTTTTAGTAAGCTTAATTTCTCCTTGAGAAGGTTAAGGAGTGACTTCCTAAGTGAGTAGCATTTTAACCATATAGAATTTCCCTAATTTCGAATTTTTATCACACGGGAAATTTGATAAGCTTTCCGTCGATATAAGATTCACCCAAATCCGATGCCCGGGCAAGAAGTTATGTCTAATTTAAGTCCTAGTCATAAAATAGCATCATTTTAGTACTTGGAGCGTCGCGGAGAGGGTCTATTTGACAATTGTCAAATTCCAGTGGAACTCCACGATAGTGGCGCATTGCGGAGGACCCTAATTTCCCAATAGTCAATTTGCAGTGGCCTAGCGCGATTGTGATACATCGAGCAGAAGTTCCAGGTCCCAACAAGTGGGACAACGCAATGGCTTCTCATCGCGGTGACTCCCAGATTCCCATTTGTCAATTTCCAGTGAGCCACCGTGATAGTGGCGTGTCGCGGTGTCCCATAAAATTGGGTTCCCAGTTTAATTTTTCCAGCTTCGTACAGAAGGTAAAAAGGGCACTTTGGACTTTTCCCAAGCCTCTTAAACCGTACAAACACCAAATTAAAGTCATTTACAAGCATACTATGAAGTTTTTCTCAAATTTTCCCTCAACAAAAACCCTAAGTATCCAAAACCTCTTCCAAGAATCTCAAGAATCCACCATAGATTTTCTAAATTGAGTCAAGATTTAAGGTTCCCAAATCAAGGGCTTCAAGAGTACGAATAGAGTCCCAAAGGCGAGAGTTCATCCAAAGCATCTAATTCAAGGTATGTGGGGTTTGAACAAGGACACTCCTTTCGGCCTTGTTCCCAGAAGTTGTTTTAAATTACAAGAATATATGGTTTCACATGTTTTCTTATGAAAATTGAAGTATGGGTTTGTAGCCTTTGTTGTTGTTCTAGAGATTATGATAATTTCGATGTTTTAGAAATTGAGATACATGAGTATGTTGAGATTTTAATGCATAATGCTGAAATTCCAGATTTCTATATGATTTATTAATCCTTATGATCTCTAGTATGCATTTTGATGAGTCTTAACTTGAGATTGAACTATGGGCCACTAAGCCCTACTTGAGAATTGCAATTTTATGAACTTATGTGCTATAAGCACCTATGATTTGAGTACTTTGAGATTATTGAGAAATATTTGACCTTTTTGGTCCTAATAGAGTTGGAATCCACAATGTTGTTCTATTAAAACAAATAGTAATACAATTTGGTCTTCAGTATAGACCCTTGAGCTATTTGAGGTGGATTTCCTAAGAGTTCTGAGCTGAGTATGGGAGTAGTATTTAGCACCGAGTTAGGTATGATTCTGAGGTCTCATACCCCAAAACTATGTTCTATCGTAGGACTGAGATTTATGGGTCCAAGGCCAAGATAGTAATCACTGAGTTGAGGTTATACTCATTGGCAAGAGTATGACGCCTCTTCCTAATGTGAGGTTTCTTCCTTAGGAGGACAAGACTTTGAACTCCATGTAGCTCACATGGTTTATGTCGGTTAGAAGAAACTCCTGAGTGTCCAAAGTTATATAATCCCAAGTTCTAAGTGTCCCAAGTCTAAAAGAGTTCTAGAGTTCCTAAGTGTTGAAAGTTCCCAAAAGGTCTGATTCCTTAAGTTTTAAAGAATTTTTACTCTCCATGAGATAAAAGTAGGAGTCTGAAAGTATTGTTTAAAGTTCCTTTAGCCGTCAAGTATTGAGGATAAGAGGAGAGTAGAGATTTTAAAGTTAAGTATAATGACTCACGAGATTCGTATTTCATGTTTCACTATTCACAATTCATGAGATTTATATTTCGGATTTATTCAAGCCATGTGAGTCATTCATATATGCATCCATGATTTTATAAAGATTAATGATAATGTTTATTTAAATACATATATCCTCATATACTCAGTACATTCTCAAGTGTTGATCCATATATACGTCTATGTGCTACATTGTCTTATAATGTAGGTTCAGGTGCTCAGTCCCAGCCTCGTCAGTGATTTTCGAGTACCTTTGTCTACATCTCCACAGTGGTGAGTCCTCATGGTTTGAGGACCAATCTTCATACATTTCAGTATTTTAGTAGATATATTATTTCTAACAGTTTAGTTTGAGTCAGTTGGGGGCCTGTCCCAATGGCTCTCTAGTCATGGAGTAGTAGAGGCTTTGTCAGACTAGTTATCAGATTGTTAGTATGTTGACATTTCCAGTATTGTGGCCATTTTGACAGAGTATTTTCTTCGTATTTCCTATCATTTGATATGACAGTACCAGTGTTTTGTTTATTTCGTCTCCAAATAAGTTATTATATGTAGTAATAGGCTCAAAGGGTTAGCTTAGGGATACTTGTAGACTTAATCACCATATGACGCTTCGGGATGAGATTTCGGGGTGTTACACCATGGCTTTGATTTAAAACCTTGTGGGGTACATGATAACCCCCCAAGTGAATCTAATAATGGAACCTACGGCGTACATGGGAATCCCCTAAGTGATTGGCTAAGGACATTGATTGCAAGCTATAGTCGGTATGATGATACCACTTCTTATAGCTTTGTCTAATAATACATAGAATCGATGGTTTGGTTGTGCACTAACGGTTTTAATTGGGCAATAATGGTGAGTTGTGCTAGCTAACCATGAAGGTGTGAGTCCAATGGAAGGACATTGGAAATTCATTTTTTCCGACATGAGGATGGGTCATGGAAACCATATACTTGTGGGGTACATGTGGTTCTAGGACGGTTAAGCCACACATACCTAGGTTAATGGTTTAAAAGGCATGTTAAATCCTGTTTTCTTTCCCGGCATGGATTATATAAGTATATGTATGGCTGTTCTTGCATATGGTTATTTAATTGGTTTTAAATATTGGCATTATTTTATCCTTATCCTGATAGCATGCTAACAATCACCTACTAACCCATCTTCAGGCGTTATTTCCCACGCGATGTAGGAACCAGCCATACTGCTCCTCTTGCTTAGTGATTGAATTCAAGGACAGCTTGTGCTGGATTGAAGTGGTGAGCTTCTATACTCTGGATGGATCCACTTCATGTTATGGATTTCTCTAAATACGTTTTTCATGTCATAGACTTTTGTTTGGGCTATGGTTGGGGAAATGTCCCGACCTAATAGTGTTTTACTTTCGGATAAAGGCTTTGTGGGACTATTTTGGGTTTGTATGGGCGGTGTTGGTATTGGTTTAGAAGATGATATAGGAATTTTATTGATAGCCTTATTTCATACCCTCTTTTATCTACCTTAGTACATAATCCTAGCTAGCCCTATTGAGTCTTTATCCTATTGGTATTAGTATTGGTATTGGGGTTGACACCGTTTGACTTTATTTGATTTGTGATTGTTCCATATGGTTATGTTATACATATTTGGAATTTTATCGATTAAAAGGTGTAAGGCAGTTATGATTGGGTAACGGGGATGGTCTTCGATCCTGGCTGGGCTTGAGGCACCCGACACGACTAGCACCTGGTTCGGGTCATATCAATTGGATTTCTTTTCTAGTCACGTGCCACCACCTCCTCCTGGTGATGAGTTACGTCATGCCTCAAATAGGGACAAGCCATCTTCTGATGCCTAGATCATCATAGGTATACACTAAAACATTGTTTTATTTAGTTTCTAGTATGCATTAGGGATCGTGCATCATCTTTCAGCTAGGGGTGGGGTGTACCACAGTCGAGGGTTTTTGTTGTCGTGTTTCTTTTCCTGTCGGCTTCTTTATCTTATTTAGAACCAACATGTTTAGGTATTTTTTGTGTCATAATATAAGTAATGTATTGTTTATATTTAATTAGAAGAAAAATAAGGAACCCAAGTGTAGTGACATGTTCTATTTTGCGTTTCAAAAATATGATACATCTTAAAAAAATTGAATTATGTGTGTAAATATATGTGTAACCATTGTGTGAATCTTGTTATTGCATTAGTATTAGGGACAAATAATCAAATCTTAGAGATGCGTGAACTAGATAGGTAGTAGTTGATAATATAATTATTTACCATATGTGTGTGAGGATTTAACTAGTTCACTTTGTGCATTTAATCTAAAACTTTCCCAGTTATTCTTGACTAGGTTGTAAGATAATTGGTTGGGACATAATTATAGGTCGTTCTTATATTAGTCCACTCTTAGCCTAAAAGACTGTTGAAATAGAAATAAGCATCCCCTGATCCCTGATTTAGGCCTAAGTTGACCTATTTTCTTGTTTAACCCTTTCCACATTCCTTCTTAATTACAATGAACCTACTTTGGCCCTAGTCACTTTTTAGACAATGTACACTCAACTCAGGAAAATTGCCTAAGTTGAGGTGGCTATCATAGGGGTGCATAGTTGAGAATGGGTATGAAGAAAGATGTTGAATAAATAAAAAAAAAACAAAGTAAGGTTGGGTGTGGTAGAAAAGTGTGAAAAGGAAAATAAAAAAAGAGAAAAAAAGAGGAAAAAAATAAAAATGATAAAAAAAAAGAAGTGATTAAATGTAAAGTAGGAAGAAAACCACACCCAATCTAAATTAGCAATAAAGGATAAAAGGGGAGAAATAAAAGAAGTATGGTTGAGAAATGGAGCTAATAATGTAAATGTTGTGTCAAGGAAGCTGAGTCACTATATCACAAATGTACCATACCTACCCCTAAGCCTATATTACAAGCCCAGAAAAGTCCTATAGTGATCCTAGTCCAACTCCCCAAAAAAACTAAGGTATAGAAAATAACGGCAAGCTTATGGTATTTTATACACATTGTTGGAACTTCTTTTGAAAGTGTGAGTTTCTTGATATCGTCCCTTCATTGACATACATTATTATACTATGTGAGTTGGGACATTTTTGTTGTGAGGGTACTTGTTTTGTTGTGTTAACTGCTTATCTTTTTGGGTAGTGTATATTGCATATATTCCTGGTTGTTTGTTGCTAATGTAATGGCATCACTTAATTCCTTTATTTCATACTGTTGTTCTACATGAGTCCACATAGTGGTTTTGAAAGATGTGAATAAGAGGGGATAAGTAATTAGAGCAAAATTGAGTTAACTATCGTAGGTGCCTCACGCTTCTTTTAGTTAAGCATCATGTTTTTATGTTATCTGTTAGTTTCTCGGGAACATGCAAATGTTCTAAGTTGAGGGTGTTGATATGCCATGATTTCATGAAACTTTTAATGCTTAAAATATAGAAATTAAGAAAGTACTTAGGTCATTTTTATTAGATGTGATGTGTTTTTATGTTGGTTTTGTAGAAAAATAGGTTATGGAGCAGAGATGGAGAAAAAATTGATGAATTGTAGCAAGATGGCTACCTACAAGCCCTACCTACGATCCATAGGTAGTACTTTCGGGCCTGTAGGTTAGGTCTGTAGGTAGGACTCCTAATTTTTTCAAAGTTGAAAAGTATTCTGATTCTTATGAAGGCCAACCTATGAGGAGTAAATGGTACCTATGGCCCTGTAGGTACCCTTCATAGATAGCGTTCTGAAGACTTAAAGGACATCCTGATTCCTACAAACCCACCTACGGCTTGTAGGTACTACCTATGTCCCGTAAGTGGGGTCGTAGGTTAGTTCCAACTATATTTTGTATAGGTTTTCAAGGTTTTTTGATGTATCTGTATTTAGAGTTATGCACTTTATACACTTATTACATTGTTTTGAGTTCTGAGATACACTTTTGATCTTAGAATTCTTGTTCTTGGTTTTTTGGGTTTGATGTAAAGTTGGGATTTCAGTTGTTTGTTCATACGATCATGAGCAGCTAAATCCCATAATTGGGGTTGTGGGAACCCTGATGGATCAATGAAGTAGAAAAGGGCAAATTCATTCTTAATTGGTGTTCT
This sequence comes from Capsicum pubescens, assembly GCA_030864215.1. Lineage (NCBI taxonomy): Eukaryota > Viridiplantae > Streptophyta > Magnoliopsida > Solanales > Solanaceae > Capsicum > Capsicum pubescens. Next base: position 208,532,554 of record CM061545.1, read on the forward strand.
TGCATGTTTTACAATTTTCTTCGCTTTAATTTCTTTCTTAATGGTTGCAAACAGTAGAAACCTATTTGTATTTGATACTAACTCAAGAGAGAGGTTGAGATTACGAAAAGGAGAACATAACAGTAATTTAAAGCTACCAATATTTATCTAATTAACTTGAGACCGAGAGGAGATAGTTAATCTGGGATCCAGGACAGGGGTTAGCAATGTGACACTCAAATACCGAGAGGAGATGAGTGAAATTTACCCAAACCAAGGTCAAGAGATGGTTAGGTGATACATAACTTGTTAGAATATGCATGCAAGGCACTGAGATTATTTGATAAGCATGATAAGTCTGCGAGTTAAGAAGTCGGGGGGAACACAATTATAGTGATCGTCTCATACTGATAACAACCCTATTTGCCACCATTGTTACTATTAATACTATTCTTATAAGACCCCATTTACTTTCTGTACTTTCCAGCTACATCAAGAATCTTTTAACTAATTTTTATCCTATTCCTTGTAGGATCAACCCCAACCTTGTTGGGTTCTATATTTGACAAGCGACTGTGTTATACTTTTTAAAAGGTGTAATTTGGGTGACATCAACAACCAGACCTGGGGTGTATTTATGAGGTTTGTTTCTCATTTATATATTTGGGATTATGTTATTGTTTTGCTTCTATTTCTATTTATTCAATTATCGTTCTTTTGGGTTAGCCTAAATTGACTTGTCTGGGGGGTATTGCAACAGCCATCATACGTGTATTTTGTGTCATGACATACTATCTCAAGCTTAATCACTTTCATCGAGATTAACTTAGAAAAACACATATTGAAATGTATGGGATATCATCGTACCTTCAAATCTATTTTAAACCATCAATCACTTAAGAGACTTGGACACTTACCTATATAACGAGACTATCTCAAGTTTCCATATTGATAGAACTAGTATAAGTAGAATATAAGTTGTTACACTTTAACATCAAATACCATCTCTTATCATCTCAAGTTCAAATATTTTTGTTGAGTTCACTTAGTCGTATATGTGTTTGAAGGTACGGGTGTTACAGTATGTTAAATAACCTTGCACAAAGTTTTCTGAGTATCATGACTTTACTTAATGATATGAATATCTCCATAATTCAAGTAAGGTTCTTTGATGTTTTAATCTTGTGAGTTTTCAAGTATGATCCAATTATATAAATCTTATAAGAACCTTTACAAGTTATTTCATTGTTGTTGGATTGATGACTAAAACATGGACTTAAGGGTATTAGATGGTTAATCAAAAAGGTGTGACTCAAAAAGGGATTCACTACTCAAAATTGTATTTATCAATGTAGGTATGGTTTATTTCATAAATCCAAAAAATTTTAATGGCCCCTCTATAAGGATGATTGGTATGCTTGGATGATGTTATATGAAGAGCTATTAATTTATGCGACACATATGGATTGGATCTCATCTAATCGGGTGTTGGCTAACCCACATAGCATATAGTATATTATGTATTGATGTCAATTATACTATCCAGTTCAACAATGAATTAATAATCCTTATTGGTATCTAGGTCTGTTGAGTCTCTTGCTTTAGTTTCATATTTGCACACTATATTATATTCCTCCTTCCCAGTTTTACACATTAATACATTCCATATATTGACTATCTCTAGCATTGTATCTTATAATGATCTAAATTAAGACTTGAAAACTCCCAGTTCAGTACATCATCGTCATTAAATTCATCCAGATCAGTTTTTGTAATCCCCCACTGCTCTTGGAGGCTTAGTTTATCTTGTTTAGTTCATTCAGTTTTAAGTTATGTTAGGGACCTTGTTCTAATAATTCCCATCTAAACCATGTAATTTGGTAGAGGACAGTTGTTGTCAATATCCTAACTTTTGTTGAGGTCGAATCCACAGGGAGTGAAATTAGAATTCTATTTTATGGGTCTCAAAACTTACTAAGAAAACACCAGAAGTGAAAAAGTAAAAAGCATGATTTAAAATGGAGGGTTTTGTTTTTGGGAGGGTTTTTGTCAATAGTAACTCAATTTTACAGACTACACAACAATTGTATTTTATTTTTGGTATAGAGAGAATCTTGGGATTATGTCTACCTAAGGGCAAATTAGGTATGGGTTTATGAAGATTTGATGTGCATGCTAGTTGTTAACAATAGGGTAGGCTAGGTCTAGGGTCCTTGAGACTAGTTTGTCAAAAAGTCCCAAATATGTCACTCATTAACCCTTTCGAGTACCTAACGAGTGTGTCAATTAAAGACACCCAATACCTAAATCGGGTATCCCTATTTCTAGGATGATACCCAAGGTATATTAAACCTCATAATTACCCTTATGTCTAGGATAGTGAAAATTAGCAAACTAAACCCAATAATTTTCTACTATTGCCTTGGTTTCCATATCCCTCTTTCAAGGATGATGTGTGCCAAAAATTTACCCAAACCCTTTTTTCAAAGATGGTTTGAGTTTTCAAGAGTTTGGGGTTTTCACCCGCAAACCCATTTTGGGTATTTGGGGCTTTCACCCACAAATTCCAACCAATTTAATCAAGCAATAGTAGAACACATCATCAACCAACTAGTATATGCACAAATACATCACAACCCACAATTATTTGCACCTTAGTTCAACATAATCCTAAGACAATAAAATTTAGCTACTCATTATGAAAGGAGAGAAAAATATACCATAAGGGTAGTGCAAAGCATCCATTCTTCAAGAAATTACTAAATTCATAGTCTGCAAATCAAATAATAATTCTTGCCCAATTTAAGGTTTCAACTTCAAATTCAAAATATTGTTAGTATCAAAAATGCCCAAAAAGGGAAAGAGATTGAGGCTTTTAAGGAATTTGGGGTCGACTGCTAAAAATTACAAAACTGCCCCTGGGCCTAATCCCACGTTGCTGCGATCGCACCAGATTTACTATGATTGCGGCTACCGTAATTGTGGGTAGATCCATATGATTGCGGTAGCTGACCTTCTTGACTGGCCACGATTGCGGCCCTCAGACCGTGATCGCGGTAATTGAGTGTCGTTCTGTACATGGTCCTTTAGTTATGCACTTTTTTTCTCCTCTTTATTCCTTTTCAGCTCAATTCTGCATCCTTCTATATCATTACATGTATGCCTGCAAATGTTGAAATTAGTGCATTTAATCATAATGTTGTCAAATTTATATCTTTAAATCATAGTAGTGTTCATGAATGATAAGTGAAAATGAGCGTAAATTCACCACTCATCATGTTCCAGTAAAGATTGATTCATTTTAGGCTTCATAAAAAACATAGATGTTAGATAAAGATATTTCAATTTAATTTCTTATGTTGTTGGATTTTCATACTTATATCTTTGAAGTTCCAATTTTAAAAGATGAACTTCCCTTGTTATATTTCGATGGACTTAAGTGTTTCTTCCAAACTTTTTAATTGAATACTCATGATGCAAGCTAAGTGATTCTCTTAGGACATTAATGGTTTCGAGTACCTTTTTATGTTCAAGACCTAAGCTCGGTTCATAAGAGTTAGGCATCTGGTGGTTGGTAATACTAGGGGACATTAAGTGGAATTCAAACAAATAAAGATGGACTTCCAAATTGGGAAAAGGAGTGTCATTAAGAGTTAGTCAACCCAGGGGATCAAAATTGATTGGTAATAAATAGATGGAGTAGTTATTACTCAAAATTCTTATCACTTAAGTATGATTATGGTGGCTCACATTCAACCAAGGGAGCAACAGGAAAAATAATTGAATTCACAACAATTAGTAATGCCTGATGATTTGCAGAGTTTATTATGATAATATTCCACACTATTTGAAGTGCCTAGTGAATTATCTCCGAAAGGGGATGATGGCCACAATATTATACTTCAAGATCCTACAAATATTTGGTGATCCAAAAGTATAAGATTGAAAAGATGATCCAAGAACTACTATCATCTGGAGTCATTAGAGCAAGTGTAAGCCCTTACTCTTCACCTATAGTCTTAGTTAAGAAGAAAGATGGGACTTAGAGAGTTTGCGTTGACTATAGATAATTAAATACCTATAATATTAAAGATAATTTTCATATTTATCTAATAGAAGAATTACTAGATGAACTTGGTGGTTCCCAATATTTCTCTAAGTTGGATTTGAGGATGTAAGAGAGGGATATTAAGAAAACTACATTTAGATCCTGTAATGGTTATTATGAATTTATAATTATGTCATTTGGCCTAGCCAATGAACCTTCCACATTTAATAGTGATATAAATAAGGTGTTTCAACCTTACTTTAAAAAGTTTATCTTGGAATTTTTTGATGATGTGTACAACTAATCTTGGGATGATCACTTGTCATACTTAACACAATCTTTTAAATTACCGAAACTGTATTACCTATTTTCCAAACTGAGAAAATATAAATTTAGTCAAAATGAGATTGAATACTTGGGACACATTATTATACAGAAGGGGAGTGAGAAGTGATCTTAGTAAAATTCAGGCTATGATGAACTGGCAAGTTTCAACAATAGTTAAAGCAGTTAGGGGTTTTCTAGGAGTAACTGGATACTATAGGAGATTTGTGAAGGAGTATGAAATTATTTTTAGGCTACTTCATGATCTAGACCTATCTATCAAGTTGGGTTGACCTGGAACTTAACCAGTCCAACTCGATAAAAAATCAATCTGACACGACCCCTAATAAAGTGGTTGGTTTTTGTTGTGTCGACAAGAGTAACCGAAATCGGCCGATTTAAAATTTCAAATCATATCCCAAATCTATTCAGCCCTGTATATTCACATCATGAAACAGTACCAAATAATCGACTTGGACCGACCCAAATTGATTAGCCCAATTTTTGTCAATTTTTTTTAGAACTTTATTTCTTAAGATAAGTAAAACTATATCAAGGAAATATATTTCTATAAGTTTTTTTAATTTATAATATCAATACATAACTATTAAAAAATTTTGTATATGTATTTCTAAGTCTTTAAGTTTTGTATTAAAACATTAACATATACTTATAACTCACAAGTTACTTTTTTGTATTTAAAATAACTAAAATTATATTTAACAAGTACATTACTAGAAATGTTCGTTTATATAAGATAGAGATTTGAATAATAAATAGTACGTAGTCTATGTTTGTATTTTATTAGTAGCTTAAAAAATAAATATATATATATATATATATATATATTATTCAAACCCAACCTGACCTAATTTGGTTAGGCTCCGAATTGAATAGGTTCATTTGAACCTTGTAGATCCGATTTGATTTGACCTATAATATTAAAACCCAATAACTAATTCAGGTGTCGGACGTGCCTATTTAGAAAGATCTTACATGTCTCTATTACATATCCCTTGCCCATCCATAATAATGACAACATTAATATTAACATCTTCTTTCTGTCAAATCTATTAAATCGGACTATCATAAATCCCCAATGCCATCTCTGTGTAAATCAAGATTGAAAGTTTCATCAAGATAGAAATCGACTAAATTCATCTATGGAAATCAAAATGGAACTTAATCTATGAAAATTAAGATAGAAACATCAAGAAGATGAGATGAGTCAATACCAATTCAGTTCTTTATTTGTCTAAAAATTAATGGTAGACTTTACTTTTTTCCTTCCACTCGTAGTGTAGGGAAGGAGTGGATTCTAGGGTCCCACTAATTGAGTTGGTCCTACTAATTGAGTTAAGAAAGCTAGTTGTATCAATATCAATTTCTTTCTAGATCGTTCTGCAACACATTTGAAACAAAATAAAAATATCTTTATTTTGAAATTTTATTGGACTCGACCGGGGTAATGTATCATATGAATCATTCTCTTTCAATAAAAGAGCTATTTCAGCAATTCCCATCTTTGTAGTTCAAAAGTAAGAGGATCCCAGGAAATTTATTTGAACCTAATTCTTCATAAATTTTCTAGTCCAATCAACGGCCTCTTACTAGGTGATACTGAGGAGGGACAGACCTATTTTTATTTGTTTCATTACTATTCAAAGAAGTAGTTTTTTCTTAGGTGTATACGGACTTTGTAAACTGGTTAATAAGAAATAGAATCTTTAGGCCAAGAATGCAAAAGTTAACAAAATCCGAATAGTGTAAGTTTGTTTAGCCTAAAATCTCAAACCTAAAATAATATCTATGCCATATTCATATATGCAACTCTTCAACAATTTCATCTATGCTTGACATCTTTTATATTATATTAGTCGTGCATCTCAATCCCAACTTTGTAATGATTGTGGCATGCTATTGAAACATCCTAGTTTCTGGACCTTAGAAAATTTCGTGATTTTTGGTTTATGTGCAAGATACGACTTAGGGGAATAAGTCGTATGCTTGGGTACAGGCGGTATGGTCCAGTCATATGTTGACCAGTGTTGGGTCGTGAGATGGATTTAGTTACTGGAATGAGTATAATTTAGGTGGTACGAGTCATATCGGTGTATAAGGGTTGTTTGGTTACTTCACTTAACCCTAGATTTGGTAACTTAAGTAGGATCTAAGTACGAGTGGCTTACCATGAGTCGTAATCCATGGTACGATTCATACCATGGACTCGTATTATGGTTAATATTCAAACCTCTTGAAATTCTATTCTGCCAGGGTACAATTTAGGGTTACTAGTCGTACACTTGGATATGACTTGGATTTGAGTGTGTCATACCTTGGAAAGTGTTGGATCTAAATAGGAAGGCTTAGGGTACGAGAGATGAGTACCATTCGTACAGGTTGGGTATGACTCAAAGGGTCAGTCATACCCTATGACAGAAATTAAGTACAATTTAAGTGATGGCAATCTGGACATTTTTCCACTTATCCTAATGAGGTCCCACAACTTATATTGAACTTGGGAGGTTATTTACGCTACTATTCTATTCTTAAACACTTAGAAAACACTCTTAAATATCTTTTAGAGTTCTTGGGAAAAGGAAGCTAGGGTTTCATCCAAAGGAGTAAATTGGGGCTTGTCTTGGTGATTTCTCTCCATCATCATCTTGGTTTAAGACATGTTCTCTTCCCTTATTGTTATTTCTAACTAAAGGCATGGATTTTATAAAATGTTTTTCATGATTTGAATATTGTATGATTTTGGGTTTTCAAATATGATTTGGGGGTTTTGATTATAAATGCTTGGTTAAGGTTTTCCCATATTTTAATTATGCTTTTATATGTATTAATGGTGGTTTTGGATAATTGGTTGCATGAGAATGGTTGTTTGCTAATTTGGCTTTGGCTTTGGAAGTACTATGCACCCAATGTGTTTGATAAAATGTCTATAACAATGTTTTCACCATATTATTGGGTTTTCAATGGAACTTATGCATGGTTTTAAACTTTTTAATGGAACCCTAAATGATATGAATGGTTTAAATAGTTTTGGAATGATTTGTCTTAATAAACATACTTCTAGGGTACAAGCAAATCCCCCAAGCTAATATGGTAATGGATACTTGGGGGCTACATGGGAATTCCCCACATTAATTGGATAATAAGGTCTATGAGTACATGGGAATCCCTTGACCACTAAAAGGTTTTGCTAAGTACAGTACTTGCAAGTTATAGTCAGTATGACAATATCACTACTAATAGCCTTGGTTAATAATAGTAGAATAATTGTTTGGTTGGAAATTGGTTTTAATTGGGTAATAATGGCGGGGTGTGAAAGCTAACCATGAAGGTGGGAGTCCAATGGATGAACACCAAAAACTCATGTTTGCTGACATGAGGGGTAGGTCATAGAGACCTTATATGATGCTTATGAGGTACACAAGAATCCTCTAGGTAAAATATACATATGTATCATGGAGAGCGAAGGGTGCATAGGAATCCCCAACTCTTATGGTCTCTCCGGTTCATGCGGCTATACGCAATTGGGCCTGTTCAAAAGGTTACACTTGACGCATATAGCCCGTGGGTGGTTCTAGGACGTTTAGGCTTCACATGCCCAGGTTAAAGGTTTTAACTGCATGCTAAACCTGATTCTCTTTTTCGGGCATAGTTATTTATATATATGTGTGTGTGTGTTTGTATGGGTTGTGTGCATATGAATGGTTTTACTTGGTTTTCTTAAATGGCATTATTTTGTCCTTATCCTGAGTTTATGCTAGCGTTCACCCGCTAACCCATCTTTGGGTAGCTATATCCCTACGTGATAAAGGAATTGACCGTTCTTCTCCTCCTGTTTAGCATTCGGATATTCGAGGGTTGTTTTTGTATTGAAGTGGTGAGATTTCATTTTTCTAAAAGTCTTTATCTTATGGTTGTTATTTCATACTTTAGATTATTTATGGATATTGGTTTTGGCTATAGTTGGGGGCATGTCCAAAGCAGATTTTTGTACTTTTTTGGTTAGAGGCTTTTGTGGAACTACTATGGGTTAGAATGGGTGGGATCAGTATTGGTGTCACCCTTAGCATTGGTATTTGTATTAGGACTGATAACGTTTGATGATATTGGTGTTCGTTCCATCCTTTTTTATTTTAGGATTATTTATTTAATTATTTATGGAACTTATTTGGTTATGGTCAGTTTTTGGTTTTGGTTTGGTTTGGTATGGTTGGACAATTTGTATGGGATAGTTGGACTTGGTTGGGTCGGTCACAGTTGTGATCCTATCCCAAAGCCTTCATGTGAGCTATTACAATATCTTTTTATATGCTCAAAATTTATCCAACTCAAGTGAAGCAGCTGGAGGTTGGGTTGGGTAGTGAGGGTAGTCTCCAGTCTCGATTGGACTTAGAATGCCTATTACGATAAGTCCCCGAGTCGGGTCGTGTTAAGTTAGTATTAGAGCTTTAGGTTCATGATCAATTAGGATTACACAAAGTCGTGTCTATTAGAGTCTCTTTTAGGGGTATGTAGCACACCACACTCATAAAAGAGAGGCTATCTGGCATTTAGGAATTTTCATTTTCTTGGTATTTTGTCCCATCAAGGAATGATGTTTATGGGGTATACCCTAAACCTAGAGTTCAAATTCAATCTCAAGGTCTTGTCCCTGATTATTTTGGAGTTCCCTCGATTGCTACTAGTCCTCCTCAGAGTGAGGTAACTAATGTGGAATTTTTGGTAGTCTATTCATACTATTACTCAGTTGGTTTCTGCTCAGACTGAGCGGGATGCGTTTGGTGGGTTTTCTACTGAGGCCATAAGGGTTGGCTAATTTACGAAACTTAATGCTCCTACTTTTACTGGTGTAAAGGTGGAGTAGGATCCTCAGGGTTTCTTGGATGCAAAAGAGAAAATATTTAGGGTGATGCATGCCACAAATGTGGAAGGTGTAAATTTTGCAGCTTATCATCTCAAGGATGTTGCGTACCAATGATACGAGGAGTAGGATAAGGATTGAGATGATGTTGAGGATTTGTCCTTATGGGATGCTTTTTCTAATGATTTTCTGGATTATTTCTTTCCTCAAGAGCTGAGGGAAATAAAGATGGAGGAGTTTGTGAATCTCAAGCAAGGAAAAATGTCTGTCAAGGAATATTCCTTGAAGTTTCATCAGCTGTCAAGGTAAGCTCCTGATTTGGTGGATGACATAAGGGCGAGGATGAGAAAGTTCACTTCTGGAATATCTCGAGATCTAATTCTTGAAAGCCAAATTGCTTTGTTGATTAAGGATATGGACATTTTGAGGTTGGTTGTCCACATGCAGTAAGTGGAGGATGAAATTAGAAAATAGGCAGAGTTTAGGAAAAGTCAAAGAAAGAGGAGCTGGTTCTCTGAGCAGAGTGGTGCTCAGCATCGGGATGATCAGAATAGAGGTAAATGGCCGAAGAATAAGTGGAGAAGTTTTGTTTCCTTCTTTACTGCTAGCGTTTCTTACCCGATGCAGTCGGGTGACAGGTGGTTCTGTGGTCGTCTTCATCGGGGCTATTGTGATGAAGGTATAAAGGTAGGGACAGGTGTTTTAGATGTGGCCAGATAGGCCATGCTCAGAAATTGTCTGATCAAAAAAGGTGCATCGAGAATGGTCAAAGCACCGATTTCTTTGTCTTCTGCTCTTTCACCTAGTGGTGTGACTTCGGCGTCTTCTTCTGCTTTTTGTATAGGCACAGGACAGAATAGGTTGTATGCTCTTGCATCTCGATAGGAATCTAAGGCATCACCTGATGTCATTACTGGTACGTTACAACTCTTTTTCGTGATGTGTATTATCTGCTTGACCTAGGATCCACTCTTTCCTATGTTACCCCTTATGTGGTTGTGTGTTTTGGTTTTGATCCTAATGTTGTTTTGGATCTTTTTTCTATTTCTACCTTGGTAGGTGACTCAATTATTATGAAGAGAGTCTATAGGGGGGTGTGGTATCTGTTGGTTGCTAGAAAACCTTGGTAGATCTGCTAGAGCTGAATATGGTGGATTTTGACGTTATTCTGGGAATGGATTGGTTACATTCTTGTTATGTGTCCTTTAATTGTCGGACCCATAAGGTTCTCTTTAGGTTCCTTGGTGAACCAGTTATAGAGTGGGAGGGTGGTTCCCTAGCTCCTAAGGGGAGGTTTATTTCTTATCTTAGAGCTCAGAGGTTAATCTCTAAAGTTTGTCTTTACAACTTGATCTGGGTTAAAGATTTTGACTCAAAAGGTCCTTTTCTATATTTAGTTCTGGTGGTAAATGAGTTTCCTAAGGTCTTTCTGGATGATCTTCCTGGTGTTCCTCTAAATAGGGAAATAGATTTTGGTATTGATTTAGTTTCGGACACTCGTACAATATCTATTCCTCCTTATAGGATGGCTCCGACTAAGTTGAGGGAACTTAAGGAGCAACTTAAGAATCTTCTGAATAAGGTATTTATTCATCCTAGTTTATCCCCATGGGGTGCACTGGTGTCGTTCGTGCGCAAGAAGGATGGTTCCCTTCGGATGTGCATTGACTATCGGTTGTTGAATAAGGTGACTGTCAAGAAAAAGTATCCTTTTCCAAGAATAGATGTCTTGTTTGATCAGTTTCAAGGTGTCAAGTTCTCTAAGTTAGACCTTAGGTCTAGGTATCATCATCTTAAGATTAGGGAGGACGATATCCCTAAGATGGATTTTCATACTCGATATGGGCACTTTGAATTCTTGGTGATGTCATTTGGTTTGACTAATACCCCGACAGTATTTATGGACTTGGTGAATAGGGTTTTCAGGCAGTTATTGGATCTCTTTATCATTGTGTTTTGATGATATTTTGGTTTATTACAAGAGTGAGATGGATCATGATAATCACCTCTGTGTGGTATTGCAGACCTTGAAGGAATAAAAGTTGTATGCCAAGTACTCTAAGTGTGAGTTTTGGTTAAAGTTATGACTTTTTTTGGTCATATTATTTCTAGCGAAGGGATCATGGTGGACCCTCAAAAGGTGGCGGTGGTTAGAAAGTGGCCTAGACCCACGACTCCAACTGACATTTAGAGCTTCTTAGATTTGGCTGGGTATTATCGATGGTTTGTGGAAAGCTTTTTTATGATAGTTGCTCCTTTTACTAAGTTTATTCAGAAAAAAGTGAAGGTTTCTTGGTCGGATGGTTGTGAGGAGAGTTTCAAGGAGTTCAAAGATAAGTAAACTTTGTCTCCGATTTTGACATTACCTGAGGGCACTAAGGGGTTTGTGGTTTATTGTGATGTATCTAGGGTGGGACTTGGTTGTGTCTTGATACAGCATTGGAAGATGATTGCCTATCTTCTAGGAAGTTAAAGGTGTATGAGAGAAATTATCCTACTCATGATTTGGAGCTGTTGGCGGTGGTTTTTTCTTTGAAAATCTAGCTTTGTTACCTTTATGGAGTGCACGTAGACATCTTTTCTAATCATAAGAGTCTATAGAATGTGTTCACTCAGAAAGAGCTGAATCTCAAGCAGAGGTGGTGGTTGGATCATCTCAAAAACTACGATACGAGTCCTCACTATCACCCAGGTAAAGCTAAGGTGGTTGTTAATGCTCTTAGCAGGTTGTCCATGGGGAGTTTGTCTCGTGTGGAGAAAGGAAAGTGGGAATTGGTGAAAGACATTCACCGCTTAGCTAATCATGGAGTTCATCTTTTAGAGTCCAAGGATTGTGGTATGATGATACAGGAAATGGTTCGGTCGTCTTTTGGTGCAAAGATTAAAGAGAAGCAAGTTCTAGATCCTATCTTCATAAAAATCAAGAGTAATGTGGGTATACAAAAGGTAATGGTGATTGATATCTATGGTGATGGTACTTTAAGGTACAAAGGGAGGTTGTGCATTCTTGATGTTGACGTTTTGCTGCAAAGAATCTTAGCTGAGGCGCATGAATCATGCTACGTTGTACATCCCATCTCAACGAAGATGTATCATGATCTCAAGGAGATGTATTTGTGGAACGGTATGAAAAGAGACGTGGCTGATTTTGTGGCCAAATGCATGGTGTGTCAATGAGTTAAAATTGAGCACATGAGACCTAGTGGGTTGTTTCAAGAGATTGATATCCCCGAGTGAAAATGGGTGGTAATCAATATGGATTTTGTTATCGGTCTTCCTCGATCTCAGAACCAATTTGATTCAATTTAGGTCATCGTGGATAAGATGACAAAGTCTGCTCACTTTTTTCCAGTGAGGACTAACTTTTTGGTTAAGGACTATGTGAAGTTATATCTTAGAGAGATTGTAAAGCTATATGGGGTACCTATTTTGATTATCTCTAATAATGGTACGCAGTTTTCATCTCATTTTTGGCGGTCTTTTTAGAAGGGATTGGGTACTAAGATAAGTCTAAGTACAGCTTTTTATCCTCAGAAAGATGGGTAAGTGGAAAGTACTGTTCAGACATTGAAGGATATGCTTCGGGAATGTGTGATTGATTATGGTAGCAGTAGGATTGAGCATCTACCTTTGCTAGAGTTTGCTTACAAAAACAGCTATCATTCTAGTATTAGTATTGCACTTTTTGAGGCATTATATGGTAGGAGGTGTAGATATCCTATTGGTTGGTTCGAGCTTGGTGAGGCAAATATGTTTGATCCAAATTTGGTCTATCAAGCAATGGAAAAGGTGAAGGTGATTCAGGATAGGCTTAAGGCTGCCCCAAGTCGCCAAAAGTCCTATGCAGATATAAGGCGTAGAGACTTGGAATTTGAGGTTGGGGATAGGGTGTTCCTAAAGGTATCTCCCATGAAGGAAGTAATGTGGTTTGGTAAAAAGGAAAATCTCATTTACCGGTATGTTGGTCCTTATGTGGTTCTGTGAAGGGTAGGTAATGTGGCTTATGAATTGGAGTTTCCTTCTGGTTTGAGCTCCATTTATCCGGTATTTCATGTTTCTATGTTAAGAAAGTGCATTGGTGATCCTTCTTCGATTGTTCCTTTAGAGGGGTTGGGTATCTCAGACTCACTGTCTTATAAAGAGGTCCCGGTTGAGATCTTTGATAGACAGGTTTGTCGATTGCATACCAAGGATATGGCTTCTGTTAAGGTTCTTTGGTGTAACCATATGGTGGAAAAAGCTACATGGGAAGCGGAAGAGGACATGAAGTCCAAGTATCTGCAGCTATTTTCTACTCTTGGGATTCATGCAAAAGGTATATGTTCTTCAACATATCTTTATTTTTTGTGTTTGTTAAAGGAAAGATTAATATATTTGAATCTTTATTTTCAAACTTTGTTAAATATTTTAAATATATTTGATAATACAAATGACTTGTGCATGTGGTTACCCCTTTCTTGTCCGTTATTCGAGGATGAATGTTCCTAGTGGGAGAGACTGAAACACCTTATCTTTTGGATCTTAGAAAATTTCCTTGATTTCTAGTTTCTAGGAAAGATATGACTTAGAGGAACGATTCATACGCTTGGGTTCGAGTGGTATGGTCTAGTCGTATGTTGACTAGTGTTGGTTGGTGGGATGGATTTAGTTACTGGAATGGGTATGATTTGGGTGGTACGAGTTGTATCAGTGTATACGGGTATTTTGGTTACTTCATTTAACCTTAGACTTAGTAACTTAAGTTGGATCTAAGTACAAGTGGCTCACCATGAGCCGTAAGCCAGGATAGGAGTCATACCATAGACTCGTATGTGGTCAACGTTTAAACCTCCTAAAATTCTATTCATCAAGGTATACGGTTTATGGGTACTAATCGTACACTTGGATACGACTTGGGCTTGGGTGTGTCGTACCCTGGACAGTATTGGGTCTAGGGAGAAAGTCCTAGGGTACTAGAGATGGGTACCACTCATACAGGATGGGTACGACTCGTAAGGGTCAGTCGTACCCAATGACGGGAATTAAGAGCAGTTTAAGTGAGGGCAATCTAGATATATTTCCACTTATCCTAATGAGGTACCACGACTTATATTGCACTTGGGAGGTTATTTGCCCTAATATTCTATTCTTAAACACTTAGAAAACACTCTTAAATCTTCTTTAGAGTTCTAGGGCAAAGGAAGCTAGGGTTTCATCCAAAGGAGTAAATTGGGGCTTTTCTTGGTGATTTCTCTCCATCTTTATCTTGGTTTAAGGCATGTTATTTTCCCTCATTGTTAGTTCCAACTAAAGTCATAGATTTTATACAATATTTTGTGATTTGAATGTTGTATGATTTTGGGTTTTCAAAAATGATTTGGGGGTTTTGACTATAAATGCTTAGTTTTGGTTTTCCCATGTTTTAATTTACTTTTATATGTATTAATGGAGGTTTTGGATAATAATGGTTGTTTGGTAATTTTGATTTTGCTTTAGAGGTACTATGCACCCAATGTCTTCGATAAAATGCCTATAACAATGTTTTCACCATATTATTGGGTTTTCAATGGAACTTATGCCTGGTCTTAAACTTTGTAATGGAACCCTAAATGATATGAATGGTTTAAATAGTTTTGGAATGATTTTTCTTAATAAACATACTTGTAGGGTACAAGGGAATCCCCCAAGATGATGTAGTAATGGATATTTGTGGGGTACATGGGAATTTCCCAAGTTAATTAGATAAAAAGGTCTATGGGTACATGGGAGTCCCTTGACCACTAAAAGGTCTGGCTTAGGACAATACTAGCAAGTTATTATTGGTATGATGATATCACTACTAATAGCCATGGTTAATAATAATGGAATAATGGTTTTTCTGGAAATTGGTTTTAGTTCGGCAACAATGGCGGGGTGTGAAAGCTAACCGTGAAGGTGGCAGTCCAATGAATGAACAACGGAAACTCATGTTTGCCAACATGAGGAGCAGGCCATG
Organism: Capsicum pubescens; assembly: GCA_030864215.1. Taxonomy (NCBI): domain Eukaryota; kingdom Viridiplantae; phylum Streptophyta; class Magnoliopsida; order Solanales; family Solanaceae; genus Capsicum; species Capsicum pubescens. Next base: position 208,547,758 of record CM061545.1, read on the forward strand.
GCGACCTTATATGATACTTATGAGGTACACGGGAATCCTCTAGGTACACTATACATATGTATCATGGAGAGTGAAGTGTACATGGGAATTCCCAACTGTTATTGTCTCTCTGGTTCATGCGGCTACACGCATCAAGGCTCGTTCAAATGGTTACACTAGACCCATATAGCCCATGGGTGGTTCTAGGATGGTTAAGCTTCACATACCCAGGTTAAAGGTTTTAACTACATGCTAAAGCTGGTTCCCTTTTCTCAACATGGTTACATATATATATATATATATATATATATATGTATGTATGTATGGGTTGTGTTCATATGGATGGTTTTACTTGGTTTTCTTAAATGGAATTATTTTATCATTATCTTGAGTACATGCTAGCATTCACCCGCCAACTCATCTTCGGGCAGTTGTATCCCCATGCGATGCAGGAACCAGACGTTCTTCTCCTCCTGCTTAGCTTTCGTACATTCGGGGGGTCATCTTTGGATTGAAGTGGTGATCTTTTATTTTTTCAGAAGGCTCCATTTCATGGAAGTTATTTCATACTTTGGATTATTTATGAATATTGGTTTTGGCTATGGTTGGGGGCATGTCCCAACCGAATTTTTGTATTCTTTTGGTTAGAGGATTTTGTGAAACTATTATGGGTTAGAATGGGCAGGATGGGTATTGGTGTCAGCCTTAGCATTGGTATTGGTATTGGGACTGATACCGATTGACGATATTGTTGGTTGTTCCATCCTCTTTTATTTTGGGATTATATATTTAATCTTTTATGGAACTTATTTGGTTACGATCGGTTTTATTATTTTGGTTTGATATGGTATGGTTGGACGGTAGGTACGGGATGGTTGAACTCATTTGGGTCGGTCACAGTTGTGATCCTATCCCAGAGTCTTCATGTGAGTTGTTGCGCTATCTTGTTATATGCTTAAAATTCAGCTAACTCGGGGCAAGCGGTTGGAGGTTTGGTTGGGTAGCGGGGGTGGTCTATGGCCCCAGTCGAACTTGGGACACCCATTACGACAAGAACTCGAGTCGGGTCGGGTCAGCTACCTTTTGCAATGCACTTGCCCTGTCAACCTTTTTCTCACAACACGTCTCTTTTATTTGTACTCCATTCAATTCATTTGAAAATTCAACCCTATGGATCTCAAGTTGGGAATCACTTTGAGTGATAACCTGTAGAATTACTACTCCAAAGATATATATTTTGTGTGAAATCATAGTTAACTCGTCTTTTATAGAAAATAAAAGTGTTGTTAGTACATAAAAATATAACATTTATATGTTCATAAATACATTGATGTGCATTACTTTCAAGCTCGACGATTCCATGTATCCAAGTATGTACCGCATAACCCCCTGTGTTTCTGCTTCCACCACCCCAAAGTCATAGAAGATATCATTTATATTCTGCATATAATTATTTTAATAATAAATTTGATGAAAAAAGATTTAACAGAGTGGCAATTTTTTGAATGAAATTTACCCAATCCAAGAGGATGTTGGTGGGCTTGATATCTCTGTGGATCAATGGTTCATATTGACTTTGTAAATACTGCAAACCTAATACTGCACCGATCAATACTTTCAGAATATTGCTCCACTTTAGAACTGGTTAAACAAATTAGGATTTGTTAGGATTATTGTTCCTGATTATTGTTCATATTGTAAACACCAAGGCCACACACAAGTAGCATGCACTGTGAAGAGAAAAGATGATGAAACAAGAAGAAAAAAGGAGCTGGAAGATGTTGAAAACCAAGGTGAAATGCAGGATACTACTAAAAGTAAGAAAGAAAAACAGATGCAAGATCAGCAAGTTCATAACAAGCAGCCAGATTCTTATTACAACAAAGATGTTGAAATTACTCTAGAACAAGATCAATGGCAAACTCAAAGAAGAATGAATAGGAGAAATAATCAACAACAACAGCATGTACAACAACAGCTACAATAGCAAGGACAAAACCATCAACAACAGCTGATCCAGCAATAACACCAACAGAAGATGCAGCAACAGCAACAACACCTGGTATAACAACAACAACATCAACAAATACAATAATAAAATAAAGGCAATTTACGACAGAACAATCATGGTAAGACGCAGCAAATGTATAGACCCATATCTCCAGAGTCTCCCAAGGGTACAAACCAATAACTTAAGGCACAACAACTGACAGGTAAAAATAATAACTTTGCTAATCCACAACCCCAAAATTGTAATGTTGATTCTGTAGTCTAGAATCAACACCCCCAACCCCATATTTCTATGGTTAACTTTGGTAATCCCACCATCCAAAATTCCAACAAAAAGGCAAGAGTTCAACAGCCCAACAACAACACCAAAGTTACTGAGAAACAAGCAATGGAGAATAATACCAGTATAGCTGCTCAAAATGTTTTACATGCTGAAGATATCTCAAAAAATGGATGCCCAGCAGCTGATCAGGTTGAGGTGGAACAAACTCAACACCAACATATTGCAAGAACTGGAAATGTCCTAAATAAGACATTAGGTATTTACTCAATGCTCCAAAAACCCACCTCGAAAATTTAATGTTTTTGCTGGGACTGTTGCTGTAGTTGATGGGGATAATAGTTAGGAAAAGATCACTAACATGCAGGAAGGGGAATCCAGGGAGGGAGATGTAAACTTCAAAACTTCTGCTACCACTTTTGCTGATGATTTTGATGTTAAAATGCTTGATGCTCCTGAGCAAATTTCTAGAAATAGTACTGTTGGTAATATTCCTGAACAAAACTTATATAAGATTTATGTGGACCCTGCTAATAATATTCACGATAGTCAGATGGATGACCAAGGTTTTTTTATTGACAAGAAATTAGAGGGATGGTATGGTTCATGTGAATGATGAAGCTACAGATTATGGTAGTGAAGCACCTCAAAATGGTGCAGAAAGTCCTATAACTGATGCTATTGGAGGGGTACACAAACCTCCTAATAATAAATCTTCTGCCAAGTTGAGCAAAAAGAGAAGAGCTGCTATTAAGAAAAAACTGGTAGCAGAGATAATGAAAGATACACAGAGGGGTAACTACTCAGAGCCTTAAAGTTCAGAAAAACCTTCACAAAGTTTTCAATCTGCAGCAAGATCCAAAATGATGTGTACTTTGAATGTTGTTCCTAATTTGCCTACTGATATGCAAGATGAGTATAGGGTTATTAATTTAGAAGATAAGGTTGATTATGATAATGTATCTATTAATGGAGGGGGGGAAGAAAAGAACAGTGAACACTTAATCAAAGCTTTTGATCCTGATGTGGCTATAGGTATTCATGAGGAAATTCAGCAAGTCACTGAAAAGAAAGGATTATCCCCAAGAGGACAGAAACACCAAGCTAGATTCTCCAGAACTACTTTTACAAGCAAGTCTGCTAATAGTAGGAGGGGGGTTCTCACTAGGTCTCAAGCCAAAGATTTATTATAATTAGAAAGCTCATTTGGAATGCCAGGGGTATTAATACCCAAGGGGAAATAGAAAGACTCAAACCTCTTACTAATATCCATCATATTACTCTTATTACTATTCTTGAACCCTTTTCTAATAATTCTCAGCTCCATAATTTCATAATTCAATTAAACATGGACAAGGCATCCTGCAATGCTAATGGAAAGATATGGATGTTTTAGACTCATCACATCAACTGTGATATTATAGAATCTGATGAGAAATAAATCACTTGTGTTATCAATCATGTGGGGTTGAGCCAATCATATATGATGACCTTTGTGTATGACAAATGCCAGGACAGTTTGAGAAGACCCCTTTGGGATAGGATGTTACATTTTTCCTCTCTTAATATGCCTTGGTGTGCTGTAGGTGACTTTAACATGATTACTTCTATTGATGAAAAGTTAGGGGTGTTCCTTACAACATGAGAAAGAGTTTTGATTTTATTAGGGTTATTGCAGCTTGTGGTCTGATTAATATCGATTTTAGTGGTCAGAGGTTCACCTGGTCCAACTTAAGAGAGATCAATTTCAAAATCTGGAAGAGGTTGGATAGAGCCTTGGTCACTGATGCTTAGCTAGAGCAAATGCCTCTTACTACCAATACTCATCTTTCTTTTGTGGGTTCTGATCATTGACCTGACAATCACATAAAATACTTTTAGTTCTTAAACTGCTAGGTTGATAACATATCTTTCCTGAAAACTATTGACAAATGCTGGAGCAGAACTGCTGAGGGTGATCCTATGTGGGTTTTTCATCAAAAAATGAAAAGACTAACCAACACTCTTAGTCACTGGTCCAAGAAGGAATTTGGTGATATTTATGCTAAAGTGAAAGAGTACGAATATAAGGTTAGAACTACGGAAGAAGAGATAATTCATAACAACAATGATGAGAATAGGATTAATTTGCACCATTTGAATGTTGAATATATCAGATTTCTGAAACTAGAAAAGTTAATTCTCAACAAAAAGCTTAATTACATTGGTTCAAGGATGGAGATACTAATTCTAAATATTTTCATGCTTTAATAAGAGGTAGGAGAAGGAAGTTATTTATCCACAGAATCAAAAATGAAGAAGGCAAGTGGGTACAAGTTGAAGGTGAAATTGTTACAACTGCCTATGAACATTTTCAAGAGATTTTCATTGATAAAGAGGAAGTGGTTCCTGAAGATTACCTCAATTGCATTCCCAAAATGGTCACTGCTGAATAGAACAACATTCTACATGAAGATCCTACTCTTGGTGAGCTTAAAACAGTAGTTTTCTCAATGAGTACTCATTCTGCAGCTAGTCCAGATGGCATGAATGGCAATTTTTTTCAGACCAGTTGGTATATTATTAAACATGACCTCCTAAAAGTGGTTCAAGCTTTCTTTTGTGGTCATATTATGCCTAAATATTTTTCCCATGCTTGTTTGGTCTTACTCCCAAAAGTGGATCATCCTAATAAACTTTCGAAATATAGACCCATAAGCTTCAGTAATTTCACTAATAAAATTATCTCCAAGCTGATTAGTCTCAGACTAGCACCAATTCTTCCCAATTTGATTTTTCCCAACCAATCAGGATTCGTGAAAAGCAAAAATATTTCCAAAAATATTATGCTTGCTCAAGAAATCATCCACAATATCAAGAAGACTAATGAAGGTGGGAATGTTATGATTAAATTACATTTCAAAGGCTTACGACAGGGTTTCGTGGACCTTTACTTGTTTAGTTCTCAGGAGAATGGGATTCAGAGAAGGTATTATTGATATGATATGGAGAATTATGTCTAATAATTGGTATTCCGTTATTATTAATGGGTCTAGACATGGTTTTTTCCATTCTACTAGAGGCTTAAAGCAAGGGGATCCCCTTTTTCCAGATCTTTTCATCTTGGGTGTTGAGGTTCTTTCAAGAATGCTGAACAATTTGCATCACCGTCATTTGTTTCATGTCTTTACTATAGAGAAGAAGGTTCCTCAAGTTAATCATCTGAGTTTTGTTGATAATGTGATAATCTTCACATATGGGAAAAGATCTACTATGAGACTTATTATGCAGATTCTTAATGATTATGAGCAGGTGTCCGGTCAGCTTATTAATAGATATAAAAGTCACTTCATGCTTCACTCAAGTTCTTTTCCTAGTACCATCAAAAGAATCAAGCAAAAAACTGGTTTCAAGCAGAAGATGAGTCCTATTACTTACTTTGGTTTCCCCATTTACACAGGAAGGCAAAGAATCATTTTTTACTCTGGTTTGGTTTCTAAATTAGAGGCAAGAATTAGTGGCTGGCAGACTAAATTCCTCAGTTATGGAGGTAGAGCAACTCTTATTAAGTATGTGCTTCAGTCCTTTCCTATTCAAATTCTATCGATGGTTGTTACTACTAGGACCAATCTTACCTAAATTTTGAGCTTATTTGCTAAGTTTTTTGGGGGGTGGACTGACAACAAGAAGAAATACCATTGGTCTTCATGGATAAATCTTAGTTATCCTACAGAAGAAGGGGTTATTGGTACCATACATCTCAGAGATGTTTGTGTTGCTCTTCAATTTAAGAAGTGGTGAATTTTTAGATCTAAAGATACCTTGTGGGGTGAATTTCTCAGAGCTAAGTATTGTTAAAGAGCTCATCCAGTTATCAAGAAATGGCATGCTGGTAACTCTCTAGTTTGAAAACACATGATGTACAACAAACAAATTGCTGAAAATCACATTCATTGGAGATTGAAATTTGGTACTTGTTCCTTTTGGTGGGATAATTGGCTAGGTGTTGGTCTACTTCATTACTACATAGGAGATCCTATTAGATCTAATAACATCAAAGTCAATCAGCTATGGGTGCAAGGTGAATGGGATATTGAAAGGCTCAACCAGCTGCTACCTCTGGTTATAGTTCATCAGATCATGGAAACTCAATTTCATTTTCAAGAAGGGGTTGCTGACCAACCTATTTGGACTCCTACTACTAATGGTAAATTCACCATTTCTTTGGTCTGGGACCTTCTTAGACCTCACAGAAATAAGACGATGACAAATAGGTATACTTGGCATAAGTATGTTCCTTTTTTAAGTGTTTTTTTCTCCTATGGAGAGCACTAAGAGGAAAATTACCTACGGATGAGAAGTTAACTTCTTTCGTACATGAGCCATAAAATTGTCTTTGTTGTTATAATCTAGGGCCTGATACAATTGAGCATATAATGGTTAGCGGTCATTTTGCAAGAAATATTTGGCAATTTTTCTCTAACTCCTTACGGATTAATCACACCACAATGCCTCTTAGAAATATAATAATGAGATGGTGGATCCTTGGACATAAAAATGAAGCTCATAAGTAAGTTCTTCATGCTAGCCCTATTTTCATTTGCTGGAACTTATGGAAGAATAGATGTGCGGCGAAATATGGAGGAAAGACGTCAAACTTGGCTAGAGTAAAACTTCTGATATTCAAGAATATTTCCATGCTTTTAATCATTAATTTTCCCTACATCTCTTGGCCTCAAAACTGGAAAGACATGGTGATAATTTTGTAAGGGTGCTACCAGATGACTAGGGTGAAAGAGGTTAGCTGAGTCAAACCTACTAATTCTGTGGTGAAGTTGAATACAGATGGTAGTGCGCTGGACAACCCTGGCAGGATTGGAGTCGGGGGTGTAGTGACAGATTATAAGGGAGATCTTATTTTTGCATATGTCATCCCTCTTGGGTTCGGAACTTACAATCAAGCCAAAATTGAAGCTGCTAGCATTGGTCTAAATTCGTATTTATAAAATGGTTATACGAAGGTTATTTTAGAGGTCGATTTGGAACTCATTGTTAAGTGGATCAAGCAACATGCTACAGCTCCTTGGAAACTTCAAACTTATCTTGATAACATCAAAGGAATCATGACACAGCTGGAGGAGGTTACTTCCAGGCATACTTACCGAGAGGCGAATTTGTAGCCAATTCTCTATCTAAAATCAGTCACAACTATGATATTTCTCAACATTACTTCAATTTCCAGCAGTTATCAGAAGAAGCTAGAGGACATTTCGTACTTGACAAACTTGGTATGATCAATTATAGAAGAAGAAAGATAAAGAGAATCACAGAGCCGCCGTGAAGTTTGGTGAATTGTTATAGAGCACTTGGTTACTCCTTTGTAGTGCTTCTTTACTGGTTTCACCATCGATCCTTCATTCTTTATCTAGGCTTCATTATGATAGGTTATTTTATGAACCTTTTGTACGAGTTCTCTTTCCTCTACTTTGTAAGGGGAGAGTCTCTCTTATTTATGTTTTCCTAGATTATATTGTATTGAGAGGAGTCCTCTCTTCTAGGTGCTTAGATCTAGGTTTTCTTTTTAGTATCGGGGATGAGTCGACCGATCTTAGTAGGCTAGTTGATTTTGAACCGCCATAGGATCGGAGGTAAGATTTATGCCCTCCTCCTTGTATTTTTTATGTTTTTTATTTATGATAAGGTTTGGGGGTGTGTGGCTCCACCCCTGACCGCCACGGGAGGCGAGAGCCCCGGGTAAGGTCCGTTCTCCAAAAAAATAAAAAAGTAAAATATTTGAAAAAATATTTTTACCTCTAACTTGGGTAGAAAAAGACTGTATTTGGAAATTACCAAGTAAAAGTCTTAGTCGGGTCTTAAGCAAATACCATTGATGTTAATGATGTTGAGCTATTTGAGGCGTGCCAGAAGTCTAGTTTCATTAATTGGCTCATTTCCCTGTAGGCTAATTAGGCTCCTTTTTATCATATAGGTTCTCCGTTATATCTTCCAACATATACTTTTCAGTCACCTGCCTTCCTGATACAATCTTGTAAATGATCTGTATAGTACCATATTTCTACTGGTGTGAAGTTTCTGATGTGATCTGAAAATGCTAGATGAGCCATCTCTAACATGCGGCAGCAAAGACATAATAAACTATTTAGAGGTTGCTAATGATAATAGACTGACATAAAACAATTATCTGGTTCTCAATCAAAATAACATCAAAAAGTTTTTCGCATAGCAATATCAAATTAAGAAATAACTACATAAACTTATAGGCCAAATTATAAAATATACATTGGATAAATGTAGCATAAAAAACACTTTTGAGACATCGAAACACTTCATCAATTAGGGGTAGATATAAACATCAAAAAATAGATCGATGTTTTTGTTTTGATTTAATTTTTCTAAAATTTTGATTTCCGAACTAATTGTTATATGCTACCGGACTCCCATGCACTCTCTTGCATAATTGAAAAAATAGACAAAGCAAATGAGGCAGGGTAGATTGAGCTTAATTCCAAATGAAAAGAACAAATTAGAGATAATTAAAATTTCTTATCGTTTGCTAATTAAAAATGACGTTATGAAACATGCAGTACAAATTATGCAGTCAGACAAATTTTTGTTGTTGTTGCCTAATAATCATTGCATCCGGAAGAATTCAAAATATCTTAGTATTAATAACTATTATGAACTGGGCATAACTTCTACATAGAGACACACATCTACTTGATATCACATTTGTTGCTCTGTTTACAATTATCTTCCTCTCTCACTTTTACATGAATAATAGGTCCTTCAACACAATGTTTTTCTTTTTCATCTCAATTTTTCACTGTTAAGTGGGTGTTTGAATGGGCTTATAGTTTTTGACTTATAAGTCAAAAGCCATACGTTAGGAATTCTAACTTATGATTTTTAATTTATTTTTACCTTTTTAGCCTGAAAATAAATGTCTAAAAGCATTTCTTTATTTTATTTAAATACTACAAAAGTGATTTAACAATATTTTAACTTAAAAGAACTTCAAATAGGTCAATCTAAACAGGCCCTAAGTCCATCCATGTCAATTCATTTTTTATTTATATAAGATTGAGAATTGAATAATAAAAAGTATGAAGTTTATGTTTGTATTTTATTAGTAGATTAAAAAAGAGAAAAAATTAAATCACAACACTAATTATCTTACCGTATCAACATAATACCCATATCTTTTATTTAATTATGTTTATTCGGTATTTTAAGTAATGTGTGCGAGATAGTAATGTATCTAAAAACAGTATGTATCTAAACAAAATTAAGTAATGCATCCGAGACAGTATGTATCATGCGTAAAACTTTATGTGTCGAGACTAATGCAATGTATCCGAGATTTAGTAATATGTCGAAAATTTTAGATTTTTGGGAAGCACAATGTATTGAAACAGACAGAATGCCAAACAGACAGAATGCATTCGAGATTTCAGTAATGTATCCAAGATTTTAGATTTTTTGAAATTTTTAGTAATACTGAAAAGAGTTGCATAGGGAGTAATTAACTCCAAAAGTGGCAGAATTTATGTTGTTTATACTATAAAACATTTTAAAAATATATTATTTTATTCGAACCCAACTCTACCCAACCCGATTAGGCCCAAACTGAACGAGTATGTTTGAACCATTTTAGGACTGACCCCGAATTGTAAAACCCAGCAACCAACTCTGGTCCGAACAGGTTGGTTCAAAAAAATTTAGGCAGCACAGCTAAGCTCGACCCAGGACCTTGACAGGTCTAGCATGATCTCCTTATAAAGGAAAAGTTATTTTGAAAAGAAATAGTTGTTTTTGAGAATCCGAAGGTTGTCATGACTGTAATACCTGTTTTAACTTTTCCTACCTTTACAAAAGAATTTGTGATTGAGATTGATTTATGTGAAGTGGGGAATTGAAGTTGTGTTGATACAAGAGGGCCATCCCTTGGATTTCATGAGCAAACCATTGAGTTTTGACCATCATTTGCTATTTGTGTATGAGATGAAAATGATGTCCATAATGGTTGTTGTTCGGAAGTGGAGACCACATTAAATTGGCAAACATTTCACTATTATAACAGATCATCGAAGCATAAATACCTGATGGAGCAGAGAATTTTTGCAGCTCGCTAGGAAAAATAGTTGACTGAGTTGTTGGAATATGACTACACTATAACTCATAGAAAGGAGCAAGAAAATATAGTTGTTGATGCTCTCTGTAGATTTCTTTAATCTTGTTACTGGAAGATGATATCTCATGTAAGATCTAAGATTTTAGATAGGGTCAAAGCTCCATACTCCACTAATCCTCATATCTCGTAATAGCTTACTCGGTTATAGAATAACTCTTTGTCTACTCCCCTGTACATGATGAAGAACGAAGTGCTTCAGAGTAAAGACAAGATCATGGTTGGGCAGACAAGAATCTTAGGAAACGCATACTTGAATTTGTACATGACAGTGTAGTTGGAGGTCACTCTGGAATGGATGAAACTTACTAGAGGTTAATTTACTTGTATTATTGGAAGAAGGTGAGGTTGATATATGCAATCATATCAAGTAATGTAAGGTCTATCAAAAGTGCAAGGGTGAGAATGTGAGTAGCCTGTGGTTACTACAACTCCCGCCTATACCTGACAAGGTCTGGAAGACATCAATGTGGACTTTATTGAGGGCCTTCCCCTCTCTTTTCAGAAGACTAATATAGACTAAGTAAGTATGCTCATTTGATTATTCTAAAGTATCCTTAGGGGTGGTTTGGTTGAGTGTATAATAATTGTTGAAAATATGTCTTTGAAATAAAGTAGATAACTATTAGCAATTTTAAATTATTAGAGTTATGTATGGCTTAAACTTAGGAATTAGTTATCTCTTTGTTATTTGAATTTAAATTTGAATTTAGATTTAGTTGCTTATTTTTATATTTTCTAGTTATAAATTTAGCTATAAATATATGTCTTTGAGTTATTAAATTAAACCGTCATGTTTCAATGACCGTTTTATATCATACAATTATTCTAAGAGTAGTTAAACGCAATTTTTACTCATACTCAAAATCGTTTTACAAAATTGGGTTTGGGTTACCACCAATTCAATTTTCCATATTCATAAAATTAGGAAAAATCACAATTCTCTAGTTTATTCACTATGTCTATGAACCCCACTAGTATAAAACAATAAATAAAGCATGAATAATGCATAATAAATCATGAAAAAATAATTTAGAAAACATTCATCCAAAACCCTCAACCCATATCAAAACCTATGTTCAAATAACCATAAAAAAACCATATCATTGCATTCTTAGAGTAGAACAAATTTAGGGGAAAAGTCACATGCTTGAAATAGCAAGAGTAATAGAGAGAATTTTTTCCTTGGAAGCTCTAATTGATCAACTTCTTGGAAATCCTAAGTATCTTGACCTTGGAGAATTGAGAGTGTTTTAGGAGTTATTTTGATTTATTTTAGAGTGATAATGACACCCTAAAGGGTTTTTAAGATGTGGGTTATGTTTTAGGGAAAGAAAGATGACACATCCCAAACTTTAGCCCTTGTAAAATTTCCTGTGTTTTGGATATTATGATCATCATACGATTTAAGGGTATAAGTTCATGCTCAGGTATGGTTTAGGGATTTCCACTTGTATATGAATTAGTGTGTTTTGGTTGGTTTATCTCCAAGATACGATTAGGCATTATACTAGTAGTATCTTAGGGTACGAGGGGTATCTTGCCAAACCGTGTAATACCTATGTCTAGTCAAGATGATTCTGACCAAGGTACGGTTTAAAAAGTACTTATCATATGTTAAGATATGAGGTTAACCTTTTGTGGTCGTATGTTGGTTTGTATTGGAGTCCAACTTGATACCTAGGGTATGAGTAGTGAGTACCAATCGTATCTAAGGGTACAATTTGGGAGCGGGTGGTCGTACCCTCTTACGCACATATTTTTAGCTTTTAAGCTGAGGGTAGTTCGGATATTTCCCACACCAAAACCCTTAAGTCCCCACATTATATAACACTTTTTGGCTTGTCATAAATCACTTGGAAAGATCAAAATACTCTCAAAATCCTCTCTAAACTCTCTCTTGAAGATTGGGCTAGGGTTTCTACAAGGTATTCATCTAGAGGCTCAAGAGTCAAGTTCTTTCCATGAATCTTCATGAATATGGCATGTGACTCTTCCTTCATTGTTAGTTTAGCTAAAGACATGTTTTATGAATGGTTTTCATGGTATAATTATGATATGATTTTGGGTTTTGAATTATATGTTGGGGATTTTTGTTATTAATGATTGATTTATGATTTCCTATGTTTTTACTTATGGTTTTCATATTATAATAATGGTTTGAACTTGTGGTTATATGGTAATGGTCAATTGGTACTGAGTTTTCATTTTGGAAACTATATACCCTCAACATGTTTGTTAAAATACCTTTGAGAATGTTTTTATTACATAGTTGGACTTTCATTGAAAACTTTACATGGTATAATATGGTAATGAAACCTAAATTGGTTAAATGCTTTTAATGGCTAAATAGTAAGGCCTTGGTGGCCATTTTTTTATTTAAAACCTTGTGGGGTACACGGGAATCGCCCAAGTAAACTTATAATGAAAACCTTTTGGGGTACACAGGAATTCCCCAACTAATTTTAATAATAAAATTTAAGGGGTACGAAGGAATCCCCTAAGTATTGGCTAATGACATTGCCTTTAAGCTATAGTCAGTATGACGATACCAATAATTAATTTTTTAATAATTGACTCTTGAAATTGGTGGTTTAATAGTGTGTTAAATATTTTAATTGGGCAATAATGGCTGGTTGTGATAGCTAGCCATGAAGGTGTGAGTTCGAAAGATTGACACTGGAAGCTCATGTTTATCGACATGAGGATTGGTCGTGATGACCATGTACTTGTGTGGCATAAGAAAATCCCTAAAGAATATACACGTACATATGTATCATAGAGGGCAAAGGTTATAAGGAAATCCTTGGCCACCTATGGTATCTCCAGTTCATACGGCTATATGTTGGGTCCTGTTCAGGGGGTAACACTAGACTCATATAGCCCGTGGGTTGATTATGATGATATGCTTCACAACCAAGGTTAGATGTTTTACAGGTTCATGTTAATCTTGTTCTTTACCCCAGCATGGTATACATGTATATGTATGTTTACATTGGTATATGCATTGGTTGATTTCTTTTGAACTGTTGGCACTATTTTATCCTTATCCTTGAGTTACATTCTAGTGATCCAATCGCTAATCATCCTTGGTATTCTATCACTACACGATGCAGGTGTTGGTCATAATACACCTCCTACTCAGTGACTGGACTTGAGATTAGCTTGTGTTGACTTGAAGTGGTGAGCTTTCATACTATGGAAGGCTCCATTTCTTTCTTTGAGTTTTTTTATGTAATTATTGGTTCATATTTGGATATTAGTTTTGGCTATGGTCGGGGGCATGTTCCAACTGGATATTTCTTAGATTCTATTTTAAAGGCATTATATGGACAACTGTGGACTTGGGTATAGAATCCACATGGTTTTGTATATTGTTGGGTTTGACTTTCTAGGGGTTGAGTTGAATTATTTAGGTCGATCTCGATGATAGACCTTTCCCAAAGTTATTACATTTTGATATGCTCTATATTATTATATGTTCGGAATTTATCTGACTAAGGACATAAGTTAGTTGGTTGGATTGGGTATCGGGGGTGGTCTCCATCCTTGCTGGACTTAAGATTCTTATTACGATAAGACCCCATTTTAGGTCATGTCAATTTGGTATTATAGCCTAATTTTCAGTGTCATGGGGTGTCTACAAATCTGTGTTAAGTAGAGTCTTGCCTATGGGTATGTTGTGCACCACACTTATAATCAGGAGGCTATGAAGTATTTAGGAATATTTCACTTTCTTACTGTTCTATTTTTTGGGATATAGAGTCTAATATCTTGAACTCTCCCCTAAATCTTCTTTTGTTCACCTTTCAGATCTTTCCCTCTCGACGATCTAAAGCCCGTGGAAACTCACCGATTCCACTCGGGGACAATATGGACAGATCTCGTCCAACTCATATGGCACAAACTCAATCAGGGATCGCAGTTTCTAATTTCCCCCATAGATTTCCATCGGTCTCCACTGACCCGACTATGCAAGGTGACACTCATGCTTGGTTACCTCAAGGGGATGTTACCAATGCTCAGTTTCGACATTCTATTCATCTATTGACCTAAATAATGGCATCTCTATCATGCCAGTCTGGTCCTATAAGTATGGGAAAGAATAAGGCAAAGTTGGGAAATAGGCAGAGTAAGAAGTCCCGATATTCAGACTGTGGAGAAGTCAGAGAAATAGTGGTAGATGTGGTGGACAGTAGTCTAGAAAAGGAAATTTGGGAAGTCCCTATGTAGTTTCCAGTGTCCCTTATCCTCAGACTTTTGGCTAATGTTATTATAGGGCTGGTGGAGCTCGGTCAATCCCATCATGTCCTTCCTTTAGGTTTTGTGTTATGTTGCACCATGCTTATTGCCATTAAGAGAGGAATCGATGGTTTAATTATGGACAGTTGGGTCACATACAGCGGGAGCATCCCACAAGTATTGCCACTGGAGAAAATAGGATATGGGTTTCCACTTCTCTAGCTCATGCACCGAGGGGTGCTACTTCTGGCTCAAGTACTAGTTGGGACTGACTAAATAGTCTCACCATCCTTCAGGAGTTCGAGGCACCTCCTAATATTGTTATTGGTATATTGGAACTTTTCCTCCTGAGATATGTATTATTTACTTGATCTGGGGTCCACTCTCTCTTATATGACCACATTAGAGACTATGTATTTTGGTTTGGTCCCGAGGTTATTTAAAACCTTTTTTTGTTTCAACCTCAGTATATAACTCTGTGATTGTCAAAAGAGTCTATAAGAAGATGTGGTATCTGTTGGTAGTAAAGAGACTTTGGTGGATTTGTTTGAATTAAATATGGTGGATTTTGATCTTATTTTGAAGATGGATTGGTTGCACTCGTGCTATGCATTCTTAGATTATCGGACCCATAAGGTTGTCTTTAAGTTCCTTGATGAGCCGATAATTGAATTAAAAGGTGGTTCCCTATCTCCTAAGGGGAGGTTTATATCTTATCTTAGATCTCGGAGATTGGTTCCCAAAGGGGTATCTCTACTATTTGGTCTAGGTTAAAGATTCTAACTCGGAGGGTCCTTCATTGCATTCAGTCCGGGTGGTGAATGAATTTCCTGAGTTCTTCTCAGATGGCCTTTCTGGTGCTCCTCCTGGTACAGATATTGAGTTGGGATTGATCTTATTTAAAACACTCATCCAATTTTTATTCCCCTATATAGAATGGCTCCAGTTGAGTTAAAGGGCTTAAGGAGCAGTTAAAGGATCTCTTAGATAAGGGTTCATCCATCCTGGTGTTTCTCCATGGGGTGCTTCCATTCTGTTATGCATAGGGGGGATGGTTTTCCCTAGAAATATATAGGTTGTCGATAGGTGAATAAGGACTTTATGGTGTCCTTCTTATTGGTGGACCATATATATATATTTTCTAAGGGGTATTTTGTTAGTAATGCGGGATGGGTGATAGTTACTAAGTGTGAACTTTAGATGTTGATTGTGGTGAAAGGAGTATCTTAGTTTGGGATACCAGAGCGAGAGTTATTGGGTAGATTGGTAGGTTGGACGAGGTGTGCGAAAGGGGTGAGGTAAATGACTTGGGGGATACAGGAGTAGGAAAGTTGTGACATATAGGCCGAGGTTCAGGTTCAACGGATGGGTTGGGGGCCAATTTATTAAATGGGTTTGGGCACAGAGTTTGCAAGATTATGTGAGACTATAGGTAGCATTTGGATGGATGAGGTTTTAGGTAATGGAGAACCAAGCGTCACTAGTGTACGCCCTTGGTGATACCTATTAGAGCAGAGTATTGTGCTTATAGGTGTAATAATATGAAAGTCGAGGGTTAGCCTTAAAATTTTCTTCTAGTAGAGAACTTCAAGGGGAAAGTTGGATGAATTTACTCCTACATTAGCGATTCCCTCTTATTCTGGTTAAGTGGTACTCTACTAGTGTGGTGCACATTCTAATAGTGCTCATGCTTGAGGTTAGCATTCTACATGCCGCGTATGTCCAAACTTCAGCCCTGGATCAAAGGCAATAATTTCCCTCAATATGAATATTGACTTTATGTTATATTACCCATAAAATATAAAATCGTGCTTCTTTTGGTGTCCAATCCTAAGGACTCCTACTATGGTGTGTTATGTCAGGGTGATTTTTCGTTTATGACCTCGGTGGGTGTTATGAAGTACCTCATGTATATTGTGCCGTACCATATTTTTCAGCTCTTGCCTTAGGTAGTACAGTAAACAGGAGTTGTAATTGGGAAGTAACCCCCTTCCTCATTCTTAATGTTTGTGATCTAGTCCCTTGAGTAACCCTCTTAGTTTATGGTGGTAGTGACATGGAAGTGAAGTGATGATTTGAGATGAGGTAGAGTAGAAGTCCCTTGTGGGAGAGATTTTGGGGTGGCTAGTAGAACTAAGGTTATGGAGAAAAAGAGAAGGGTGAGGTAAAATTATTATCACGAGGGATGGTTAGGAGAGAAGTAGGTGGTGAAAAATCTTGGTGAAAATGATAGAGGTTACCAAATCTTTGGAAGGGTAAACTGTACCGTAGGTATAGTAGAGGTAGGCTCGAATGTGATTATTGATGGATATACCAATCGTTGGGTTGGGTACTTAAGGATATTGGTAGGGAATGATGCTTGACTACAGTGATGGGAGCAGGGTAGTATTTCTAGATGGATGTAAGGAATAGAGCCCCGTGGCTGAAGTTAACTTCATTAGCTTTGAATGGTCTTGAACATGGAAGTAGTATATAGCTAGACTCAGGCTCTCATAGTGATGTGTCAATGGGAAATTATTAGTTGAATTGTATTTGCCCTGTAGCATGAGTTTTGTTCATTTGGCATTCCTTGTGTCTATGTTGTGCAAAGGCATGGGTGATCCTTCGTTGGTTGCTTCCCTTGGAGTATATTGGCATCTCGGACTCTTTGTTCTGTAAGGAGGTTCTGGTGAGGATCTTCGGTCGGCAAGTTCGCCGGTTGCGAACAAAAGATGTGGCTTCGGTAAAGGTTCTATGGCAGAACCAAAAGTTTAAGGAAGCCATTTGGAATCCCGAGGAGGACATGAAGTCCAAGTACCCATTCCTATTTCCGATTCTGAAAAAATCATGCTTGAGGTATATGTTGTTCTTGACACCCTTAGTTTATGACCTTGATAAAAGTGGATTTCGAGTTCCTTGCATCTTTGTGTTTTAACTTAGTTAAAGGTGAGAGTAGAGATGTTTGGGGATTTAATCGTGCTTGTATGACCTCTTCCCATCATTCGAGGATGAATTATCCTAAGGGGGGGAAATAAAACACCCCAAACTTTAGCCCTTACAAAATTTCCTGAGTTTTGGATATTTTGATTATCATACGACTTAAGGGTACAAGTCATATGCTCAGGTACGATTTATGTCTTTTCACTTATATGTGAATCAGTGTGTTTTGGTTTGTTTTTGTCCACGATACGAGTAGGCATCATACTAGTAGTATGTTAAGGTATGAGGGGTATCAAGCCAAACCGTAAGATAACTTTGTCTAGCCTAGATGGTTCTGACCAAGGTACGGTTCAAAAGGTACTTTTCCTATGTTAAGATACGAGTTGATCCTTGTGTGGTAGTATGTTGGTCAGTATTGGATTCCAACTTGATGCCTAGGATATGAGGGGTGGGTACCACTCGTATCTTAGGGTACTGTGGGAGGGGGTGGCCGTACCTTCCTTGTGCATATGTTTATAGGTTTTAAGCTGAGGATAGTCCGAACATTTCCCACACTAAAACCCTTAAGTCCCCATATTTTATAACACCTTTTGACCTTTCATTACTCACTTAGAAAGATCAAAACACTCTCAAAACCTGCTTTAAACTCTCTCTTGAGGATTGGGCTAGGTTTTCTACATGGTGTTCATCCATAGGCTCAAGAGTTAGGTTCTTTCCGTGAATCTTTGTAAATAAGGCATGTGACTCTTCCTCATAGTTAGTTCAACTAAAGGTATGTTTTATGAATGGTTTTCATGGAATAATTGTGATATGGTTTTGGGTTTTGAATTATATGTTGGGGGTTTTGGTTATTAATGATTGATTTATGTTTTCCTATGTTTTTACTTATGGTTTTCATATTATAATGATAGTTTGAACTTGTGGTTGCATAGGAATGGTCAATTGGTACTTGGTTTTCGTTTTGGTAACTATATGCCCTCAACATGTTTGTTAAAATGCCTATGAGAATGCTTTTATTATATAGTTGGACTTTCATTGAAAACTTTGCATGGTATAATATGGCAATGGAACCCAAATTGGTTAAATGGTTTAAATGGCTAAATGGTAAGTCCTTGATGGCCATGGATTTGATTTAAAACCTTGTGGGGTACACGGGAATCCCCCAAGTGAACTTTTAATGAAAACCTTGTGGGGTACACAAAAATCCCCTAAGTTATTTTAATAATAGAGTCTGCGGGGTACGAAGGAATCCCCTAAGTATTGGCTAAAGACGTTGCTTACAAGCTATAGTCGGTATGAAGATACCACTAATTAATGCCTTAGTAATTGACTCTTAGAATCGGTGGTTTGGTTGTGTGTTAAATGTTATAATTGGGCAATGTTGGTGGGTTGTGATAGATAATCATAAAGGTGTGATTTCGAAAGGTTGACACTGGAAAATCATGTTTGCCAACATGAGGATTGATCTTGATGACCACGTACTTATGGGGTACAAGGTAATCCCCCAAGTATATACACGTACATATGTATCGTAGAGGGCAAAGGGTACAAGATAATCACCGGCCACCTATGGTATCTCTAGTTCATGTGGCTACACACACTGGGGGCCGTTCAGGGGGTAGCACTGCACCCATATATCCCATGGGTGAATTATGACGGTAACGCTTCATAACCCAGGTTAAATGTTTTAAAGGTTCATGCTAATCTTAATCTATACCCCGGCATAGTATATATGTATATGTATGTATTGCAATGATATATGCATTGGTTGATTTATTTTGAACTGTTGGCACTATTTTATCCTTATCCTTAAGTTACATGTTAGTACTCCAACCACTAACTGTCTTCAATGTTGTATCCCCATGCGATGCAAGTGTTGGTCATAATACACCTTCTACTTAGTGACTGGACTCGGGATCATCTTGTGTTGACTTGAAGTGGTGAGCTTCTATATTCTGGAAGGCTCTATTTCTTGCTTTGAGTTTTCTTATGTCATTGTTGGTTCAGATTTGGATATTGGTTTTAGCTATGGTCGGGGGCATGTCCTGACCAAATATTTCTTGGATTCTCTTTTAGAGACTTTGTATGGACAATTGTGCACTTGGGTATGGAATCGATATGGTTTTGTATATTGTTGGTTAGGCTTGCTCGAGGTTGATTTGACTTATTTTGGTCAGTCACGGTTATAGACCTATCCCAAAGTTGTTACATTTTGATTTGTTCTATATTGTTATATGTTCAGAATTTATTCGACTAAGGACATGTTGGTTGGTTGGATTGGGTATCGGGGGTGGTCTCCGGTCCTTGTTGGACTTGAGATGCCCATTATGACAAGGCCTCGGTTTGGGTCGTGTCAAGGAAAATGTCCAGAATTTCCTTAATTAAAAGCTGAAAAATTATCGTCAGTGACTACGAGTCACTATATGACTCGTAAGAACACGCTATGGCTTGTCACCACGAGTTGTAGTCAAGACAGTTGCTGAAGAGCCCTTCTCTAGTGACCCTATGATTTACACCATACGACTCATCAGGTGACCCTACAACTCGTAGGGTCCAAGTTGTAGTCAAGACAGAAACACTTGGAGCATACATTGGTTTGGCTATGGATAGGACCATACGACTCGTTTTGAGTCTTTACGACTCGTAACCACCAGTCGTAGTCAGGCAGTAACATCAGGATAGCACACTGGTCTATCTACGATTGGGTCCTTAAGACCCGCAATGACACATTATGACTTGTAAGGAGAGTCACAGTCTGGGCCGTGAGTTTTAAAAACTCATAAATTTTTCAAGGACCAAAATTTGGGGTGTTTCATTCTCCCCTTTAGGATTATTCATCCTCGAATGATGAGACAAGGCATCCCTTAGAACGATTTAACACAAAATACAACAACAATTACCTTTAATAATGACAGAAAACAAAGATGTCACGGAAATCCTAATTTCCTTTAACAAAGTCAGAAAACAAAGATTCTAAGATTAACACATACCTTAAGCACAATTATGTGGAATGGGGAACAAGAATGGGTATTTGGACTTCATGTTCTCTTCAGCTTCTTCAAACATTTGGTTCCTCCATAGAACCTTCACTGAAGACACCTCCTTTGTCCACAGCCAAAGGACTTGCCAATCTAAGATCTCAATCAGGACCTCCTTATATGACAAGGATTCAGAAACACCAACACTTTCCAATAGAAACACCAAGGAAGGATCACCCACGCACTTCCTCAATATCGAAACATGAAAAACCGGGTGAACGAAACCCAAACAGGGAGAAAACTCTAACTCATTAGTAATATTACCCATTCTCTTCAAAATCACATATAGACCCACATAACGAGGACTAAGCTTTCCCTTACTTCTAAATCGCATCACTCCCTTCACAGGAGATACCTTCAAGAACACCCAATCGCTAACATTGAATTCCAACTCCCTTTGTTTCACATCTGCATAGGACTTTTGAAAAATTTAGGTGGTATTAAGTCTATCCTAATCACCTTTACCTTCTTCATAGCCAGATGAACCAAATCAAGACTGAACAACACAGCCTCGCCAACCTCAAACTACCTAATAGGAAAACAACATCTCCTTTCGTACAAAGCCTCAAATGGAGCCATCCCAATGCTAGAGTAATAACTATTATTATAAGCGAACTCAATGAGAGGAAAATGATCAACCCAACTACCACCAAAATCAATCACACAAGCCTGAAGCATATCCTCCAATGTCTGAATGGTCCTCTCTGTTGGTCCACCCGCTTCAGGGTGGAAGGTGGTGCTAAGGCTCACCTTAGTTCGCAAACCTCTTTGAAAAGAATGCCAGAAGTGTGAGGAGAACTAAGTACCGCAATCAGATATAATAAAAACAGGTGCACCATGCAACTTAATGATTTCTTGAATGAATAACTTGCATAATCCTCAACAAAGTAATAAGTCCTCATGGCAAGAAATGAGCAGACTAAGTCATCCTATCCACAGTGACCCAAATCGAATTAAACTGACTGTGAGACTGTGGAAGACCGGTAACGAAATCTATATTAATCATCTCCCATTTCCACACAGGCAACTCAATTTCTTGAAATAATCCACCAGTCCTCAAGTGCTCCACCTTCACTTGCTGACACACCATGCACTTAGCCACATAATCGGCCATATCCCGTTTCATGATATTCCACCAGTAGATCTCTTTCAATTCATAGTACATTTTTATCGAACTGAGATGAACCGTATACCTCGACTCATGAGGCTCTTCCAGGATCTTCTTTCTCAGGCCATCAATATTAGGAACACATAACCTACTTTAGTACATAGTACATCAGGATGCCATCACCACTAATCTCAAAAGCCATCACTTTCTACTAACCCACATCATCCTTGATCCACATCAAGATAGGATCCAAAACTTGTTTCTCTTTCACCTCAGTACCAAGAGATGACTTTACCACCTCTTGCACAATCACACCTCTATCCTTAGAGTCTAAAAGTAGAACCCCAATATTTGCCAAATGGTGAATATCCTTCACAAAACCTTATTTCTCCTCATCAACATGATATAAGATACTGATGGACAACCTTCTAAGAGCATTAGCAACCATGTTAGCTTTATCAGGGTGATAGTGCAGACTCATGTCATAATCCTTGAAAAACTCAAACCATCTCCTCTTCCTGAGATTCAACTCCTTCTGGGTGAACACATACTATGAGATTTTATGATCAGAATAAATGTCAACATGAACTCCATACAAGTAGTAGCAGCAGATCTTTAAAGCAAATACCACAACCGACAACTCCAAATCATAGGTCGAATAATTTTTATCATGGACCTTTAACTATCTAGAAGAATACGCCACCACCTTACCATGATACATCAGAACACAACCCAATCCCACACGGGATGTATCAAAATAAATCACGAAGCTATCAGTACCCTCGAGCAGGGTCAAAATAGGAGACAAAGTCAGCTTATCCTTCAAATTCTCAAGACTACCCTCACAAGCATCCGACTACAAGAACTTTACCTTTTTATGGGTCAACTTAGTCAATGGAGTAGTAATCGAAGAAAAGCTTTCCACAAACCTCCTATAATAACTGACTAAACCCAAGAAGCTTTGAATATTCATTAGAGTTGTGGGTCTAGGCCACTTCTTAACCACCACAAATTTCTATGGATCCACCATGATCCCTTTACTAGAATCAACATGACCCAGAAAAGTAACAATATTTAACCAGAATTTGAGAACTTAGCATACAACCGTTGATCCTTAAGGGTCTGCAATACTATACGAAGGTGATTTACATAATCCGACTCACTCTTCGCGTACTCTAGAATATAATCTATAAACACTATCACAAACAAATCCAAGAAATGATGGAATACATGATTCATAAGATCCATAAATATTGTCGGAGCATTAGTCAAACCGAAGGATATCATCAAAAACTCAAAATAACCGTATCTAGTTTGAAAAGTAGTTTTAGATATATCCACCTCCCTAATCTTCAACTAATGATAACTCGACCGAAGGTCAATATTAGAGAAGTACTTAAAACCCTGAAGCTGATCAAATAGGTTATAAATTCTAGGAAGAGGATACTTATTCTCCACTGTTACCTTATTCAACTGGCGGTAATCTATACATATTTGAAGGAACCCATCCTTTTTACGCACGAAAAACATAGGGTTACCCCACGGGGATATACTAGGATGAATAAATCCCTTATCTAAAATATCTTTCAACTACTCCTTAAGTTCTTTCAACTCAGTTGGAGACATTCTATAGGGAGGGATAGATATAGGATGAGTGTTCGGAAGAAGATCAATCCCAAAATCATTCTCCCGATCAGGAGGAACACCAGGAAGATCATCAAGAAACACTTTGAGAAAATCACAGACCACGGGGACAGATTGTAATGAAGGACCCTCCGAATTAGAATCTTTAACTCAGACCAAGTGATAGAGACATCCCTTGAAAATTAACTTTCGGGATCTGAGATAAGAAATGAACTTTCCATTAGGCCTTAAGGAACTGCCTTCCCACTCAATCATCGGTTCATTCGGTAATTGGAAATGACCCTTCCAGTCCGACATTCTAGAGCGATAACATTTAAATTGATTATATCCAATTCTATCAAGTCTACTAAGGTATGTCGACCACAGATAGATATCACGTAATCCATATAAACTCTTCTAGAAAGCACAGAATCACCCACTGGGTGGACACAAAAAAGGGGTCTGAAATACTCTCAGGTTTAAAATCAAAATGAACAGCCATATACGGGGTCACATAAGAAAATAAAGACCCCAAATTACGAAGATAATACACATCACGGGAAAAGAGTTGTAACATACTAGTGACAACATCTGGAGATGCGTCATATTCCTAGCGAGTGGTAAGAGCATAAAGATGATTCCGACAAATGCCAAAGCCAGAAGTAGCACCCTTTGGTATAAAAGCCGAGGATGTGGTAACCAGAGCCTTATTATCCCCAGTAGCAACCTTGACTGAGGTATAATCACGTTGTAGGTTTCCACACTTAAAGCACTTGTTTCTCTCTTCCTCACAAAATCCACGATGCACTTTTTCACAAAATCAGCAAGGGGGATAAGATGGGGCTGACTGAGCTCCACTAGCTTGAGACTATGCACCTAGTTCGCTAGGACTATCAATGTTCTGGAAGATATGATCACTAAACGGCTTAGGATATGGAGCACTAAATGTAGAATAAGAACCAGAATTGTCCCACTTTTTCTTAGACTATTTTCCACCATCTCTACCACTCTTCTGATAACCTCCATCTTGATTCGAATACAGAAATTTCTTACTCTGCCTTTCCCCTATCTCAGATTGCTTCTTCTTTTCCTCCTTAACCTGTTGCATATACACCACAAGTTGAGATATATTCATATCTTTGTTCAACAAGGCAGCCTGCTCTCCAAAATTAGATCGTAGGACAACCTTGAAGCAAATTTCCTCATTCTAGCCCTCATGCTAGACACTAGCTCAAAAGCATAAAGGGATAACAAGTGAAATTTCAAGGAATACTCTTTCACAATCATCCTACCCTATTTTAGATTCACAAACTCCCCAACTTTAGCCTCCCTGAACTCTTGAGAAAAGAAATGGTCTAGAAAGGCCCCCAAAAACTCATCCCATAGTGTCAACTTTGCGTCATCACCCCTAAATTGATCCCACTCCTCATACAACTGATATGACACATCCTTCAACTGGTATGCGGTAAAATTAATACTGTCAGAGTCAGAAGCATGCATCACACAAAAAATCTTTTCTATCTCATCAATGAAATTTTGAGGATCCTCTTTGACCTTCAAACCAGTGAAAATCAGAGGACTCAACCTCATAAATTGGCCAACTCTAGTGACCTCAGAAGATGGAGATATAAAAACAGCATACTCAGTATGAGAGGACATCAATTGGGTAAGCAAATGGATCGACTAGCGAAACTCAACATTCGACACATCATCCTGAGGTGTCCGAGGAGGGCTAGGTGGAATCGGTGGAACTCTACGAGAGCAATCATGAGTTGGACCCCCAAACTGGGTATGAACTCCATAATCAAGACGATTTGCGTCCACATTATCCCCAAGGGAGACTGAAGAGTTTCCACGAACATCAGATCATCTTGGAGGCATGATCTAAAATGCGAACAAATGGGGATTAGAGGAGATTCAAGACCTTAGACTCTATAGCCCGAAATAGAACAACACAAAAGGGAAATATTCTAAAATGTCTCATAGCCTCTCTATTATAAGTATGGTGCTCTACACACCCATAAAAGAGACTCTACGTGACATGGCTTTATGGACACCCAATGACACCAAACCTAGGCTTTGATACCAACTTTGTTATAATCTAAACCTGAGTCTGGCTGTGACGCGTATCTCAGGTCCACCGTGAATCGGAGACCACCTCTTTTGCCTAGACAATCAGAATGTAACACACTTAGCAGCTGTTGAATTCCAAACATATAACAACATAGAGTAAATAGTGACTCAAAAGTCTATAAATATCAATAATTGAAACTCATCCACACTAATATCCATAAAGCCTCTATATAACCAGTCAAGTGACCCTATGACTCGTAAGGTCCAAGCTGTAGTCAAGACAGAAACACTTGGAGCACACACTGGTTTGGCTACGGATGGGACCATACAACTCGTTTTGAGTCCTTACGACTTGTAACCACCAGTCATAGTCAAGGCAGTAACATAAGGCTAGCACACTGGTCTGTCTACAATTGTGTCCTTAAGACTGACAATGACACGTTACGACTCGTAAAGAGAGTCGTAGTCTGGGCAGTGAGTTTAAAAAACTTAGAAATTTTTCAAGGACCGAAATTCGAGGTGTTTCAAAATGGGAGGTAAAAGTTTCTTATCTAATCCAATAGTAGATGCATACAATACTTCCAATACTAAAGATAAATTGACAGATTTATTCAAGAGGACAAATTGATCACCCAAGACTATAAGCTCAATTTCTGATCCAAGAAGGAGTGTTGAAAACATGTCTCAAAAATAAGGTAGATAACGATTAGCAGTTTTAAATTATTAGAGTTCTGTGTGGCTTAAGTTTAGGAATTAATTATCTCTTTGTTATTTGAATTTAAATTTAGTTGCTTATTTTTATATTTTCTAATTAAAAATTTAGCTAGAAATATATGTTTTTGAGTTATTTATAAAACAATTTTCTTTGGCAATACAATTGTAGTATTTTTGTCCATCTTTCTCTGTTATTTCTTTAACTTCAAAGCTAAAAACCAACAAGAATAATGTAAAATATGGTGTGTTAGTAATGCTTGTATTAGTAATGTTTGTGTTAATTATGCTTGCATTAGTTATGCTTGTATTTTTCTTATGCAATATTTGGTTTGATGTATTAAAAATAATATGAATTACATAGTCTCTAAAAAAATATTTTTTTTACAAAAATACCCTCTATATATTTTAGAAAGGATGCGGGGAAATTTTTGAGGGATAATTGTTTCTTTAATCATGCTAATGCATGCATTAGATCCATTACATTGCTAATGTCATGAATTTTGAGGTATTAGTGATACACACTTCAATACACAATAAAGTGTATTACTAATATCTTACATTAGTGATACATAGGCTAAAAAATATATCAAATAAGGTACTAGTAATACACAAGACTAATGCATGCATTATTCTTTTTAATACACTACCAAACGACCCCTTACAGTGTTGCTGCAGTGGCTCAATTATAATTGGATAGTGTCTATAAATTACATGAGTTGCCTCAAACAATTGTAAGTTATAGAGATGTGGTCTTCCTCAACAAGTTCCGGCAGTCACTTTTTAAATGCAGTGGGGTTCAGTTGCATCACCCCCACTGTCTACCATCCTCAATCTGATGGACAAGTTTGAAGTGGTTAATAAGTGTACTGAAAGTTACTTGATGTGCATGCGTATTGACAGATCTAAAGATTGGGTGCACAGCTTCCTTCGGCTGAGTGGTGGTATAACATCACTTATCACTCTGCTACTCAGTTCACTCTGTTTGAGATCCCATATGGTCAGAAACCACCTACTCATATACCTTATATTACCTATACTTCACTGGTTGAGAAGGCTAGACAAAGTACTATTCAGCTACTTAAGTACCATTTGGCAGTTGCTCAATCTCGAATGAAAGCACATGATAAGAAAAGGTCTTTCAGGGAACTTATAGAACAAAAGCTATAATCAAAGTTTTAGCTTGTTTTATTTAATGAAATCCTATTGGTGTATATCATGATTTTTACACCTTTTGAATAAGATGGTATTCCGCACTAAATTCCGCATTCTTAACTTCCACGTTTTACAATGTATCTTTAACTATATACGTATGTAGAACCAAGTTCACCCCTCTTGAATCGTGTTGGTGCGCTAAACTAGCAGAGATACATAAGATTTCCCTTTCCGAACGTGAAACAGTTTAATACCGCCATTGTATTTTTTTGTAAAGCAATTGATGAACAGCTTGACTTCCTGCAAAGATCTGATTCCTCATACATTCAACCAAGTGGCCAATAATCCAAACAAGTAGAGTTTCGCAAAATTACATTCAAGTTACTAAACAAGGGTAAACTGATTTCTTTGCCTCTCAAGAGGAAAATCAATTTTGTAAAAAATTGCAGCGCCACACCTGATTTTTTTTTTACTGATACAACACAACATACTAATCGACAATTATATTATAGGATGCATAATGCAATTATACCATGAACCACCATCCCTAGGCTAGCTGTTCATACACTATGGCTTTTATTCTTTTTTTTCTTCGTGTATATCACATATACCAGAGTTTCAGCAATTCTTTTCATGTCCCCCCAAGACACAAATTTGCAGACAGCCAGCGACAAATTTCATCAGTCTCTTCAGGAATTGTGTAGTGACCAAGCCTATTGAAGGAACAAAAAGAAGACTTGCCATGAATCTTGAGAAACATCTGAAGGTTACCATATATACTAAACAAAAAAGGCAGAAATGTATAGATACCCCTCATAAGTCCTCAAGGTTAGATTCCAAAAACTGGATGAGCTTAAAATTCTTGCAGATTTTTCGCCATGTTGATATGCAACGACGTCATCACCTAAAACAAGAACCATTATGTATTCCGTTAAGGTTCAGATCTAACTTCATATTCAATGGCATAACTCTGTGGCATAAAGAGGAGTACAACAGCAAGAGTGCAAGTCTTCCAGTCGACAACTATGACCAACCAAAATCAGTCATGTGGAATATCAGGGACTTGATATCTCCTTTTTCCTAAAATTCCAAATCCATGGCAATTAACAGTCCAACACACAAGAATAGTAGGGGATTTTGCTTTGTTTTTTGTAGAGTTTGACAAAAATGACACTCATCTTTGAGACATCCTCTTTGTATGGTAACAACAGAAGGCTCCACATTTAGAGACATGGAAACTACAGGAGATGTTGCATAGAACTTCCCAAATGACTGATGCTATATCTAGAGAGATTTGGAAATTATTTAGAATGTAAATTAATGATCTCCAAGCCTTTTAGACAGTGCTTTTTTTTTTTTTTTTGGACAAGTCAGACATGTTAACTAGCTCAGAAGCTAGGAACTAAGGGCTTCCTCAATCGTTGCAGGAAAAAATCTGGACAGACATGACATCCTAGCAATATGATTAATCTAAAAGTTATTTGTTGAAAATATTCATGGGTAAGGGAAAAAAAAAACGTAGAAAACAAGTTATGATTGTACTACAACCTATCTCGAGATATACTTGTAGTTCAAACCACTTCGCAGTTGCTTCAATTAATTCATGTCTTAAGAATTACAAAAAATTCTTCCAAACTGTGAACCTCTACAAATAGCCAGTGTGTCCCTTAAACTTACAAGCTACTAGCTAGTGAAACAGGGGCAAAACATTGTGATATAAAAACAAATTTAGGTCACTTCAATGTCCTTTCAACCAACCTTTCCACAGGCTGAGATTTATCAAAAGAGGAAAAACTATTATATTTAACAAGATGTTAATCACAGTATAAGTATCCAGAGGAGGTCCTGCAATAGCATTTTCTCATACAAAGCTCAGAGCAAGACACTCCACTAACCCATATTATCTACAACAACAACATACCCAGTGTATTCCCACATAGTGGGGTATGGGGAGGGTAAAGTGTAAGCAAACCATACCACTACCTCAGGAGAAGTAGAGAGGTTGTTTCCAATAGACCCCCGACTCAGGACAAATAACTGTATAGCAAACACAAAACATAAAAGCATATAAACTAATTCAGTATGCAAAAGAAACTAACACTGCTAGCTAATACAAGAAACAATACAACCACAAGATAATACTATAAACTATCTATTCGAACTCATAGATATCACCAAAAGGCCACGAACAAGGAACTCCAGATGCAAACCAAAGTACTCTTCCCTACTATTACAAACGCACTCCCACCCCTTAACCCTCTACCCTAATCCGCATCCTCCACACCTTCCTATCAAGGGTCACCCCAGAAAGGTGATCCTAACCCTAATTATCTAGGCACAGAGAGCTCAATGTAAGAATCATGGAAAATATGCTGATACCCAACATTATGTGGCTTTTATTTTTTTCAAAGAAAAAAAAAAAGACTTAGGAGGCCAAGAACTAGACCCATTAGGACATCAAAAGGTATCAGAATCTCAGGTAGACAACCAACAAATGGCGGGAACTCACATGAGTAACAACCTAGCAGGTCCTTCATATATTTGCATTGTGAAAAGCTAATCTATACTAAAAATCTGAAGGTTAGACGGTCTTTAAGACTCCAAAAGTTGAAAAGCATGCAATGGAAGTACCAGTTCCATGACAGAGCAAAATTGGCAAAGATGCTGCACGCCTTCCAGCATCATCCACCCCTTGCATTCGGTGCCTTAATGTCCTGGAAAAACAAACTATAAGGGGAACATATTCCATCGGAACAAAAGCGGCAGGTATCTCTAAGCAATAAAGTTCTACCTTGCACAAGGAAGCCAGCCACTAAGGCCAACAACTGCACTCAGGTTCACTCGATAAGGGCTTCCATTACCATACTGCCTGAATGCATGGCATGTGGCTGAATAAAGAGCAGTTGCAGCTCCCATGCTGAATCCTCCAACACATAGTTTCACTGAAGATGAAAAAGTGTTACAGACAGATATTCTATGATTAACTGCCACGTCAGATATCAACTTACAGTGAATTCAAACAGTCTACAACATATGCTGATGAAATTATTTTCTACATATATGATGTTTGAAGCACCAGTTTCATCCTGCAAAAGATTTTATGGCACATATTGGTTCTAAAAAGTTGAAAAAAGAAACATACCATCAGCTGGCTCTGTTGATAAGAGATTTGCAACATGTGCTGCAGAAAAATCTAAGCCCTCCAAATCATCAGGAGCATTTTCTGAAATATCCCCTACATCAAACCCTATAATGATTCAAGTTAATAGATCCTCTATGGTTTATCTTTATTGGTAAATAAGCAAAAGATACTGAACAGTGAGAGTAAAACATTGCTAATCAAGATTCAAGCATACAACAATATAGAATATATGCTTATGAACAAACCGAAAACCACATTGATTCAGAAAATAACGCTTACAAGCAGTGCAGGGAAATCCACCAAAGGCAGCAATTGGACGAGTAGGAGCAGTTGGGCAAATCCATTTGACCTGCACACCATTTAAGAAGGAAAGATACCAACAAGTCACAAAAAATAAATTTCTCTTATTTTAGAGAAATCACCCATCTAAAATAACCCTGCATAGACTGAATACATCCTTACATTAGGAAGTGGAAGGCTCTCAAGAAGCTGGGACCAGCTGCAAAGTAGATAAAAAATACGAGTTAGCAACAGCTTGTAGTAGCTAATTAAGAAAGATAATACAAGTTGGACTTAAATATGAAACATAAAGTTGCAAGAAAAGAGCTGACAGCATTATGCATGAAATGTGAAAATACTGTACAGTTAAAGAAACAACTTGGAAATTAGTGACATTTAGCTTAGGGACCACAAAATAATCTGGAGCACCAAAATATGAAAAGGCTGTTGAAATGGACAAATTAAACTACATTTTAAATATGAAAGTTTATGGGCCTAATCTTAGTCTTAGTAACACCAAATTAGTCGCAGACATTGTGAATAATTTACTTTGTCTTGTTTTGTTTAATTGGTTTACAGGAAAATCAGGAGGTGAACAAGTGGTCCCTGGTTCAACATCTGGAAGCCTGATCCCCAAGAATCAAGTAAATGATCAAAAGGACGACTCATTCATAGCTAACACAGGCTTTATTATATTGGACAGCAGGGAGCAAGGTAGGGCCAAGTCGGCAGACAATTACATTATTTATACATGATAAAATTATTTCTTATGTGTATATAGTAGATGCTTAACCCCTTTATCTTCTTCGTGCGTTTACTTCATATTTTGAACCCCTTAGTGAAAATCCTGACTCCGCCATTGTGGGACAGAATAGAGACTGAACAAATCAGACTTGAGCAACATATGGGCTACAAACAGTACCTCACTCTACCTCACCTGAAAAGCGTAATACAGGTTATACTAGAGCCTGATAGGGCAGGCATTTAAAGAACATTATGTAACAGCTGAAACATGATATTTCATAATTTAATCAGTAAAATCATATATCAATCAACAATTTCTGTGACAGTCTTTATCGCGGCGAAAGCACAACTAATGCTAAGAATAAAAGAAGTACCTTGAGCCATTATCACCTAGACCATGTAGCCAAATAATAGTGGCCTCATGCTTTCCTCTGGGCCTAACAACATGAGTTCTCCCAAATTGCAATGGTGTATGAGTTGTTCCGCTACCTAAACATCGCAACGTCAACCTTTTGTTCAAAACAGTTAGTACTTAAAATAGTAAATCAGATTTTAGAGAGATTCTTAGTCTTTTGCGCATCGCGAAAATGAAAAAAGTAACCCACCAGAACCTGCTGTAGAGTCATTGAAGCTCATTGCTATACCCCCAAGAAAGTAAAATTTAGTATCACACTTGCACCTATTGAAAAGTGCTCCTGCAATGCCAATAATCAACATTAAGCACCTCTACTTATAACCCTACAAAAAGGGTGAAAATGGAATACAACCATGAATCTTCCTAGATGAGACTTGGCTTACACCAGTTACACTTTGTCTATGTTTACCTACATACTTATCACAAAGAGAAAGGTAGTACCACTGAAAGGATGTCAGAAAGGGAAGCAAGCAGCACTAGGATATATGTCTAAAGCTCCTGTTATATGCGGATCCGGAGAAGGGCCTAACCACTAGGATATATCGTATGCAGCCTCACTTTACATATCTACAAGAGGCTGTCTCCATGGATATACGCAGCCTTACCTTACATTTCTGCAAGAGGCCGTTTCCACAGCTTGAATCTGTGACCTCCTGGTTACCTGACAAAAACTTTACCAATTACTCCAAAATTTCCTTCTTGTCAAAGAGGGGCCAAAAAGCAATTAACTTTATGACTTATGAGCAAAGAATACATATGAATAAATGACCTGGTAAACCGTTGCAATGCAACATTTCAAAGAATCAATGCTTCTACACATTTCGACAAAAAGGAAAAAGCACAACAAGAATATATTTTTGCAGAAAAGATATTCCTATTTTTTTTCAAAATCAAGATTGAATATAAGCATTAACAAAATATACAACCTCTTTACATTTTCATGTTCTTCTGATAAACAAAGTCATTACCCATTTAAGCAAATTCCCAGAAAAAAAAAATACTATAGCAATTTGGGTTCACGGGTAAGAAAAACTAAATAAAAGGGTTTAAGGTTTTTGCACCGACCTGCGCTTGGGGTTTAAGATTGAAAAACAACAAAAAGTTGACAGGCTTTTTGTTGGCAGCACTGTGTCTGTGTGTGTAGATGTGTGGTCATTGCTCTTTTTTGTCTTTGCTCTCCTTTTACTGTTTTACATCTTTTTCTTACACTGCTCACAGAAAAAACTCTAGTTTAATTTAGACGAGTTAACTCTTCCCACCAATTTTAGAGTGTGAGAAAAATCATTTTTTTTATTACTGCTGAAATATAAACCTAAATATCATAATTATTAACCACTTTATTGATTGACACACCACATACATTATTCAGTTTGATCAAGATATTGACACCATGACCAAATTATCTTTCTCGTGCTAATTAAAAATTTCAAATTTGAGCTAAATTTGATAAGCAATTTAATAGCTCGCATAGTGGCTTTAGTGAACTAGTAAAATTACGAACATTAGATATTTGAAAGAAAAGAAAAGGATAATGCCCAAGATAAATCTCATGTAGATTTCCTAAATTTAATTTGGGAAAAAATTCATGAGCCATCAAGAATATTAGCAAAAGAAAAATGTACATAAGAAGGCTTAGTTGATGGAGTATTCAAGTATATTGGGGTTTTGGGTTGTAGGTGACAAAAGAAATGAGGTGTAGGTGACACAAGTCTTAATAATTGAGTGGATGTGATAATTTTATTATGGATTAAGAAAATTGAGAAGTTTGAAAATAACCCATAAGTTTTTTAATTTAGATTTTGATCTAAATATTAGTTAATATAACAAGAAACGGAGGGAAAAAAGTGTGTTTCTCTCTCTTCTCACCGTTGTTTTTTTCTCTCTCTTCACGATTATTGTTGTTCATTGTTGTTGCTGCTCCTTTATTCATCATCTTTTGCTTCATTATCATCATCTTCTACTTCATTATCATCTTCATTTTCTTCTTCTCGAACATTGTTGTTGTTGTTGTTACCGCTACTGTTGTTAGGTCAAATTTTGTTTCCTACATCACTTTCACTTTGGCATTACTTCATAGGTGACTTTGGTAAGTAAAATTATGATATTTATTCGAATTTGTCATCTAGGTACACAGTTACAGCTGTTTTTTCCAACAATGGATAGAACCCGATCATGAATCCAACATAAGTGCCCATAATTTAAACAGATCACTTATCTGGTACATCAGATGAGTAATCTGTTGCAACGGAAGACTCATATGTTGGATTCATGTTTATGCTTCTATAGTGCCCGCAACATGAATCGAACAGATGGGTAATCTGTTGCAACAAACTAGTTATCTGTTGCATCAGACTGCTTATCTGTTGCATCAGACTGCTTATCTGTTGCAACATATGAGTAATCTGTTGCAATAGATGACTACTCTGTTTGGAATAACACAAATTATCCCCTGCCACAAACCCAACAGATAACCACTTGCTATTGCTACTGGATTCAAAATTATTCCTTACGTCCAATCGTCGACATGTTTGTTTAGAAGATAATAGACAGAATGAAAATTAAATACTCCCTCCGTCTCAAATTATTCGTCTCAAATTTTCTAATTTGATTTCTTATTTTACTTGTTTTTTTCATTAATCAACCAAACAAATTCCATGTTTTACCCTTTGCATTAATTACTTTTTATTGAAATTAAAATGTAAACATCAATTAATAGGGGTATTATGGTAAACTAGGCATGTCATTAATTATTTTTCTTAATCAATGTGTCATCTCAATTTGAAACGGGCAATTTGAAACGGAGGGAGTATGAATTAAAACGTCAAAGTCATACAACAGAGTAGTTGTATGTTGAAACAGACTAGTTATCTGTTGCATCAGACTGATTATCTGTTGCATCAGACAGTTTATCTGTTGCAACATATGAGTAATTTGTTTGGAGCAACACAAATCAGCCCCTGCCACAAACCCAACAGATAACCAATATGTTTCAACTCTTGTTATTGATACTGGATTCAAAATTATTCCTTACGTCCAATCGTCGACATGTTTGTTGAGAAGATAATAGACAGAATGAAAATTAAATATGAATTAAAACGTCAAAGTTGATCAAACAAATTTTTTTTATTAAATAAAAATAAATAAAAATACATAGACATAGACTAACAAAAAAAAATAATCTAATTATTATCAATATTATTATTATTATTATTATTGTCAGCCGACCGTAGTAGCAAGGCCCTCCTCATCCTGCAATCTCACAGAGCATCTTTGCTCTAACTGCACCCAGTTCCCATTGCAGGTCACGAACCTGCATTCGAAGTTCATTCACAATGTCTTGCAGAAAAGCAACGTCCTACACTGGATCAGTCATATCTAGAACACATATGAATTGACAAAAAACATAAAAACAAAAGTAAAGAAAAGAATATTTGAATGTAATACAACGCATACTACAAATTGGCAAGGAAAAAAGTTACCTGAGTCAGGGGAAAAAAAGTGGTGGAAGGTGTAATATGAAAGACAAGATGCAATAAATAAATAGAGTGTAGTTGAATGAACGATTGAGTAAGGAAGGACCTATTTATAAAGGATTGAATTTGAATGAGTGGCAAAAAGGCGCGACTGTTCACCTCCATTTATTAATTACATTTTTTATTTTTGATTATTGTGAAAAGTTATGACTAAATTAAATTAAGAAATATTGTGATAAGTCATGACTTTTCTGATTATTATTATTAATTAGTTCTTTCCAAGAATCGTTTGTATTGCGTTGTGACAACAGATTCTATATCTGTTGCATCAGATAACTCATCTGTGACAACAAGCATATAATCTATTGCAACAAATAAAAAACCCGTTACATCAGATAATCTATCTGTTGCAACATATAATCTAACTGTTCACCTTCATTTATTAATTACATTTTTTATTATTGTGAAAAGTTATGACTTAATTAAATTAAGAAATATTGTGATAAGTCATGATTTTTAGATTATTGTTATTAATTAGTTCTTTTCAAGAACCATTTTTATTGAGTTGTGACAACAGATTCTATATCTGTTGCATCAGATAACTCATCTGTGACAATATATATATCATCTGTTACAACAAATAAAAAATCTTTTGCATCAGATAATCTATCTTTTAAAAAAAAAATTATCGTCAAATCATTAATCTAAATTTGCCGACTTTTTTATTATATAAATTAAAAAATATATTTTAAAACAAAATATTTTCTGTGAAAAGAAATGAAGCCTATTTAATTAACGTCAATTATTCAAATTAAATAACCATTTTTTATGGTTATAAATTATGTTTATTATTTATTTCCTTATTGTTTTCTATGAAAAGAAATGACTTAATTAAATCAAGTTGGTGAGTTTTTTATTATTGTGACAAGTCATGATTTTTCATCTTATTATTATTAAATAACCTTTTTCTTAATTTAAAAACCGAAGACACCTTTTCAATAACCGTTTTTTTAATAAAATAATAACCATTTTTATTGAGTTCTTGCAACAGATTGTATATCTGTTGCATCAGATAAACCATCTATTGCAACAGATATACCATCTATTGCAACAAATCGACCATCTGTTTTAATAGCTTTTTTGATTTCTTCTAAAAGCTGATACATCAGTCGCAACAGATGGGGAATTTGATGTATCAA
Organism: Capsicum pubescens; assembly: GCA_030864215.1. Classification (NCBI taxonomy): domain Eukaryota; kingdom Viridiplantae; phylum Streptophyta; class Magnoliopsida; order Solanales; family Solanaceae; genus Capsicum; species Capsicum pubescens. Next base: position 208,584,336 of record CM061545.1, read on the forward strand.
CAACATTGTTGAATGTGTTTTAGACAAAAAGTCACGACTGTTAACCTTTTTCTTAACAATTCCAATACTGTGACTTTTTTTAATTATATAATAAATAAATAATTTTAAAAAATAAATTTAAAAACTAAAATGGTGAAAAGTCACGATCATTTAATAAAATTAAATAATCGTTCTTTTACAGTTATAAATTGTGTTTATCATTTATTTCCTTATTATTTATTTATGAACTATTTTTCATATTAAATAATAGGAAAGTCATGTCTTTTCACCCTCTCAATAACAACAATAATCCCTTTTTATTAATAATCGTCTGTTGCAACATATGATCCATCTGTCGCATCAGATTAACCTTTGTTGCCACAAATGCTCAATCCCTACCACCAACCATCGACATGTTGAGAATAAAAAATAAACAGAATGAAATTAAATATTAAATAAGAATTAAAAATTCAAAGTCGACCACCAAACATAGATTTTTGAATCCCTTGGGTAGATCCGATATACAAAAGGAGGAAAATACATACGCTAAAAGAAAAAACATAACCTAATAATTATTACTACTACTATTATTATTATTACTATTATTATCAATCGGACAATTTTTATCCGGCAGTAGCAGGGCCCTCCTCAGCCTTGCTTTGAAGTCGGCCAAATCCCTCTGGAGTTCATCAAATTGTCTTTTAAGTTCCCGCAAGGTCTCGATATGAATCTTTTTGTATGAATCTGAATTAGCCATATTTGTAAGTGTAGTAGAATGAATGAGGAGGGACCTATTTATTAATGATTGAATTCAAAGGGGTTAGTGAAAAAGCCACGACTGTTCATCCCTTAATTAAATAAAACTGGTGAATTTTTGAATATATAAATTTAAAAAAATGGATCTAAATAGAACATTTTATCTTTTATTGTATTTCGGAAAAAAAGGAAATTTCTTTAAAATAAATCTAACAGATGGGTAATGTGTTGCAAAATATATTCCATCTGTCAGATAACTTACAACATATTATCAATCTGTTTCAACAGATGGATATATCTATTTGATTTTTCAAATAGATATATCATATGTTGCAATAGATTGATCATCTATCGTAATAGATGTCTGCAATTATTTGACAATTTAAACAGATGTGGCATCTGTTGCAACTTGTTAGTCATCTGTTTATTCAATTTAAGTCATAGATGGGCTAGGAAGAATAAGGTGTATGGAGATGGATGGATCCACTGCCATGTGTGGGAGTTAAGTATTACTGATAAGGTCATCGGGACAACACACTAAAAGTATAATGTTTTTGTGAATGCAGGTTTTAATTGATTAGACACTGATCATTCAAATAAGATCCTGCACTGTATAGTTAAGTTTGATGGGTTCGAATTGATAAGGCCGAGGGCCCTATGAAGATGGTGCATATACCCTGTTACGAATTACTGACGGTTGTTGCTCATGTTTATGCGTGTCAAGTTTTGAGAAGGGATCAATATTTGGTGTCATTGCAGAGATACAATAGCGATTGGACTTAACTTTAAGTGTGTATTGGACTCTGAGAAGGCCTTCGAAGCCTCGTACTGCATCAAACAAGAATGAAAAACCAATAGAACTTCCCTTGGCCCAAATTTATATAGAAGGGTTGTTCGATAAAATTATTATACACTAGAAGGAGCTGAAGGAGAATGTCTGCGAGGGAAAAGGGAGTTGATGAAAGACTATATCATCTGAAAGCTAATTGAAGAGGAGGCATAGGGTAGTAAGGAACTTCTAGCGAATCTGGCCGATGAAATTATCTTAAAACATGAGAAATCTGAATCAAGTGCAAATATGAAAGTGTGTATCCGGTAATGTAAATCCGTATGTTGTTTCTATAAAAGAAAAATAGTTTATATGGTCTCTTTTCTAGGGAGTTGCATCTAGGTAGCGTGGTCGGGATTATCACCTAGATAGAAAATAGCAGAAGACCAAGAAAGCAGCCTTACGGGCATCAAGGGTTGAAATGATGTACAGTAAGTCTAGAAAACTTACGCCAATAGAAAATGCAATTAAAATAAGGAATCCAAGCGAATGCGGCAATTTCTGAATTTTAAATTGTATCTTATGCCTTCTTGTTTGTGGTTTCGATCAGGTCCACTATTGTTGACCTGATCGGAACCACAAACGAGATTGAAAGACAGATTGAGTGTCATTACTTTCTTAGCAATATGGATTAATTGATTGTGTTTTCTTGCCTTAGCATGCTTTCAACATTTCTTGGAGAAGATCAGAGGCTTGCTGTAGTATATGAATCCCGATAATTTTCAAGCTTGCCTCCAACTTGTTGATTTGGTATCCAAGCTTGTCGTTGCTTTCTTTGAAGTTGGTATAGAGTTCCTGGTCTCTTGTGAGCTCGATCAGGAACATTATCTTTAAAGTTGTGGCATTGTAGAAGGCCTTCGGAACACTTTCTTCAGAAGCGTTAAAGGATAAATGGAGGGTTGCTATGTTTGTTTTACGTCAAAATGTGTTGTTGTATAGTCAAGATGTGGTCCCAAAAGTTGAATAGCTCACTTTTATCGAGCATTGCTCAATGAAACTTGCTCAACCAACCTTCAAGGAATTTGATAAATTAATAAGCAAGGAGTTACGTAATGTTTGATCTAAACTGACTCTACCAAGCCTATCAAACGTTACGTAACTCCAGGGTCATTACCCTATCAAAAAACTTTGCCCGAGTTGGTGGAAAAATCAAACGAGCTCAATCTCTTAGCCTTTATGCTGATTGCTTTTCTCCAATAAAGATGACAAGATATTCTCTATGCAAAAGTCTACACCGTCGCCAGAAATTTTTGCCAGAGTGAAAGTTTTCAAAAGGCATCGAGTCTTCTGAAGACTTGATATTAAGAGATTACTATTGATGTCTTCTGAAGACTTTTTCTCTGACAAGAATTTCTGCTGATGGTGTAGACTTTTGCATGGCGAATATCTTATCATCTATATTGGAGAAGAGCGATCAACAGAAAGGCTGAGAGATTGAGCTCGTTTGATTTGTCCATTAGCGGGGCAAAGTTTGTTGATAGGGTAATGAGCCTGGAGTTACGTAACGTTTGATAAGATTGGTAGAGTCAGTTTAGATCAAACGTTACGTAACTTCTTGCTTATTAATTTATCAAATCCCTTGAAGGTTGGTTGAGCAAGCTACGTTAAGAAACGCTCGATAAAAGTGATCTATTCAACTTTTTGGGACCACATCTTGACAGTGCATCAACACATTTTGACCTAAAACAAACATAACGACCCTCTATATATCCTTTAAGGCTTCTGAAAGTGTTTCGAAGGCCTTCTACAATGCCACAACTTTGAAGATAGTGTTCCTGATCGAGCTCACAAGAGACCAGGAACTCTATACCAACTTTAAAGGTGACAACGAAAAGCTTGGATACCAAATCGGCAAGCTGGAGGCAAGCTTAAAAATTATTGAGATTCACATACTACAACAAGTCTCTGATTTTCTTCAAGAAATATTGAAAGCATGCTAAGGCAAGAAAACACAATCAATTAATCCATACTGCTAAGTAAGTAATGACACTCAATCTATCTTTCAATCTCGTTTGTGGTTCCGATTAGGTTAGCAACAGTGGACATGATCGGAACCACAAACAAGAAGGCATGAGATGCAATTTAAAATTCAGAAATTGCCGCCTTCGCTTAGATTCCTTATTTTAACTATAGTTGTTATTGGTGTAAGTTTTCTAGACTTACTGTACATCATTTCAACCCTCGATGCCCGTAAGGCTGCTTTCTTGGACTTCTACTATTTTCTATCTAGGTGATAATCTCGACCACACTACTTAGATGGAGCTCCCTAGCAAAGAGACCATATGTAGTATTTTTCTTTTAGAGAAACAACAGATGGATTTTTCATTACCGGATACAATTTCATATTTGTACTTGATACAAATTTCTCATGTTCTACGATAGTTTCATTGGTCAGATTCGCTAGAAGTTACTTTCTACCCTATATATCCTCTTCAATTAGATCTCAGATGATATAGTCTTTCATCAACCACCCATTTTCCCTTGAAGGAATTTTCCTACCATACCTTCTGGTGTATAATCATTACCCCGAGCAACCCAACCATATAAATTTGGGTTAGGGCAATAACTATAATAATTTTGTTCTTGGTTGAAGTAGTGGGAGGCTTCGAAGGCCCTCTCAGGGTCCAATGTACCCTAAAAGTTATCCAATCACTATTAAATATCTTTACAATACCACCAAAACTAGATCCCTTCACAACGCTTGACACATATACATGAGCAACAACCGACATAAATCTTAACAGGGTATCAGAACCATATTCAGGTCCCTCAGCCTTATCAGTTAGGACCTACCAAACTTAACTGTAAAATTACAGATATCTTGTTTGAATGATCAATGACTAATCGGTAAAAACAACATTCACAAAATCAGTGTACTTTATGTTTGTTTCCATGATTACATTATCAGTAATACATACCTTCCACATATGAAGTGGTTCCATCTGCAAGCATCTTATTCCTCTGAACCCATCTTTATTGCAACCTCTTGTGTTGGTCGAGCAAAAGTTGATCAAATTTTATTTCCTTATATCAACAAAGAAGAGAAAAAAATTGACGTAACAGAAAGAACATTATCCATTTGTTGCAATAGATGTAGACTCTGTTGCAATAAATATAGATCCTGTTATATCAGATGTGGAGCCTGTTGCATCAGATGTGGAGCCTGTTACATCAGATGTGGAGCCTATTGCAACAGATGTGGAGTCTGTTGCAATAGATATGGAGTTTGTTGGAATACATCATACCAGCCTTGTTGGTGCTTTGATTTGTTTCAACAATTTCTTTGTTTATTGCAACATCACCAACAACATAAACCACAAAGAAAAAACAAATAAAAAACATCAACAACAAAGAATAACATCATTTATTCTAACACCATCAACAATATCATCAACAACAAAGAAGCAACATCCTTTGTTCCAACACCATCAACAATACCACACAACAAGTTCCAACAATGCCAACCCCACCAACAACATCAATAACAATATCAACAACAAAGAAACAAACAAAATACATATAAAAAAATGATACTGCCAACAAGGCTTTTAAATTTCTCCCAACAGATGACTTTTTTCGCATTGTAATAAAAATCCTTGATTTATTTAATCAACACTTAAAAGTTCCTTCAAATTTTTAAATAAATATGATATGGGTAAATGATAATTAAATAAAAAAATAGATTTAAATAACTTGCAAAGAAGAAGATGAGAATGAAAGAGAAATAATGAACCATACCTTAATGTCAAAAGGGGATAAAAATAGCAATTTCAGTCGAGGAAAGATATGAATCGGTTTAGATACAAAAGGATATTTATGTGAAAGAGAAGAGAAAAGAGAGAAGGCTATGATAACCCTAAAGAGGAGAGGAAAAAAAATAAGAGATGAATAAAATAATTTTAGGGCTGAAGAAGAGATATGATAGTTTTAGATGTATTAGGGGTTTCAATATTCATTAATTAATATTCAATAATAATTGTGACATTGAAAAGACAAGATAAGACTACTCAATGAGATTGTTGAGTTATCCAAGAAATAGTTTTTACTGCCTTTAGTAGTACTACTTTATCTACTCGGGCCAGAAGCTTGCTTTAAAATTAAAAGAATTTTTTTTTTCAAACAGATATGTCATCTGATGCAACATATATAAATATCTATTTGAAAAATCTCAAAATCTCAGTCATCTGTAACAATAAATGTGAATGTCTTTATGATAATTAAATCTGATATGTCATCTGTTACAATAGATATCAATATTTGTTCAAAAATTTCCAACAACTCAGTTATCTGTCACATCATATGCAAATGTCTATTTGATAATTAAATTAGATATGCCTTCTGTTGTAACAGATATGAATCTCTTTTTTAAAATTTTCAATAGCTCAGTCGTTTGTTGCAACAAATTTTATTGTAATTGATTTAGGTGGAACTAGGGATGAATGAATGAGTTCATAGGGTCAACTACAACTTCAATTGAGTCTTTGCAGTTTTATGGTGTTGATATTGTACTCATCCCGACCAGAGTCGTCGATTGATCACTCTGAGTTGAAAAGATTCTCATTAACTTAATGTTAAGCTAGTACCTAAATTGATTTAGGTGGAACTAGGGATGAATGAGTTTTCATTAAGTTAATGCTAAGCTAGTACCTAAATCGATTTAGGTGGAACTAGGGATGCATGAGTTCATAGGGTCAACTACAACTTCAATTAAGTCTTTGCAATTACATAGTGTTAGTATTGCGTTCATCCCGACTCGAGTCATCGATCAATCACTCTGAGTTGAAAATATTCTCATTAACTTAATGTTAAGATATTACCTTAATTGATTTAGGTTGAACTAGGGATGAATAATTTCGTAGGGTCAACTATAACTTCAATTGAGTCTTTGCAATTACATGGTAGTGGTATTGGGTTCATCCCAACCCGAGTCGTCGATCCATCACTCTGAGTTGAAAAGATTTTCATTAATTTAATGTTAAGTTAGTACCTAAATTGATTTAGGTGGAACTAGGGATGAATGAGTTCATAGGGTCAACTACAACTTTAATTGCGTCTTTGTAATTACATGATGTTGGTATTGCGTTCATCTCGACCTGGGTCATCGATCGATCACTATGAGTTTAAAAGACTCTCATTAAATTAATATTAATCTAGTACCTTAATTGATTTACGTTGAACTAGGGATAGATGAGTTTGTAGGGTCAACTACAACATTAATTGACATTTTGCAATTGCATGGTGTTGGTATGGGGTTCATCCCGACCCGAGTCATCGATCGATCACTCTAAGTTGAAAAGATTTTCATTAACTTAATGTTAAGATAGTACCTAAATTGATTTAGGTTGAACTAGGTATGAATGATTTCATAGGGTCAACTACAACTTCAATTGAGTCTTTGCAATTGCATGGTATTGGTATTGTGTTCATCCCAACTCGAGTCGACGATCGATCACTCTGAGTAGAAAAATTCTCATCAACTTAAAGTTAATCTAGTACCTTAATTGATTTAGGTTGAACTAGGTATGGATGAGTTCTTAGTGTCAACTACAACTTCAATTGAGTCTTTGCAATTGCATGGTGTTGGTATTACGTTCATCCCACCCCGAGTCATCGATCGATCACTCTGAGTTGAAAAGATTCTCACTAACTTAATATTTTAAAAACTATATCTTTTAAAATTTTAAAAATTAATTAAGATCAATTCGGACCAAATTAACAATTTCCAATCTTGTCATTCTTTTCCAAAATTACAAATCAACCCATACAAATCATCCATTTGCGTGAAATTTTTTTCATCATTTCAAATCCTAAGTTCTCTCTCTTTTCTCTCTTCTTTTTCTCTCTCATAACAATACAAACAGTAGCTACTCAACATATTGTTCAACCCTTCAAAACAGATCAATTTTCTTCCCATTTCGACCACATAGTTGTTATTTTTGACTTTATTCTCGCTTATATCTATCGTTTTCTCTGTCTTCACAAGTAATAGAGTTTGGGAAGAGTTCTACATTTGTTCTTTATTCTAAAAATTAGGGCTTTTTAGTTAAAGATGAAAAAAAGACTTTTAGTTGTATTATCTTCGAGAATGAGTTAACAATTTTGAATTTTGATGCTAAAGAAGTAGAAAGCTCCCGAGAAAACCCTAATTTTTGTCTCAGTATTTTGTTGACTATCGTGGTATTGTTGGATGGTGTTTGTGGTGTTGTTGGTGGCTGTTGTTGGTGGTATCGGTATTTATGGTTTTGGTGGTAGTGTCGGTGGTCTTGGTGTTGGTATTGGTGGCATTGGTGCTTGTCTTGGTAGCGTTGGTGATGGCATTAGTTGTGGTGTTGGTGGTGGTCTTGGTGGTTCATCTGTTGCAACAGGTGAAAGATCTATTGGAAGATATTAAATAGGTCTTCAATCAGATTCCCCATCTGTTCCAACATATTGGTTATCCGTTGGAGTATTTTTTTGTAATGTGGCATAGAATAATTTATTGAAATTTGTCTTTTTTTTTTTTTTAAAATTATGCAGACATCAAATGCGATGTATTTTTTGTTTTTATATTGTTTGTAGTTAAAAGATGTCTCCCAAAAGAAAAGAAACTGAAAGTGGATCAACTTCTGACCACCCAACAAAAAAGGCTAGAGTACAGATAGATTTGGAAGAACTTCCTGAACAATCTCAGTCAGGGGAAAATGAAGCCGAGGAAAGTGATAACTCCTTCTCACCAATGAGGAGTGAATTAATATCGAAATCTCAGCATGATTCTGTCAAAACCATTAGTATCGACAGGGTTTTATCAACAGTTCGACAACAAGAAGAAGAAATGCCAGAAATTAGGGTTTTATTCAGTCCATATTTCAAATTTAAGCAAGAAATATTGAAATTGTTAACCAATACTAGAAGAGAAGTTGGCTCAAGTTCCTCTATTTTTTCATAACTAAAACGACATAACTTTTTACCCGTGAAAGAAGAAATGGGACGACGAAAAACTCGAAGTTGTTGTCGCTAGAGAAGTCTTCACGTCGATTAACGGTTGAAAGTTGAAAAGGAACTCGTCCGACTATTTTTCATCGGAGATTAAAGGAAGAAATTTTGCAGAACTGTTGGTTGGGAGAGAGTTGAGAGAAGCTGTTGAGAGAGAGGAGAGAGACTGGTTGATTTGGATTGAAGAGGTGTGTGGGTTGGGTTGATTTGTATTTTTAAAAAGCTTAGAAAGTCTTGAAAATATTAATCAAGTCCACAATTAACTTAATCAAGTTTCCTAATTATGTTTGACCCTTTAAGTTGGTCAATGTCACCAATCCTTCTTTCAAGACTTAAAATACACCTTTTCTTCAATTTTCTCAAGTATGTTATCCTTGATGTTAATTTTTCTTTAAAAAAATTTCTTTGCTAAATTTGTTTTGAATATCATTAGTGTAAAGAAATATTTATTTTAAAATATTACTCAAATAATTTTACGGACCCTCCTTAAAAAATAAAAGTTGTGATCTTGAAAATAAAATAGATTACCTGTAGGTAATATAATATGATTGTATTAAAAAATCTTTATATCGATTGTTATTAAGCTCGTAGAGTCACATATTCCAAAAGATATCCATTGAGTTAATATTATTTGGAAATTAACATTGTTAGTATTCCGGTAAAATCAAGAGTGAACAACATTTTAGATGAGGTTTTTAATTTAGAGTATTAGTTTATCACACTACGAAAATATTAGCCTAAGAGGTTATGCTTATGTTCAAATGTTAAATACTTTGTATGTGTTAAGTAGATTTCTTATCAATTAACACAAAACACAAAGTTTTAAATTACTTAAGCTTTTGAATTCAATAGAGGTCGTAGTTACAGATCTACTCCACCCCTACCTCAAGCAAAGAAATAATATTTGTTTTGATGTACTAAATGCATTGATGAAGAATATCCAAGATATAGAGGGTTCGATTTCATCCGTTGCAACTTGCGAGTAGACAAAATTCCATTCACCTTCTTCATTTTTCTTCTTTCTTTTGATCTGCTTTTTAAAAGAATAAAATAAATTAAAATTCTTTTCCTAGTGAAAAAAATATGTTGACAAAGTTATGACATTTGTATCTTTAAACATGGAGAATCCCTTCACATTCATGCTTAACAACTCAAAAGAAATAAATTGCATTCACAAGGTTTTGCATATTCGAATGTTATGTTTCAAAATGGAAGATGCTATACCATTGAAGTGACGATTATATGGCGTTTTTATTTTGGCATTGCATCACAAGTTGTTGTCATTACTATTATGAACAAAACAAAGAAATTGTACGAGTTAGTTGATCCTAGGACTGGTTCACCTGGTGGAGGACATATTCCTAAATTCATCTCATTCGAATTTCGATGAACATTTCTAATCAAGTGATCCAACTCAGAGAGAACCATAATCTCATTCGAATTTTGATGAATATTTCTGATCAAGTGATCCAATTCAGAGAGAATCATACCCAAAAGCTAGCTATATATTGAGTTGGGAGAGTCGATGCTTTATAAACCTCACATCATCACATTTCTATACGGATATGAAATTTAAGTCTTGTATATTGCAATGGACCATAACATCATAGCGAATCTAGAGGCATGTAACTGGTTCACGGAAATCTAGCACCATAACATCAGAGTGGGTCTAGAAGCATGTATAGGGTTCACGGAAATCCAACAATTTTTTCAATCAGATTGTATATATATTTAGGAATTTACTGAATATTTATAATATTTGACTGTGAATTCAGTTATTATTATATTATAAACTTGAGATTAATATAGGAACCCATAAAAATCCACCTCGATTTGCAATCAAGTGGACGTATCCGGGAAAAAAATATCCCTTTTTTTCAAAGAAAATAGACATTGTGATTCCTTTATACAAGTTGATGCATGAAGTTATATCAAAGTCGTAGTTAACATGAGAGATTGAAAACTAACTTCTAAGCACCATTATGTTTAGGTGCTGTAGTAATTAATATTTCAAAGAAAATGACATCTATATATATAAAAAAGCAAAACTAAAAGCAAGACAAGAAGCCAAGTGACAGCACAAGAATAAGTCAAATGCCAATCTTAAGACAAAGTTAAAAATTATGTAATAAAAATTTTGAATTGAAAGATTAAGTATTTGAATTTGAAATATATTATCTTTTTTTTTTAAAAGTCATTATCTTAATACATAAAAACCCATAATTAAAGAGTTCTAATAGACTCTTACTATTTCAAACTTATATATTATGAAATATATGTATGTATGTATATATATATATAATTTGCAATTTGAATTTCAATTTGAAGTGAAAGATAGAGATATCAAAATTTTAAAATACATTATCCTATATTTAATTTTAAAAAAAATATTTTCATTAGCTTTAAAATAGATACTCATGATTTTAGAGTCCTAAATAAACTTTTTATGTTTCATATACTTATATATTTTTTAAAATTTAAATATATAAAATATATTTAGGTATAGTTTATTTAAATATTAACCATTAGCATAAAACTAGAAACTTACAATTGAAGAGTTATAAAGGAATCCTTACTATTTCATATCATCTAACTGACATGCCCCAATATGAACAAATTGGGGTCCAACTTGTGACCCCAGTTGGAAGGGTGTCAGTACCGTGCCACGGGTACTAACACTGGTTGTATGGATCCACTCACTACTGTACTGTCCCAAAGGACTAAGGGTGTCAAGCCTAAACTGACGGGTGACCCCTACGCGGTAGTCAAGCCTAAACTGATGGGTGACTCCTCAAATCATATGTTGGCTACGTAGTTCTGGAGTACAGGGACTGCTACTAACAACTCTGCCTATCTGACAGGGGAAGACTCTATCCCTACACTCGGTCGGTGCTAAATCCTACGCCCAACTAAACTGACTCAGGATACTGGGCTGTTTTGAGTTTAACTGATTATGATAACTGACTGGATTGATAATGCTCATAACATATTCTGAAACTATTCTAAAGATAATGAGACTAAGTAAACAACCAAGTTTTCAGGTATTCATAACCCCCAGGACTCGATAGCAATAATATCAAAATAGTGCTAAAAGTTTAAGGATATAGCATGGAAACATTTATATCAAAAATACATTCTTGTAGGCATTTCATCAAACACTTGATATTCATAGTGTAAGCTAAGCATGGGAATAGTTAAAAGCTTGTAGTAATAGCATAATTTCAACACCAACATCACTACTTATGAATTAAATCATTGAACAACATTATTAAAATGCATAGGGTTTAATAACAACTTCAATTTTGTGTAAACATGATAAAGAATCAAAATTCAAGGAGATTCATGGTTAAAATCATAATTAAAATCACATTAACTTGTAAAGATCACAACTGTGAGTTTAAAATTGGATACTTGCACTCCATGGGTGAAAGGGACCTATGGATGAACACTTAACATACCTCAATTGAAGGATTCTTGAAAGTTCTTGAATTAGGAACCTTGAATTTGAATTATCTTTGAAAAGGAATGGTGATTTTTGGAGTTTCTTGGAGTTGGGTGTTGAAGCCTAGGGTTTTATTGGAGAGAAATTTAATGAAATATCAATATAAAATGCTTAGAATAGGTCAAATCCTTTGTTAACACAATTTGAGGGCTTGGAGAAAAGACTAAACTACCTTTGGGAATTAAAACTCAGAACTGGAACTGAAATCCCAATTTTTGGCTCTGGCGCGATGCAGTGCAATCGCGTTGGGCCACTGGAAAAAGGACTATCTCCATTTTGGCCAATGGCGTGATGAGGTGATATCGCGTTGCGCCTCTGGAAATGGACAATTCTGAACTGGAACCTTGGTGCGACACAGCTCTATCGCGGTGCCTTACTGGAGATGAAAAATGTGAAAATGCCCCTTGGCCGATGGTACTTATCGCGATGACACACTATAAAGGACGAACGTAATTTTGGCCATCACCGCGATGCATCCTAATCATGTTGGGCTACTATCTTTCACTAAAAATGCCATAACTTCTCACCCAGATATCAGATTTGGGAAAAATTGGTATAGTTGGAAAGCTAATTCAATTTTCTACGATTTGGTGGGTCTTGATTTGCAAAATTATGAGTAGGGAAAAAGATATGCTTGTTTGAAGTTTACTAGAGCAACATTCTTTTCAAAATTTCAATCGATAAGAAATATTTTGATTCGCCTAATAACTGAGAGTTATTTGAGGCCTTAATATACATAAAACTAACTCATAAAACTGTCAAAGAACTATAATGCGCTATGCATGAGGTTGAAACATGACTCTAACATTAGTTTGGATTTTCGGGGTATTACAATATCTCCCCTTTGGGAACATTCATCCTCGAATGAGACTGGTTAAGCCGAAAACACTAAGGAATTTTGGTTACATGCTGGATATACGTGATGAAAATGTGATTACATGATTGAGTATGAAATATGATACATGACTGAGTTGGTTCTATGAATGCATGACTGACATAAGAATGATATGCAACTGAAATAGAGTGTGGGAAAAGAGAAATTCTAAGAAGATTTTTACATAATCTAAGTCTGAGTTCGCAGAGAAAAAGATGAGGGTACTTGGTCCGCATATCTACTTCTACTTCCCAAGTGGCTCTCTCAACGTACTGATTCCACCAAAAAACTTTGACTAGGGGAACTTCTTTGTTCCTTAGTCTACGAACTTGTCGATCAAGGATCTCGACTAGAATTTCTTCGTAAGAAAGACTGTTCTGAACATCTATGCTTTATAAGGGAATGACAACTGTTGGGTCACCAATGTACTTTTTCAAAAAGCGATATGGAATACTGGGTGCACTGATGCTAAGTCCGCAGGCAACTCAAGCTCATAAGCCATTTTTCTAAAATAGCTCAAAATTATGTAAGGGCCAACATATCGAGGACTAAGCTTCCCCTTCTTACCAGAACTCTTTACCTCCTTCATCGAAGAGATCTTTAGATACACAAAGTCGCCAACCTCAAATTTAAGATCTTTCCTTCTCACATCTACATACGATTTCTGTCGGCTCTGGGATGCCTTAAGCCTCTCCCTGATCAATTGTACTTTCTCAAAATCATCAAACACCAAGTCAGGCCCTACTACCATGGCCTCACCTACTTCAAACCAACCAATCAGAGATATACATATCCTTTTATATAAAGCCTCAAATGGAGACATCTGAATACTAGAATGATAGTTGTTATTATATGTGAACTCAATCAAAGGTAAGTGGTCATCCCAACTTCCCTTAAAGTTAACTACACACGCTTTCAACATATCATCAAGGGTCTGAATGGTCCTTTCTTCCTAACCATCTATTTGGGGGTGGAAGTTTATACTGAGGTGAATTTGGGTAACAAGACCCTTCTGACAAGCTTTCCAAAAGTGAGAGGTAAACTAAGTACCTCTATCTGAGATGATAGATAGAGAAACACCGTGTAACCTAACCAACTCTATGAGATAGAGTTTGGCATGGTTGTCGACTAAATAAGAGGTATGGACTGGTAAGAAATGGGCTGATTTGGTCATCCTATCTACAATGACCTAAATTGAATCATGTTACTGATGAGTACGAGGCAAACCTATCACAAAATCCATGTTCACTTCCTTCCACTTCCAGGTAGGGATACTGAACTCCTGTGTAGACCCACTGGGCTTCTGATGTTCAATCTAAACCTGCTGACAAGTAGGGAACTTAGCCACAAACTCTGTAATATCCTTCTTCATCCCACTCCACCAATAGATTTCCTGCAGATTACGGTACATTTTCATGGCCCCTAGATGAATAGAGTAATGCGCACCATACACTTCTGTAAGAATTTATTGTCTCAACTCATCAATACATAAAACACACAGTCTACCCTGGTAATGCAACACACCATCTCCCCCTTGGGAGAAAATTTTGTACTTTTTGATCTCTAACTGACTCTTTTAGCTTCACTAGACTAGGATCCCTATCTTGCTTTTATTTCACGTCGACAACCAAAGAAGATTCCATACAATACTGAACCCAAATGCTACCCTCAGCTGAATCAACCAAACAAACACCTAATCTGGCAAGCTGATGAGCTTCTCTAACTAACTTCTTCTTATCACCCTCGACATGAGCAACACTACCCATAGATAATCTACTTAGGGCATCTACCACTACATTGTCCTTGCTCGGATGGTACAAAATACTCATATCATAATATTTCAACAATTCTAACCACCTTCTCTATCACAGATTCAAATCCTTCTGCGAGAATACATACTACAAACTTTTGTGATCTGTGAACACATCAACGTGCACCCCATACAAATAGTACTTCCAAATCTTTAAGGAAAACACAACAACTGCTAACTCAAGATCATGGGTAGGGTAATTCTTTTCATTGGGCTTAAGTTGTCTAGAGCCATAGGCCACAACTTTACCCTTCTACATCAAAACATACCCTAAACCAACTCTGGAAGCATCACAGTAGACAACAAACCCATCTGAACCATATGGTAACATCAAAACTGGGGTTGTGGTGACTCAAGTCTTCAACTCCTGAAAACTCTTCTCACAAGAATCTGACCACTGAAAATTAACTTTTTTCGAAGTCAATTTAGACATGGGGGACGCATTAGATGTAAACCCTTTAATAAACCATCGGTAATAGCTAGCCAAACCCAAGAAACGCCTGATATCTGACGAAGAAATGAGTCTGGGCTAGTTTCTCACTGCTTTGGTGTTTTAAGGATTAACTCTAATACCATCACCGAAAATAATATGGCCCAGGAAAGATACTGATCTTAGCCAAAATTAACACTTACTATATTTAGCGAACAACTGATGGGCTCTAAGAGTTTGCAATACTATTCTGAGGTGGTTTACATGATCATTTTCATCACGGGAGTAGACAAAAATGTCATCAATGAAGACTATGATGAAAATGTCTAAGTACTTCTTGAACACTCGATTCATCAAGTCCATGAAGGCTACTGGGCATTTGTGAGACCAAAGGATATGACTAGAAACTCGAAGTGACCATACCGAGTTTTGAAAGCTATTTTTGAAATATGACATTCTCTGACTCTAAGCTGATGATAGCCGGATCTGAGGTCTATCTTAGAAAAGTAATTGGCACACTGAAGTTGGTCGAACAAGTCATCAATTCTGGGAAGTGGGTGTTTGTTCTTGACGGCGACTTTGTTCAACTGACTGTAGTCTATGTATATTCTAAGAGAATCATCTTTATTTCACACGAATAAAACTGGTGCGCCCCACGGGGAGATGCTGGGTCTGATGAATCCCTTATTTAAAAGATCTTTCAAATTTTCTTTCAACTCCTTGAGTTCAGCTGGAGCCATTCTGTATATCAGAATAGAGATAGGCTGTATATCTGGAAGAAGGTCTATTTTGAAGTCAATTTCCCTTTCGGGAGGAACTCCGAGAAGATTTTTAGGGAACACATCTAGAAATTCCCTTACTACTGCATCTGACTCAAGATTATGAGTCTCAGAATTTGAGTCGTTGATTCAAACAAGATGATAAATGCATCCCTTGGATATTATTTTCCTCGCTCTAAGGTACGAAACAAGCTGACCCCTGAGCGTTGTAGTACTACACCTCCATTCAAGGACTGGTTCATTTGGAAACTAAAAATGAACTACTCTATTTCTACAATCAACTGAAGCATAGCATGAGTGGAGCTAATCCATGCTGAAAATGACATCGAAATCTGTCATCTTTAACTCTACAAGATCAACAGAAGTAACTTTCTGAGACACTGTAATCGGACAGTTCCTGTATACCTGTCTGGTTATAATAGAGATGCCTACTGGGGTAGACACTAAAAAAGGCTCTGCTAAGATTTCTGGACTGACTCCAAAGTTGACAGCTATATAAGGGGTTATAAAACAATGAGAAGCTCCAGGGTCTAATAAAGCATAAACATGTAAATAAAAGAAATGCAACATACCAGTGATCACATCAAGAGAATTTTCCTGACCCTATCAGGACTGAAGGGCATACAATCTGTTTGGATGCTGACCACTGGTAGCACTGGAAGCGACACTCTGTTGAGTTAGGCGGCTGATTGGAGCTGATGACTGATGGGAATGACCCTATTGGCACAAATCCCTACCTTTTTAGAAACTACCCGACACTTCCGAATTCGATGGCCTGGCTTGCCACATCCAAAGTATATATCACTACCCTCTCTACACTCACGTTGATGGTTTCTACCACATTTCTGGTAAAGAGGATTTGTACGAGCACTGTTCACACTACCCTGAGAATTAGAGCCTGGCGTTCTATCCTTATAATTATTTATGAATTTGGGTACTGGTGCACTAGCTGAAGATGGGTCTAGGACTGAAGATTTCTGACAAAACTGAGGACGATTACCACCTTCTAACTTTGGCTGAGTGAAATTAAAGCTACCTATTCTAGACTTTTTGTTCTCCCTCTTTTTCTCTTTAGTCTTCTATTCCTCAATCTGTTGAGCATGGACCATAAGCCTAGACAGGTCTATCTCTTTTATTAACATTATGGTCCTACACTCTTTGACCACACTATCAGATACCCCAGATATGAACTTGCTTATCTTAGACCTGCTATCAGCTACCACATGAGGAGCATACCGAGATAACTGAGAAAACTTGAGGGAATACTCCTTCACACTCATGTTGCCCTACCTTAAGTTGATAAACTCTAAGACTTTGGACTCCTTCAACTTCAATGGGAAAAACCTATCTAGGAAAGCTGTAGCAAACTTCTTCCCTTCTACAGGCCCTGCATCTGTACCTCAATCTAACCTTCACTGCTTAAACCATAGATAAGCTACATCTTGTAACTGATAAGCAGCCAATTAAATACTCTCACTAGAAGTCATCCCCATAATATCTATTACCTTCTGCACTATGTCTAAGAATTCCTACAGGTCCTATTCAGATTTGGATCCCAAAAATTGGGGAGGTTTTATTCGGATAAAATCTCGAATCCTAGCTGCCATAGTATTGGCCACTGGGTTGGCCAAAACAGCGGCTGGATGAATATTCTAAACCGCTACATAGTGATCTAGAGTAGTGAATACAACTCTAAATTCTGCATAAGAAACATGATCATTCAGGGGATCTTCCTGAACGGGTGGAGGTGTTGGCTGGTTTACATTTCTTCTTTCGTTTATCTTTTTGGGAGGCATACTTTGTAAATGGAAGGAAGAATAGATTATACAGAGAGTTTACCATGAGCTCACGCTCTTTCGCATGATATGAATACTGAAAGAAGGGAAACTTTTCTTCAACGCCTCGTATCCTCTAGCCCATAAGTGTGGCGCCTTCAAAGATATGCACAAAATATTACATGGTGCAGCTTTCAGACTTTCTAGGACACTTTAAAACCTTAGGCTATGATACAAAGTCTGTACTACCCCGAGAGTACACCCTGGGCATCACATGGTGCTTACAGTCTCGAGGGACCACAAGCTAACCCATGAATTGATACCTGTTGTGAGCACTGAATAATAATAACAAAATAACATATGCGGAATTTCTGAAGGTACCATAAGGTTTTAAGTGCTAAAACTTTTCTGAATCATGAATCCGAAAAATAATTGTCTAAAAAATAATTATCTAAAACTGATAAAATAAAGACAAATGACTGACTGTCTGAAGTGTCTGAAAGCCTCTAAAACTGACTGAATAAGAGTTGACGGGATAGTCCCCAACTAACTCCAACTAACTACTGAATTGAAAGCATTAAAATAAATATAGTTCGTTCTTGAAATATGAGGACTCACCACTGCTACGACTGATAATCTAAAAGGTCTATGCACAATTCGGGAGCTGAGCGTCCGAACCTATGATATGATACATCATAGCACAAAAAAAGACTATGCGATCAATACTTTAAATGTACTGGTATTCTAAATGAGGTAGGCTGATATGCATGGTTTCCTGTGCATGAGTAATAACTGAATGAATAGCATGAAGTACTGAATAAAATACATGAAAACTGTAAATGGTGGGGATACATGACCAAACATAAAACATGTTTTGAATATAATTTGTAAACTGAAATACTGAAATCTGATAACTAAATAACTAATATCTTTATGCTATGGTCAAGCAAATTAAACCTAAAATTACTGAACTAATTATGGGACTGAGATTATGGGAGCTTTCATCTAAACGACATGCCCCAATATGAGCAAATTGGGGTCCAACCTATGACCCCAGTTGGAAGGATGTCAGTACCGTGCCATGGGTACTAACACTGGCTGTGTGGATCCATTCACTGATGTACTATCCCGAAGGACTAAAGGTGCCAAGCCTAAACTGACAGGTGACCCCTGCGAGGTAGTCAAGCCTAAACTGACGGGTGACTCCTCATATCATACGCCAACTACATAGTTCTGGAGTACAGGTACTGATACTAATGACTCTTCCTATCTGACTGGGGAAGACTCTATCCCTGCACTTGCTCGATGCTAAATCCTACTCCCAACTGAACTGACTCAAAATACTGGACTGTTTTGAGTTTAACTGATTATGATAACTGACTGAACTGATAATGCTCATAACATATTCTGAAACTATTTTAAAGATAATGAGACTAAATAAAAACTAATTTTTTGGGTATTCATAACCCCCAGGACTCGATAGCAATAATAGCAAAATAATGCTAAAACTTTATGGAAATAGCATGGAAACATTTATATCAAAATCTATTCTTGTAGGCATTTCATCAAACACTTGATATTCATAGTGTAAGCTAAGCATGGGAATAGTTAAAAGCTTGTAGTAATAGCATAATTTCAACACCAACATCACTAATTATGAATTAAATTAGTGAACGACATTATTCAAATGCATAGGATTTAATAACAACATCAATTTCGTGTAAACATGATAATGAATCAAAATTCATGGAGGTTCTTGATTAAAATCACAATTAAAATCACATTAACTTGTAAACATCACAAATTTGAGTTTAAAATTGGATACTTGAACTCCATGGATGAAAGAGACCCATGGATGAACACTCAATATACCTCAATTGAAGGATTCTTGAAAGTTCTTGAATTGTAAACCTTAAATTTGAATTATCTTGGAAAAGGAATGGTGAATTTTGGAGTTTATTCAAATTGGATGTTGAAGCCTATGGTTTACTTGGAGATAAATTTAATGAAATATCAATATAAAATGCTTAGAATAGGTCAAATCCTTTGTTTACACAATTTGGGTGCCTGGGGAAAGACTAAACTACCCTTGGGAATTCAAACTCAGAACTGGAACTGGAATCCCAATTTGTGGCTTCGGCGCGAAGTGGTGCAATTGCATCGGGCCACTGGAAAAAGGATAATCCCCATTTTGGCCATTGGACCAATGTGGTGTTATCGCGTTGCATCTCTGGAAATGAAAAATTCTGAACTAGAACCTTGGCACGATGCGGTGCCTCACTAGAAAATGATGAATGCAAAAATACCCCTTGGCGCGATGAGGTGCTTATCGTGGTGACACACTGGAAAAGGATGAACATGATTTTGGCCATCACCGCGACGCAGCCTAATCACTTTGGGCTACTGTCTTTTACTAAAAATGCTATAACTTCTCACCCGGATATCGGATTTGGGCGAAATTGGTATCATTGTTAAGTTAATTCAATTTTCTATTGGTGGGTATTGAGCTGGAAATTATGAGTGGGGAAAAATATTTTCATTTGAAGTTGACTAGAGCAACATTCTTATTAAAATTTCAATCGGTAAGGAATATTTTAATTCGCCTAATAACTGGGAGTTATTTGAGGCCTTAATATACATCAAACTAACTCATAAAACTGTCAAAGAATGATAATTCACTACCCATGAGCTTGAAACATGTCTCTAGCATTAGTTTGGATTTTTAGGGTATTACAGAAGCTCTATGCAGAGTTCGGTCATCACAACCACATAATCATTCTTTCTCCCTAGAAAATACATAATATTACATCCTTAGCATCTCACAGGTCGATAATAGGTCAATTTCAAAAGGAGCATCGGGAATATGTGTCACTTTCGTTCCCAAACAGTCCTCCTCTCTAATCATTCCACATGATCATCCACCCTTAATAATGGGACAAAAGGAAATTCGTTTATTCTTTGGAACAATACCCGACCCGATCCTCATATAACTCGAGGTATGTAGGCACTCTAAATTAGAGTTCGGTCAATTTTCTTCAAAAAATTATTTTTTTGTTGAGAAAAATTGGCTACACGTCAATGTTTTTATTTGAAGGCTTCTAAATCTCCCTCAAACTAAAAGGAGCAACCATTAACACCCAAGTTTTTCTCTCGATGCTTAAAATTAACGTCTTTAGGCTTCTTGATCATTAAAGGGTGTGGAACACATTTTTCAAATATTTTTTATAATTGTTTTCAAATTATTGATAATCATCCTTACTTTAGAATTTTATCAATTTATTGTCATATCTTGCTTTTGATAATTTTTAATAATTCTTTGTACATTAGGATTTTATCAATTCATTATCATCTTTAACATTTTTTTTTACAATTATCTGCACACGTGCACGACATGACATCACATTCTTTTACAATATTTTCAAATTAATTACATTTTAATAATTTTAATCATCTTTACATTTTCCTATAATTACGTATTAATAACTATATTTTTGTACATTTATTACAACCCGCAAAAGCTTAGTCAAATCAGTTATTTCAATACACAGTATAATAACAATTTGATGTCTTGTTACATCCGACAGTGACTACATAATAATGTCTTATCACATCTGACAACGACCACACAGTGTTGTCTTGTCACATCTGACAACAACCACTCAATGACACCACCCTTTGGACAATAAATTTGTCCGTTGGTTAAAAGAATGAAAATATTTTGGTCAATATCCTAACGAGCAAAGGATGTGCTATTATAAAAAATGAGGGGTGTCTTCTTATTAATTGGATAATAAAATGTACCATTTTTTATTATAAATAAGTGATGGGGGTTGATATTTTTCAAGATACAATTCACACACACACATTCATCCACGCACACTAAAAAAATTAGATCCTTTTTTACTCCTACATATCTTCTTTCCTCTTTTTCCTCTCTCAAACCCAGGCAAAAATATACAAACAAAAGCATAATACACACACATATTTTTATCCCTTCACACACAAATAAAAAATAAAATACACACATAAATACATAAATCAACTCTCTCTTCTCTTTTTCCCTTCACTGCCATCATCGCAGGAACTCCGACGAATAGGCTTCAGCCACTACCACCAAGATGCTGCCGCTGCTCCTTCCCCCTTCTTCTTTATTTCACCGTTGACTCGCTGAAAGTGATGATCGGTGAGTTTCCAGCTCCAAATTTGGCAGCCCGTTGCCACCTCTTTCCCATACCTTTCTCTCCCTCTCACTGCTAGTTTGATCTGATACCAGCCACCATCACTCCAAAACTAGTCCAGTCACCTTACCCACTCCCTTATTCCTCCTCTCTTTTGCCACTGCCTCCCAAATTTGACCACCAGCGAGCGAGTTTTCAGCTGCCATACCTCCACTGACACCGCCTTTTTTTCCCCATGCTTCACTTTCTTTCTCCCTCTCCTCTACTTTGTTGTTGTAACATAGGGAAGGGATATATCTAATTAAATTTGTATGATTTTGGTGTTTCTCCGATAATTCGCAGTTGAAGTGATGCCGCCACCACTACTGCGATACCGAAAACTATGGGGTTTTTTGGTGTTACTCCCCTGAACATTAAATTAACAAATAATTGTTCTCTTTTTTTCTTTGTCTGTTCCTTATACCGTTACTCTGAATATTTTTTGTTATTGGATGAAATATTATTTTGGGAGATGCTATTATTTACTTTATCATTAGGCTCGTGTTGATGTTTTCTTTACTAGAGCTTTGACCGAGATTTGGCCAAAAAATGTTTTCCAAAGGCTGTCCCTTTTACTTCTATTGTGGAAAGTTTGAATTATTGTTTACTATTCTACTTGTTTATTGTTCCTTTATAATTTCCTAGAAAAATTTCGCCCCTCACATTATTTACAGCGATAATGGACATATCCTACATTCTTGTCCAATGACAATATCTCTCCATCAGATTTTTGAGGCCATCACATTACAAAAGATGGACTTTATTTTACCAAATTTACTATTTTATATCAAGGGCCGACACTTGGCCAATAAAGAAACTCTCATCAGTTTTCGAGGCCTCCATAAATAAAAAGACAGACGTTACCTATACATATATGTAACAAAAATAAATAAATTCGGGCAATGAAAAAATCTTCAAAATAGCACGACAAGACAAAGGATTTTACGATTCGTATCTTGGCAAGGCGATTTAGGACTGCTGATTAGTCGAGCAACCACTTTGTAGCCATGAAATATCTAAAACTCAATCTGAGCCCATGTTATAGTAAATTTTTTTTTATTTATATACCTACAAATACGTATGTGTATACACGGTCTTAATTTACTTCAATTATTATTTATTTATTTATTTTAATATTTCCATCAAGTATTTGTACGCATTCTCAATAACGCATTTCAAGGTGCTACTTGAAAAGGAAACCTTGAGATTTATATTTTTCTTTTGTTTCTCATCTGTATGATTGTACATAAAGATAAAAATATAATAAAGACTTTACTTTTGGGGTGTTGTGCGGGGACGTTCTTTATTTATATATTCCTTAACGCATATTTAGGAAAAACTTAGGTCGTTAATATTTCACAAATAAATTAAATTAATTAATTAATTTACATCATAAACGTTGTGTAGTCTTTTATTTTCAATTAAAATCTTTATTTTATTCTTCATGATCTCGATCAAGTATGTAGTATTATTTGCAAAATACTTTTTCTCTTTTTAATACATAGAAGAAACTTTTCCTTTCATATGTTATAGAGTATTTTCTTTTTCATACATATTTTGTACATTTTTCCACGTACCTTTACATATTCTTTGTGCACATATAACAATAGATTTTACTTACACATTTGATATACATACACCTTTTACATTATTTACATTTCAAAAAATTATTTTCTTACCTCCTCCCCCTTTGATAAATTTAGTCTAGCCAAGTACCACATTTATGGATCCTGAAGGGTGACTAACCCCTTCCCTTCGGGATAATTTGAACCCTTACCTAGAATCTAAAATGAGTTTTTGCATACCAAAAAACAGAAATCACATATGTTAATAAATAAATAGGCTTCCTTATTTTTCTTAAAAATTAGGTGGCAGCTCGGTACAAATTTCTATTCATTTAGAGTCCATAAGTCATGTTTTGTTTAACCTTGGCAAAAATAGGACATGCCACCTGCAATATATAAACAACTCTTCTCTATATTTATTTTCAGACCAGATATTGTAGAGAAATGCTTAAAGCAATCAATTATCAACTTGATTGAATTTATCTGCTTTACAACATATTATTAAATCATCAGCAAAGAAAACATGTACAAGTCCTAACTTCTATCATTTAGGGTAAAAATTGAAGTCATGTCTAAAGTCTTTTGAGAGATCTATTCAAGTACTCCATTATTAGGACAAAAATGTAGGAAGACAGAGGATCTCCTTTCCTTAAACCCTTTTTTCTTGAAAACTAGGAACTACTCCCCCATTAATCAACAAAGAATACTTAATAGTATAGAGACGCCCCATAATCAACTCTACAAACTTTCTTGGTAGCCCAAATTCTAAAAGTACCATCTTAAGAAGTGGTCATTCTACTGAATCATATGTTTTTTCTAATCAACTACTAGGGGACACCCCTTTTTTGTTGTACCCTTTCACTAGTTCATGTTCTAGATTATCAAGGATATTCCTACCTTTAATAAAAGCAGTTTGGGAAGGTCCTACCATATGGTTAACCATCAATTTTAGCCTAGTAGTCAATATCTTGACAATTAGCTTGTAGGCCTAAAATCCTTAACAAAGGTTGGATTACTAACCTTTGAAATCAAAGTCACAGTGAAAATATTCGTAGCTCTCAGTAATTTAACATTATGGAAAAATCGTATCACTACAATACTTACATAATGTCTAATAGTAGCCCAGTATTCTTTGAAAAACTCTGCATGGAAGCCATTAAGACCCAGTGATTTATCATTTGTTAATATCTTCAAATCTTGGATGACATCCTCTTTAGTAACCTCTTGTACAAGTTGTTGTTGACGATGAAGAGTAAGACAATAGATATTTCTTACAATACTTAAATCAATACAAGGAAGAGTGGTTGTTGCACTCCCCTGTAGATTATGAAAAAAAGATATTTCATCTTAGGATCAATCAACTTGACCCTCTATTCTTAATATAAATCGGGCATCTTATTCCTAGCTTGTCTAGCCTTCAAGTGTGCATGAAAAAACTTTGAATTAGAATCACCCAAAGTAATCCATGTGGCTATTGACTTTTGCCTAATCATCCCTTGTTTATAACTTCCAGTTTTTCCAATTAAATCATAGTTTCTTTTTCTTCAGCAATAAGGGAAGGATTAAATAAATCTCCATTGAGCTTATTCTGAATGTTCTGCACCTTGTTTCTCATGTCTTGTACTGTGATCTCTAAGGAATAAAATTCCCTATTTAGGCCTTTCACTTTTTTCTCTAGCATCTGCAGTTTCTTCCAGACTACATATATATTATACCTCTGTACTTCCTAACTCCACACCTCTTGTATAACTTTTTGAAAGACCTTTTATTAAAGTAATATTGTAAAAAGTATGAAATGTCTTCTAGAGCTATTGATAGAGATTGTAGTGTTTAACAGTATTGAAGAGTGGCCTGAACAATTAGGTAACATAAAATCGACTTTAACGTATGACCATACTTAGTTATCCATTCAATATTCCTAAATGGCAATAAATGTAACTGTAAATTCTATCCTCAATACTTCTTTTATTGAACCATAAGTATTCACAAAGTCTTTTATTAATATGTCCCAATCTAATATCATCTAGACATTATTGAAAATATTGAATTTCATTTCGGTGCTTTGGAAGTCCATGTAATTTATCTCAAAAAGTGAGTATATTGTTGAAATCACCCAAAATCAACCAAGTAGAGCCATTAGTAGGTGCAATTGTCCTCAGCTGAGTCCATAAGTTCCATTCTATCTTCCACAGTATGTAAGCCATAGATGAATGTGATAAGAATATCAAAAGATAAGTTTTTATCTTCAACTCTATAGTAAGTAAATTGGTAAGTGTAAGCCATGGTGATACACTTGACATGTCCATGCTTCCAACCTAGAAAAATTCTCCTATTAGGTGTATAATCATAGTTAGTAGCAAATGTCTAATTCTTACCAAAATATTGCTGAGTTGAAACACCCTGGGTTTTGGCCCTTGGAACTTTCCTGAGTCTTGAACTTTCTGATCATCATACGGCTAATCATGCGTGTCTTATGTTATGGGTATGGGTTATATGACCCAACTCGTAAGTTATCCAGTATGTGGTGGCTGGGTTTCTATTATTGGTATAGGTCGTATGGTTGGTGAGGGTCGTTGTGTTGGTCCTTCACTTAATTTGAAACTTAGTGACTTGACTTGGCTTTGATTACAAGTCTCTCACTATGTGCCGTGAGGATAGGGTAAAAATTGTACAGTGGAATCATATGTTGTCCAGTGTCCAACCCCTTTGATTTTATTTTGGATACGACTTATGGGTACTACTCGTATAGTATGGGTACGAGTGGGTCAAGGGGAGTCATATAGTGGACAGTGTGTGGATGTTCAACTTTCTATTTTAGTATGATTGGATGGTACCACTCATATGATGTGGGTACAAGTGGAGGGGTCCAACAGTACCCACCTGCGAGTACTTTTACAGTTTAAGTTGGGGGTATTCTGAACATTTCCCCTCTTAACCTATTTTGACCCTACAACTTAAAACATTCTTGGGATTTCATTAACTTACTATTCCCAAATCAAACACTCTTAAATCTCTCTCAAGATCTTGGTTCAAAAAGAGGTTAGGGTTTCCTCAAGGTGGTCAATTAAGGCTCTCAAGGGTGGTTTCTCTTCGTCTTATTTGGTAACTAAGGCATGTTACTCCTCCCTCATTTTTAGTTCAACTAAAAGAATGTTTTACTTAATGGTTTTCACAGTATTATTATGGGTTTGTGTTGGTTTTGGAATATATGTTGGGTGTTTTGGTTGTTAACGGTTGGGTGATATTTTCTCATGTTTTATTTATGTTTTTTCTTGTTATAATGTTGGTTTGAACATGTGGTTACATGGGAATGGTTAATTGGTTCTTGTTTTTGCTTTTGGAAACTCTATGCCCTCAACATGTTTGTTAAAATGCCAATGACAATTTTTCGTCACATAGTTTGACTCTTATTGAAAACCTTTCATTGCATAATATGGTAATGGAACCCTAAATAGTTTGATTGAATTAAATGATTTGGAAAGGCCTTGGTGTTCATGGTTTTAATTGATTGGAAATCTTATGGGGTACATGGGAATCCCCTAAGTATTGGCTAATGATATTTGTTGCAAGCTAACATGACCCGAACCAGAGCCTTGTCGTAATAGGCATCTCAAGCCCAACAAGGATCTGAGATCGCCCCGCTACCTAATCCAACCAACCAACATATACCCTGAGTCTTGGATGAATGTTGATTTATAATAAGATGGGGTGATTAACAACACAAAGACTTTGGGATAGGTCCAAGACCATGGCCAACCCAAACAAGTCTAACCATCCAATGCCAACCAACAACCATAACCAAAACCAAAATAATATCCAAGTCCATATCTATACCATAGTAAAATGGAACAATCACAAATCAAATAAAGTCATACAGTATCAACCCCAATACCAATGCCAAGGCTGACACCGTTGCTGACACTTCCCATACCAACCCATAGTAGTCTTAGAAAGCCTCTATCCGAAATCAAAACAACATTCGGTCGGGACATTCCCCTCACCATAACCAAAACCATTGTCCAACACTAACCAATGAAAATATAAGATACTAAACCTAGAAATGGAGCCTTCCGAAGTATGGAAGCTCACCACTTTAAGTCAACACAAGTTGTTCCCAAAGCCAATAACTGAGTAGGAGGTGTAGTATGAACAATAACTGCATCGCATGGAGATACAACATTGAAGACGGTTAGCGGTTGGAGCGCTAACATATAACTCAAGGATAAGGATAAAAGCGACAATAGTTCAGAACCAATCAACTAATGTATAAACCTATGCAATACATACATATACATATATATTTATACCATGTTAGGATAGGGAACAAGATTAACATGAACTTTGAAATCATTAACCTGGACTGTGTAGCATGACCGTCATAGAATTAGGAACTCACAGGCTGTATAGGCCCGACTCTCCCCTAGCTGGAAGGGCCCTAGTGCGTATAGCCACACGAACTAGAGAATATCCATATCCTTATATTCCTTTATAAGGGACTCAAACCTCACGTCATAATCAAGGTGACTTAAGCACCAATACATATAGTAAGGGGGACTCGAACGTCTATTTTATATGTTCATTTGGGGGAGTCATACCACCCGGTCATAAGACAACTGCACAGGCTAGCGCAGTATCCAATTTTAGTCCTTCGAACTCCATTTTCATGTCCCGACTACACATCCCACTTTAAATCCCAATTTAAAACCATCATTCCACATACACAACCATTTAGTCAATTACTTAACAAAGGCTCTTCGTTGGTATCGTCATACCAACACTAATTGCAAGTATACCATATGCCATTATGATTATCAATCAACCATTTATTCAATTGACTTTGGGACTCGAACACATCGTCTAACAAAGACACTTTTTCAATTTAAAGTTTGGGGATTAGAACCCATTGTCTAACAAAGACATAAATAAAGTTAATGTTTAGGAAAGCAAACCCATTTAACAATTTAAACCACCAAGGTTACCATTGAGATCATTACATGGCCAACAAAGCCTTCACAAAACCATTTATCAACTATTCATATTCATAAGGCCAATTCCTTAGTTCAAAAGATCATTAACATGTGACTAGTTTATTCTTTTAGGCATTTTCACAAACACTTTGTGGGCATACTATTATCAAGACCAAAATCAAGGTAAAAACCATCAAGTTTCGGGTAACCCATGACCCATTTGTTAAACCACAAGCAGAAAGAACCCACATGTACAATCCATCACCAAAAACATGTATAAACACATGTTAGACCAAGAGTAAACAATACTCAATCATATGCAACAAAACCCTCAATTTGGTTTTCAAAACCTCTAATTAAGAATCATAATCAGACTTTAAACATATGATATTTGAGAACCAACAATGAGGGTAGAGTCACATGCCTCATTCAATAAGATTCACAGAAGAAACTTGATTCTTAAGCCTCAAGATGAACACCTTTGAAGAACCCTAGCCCCAATCTTCAAGAAAGAATTTAGAGAGTGTTTGATCTTTCAATAGTCGGTTATAAGAGGCCACAAGATGTTTTAAGATGTGGGAACTTTGGGACTTTAGGATGGGAAATGTATGAAATATCCCCAGCTTAATAGATAAAAGAATACACGCAGGAGGGTATGACCCATCCCCCTAAACCGTACCCTACGGTTTAAGTGGTACCCTTATCTCATACCTTAGAATCATCTTGGACCCCCATACTAACCAACATATGACTATACTTAACTAAATTGTATCCTAACATATGAGAAGTATCCTATAAACCATACCCTAGATAGAATACTTTGGACAAGACTTAGCGCACCACACGACTTAGAAACATACCATTTGTACCGCAACAAACGACTAGTAAGGTGTTCAATCGTACCTTGGAAAGAAACCAACCCAACTATATTGATTTACATAGGAGGAGGGACCCTAAATCGTACAACATCATATGACTAATACCTTAAGTCATATGATGTCTAGAAGCTCAATGTTTAATAATTTACTAAGGGTCAAAACCATGGTGTTTCAATACTCTCCCACTTGGATCACTTATCCTCAAATGATGGGTAAGGCAAGAACAAGCGCGAGTTAACACACCAACTCATCGACTCTAACCTTTAACTAAATTAGAAAACAAAGATGCACGAAAATCAACCTTTCCATTAACAAAGTTTGAAAACAAAAGTATGATGAAGAACAATACCTTCCACATGATTCTGGGAGAAAAATCAGGAACGGATACTTGGACTTCATGTCCTCTTCCGCTTCCCAAGTAGCTTCTTTAACCTTATGGTTCCTTTAAAGAACCTTTACCAAAGACATATCATTTTTTTGCAACCGATGAACTTAATGATCCAAGATTGCAACCGAGACTACCACATAAGATAAGGAATCCAAAATACTCAACCCTTCTAATGGAAAAATCTATGAATATATAGACATGGAAAACCAGATAAATGGAGTTGAAACTAGAAGGCAACTTTAATTCATAGTCAACATTGCCAACCCTCTTCAAAATCAAGTAGGGAATAATATACCAAGGAATTAACTTCCCCTTCTTACCAAACCGCATCACTCCCTTCATGGGAGATACCTTCTAGAATACCCAATCGCTAATATTGAACTCAAGTCCCTACGCCTCGCATCTGTATAGGACTTTTGGCGACTTTGAGAGGCTTTTAACCTATCACAAATCACCTTCACCTTTTCCAAGGCTTGGTAAACCAAATCAGGGCCAAACAACTTACCCTCACCAACTTCATACCACCCAATAGGAGAATGATATCTCCTATCATACAATGCCTCAAAAGGAGCCATACCAATGCTAGAGTGATAACTATTATTATAAGCATATTCAATAAAAGGCAAATGGTCAAACCAACTACAACCATAGTCGATTATGCAAGTATAAAACATATCTTCCAATGTCTGAATGGTCCTCTCCACTCGTCCATCCGAATGCAGGTGGAAAGTGGTACTAAGGCACACCTTAGTTCCCAAACCTTTCTAAAATGACTTCCAAAAATGAGATGAGAATGGAGTACCATGATCCAAAATAACAGAAACAGGATCACCATCCCATTTACTATCTACGCAAGATACAACTTAACATAATCCTCTGCCGAATAACTAGTCCTCACCGATAAAAAATGAGCGGACTTGGTCATCCTATCCATAATGACCTATATCAAATCATATTGATTTCGAGATCGAGGAAGACCGGTAATGAAATCCGTGTTAATCACTTCCAACTTCCATTCGGGAAACTCAATCACTTGGTACAAATAACTGGGTCTCATGTGCTCAACTTTCACTTATTGACACATCATACACTTAGCCACATAGCTAGCCACATCCCATTTCATATTGTTCCACCAATAGAACTCCCTGAGTTCATGAT
Organism: Capsicum pubescens; assembly: GCA_030864215.1. Lineage (NCBI taxonomy): Eukaryota > Viridiplantae > Streptophyta > Magnoliopsida > Solanales > Solanaceae > Capsicum > Capsicum pubescens. Next base: position 208,615,215 of record CM061545.1, read on the forward strand.
ACATCTTTATAGAACCAGGATGAATAACATAACGAGATTCATGATCTTCTGCTAGAATCCTTTCTCTACACCCATCAATGTTGGAAATACATAACCTACCTTGGTATCTCAGGGTACCATCACCACCAATCATAAAGTTAACAACCTTTTGATGACCCACATTACTCTTAGTGTTTATCAAATCAAGATTCAACATTTGTTTTTCTTTTATCTCAACTATAAGAAATGACTGCGACACCAGATGCACAAACACACCACCATCCTCAGAGTCTATGAGATAAACTCCAAGACTAGAAAATGGTAAATATTCTTCACCAACTCTCATTTATCTTAATCTACATGAGCCAGACTCCCCATGGATAACCTGCTAAGAGCATCATCAACAACGTTAGCCTTACCTGGATGGTAGTGAAGACTCATATCATAGTCCTTCAGCAACTCAAGCCACCTCTATTTCCTGAGATTTAGCTCTTTCTAAGTAAATACATATTGCAGGATCCTATGGTCAGAAAGATGTCTACATAAACCCCAGCGTAAATACCACAGCTAAAAACTCCAAGTCATGAGTAGGGTAATTCTTATCATGAACTTTCAACTTCCTAGAAGCATAATCCACCACCCTACCATGCTACATCAACACACAACCCATCCCAACATGAGAAGCATCATAATACACTATGAAACCATCATTACCCTTTGGCAGGGTCAAAACTGGAGCTGAAGTTAACTTATCCTTCAATTTTTCAAAAATACTCTCACACGCATCTGACCATAAGAACTTGACCTTCTTCTGGGTCAACTTAGTCAAGGGGGCATCTATAGTAAAAAAACTTTCCATAACTCTCCTATAGTAACTGGCTAAACCCAAGAAGCTTTGAATATCGATTGGAGTCATAGGTCTAGGCCACTTCTTAACCACCGCAACCTTTTATGGATCCACCACGATCCCTTCACTAGAGAGAACATGACCTAGAAAAGTCATAGCCTTCAACCAAAACTCACACTTGAAGAACTTGGCATACAAATATTGGTCCTTCAAGGTCTACAACACAGCACGGAGGTGATCGACCTGATCTACCTCACTCTTATAATAGGCCAAGATGTCATCAATGAAGACAATGACAAACAAATCTAGAAATTGATGGAAGACCCTATTCATTAAATCCATAAATATTGCCAGAGCATTGGTCAACCCAAAAGACATTACTAGGAACTCATAGTGACCATACCGGGTCTTAAAGGAAGTCTTAGGGATATCCACTTCCCTAATCTTAAGTTGATAATAACCCGACCTAAGATCAATCTTAGAAAAACACTTTGCACCTTAAAGCTAATCAAACAAGTCGTCGATCCTAGAAAGAGGATATTTATTCTTTATGGCCACCTTATTCAACTGATGATAGTCAATGCACATCCAAAGGAAACCATACTTCTTATACAAATAATATAGGAGCACCCCAAGGAGACATACTAGGACAGATGGAACCTTTATCTAAGAAATCCTTCAATTGGTCGTTAAGCTCCTTCAACTCAGTCAGATCCATTCTATAAGGGAGGATAGAAATTGAACAAGTGTCCGGAACAAAATCAATCTCAAAATCAATTTCCCTATGGGAAGGTACACCAAGAAGATCATCTGGAAAAACCTCAGAAAAATCATTAACCACGGGAATGGATGCTATAGGACCTTCAAAGTTAAAATCTTTAACCTGAACCAAATGATACAAACACTCTTTAGAAATCAACTTTTGGGCTCTAAGATATGAGATGAACCTCTCCTTAGGAACTAAGGAACCCCCTTCCTATACAATGACCGACTTATTAGGAAATTTAAACATAACCTTACGGGTCTGACAATCTAAGGAAGCATAACACCAATGCAACCAATCTGTCCCCAATATGACATCAAAGTCAACCATATCTAACTCTATCAAATCCACAAGAGTTTCTCTACCACAAACAGATACCTCACACACCCTACAGACTGTGTAACCACATGTAACCAACCGGCGTAGATATAGAAAAAGAATCAAAAATAAATTTGAGACCAAAATCAAAATGCACAGCTAAAATGGGGCCACATAAAAAAAAGTAGATCCTGAATCAAGTAAACAATACACATTACGGGAGAAAAGTTTTAACATACCCATGACAACATTGGGAGATGCCTCAAAATCCTGGCAAGACGCAAAAACATATAGCCGATTCCATCCAATGCTGGTACCAGATACAAAAATAGTACCCTTTGGTGCAGGAGTAGATGAAGAGGCAACCAGAACCTTGTTAGCCCCAGAAGCCATTCTATCATGACATCCACACTGCATATGACCATTCTAACCATAATAAAAACAAATATTCTTCCTTTCTTCACAAAACCCATGGTGCGACCGCCCACAAAATCAATAAGAAGAGTGGGATAGAGCTGACTGAGCCCCACTAGCATGAGATTAGGCACCCTGTGCCTGGGACCCACTATCATACTAAGATTGATGATCACCCAATGAATTCAGGTAAGAAGTACTAGATGTAGAGAAATAACCAAAACTCCCTCACTTCTTTCATGGGCACTTACCACTATCTCTTTTATTCTACTCAAAATGCCTAAATTTCTTCCCCTACCTCTCACTAAACTCAGACTAATTTTTTCTCTTCCTTTACTTATTGTATATAAATAACCAATCTAGATATATCCATGTACTTGATCAGTAAGGAAGCCTAGTTTCAAGAATAAACTCATGAGATAGTCTCAAAGTAAAGTTCCTCATTCAAGACCTCATATCAGACACCATCTTCAAAGCATACTGTGACAACTGGTGAAATTTCAAGGCATACTCCTTAACTGACATCCTCTCTTATTTCAGATTAACAAACTCCTCTGATTTTTCTTCCTTCAACTCCTGAGGGAAGAAGCAGTCTAGAAATGCATTAGACAAATCCCCCAAAGAGATGACTCATCATCACCCCTTGCTCGGTCCTGCTCTTCGTACCATTGTTATGATACATTCTTCAGCTAGTAGGTAGAAAACTCCACCCCTTCCATATTTATGGCATGCATAACCCTAAAAATCTTTTTCATCTCATAAAAAAAACCTTGAAAATCTTCCTCAACCTTAACACCCATAAAAGTCAGAGGATTTAATCTCACGAATTGGCCAACTCGTGTGGCCTCAAAAGAAGGATAACAAATACACCATGCTCAGTCTGAGAAGCTACCAACTGAGAAATCGTATGAATCAACTGAGAAAACTCAGCATTCATCACATTAGCCTGAGGAGGACTAGAGGGAATTCGTGAAATTCCAGGACAATCAAGGGATGGACCTTTAGAATGAGTGTAGATCCCATGAGTAGAGCGTGTTCTATCAATATTGTCCTTAGTTGGGATAGAGGAGTTTCTATGAGCTTTAGATCATCGAGACAAGATCTGAAAGACAAGCAAATAGAAATCAGAAGAATCCAAGACCTTAGACTCTATAGCTCAAAATAAGACAACAAGAAATAAAAACATTCTTAAATGCCTTGTAGCCTCTCCCTTATGAGTGTGGCACACTACAAACCCTTAAAAAAGACTCTAATCAACACGGCTTTATGGACTCCCACTTGACCTTGAACCTAAAACTCTGATACCAACTAAACACAACCCAAACCAGGGTCTTGTCATAATGGGCATCTCAAGCCCAACAAGGATTGGAGATCACCCCTCTACCCAATCCAACCAACTAATATATACCCTGAGTTGGATGAATTTCAAACATATAACAAGATAGGATGATTAAAGATACAAAGACTTTGGGATAGGTCCAAGACCATGGCCAACTCAAACAAGTCTAATCATCTAATGCCAACCAATAACCATAACAAAAACTAAAATAATAACCAAGTCCATATCGATACCATAATAAAATAAAATAATCACAAATCAAATAAAGTCATATATTATCTACCCAAATACCAATACTAATGCCTAGGCTGACACTGCTGCCGACACCGCCCATACCAACCTATAGAAGTCTCACAAAGTCTCTATCCAAAATCAAAACAAATATCTGGTTGGGACATGCCCCCAACCATAGCCAAAACCAATGGCCAAGACTAACCAATGAAAATATAATCTACTAAAACTAGACATAAAGCCTTTTAAAGTATGGAAGATCACCACATCAATTCAACAAAAGTTGTTCGTAAAGTTCTATTATTGAGTAGGAGGTGTAGTATGACCAACAACTACATCGTGTGGGGATACAGTGTCGAATATGATTAGTGATTGGAGCACTAGCGTGTAACTCAAGGATAAGGATAAAATAGTGCCAACAGTTCACAACCAATCAATTAATCCATAAACCAATGCAATACATACATATACATATATATATTTATACTATGTTAAGATAGGGAACAAGATTAACATAAACTTTGAAATTATTAACCTGAGATGTATAGCATGACCATCATAGAATAAGGCACCCATGGGCTATATGGGCCCAACTCTCTCCTAGCTGGAAGGGCCCTAATGCATGTAGCTGCACGAACCATAAAATATATATCTCCATATATTCCTTTATGGGGGACTCGAACCTCCCGGCATAATCAAGGTGACTTAATCACCAATACATATAGTAAAAAGGACTTGAACCTCCCTTTCATATGTTTATTCAGGGGACTCAGACCACCTGGTCTTAAGACACCTTCATCGGCTAGCGTAGTTTCTAATGTTAGTCCTTCGAACTCCACTTTCACGAACCAATGACACATCCCTCTTTAAAGCCTAATTTAAAACCATCATTCCACATACACAACTATTTAGCCAATTACTTACCAAAGGCACTTTATTGGTATCGTCATACTAACATTACTTGCAAGTATACCACATGCCATTACCATTATCAATCAACCATTCATTCAATTGACTTTGGGATTTGAACCTATCATCTAACAAAGATACTTTTTCAATTTAAAGTTTAGGAACTCGAACCCATTGTCTAACTAAGACATAAATCGAGTTAATGTTTAAGGACTCAAACCCATTTAACAATTTAAACCACTATGGCTACCATTTAGATTATTATATGTCCAACAAGGCCTTCATAAAACCATTTATCAGTCATTCATATCTATGAGCATAATGCCTTAGTTTAAAATATCATTAACATATGACTAGTTTATTCTTATAGGCATTTTCACTAACACTTTGTGGGCATACTATTATCAAGACCAAAATTAAGGCAAAAACCATCAAGTTTTGGGTAAACTGTGATGCATTTGTTAAACCATAAGCACCAAGCATCCACATGTGCAAACCATCACCAAAAGTATCTATAAACACAAGTTAGACCAAAAGTAAACAATACTCGATCATATGCAACAAAACCCTCAATTTAGCTTTCAAAACCTCCAATCAAGAATCATAATCACACTTTAAAACACATGATATTTGAGAACTAACAATGAGGGAAGAGTCACATTCCTTATTCAATAAGATTCATGAAAGAAACTTGATTCTTAAGACTCAAGATGATCACCTTTGAAGAACCCTAGCACCAATCTTCTAGAGAGAGTTTAGAGAGTATTTTAGAGTGTTTGATATTTCAATAATGGGTTAAGAGAGGCCACAAAATGTTTTAAGACATGGGGAATTAAGTTTTTTGGGGTATAAAATGTCCAAAATACCTCCATCTTAAAAGCTAAAAATATACATGCAGGAGGGTATGACCTATCCCCTAAACTGTACCTTAGGGTATGAGTGGTACCCTTATCTCATACTCTGCATCATCTTGGACCCCTATACTGACCAACATACGACAATACATGACTAACTCGTATCTTCACTTACGAGAAGTTCCCTATAACTCATACCTTAGATAAAATACTTTGGACAAGACTTAGGACACCATACGACTTGGCAACATGTCATTCGTAACCCAATAAATTACTAGTAAGGTGTTCAATTGTAACTTGGACAGAAACAAACCCAACCATACTAATTTATATACGAGAGGAGGGACCCTAAATCATACAATATCATATGACTAGTACCTCAAGTCATATGATTTCCAGAACAACAATGTTTAAGAATTTTCTAAGGATAAAAAATAGGGTTTTTCAATAGCTACAGTCGGTATGATGATACCACTTCATAATGCCTTGGTAATTAACTCTAGAATTAGTGGTTTAGTTATGTGCTAAAATTTTTAATTGGGAAATAATGGCGGGTTGTGATAGCTAATCGTGAAGGTATGAGTTCAATGGACGGATACTGGAAACTCATATTTGCCGATATAAAGGTTGGTCATAGTCACCATATACTTATGGGGTACACGATAATCCCCTAAGTTTATACTTGTATATATTTATCATGAAGGGTGAAGGATACACGGGAATCCCCAGCCCCTATGATATCTCTGATTCGTGCTGCTACATGCACTAGGGCCTATTCAGGGGGTAACATTGGACAAATATAGCCCGTGGACGGATTATGATGGTAAAGCTACTCAACCCTAGTTAAAGTTTTAAATGCATGTTAAACCCGATTCCCTTCCCCGTCATGGTGTATATATGCATGTGATTGCATATGGTTATTTACTTTGGTTTTGAATAATGGAATTACTTTCTCCTTATTCCTGAGTACATGATAGCTTTCACCCACTAACCTATCTTTGGGCGGTTTATCCCCACACTATGAGGGAACCGGCCATACTACTCCTTCTACTCAGTGATAAATATTCAGGGACAATATTTATGTCAGATTGAAGTGGTGAGCTTCCATACTCCGGAAGACTCTATTTCATGCTATAGGTTTTTTTTATACTTTTGTTTATTTCTTGGACTTTGTATTTGGCTATGGTCGGGGACATGTACAAATTGGATGTTCTTTTCTTTTTATTAGAGGCTTTGTGTGACTACTATAGTCAAGGGTGGTGTCGATATTGGTGTCAACCTTGGCATTGGTATTGGTATTGGTGCTGACAGTGGTTGGATTTGATTATATTGTTGGTTGGTTATGGTTATGTATTCTATTATTGTCTTTGAGTATTAGTTTTTTATTATGTTATATGTTTAAAATTCATCTGACATAGGGTACATGTTGGTTATGGTTAGGTATTGGGGGTGGTCTTCGATCCCGGTTGGACTTGAGGCTCCCGAAATGACTAGGACCTAGTTCGATTCATGTCAGATTGGTATCAGAGCCCTAGGTTCATGGTCACTTGGGAGTTCACAAACTCTGTCGAGTAGAGTCTCTTTTTAGGGTATGTAGTGAGCCACACTCTTCAGGGAGAGGCTGTAAGGCATCTAGGAATGTTTCTCTTTCTTATTTTCTATTTTAAAGTTGTAGAGTCTAAGGTCCTAAATTCTCCTCTAATTCCTGTTTGTTCCCTTTTTATATCATGCCTCCTTGACGATTTGAATCTCATGGAAACTCCTCTGTCCCAACTGAGGATAATGCTGATGGAACCCATTCTACTTATGGGGTCTATACCTAGTCTAGGGGACCAGTTTTGGGTTGTCCTAGAGTTCTACTAGTTCCCTCTAGTCCATCTCAAACTCTTCAGGCTGAAGTGACAAACACTGAGTTTCATCAGTCCATTCACATGTTGGCACAATTGGTAGCTACTGAATCTGAGTGTGGTGTTTCTGCTACTTCATATTCTGAGGCCACAAGGGTTGGCTAGTTCTTGAGGTTAAACCCTCTGACCTTTATGGGGGTTAAGGTTGAGGAGAATCCTCAAGGTTTTCTAGATGAGATGGAAAAGATCTTTCGTGTTATGCATTCCACGAATGTGGAGGGTGTGATATTTTCCACCTATCAACTGAAGGATGTGGCGTACCAATGGTATGAGAAATGAGATTAGGTATGGGGTGATGATGTTAAGTTATCTCTGTGGGAAGTTTTTCTAATGCTTTTCTGGATCGCTTTTTTTCTTAGGAGTTGAGGAAATCAAAAGTGGAAAAGTTTGTTAATCTAAAGTAGGGAAAGATATCAGTCAAGAAGTATGACTTAAAGTTTCACCAGTTGTCTCGGTAGGCTCCAAAGATAGTTTCTAGCATGAGGCCTAGAATGAGAAAGTTTGGTTTCGGGCTGTCCAAAGAGTTGATATTGGAGAGCAAGGCTACCTTGTCGATCAAGGACATGGATATCTCCAGATTGGTTGTGTACATACAATAGGTGGAGGAAGAAAAGAAGAAACATGTTGAAATAAGGGAGAGGCAAGGAAGGAATTTTAGGTTATTTGAGCAGGGTGGTGGACAATAAAATAGTGGCAGGGATGGTGAGAAGTAGCCCAATAAAAAGTAGGGCAATTCTGGATCTTACTCTACGGCTAGTGCTGTAATACACCACATTTTTTGGTTAGTCTATAAACCATCGTTCTGACGTTTATAAGCTATAATCAAAGTGATTCCCATGTGAATATAACTTTCATGATCTGTATCCTAGTGGTTGAAGTGCTCTTGAGGTTAAAAATGTTCATAGGAATCATTTTGAGCCAAGTTGAGCTAAGATCATTTGATTCGTCCAAAATTTGATATTTAATTTTGTAAGGGTTTACTTTAAACGTGTATAACTTTTTATATACATGTAATTTTTCATATCAAGACCCACCAAATTGTATGTAATTGAATTAGCTTTCCAACGATACCAGTTTTACAAAAATCTGATACTCGAGCGAAAAGTTATATAGTTTTCCGTGTGAGGCAGTAAGCCAATGCAATAGCAACGTGATGCGTCGAGATCATGCTACGGGACTGTTTCACACGCTAATTTCAGTTTTTAAAGGGTCAAGTGTCACTTTGGTCCTTTCCTTCAACCCCAAACGTCCAATGGACGATTTATAACACCTCAAAGGGCATTATTTGCCCATTTCTCATCATCAACAATCACATAAACCCTCCCCTTTTCCACCATGAACAAAGTTAATTTTTTCTCTCAAGAACACAAGGATTCAAGCTTCAAATTCATGATTTCTTCAAGTATCCATCAAATTAAGGTATGTGGGAGTTCATCCATGGGTCCTCTTTCACCCATAGAGCCCAAAACTTAAATTTCAAGTTTAAAATCATAATCTTTACATTCTCCCATGAATTTTGTTTATAAGTTTTCATGAAACTCAAGCTTATATCATGTTTCCATGAAATTGTGGGTGATATTAAACCTCACATGTTTGAATGGTATTGTTTGCTAAATTTATACTCTAATTGATGATTTTAGAGGTGAAATCATGTTATTACTACTATTTTTAAATACTCTCATGCTTAGCCTAAACCATAAATTACAAGTGTTTAATGAAATGCCAACAAGAATGATTTTTAAACCAAGCTATACATATCATGCCCTTAGAGTTTTAGTTTGATTCCATGGTGGATCCTATATTTAAGATGATTAGAAATATTTTTCATGTTTTAAATTCATGCTTTCCACATGATGATCCTTACATGTTGTGATAAGATGCCCATGTCCTATTTCAAGTGAATTTCATGTATTTTTCCCCAATCCACGACTTTGGTTAAGTAACCATATTAGGCTCCCATGTTTAAGATATTTCTATGTCCAAGTATTAATCTCATGTTCTTGATAGAATGCCCATATGAATTAAATAGGAAAAATCATGTCATGCTATGTGCAAGTTATATCATACAAGTGTTTGATAAGATGTCTCTATGAATGAGTTAAGAAAAAGTGCACATGGTTATGCGTTTCAAGTTTATGCGATATTTACTTTTCATGCTATCGAGTCCTAGGGGTATTTAATACCCGATAATTTATCTACTTACCTAGATCCAGTGTCAGTTACAGAATAGTTTTAGTTATGTCATGATCAATAGTATTCTCAGACAGTTATAGAACTCAATAGAACTCAGCCAGTTACAGAACTCATGAAAACTCAGTAAACTCAGTATCAGTCCATTCCAGTTTAGTATTCAGTTCAGACCTCAATAGTATTCAGTATTCAGTATTCAGTTCAGACCTTAGTAGTATTCAGTATTCAGTTCAGACCTCAGCAGTATTCAATATTCAGTTTAGAAGTTGATAGTATTTAGTATTCAGTTCATACCTCTGTAGTATTTAGTTAGTTAATAGATATTTTTGTCAGTCAACAGAACTCAGTGAACTCAGTTTAGTTCAGTTAAATAATACAAACAGTAACAGTTCAGTCAAGCCTAGTATAGACTAGGGAACTCAGTTCAGTGTCTAATTAGTTGGGAGTAGGATTCAGCACCGAGTGAACCCAAGGGTGGGGAATCACCTGCCAAGGGTGTGATCCTTAGAAGAAGTCCTTATGTTCTAGAACTATGTAACCAGCGTAGGTTGAGACATTAAACCTACCAGTTGAGGGTTGATGAGGTGGCTTAACCTGACAGATGAGGGTCCCACCATTCTTGTTCAGGGCACCTGCCAGATGAAGGTAGTTTTTCAGTGTCTTTACCCGTGGCATGGTACTGACTCCCTTCCAACTAGGGGTTACAAATTGGATCCCAAATCTATTACAAAAAAGGGGTATATCGGTTAGATGATTACTTTCTATAGTTTCAGTTTCAGATTCAAGACTGTCAGATACAGTCACTCAGCTCAGTAAAGAACTTAGATAGTTCTTCAGATTTAGGACTATCAAATACAGTTACTCAGCTCAGTATAGAACTCATCTAGTTCCACAAGATTAGGACTTTCAGAAATAGTCACTTAATTAATAGTATATCAGTCATCAGTAACCCAATTATGAGTATCTCAGTTGTCAGTAATCATAGCTATCAGTTACTCAGTAATCAGAACTCAGTATTTAGTTCCAAAATAGTCTCAGTCACAGTCTCAGTCCAGAAATTAGATCAGTAACTCAGTTCAGTTTTAGGTTTGCTTGACTATTGCATACACTTATCAGTTATTCAGTTATCAGTATTTCTGTACCTCTATTTACAGACTATTTCAGAATCATGTTATGTGCTTGGTCTTGCAACCTAAGATAATACAGTCTTCACAAATTCATGCTTAGTTACCTCATGTTACTCAGTTAGTCTCTTTCTCATATGCATAATACTCTATAGTTTCAGTCCAGTTATTCAGACTAAGTACAGTCCAATTTTACATGCCAGATATTCATCTTCAGTTATACTTATATTATTAAAGTAAGTTTTACAGAAAGTAAGTGTAGAGATTCACCAGCTTATCAGATCATGTTTATTACTCATGTTTTAAGATGTTTTCAGCTTTTAGTTTAGTCCAGCCTATTGGTAAGTCTACTTACACTTAGCATGCATGTTTTATGATTACATACGAAATTAGTTTTACTTATTGCATTCACCCCTGCATATTCAGTATATTTCAGAAGTACTGATCCACATATACGTTTGTGTGGCTATATTTCTCATAATGTAGGTACCAGTTATAGTCCATACATCACGATCAGAAATTTGCAGATTCCAGCTAGCAGGTGATGATTTCTCCTACTTTGGGAACTCCAAATAGTTTAGTTCATGTACAATTTATTTATTTTCCATGTTTATTGATTAGTGGTAGTTGGAGGCATGTCCTAACTATCTATAGTCAGTATAGTAGAGGCTTCATAGATGGCAGTCAGAGTCAGTTATGTAAATTTTAGTTTCATCCTTTAAATTTATCAGACTGTAAAGCTTTATCAGTATTGTATCTATTTTAGATCTTTAGTATGATTATGTTTTCGCACGACAGAACAATTATTTATCATATTATAATTCAGTTGCTTAATATTATGTCAGTTTATGGGTTAGCTTGGGATCACTTGTGGTTCCAAAGGTCGTGTGATGTCTCGGGATAGATTTTTGGGGCGTTACAAGTACTCCCTACCTAAAGTCATCGGGTGATAGGAGTTTCCATAATGGTGATAACTTCAGGGCTCAGGGTGCCCAATCTCAAGCTAGTTAGGCCCAGTCAGATTTATCATATTCTCACTTAAGTTTTTGTGGTAGATTACATTGGGGTTTCTGTGATAAGGGAAGGGATAGGTACTTCAACTATGGTCAGCCAGGGCATATTCTTAGAACCTGTCCCATTGGTAAGGTTTCTTCTGGGGAGAACAAGGTTCCAGTTGCTTCATTATCAGCTCCAACACTAAAGGGTGCACCATCTAGTTTCGACACTGGTCGAAACTGTCTTTATGCTCTTATTACCTACAGGAGTCTGAGGCATCGCCTAATGTCATGACTGGTATGTTGAAACTCTTTTTTCATTATGTATATTATTTACTTGATTTGAGGTCAACTCTCTTTTATGTGACCCCATTTGCGTCTATGCATTTTGGTTTTGGTCCCTTGGACCTTTTTTTATTTCTACCTCAGTAGATGACTTTGTGATTGCTAAAAGAGTCTATAGAGGGTGTGGTATTTATTGGTAGTAAAGAAATTATGGTGGATCTATTTGAATTAGATATGGTGGATTTTGATGTCATATTGGGGATGGATTGGTTGAACTCGTGTTATGCATCTCTAGACTATCAGACCCATAAAGTTGTCTTTATATTCCCTAATAAGCCAATTATTGAGTGGAAGGGTGGTTCCCTATCTCCTATAGGGAAGTTCATATCATATCTTAGAGCTTAGAGATTAATCTTCAAAAAGTGTCTCTCTCATCTAGTTCGGGTTAGAGATTCTAACTTAGATGGTACTTCTTTGCATTCCATCCAGGTGGTGGATGAATTTCCTGAGGTCTTCCCTGATGACTTTCCTGGTGTTCCTCCTGATAGGGAGATTGAGTTTGGATTGATCTTATTTTGGACACTCATCTAAATTTTATTCCTCTATATAGAATGGATCCAGCTGAGTTGAAGAAGCTTAAGAAGAAACTAAAGGATCTTTTAGATAAGGGTTTCATTTTTCCTAGTGTGTTACCATTTAAAAGATAAAAAAGAGTCTCTTTAACTACGAGTCAACCATCGATTCATAACCACTTCTTATGACTCATCACCACGACTAATAACTAGGGAATTATCACCAAGGAACTCTACACTGTTATTCTTCTGACTCATTGGCACCACACGTAATGGGATCCTACAACTCGTAGATCTAAGTCATAATCAACACAGAACCCATTTGGGTATACACTGAACACCCTAAAATTTATACCCCTCAACTCATAACAAATCCCTACAGCTTGTAGTGAGTCACTTGTACTCAGAGTAAAATCATGTCACAAACTTATATGATTTGGTTATGACTCATTTCAACGACTCATCAAGATACCCTACGACTCATAGGGCGAGTTGTAATCGAGGCAGTGAGCTCAAAGCTCAAGGAATTTTTCAAGGGATAAATTTAGAGATGTTTTATAGCTATTATTATATGCAAACTCTATCAGTCGTAGATGATCCACCCAACATTATTTAAAGTCAATTACATTGGCCCTTATCTTTTCCTCTAGAGTTTAATAGTGTGATCCACTTGTCCATCCTTTTAAGGGTGAAAAATGGTACAAAGGTTCACCTTAGTACCCAACCTTTTCTTAAAAGAATTCTAAGAAAGAGAAAAAAAATTGCATACCATTATAAGAAATAACATACATTGGGGCTCCATGGAATCGAACTATGTCCTTAATAAATAACTGTACATAATCCTTTATCGAGTAATTAGTCCTTATAGTCAATAAGTGAGCGGACTTGGTCATTATATCCATAATGACCCAAATGTAATCTTATTAATGCCAAGACTATAGAAGACCGGATAGAAAATCAATATTAATCATCTCCCACTTCCACATGGGAAATTCTATTTCTTATGAGGTGCCATATGGACTCAAATGATCAATGTTGACTTATTGACAAACCATACAGTTGACAGTAAAATTTTCCACATACTTCTTAATATTATTCCACCAATAAATTTCTTTCAAATTATGATAAATCTTTGTCAAACCCGGATGAACCAAATATCTGGACACATGGCCTTCGGTCAAAATCCTTTCCTGCAACCCATCTACATCTGGAACACATAACCTTCCTTGATATCTCCAAATGCCATCTCCCCCAATTTCAAAAGCTATATATTTTTGCTGACCCATATCTTTCTTGATTTGTATAAGTATGGGATCTAGAACCTACTTCTCCTTGACTTCAGCCCTAAGAGATGATTTAGACACTTCCTGAATGATTACTCCTCTATTCTAAGAGTCCAAAAGACAAACTCCCAAATTGTCTAACCAGTGTATATCTTTCACCAAACCTTTCTTATCATCCTCAATGTGAGACGACTCTGAATAATCAACCTTCTAAGAGTATCAATAATAATATTAGCTTTACCTAGATGGTAGTGCATAAGCATGTCATAATCTTTAAGAAATTTGAGTCACTATCTCTGCTTGAGATTCAATTCCTTCTAATTAAACACTTACTTCAAGTCCTTATGATTTGAGTAAATATCCACATGTACCCCATACAAATAGTGACACCAAATTTTCAAAGCGAAAACATAGTCACCAACTCTAGATCATAAGTCGGGAAATTTTTTCAAACCTTAAGCTGCCTAGAAGCATAAGCTATAACCTTATCATGCAACATTAAGACACAACTCAGTCCAACATGGGACGCAAAACAACAAACCCCTCAGTATTTTCAGGTAGGGTCAAAACAGGAGCAAAAGTCAACTTATCTTTCAACATCACAAAACTAACCTCACAAATATCTTACCATAGAAAAATTACCATTTTTTGAGTTAACCTCTTAAGCTGAGCAACAATAGATGAGAAACTCTCAACAAATCCCCTATAGTAACCTGCCAAACCCAAGAAGCTCTTAATGTCAGTTGGAGTCGGGGGTCTATTGCCACTTTTTAACCACCTCAATCTTTTGTGGATCTACTGTAATTCCTTCACTAGATACAACATGCCCAAGAAAAGTCGAAACACTTAGCCCAAATTCACACTTAGAAAATTTTGCATATAATTTCTGATCCTTTAAGGTCTGCAACATAATTTGGAGGTGATTTGCATGATCCTCTTTAATTTTGGAGTACACCATGATGTCATAAAAGAAGACTATAACAAACAAATCCAAAAACTTGCTGAATACTTAATTCACGAGGTCTATAAAAGCATCTAGGGCATTAGTTAATCCAAAAGACATAACCAAGAACTCAAAATGGCCATAACGGGTTCGAAAAGAAATCTTAGGGATATCAACCTCCATAATCTTCAATTGATGGTAACCCGAACGAGGATCTATTTTAGAGAAAAACTTAGCTCCTAGAAGTTGATCCAAAAGGTCATCAATTCTAAAAAGAGGGTACTTATTTTTTCATAACGACTTTATTCAACTGACGCTAGTCTATTCACATCAGGAGAGATCATCAATCCCAAAGTCTATTTCCCTATCAAGAGGAATCCCAGAAAGATCATCAGAAAAAACTTTAAAAAATTTATTAACTACCGAAACAGACTGCAGGGAGGGACTTTTAGAGTTTGAATTCTTGACCCAAACTAGATAATAGAAACACCCCTTGGATATTAACTTTTGGGATCTAAGATAAGAGATAAACTTCTTTTTTGGTATTAGGGAACTGCCATGCTATTCTATTATTATTTCATTTGGGAAAGTAAAAAATGACCCTTCGAGTCCTATGATCCAGATAAGCATAGCACAAATGAAGCCAATCCATCCCCAAGATTACATCAAAATATATCTTATCAAGATCTATTAAATCTACCGACGTCTCCTAATGAAAGATGGACACACACAACCCCTATAGAATTTTCTAGGACCAATAGACTCACCCACTGGGGAAGAGACTAAAAAGGGGTCAAAAATACTTTCAAGACCAAAACAAAAATATACAGCCATATGAGGAGTCGCATAATAGGGTGGAATCGAGATCAAGCAAGCAACAATCATCAAAGGAGAAAAGTTGTAACATACCAGTGATAACATCTAGGGATGCCTCAGATTCTTGATTAGTAGAAAGTGCATATAGGTGATTTCGTCTAGTTCCCATCCCTGAAGTAGTGCTTTTAGATGTAGAAGCTGAAGAAGAAGCAGTCTGGGCCTTACGAGCCCCAAATGTACCCTTAGCTGAAGGTTAATTTCACTGAATATGATAAGGCTGACCATAATTAAAGCACAAATCCCCCCACAATATCCACGGTGAGGCTTCCCATAATCACGATAAGGTGGACAAGGTAGGGACGACTAAGCTCCACTAACTTGAAGTTTTAAGAGCAGGAGCGCTAGCTGACGAATAAGAATTTCCCAAGTTCTTCTTTTAGGCTATTGACTTCCCTCTTTTTCCACTATTCTATTGAATCATATCCTGCTCTGTATACTTAAATTTTTTACTGTACCTTCCCTTATTTATACTTGCTTCTTTTTGTCATCTTCCACTTGCTGCATATAAACTAGTAGCCTTTATATATCCATGTCATTGTTTAGCATAATTGTCTTACACTCTAGTTCTAAGTGATGAGAAAGACCCAAAGCAAACTTACTCATCCTGGACCTCATACTAGACACAAGCTTAAGAGCATAACGGTATAATTAGGTGAACTTCAATTCATACTCCTTAACGCTTACCTTTCCCTACTTTGAATTCACAAATTCTTTGGCCTTGGCTTTCTTCAACTCCTAAGGAAAGAAGTGATCAAGAAAAGCACTCGAGAATGCTTCCCATACTGCTGGCTCAACATCTTTACCCTTTGACTATTCCCACTTCTCATACCACTGATAATAAACTTCTTTCAACTGGTAGACTGTGAAATTCACATCCTCTGAATTACTAGCATGCATTACTCTGACAATATTTTCCATCTCATCAATAAACCTCGAGGATTCTCTCAATCTTTGAACCATTAAAGGTTGAGGGATTTAGCCTAAAAAATTAGCCAACTCAGGTTACCTCAGATGAAATGGTGGTAGGACCAACATGATCATAATAATAAGACTGTAATGCCATAATATAAGCAAGCATATGGATGAATTGACGTAACTCAAAATTTGAGACATCTCTTTGAGGGGATTGAGTAACACCAGTTTCTTTGAGAAGCTTGAGGAGGACTAGTAGGGATCGGTGGAACCCCAAGAGGAGCAGTGAAGTGAGGAGCACGCGCCGTATATTGAGTCTGCATTACATGAGTAGGGAAAACTTACTCCATATTAGCCCAGTTGGGATGGAAGTTCCAGCGGCATTTCTACAATTGTTAGACCTTTTTGGAGGCATGATCTGAAATATGAGTAAGCCATGAGTTAAAAAAGATTCATAGTAACTAGACTCTCTAGCACAAAATAGAAAACAATGAAGGAAAACATTCCTAAATGCCTTGTAGCCTCCCCTTTATAAGTGTGGCATGCTATGCACCCATAAAAGGGACCCTACTCTACATGACTTTGTAGACACCTACTAATCCTGAATCGTGCTTAGATACCAAAATTGACATGACCTAAATTAGGGCCCTGGCCATGATGGGTACCAAGGACTTAGATGAATGTTCCAATCACTCAACCATACCATACACCTCAATTTCTATTTACATCTCATCACAACAATTCAACTCAATCCAATACATAAAAATCACACCTATCACATTAGTATTTATAACATCATGTTTTTAACCATACCAAAGTATCAACATCAATTTGATATGACACATATCATGAAAATCATAAACATATGTATATATATATTTTCGAAAATAGGATACTTAGGCTTTATGGATGGAAGGAATCCATAAATGAACAATTGCATACCTTAGATTTCATAGCTGAAGATATTGACGGAAGCAATTCGCGAAGCGAAGCCTTGAATCGGTTTTCCCCCAATTGGAACCCTAACCCTAACTCCTCTTCTTCTATATATATATGCCAAAATACTTTTAAAAATCAATCAATGTCAAATCTGCCCTTCAGTGATCTATCCGGTAGGCTGAAGTAAATTGGCCATAACTTTTTACTCCGATGTCCAAATTGGATGAAACCAGTTTCATTGGAAGGAAGACTCTTAGGGATTTCCGTTGATATATAGAAGCTCACACAGTTCATTATGTAAAAGGAGTTATGATCATTTAAAGTTGGAGCAAAAATACGCCTGGCCTCAGTACTTTTTCCTGCACGTTTTACTGTTCACAGTTCGATCGGAATGGTCGTAACTCATCGCTCGAGTGTCTGTTTTGGGTGATCCACATATCGTTAATAAGATTATTCGATGCTCTTTGCAAAGGTGGGTCTAAATCTAGGAAATTCCACACAAAAAATTATAAATCGTTCTAGAAGATAGGACCCAATATGTTTACACATAAAATTTCGATGAAAAATTTTCTGGGGTATTACAATGAACCCCTAGCCTTACCTCAAAAGTATGATAATAATAATGCGGAAGCTAACCAATAGAATAAGGGAAAAATAATAACCAAAAGAGTATGTTTGTGAGTCAAAAACTAAATTCACAAGTATTACCTCAACACTATCCACAAATCCTCTAACCAGGAATACCAAACAAGTTGGGACATGACCCTGACTATTCTTGGAGAGAACCCAAAAGAAAGTACTGAAATATTAAAAGACTAAGGAAACTAGGCCTTCCAAATGATGGAGGGCTCACCACTTTAGCTGTTCTCCAATATGAATATTAAACAACCTAACACTACACTGGGCCACAAGAAAATCCCTTCGAACCTACATCATGAAGCGATGTAGCATTCGAGGACAGTCAGTTTGAAGAGTACTAGCATACAACCCAAGAAATGGGATAAAATATACACATACCAAAACCAGTAATAAAACACATATCCAACAATCATAATGTAGTAGAATGCTGGGATAGGGGAAAAGGGAAATGAAACATGGCCATTTAAAATTTAATTCTAAACTATGTAGCTCGTACCGATCTTTAAGCACCCACAGGCTATATGGACCCATCTCTCCCTGCCGAAAGGGACCTAGTCTATGTTAGTCGCATGGCTTAAAGAAATTAGGCTAAAGTTATCAAGATAATAGATTCCAAAAAGTATATCATGTAAAGCAAAAATAGTGGTGATAGACCCCCAACATCGGCAAACATGGTTTCCCATGTTGGTCCCCCCAGGACTACGCCTTCTTGATAAACTACACAATTTCTTTTAAGCATAATTAACACATTTTCACATGCCATTAACCATGGAGTCTTTCATTAATCCATTCCCATATTGGTATCGTCATACCAAAAGACTTCAAGCCTTTACAATTATGCCATATCATATCCATTTAGCCATTTAGACTCCATTTCCATTTAAAAATCCATAACCATAGCCTAAAGAGTGTTTACAAAACCTTTTTACCATTTATAAGTTAGTTTTATGCAATTTTCCAAAGGATAATTTATACTCTATGAAATTCATCTTTAACAACCAAATTGTGATATGGGCTGAGGTTCATGTCATCATCATGCCAAAAATTTATAAAATTTGTGAAACCCAAATTACTAAATTCCATCATTATCACAATACACAATTTGAGTTTGTAATTTACCATTTAAACCATAGAGAAACCATTAAAACAAGAGAAAAATAATTCAAGAGTATAACCACCAAAAACCCTCAACCTTAGTTTGAATCAACATTTAAGAACATGTAAATATCAAGTAATTCAATACAATAATATAATAATTAAAATAAGGAGTGTCCAACATGCCTTTTTTGATGGAGTAAATTCAAAAAGAACTTAAATTTGTTGCCCTAAGAGTTGAATCCATAAGAACAAGCCTTATTTTATTTCTCTTGGGAATGTAGAGGAAAAAAATGTAAAAAAGTACCATAACTAATGAATAAATGGGTTTATATAGGGTCTTAAGGTTTTTAATAGGGTAAAAGACTTAAAAACCCTCACCCCAGACTAAAGCAAATGATACTGGGCATTTTGTTCCCTTGGGTATGGCACACCCTTATCGCGCCAACCCAAGGCACTTATCGCAGAGCAACAAGAGCATGACACATACTTATCATGGACCCTTACTTGTTCGTGGTCCCAAACTGACCTCGAACGCTTTTTGAAAATTTTGAAACTCTCCCTAACGATCCCATTGATATCCATTATCCCGATTCAAGTAAGAAATCACCGTTAAACATGAGAAAAGGTCCAAAATAAAATCATCAAAATTTTTGGTGTCTTACATAAAAGCAATGACACAAGAAAGTGTGGCTGTAAATAATATCAAGGATAATTCTAGGGTCTAGGCTTAATTCACAATCATGCATAGGAATAATTTCTTGTTGGTTAAGTTATCTATCTTGGTATTTGATTCATAGGTTTAATAACATGATTATGGCCATTTGAGCCCTTAATCATCTATTTAAACTTGTTTAATCATCTATTCAAACTAGCCTCACAACAATCTCATTGAGGGGGGATGTGAGGGTCTAATTTAGCTACATTTTTATATCTTTCTATTTGGTAACTAATTGAGGAGTATTAGATATATTCCTATCCTAAATATGAATCCTATCTTTAGTTCCTCCTAAAGACAAGAACTGATTCCTTTTGTTCTTCGTTCTTAACCTAGTGTTCTTCCTTCTGAATTCACATATGATTTATAGATTTATTTTAATGGTAGCAAAGTATTAAAATGGTAATAATAAGAATGTAAGAATAACCAAATATGACAAAAAACCTTAAAATAACTTGAAATCAACCTATATAGTCATATTTGGTATCCTCAACTCTAGAAAGAGGGTTTCTAGCCACTCATAATCTAATTCACAGTTAAAAAATTAATGTAGTACATACACAAATTAAGTAATGAAAAAGATATGAATAAAAGCCCTATTAGAAGCCTCCTTCAATGTTGTAGCAGCCCCCAAGTTGTCCAAGGTTGTTAGAATTAAAGCTAAGTATCCCCCAAGTCGTCCAAGGTTGTTAGAATTAAAGCTAAGTATCATATTTATAGTGTAGGACAAATTAATGCCGAATTGACCAAGGCCCGTGATACTTTGGCATCGCAAAGCCTAAGATTTATGGAATGGCCTTATCACACATCCTAAGAAGCATGACTCACTAAGAACACAGGCAAACATTGCCTAACATCCCTCCAATTTAATTTAAATTGTGCTCAACTTTGCTCCATGAATCGTGTCATGCTAAGGTTACATATGTGGACTATTTTGACAATCTCATATTTGCTCCAACTCAAGCATTGCTCCTTTAATACATGCCATGTTTCCAAGTATGTACTCTTCAATTCCCAATTCATTTTTATATTAAATATTGTGCCTTTTTCTTAACTTTCCGTTAACATGCTTGCTTAAATTATTATGCCTTGAGCTCTCAATTCCTTTGTTGGCTGCCTTTGAATTCTTTATTATCTTCTTTAGTTGCATAGAAATTTGATTTACTTTAATCATTGTCTCATAATGTTCTACTCTCTAGTCAATTCCTTTCTCTATTGTCATATCGCTTTTTTCCTACACATGAAAAATATAATATTAAGTATAATCTCTAAAATCTGTGCTCAGTAAGGTCAAACAAAAATATACCAAACGTTAGACAAATAATGACTAAAAATATATATTTTTGACCTCACATCAACACCCTACACTTAGACTCTTTCTCATACTCGAGTAAATCTTTTATATCCCATGCTACAAGGGAGGATTTAACATCGTCAATTGAAACAAGACCACTCAAGATAAAGCAACAAAAACTCGCATAGATGAGAAGTTCTTATCAAGAATGCTCCATTCAACATATTCAAACTCATGAAATCTACTTCAAGACCCCCTAACCTCAAGAACCAACTTTATGATATTAGCAAACTCCTGCAAGTTCCCTAATTAAGAAATTCAATACATCACCTGTCTTTCATCAACCATATGCCCTCACAAATATAAAATTATCCATTGTCACTCACAAATATATAATTTATCACTAGAATGGATAAAAAAATGAAATTTTGCACACTTTCCCAAAGAATTTTACATGCAACATACGATGAACCATAAGCTTGTCCTTAGTATACCACTCTACTAATATAAGAACATCAAAATGAAAGATCAGCTAGGACTTTTTGGATTCTAATGTATGCTAAGGGGTAGATAGAAACTATTTTGTCCAGTAATAGTGAGTATCTTCCCTAGGCACTATAATGCATCACAATTTTCATTAAACACCTTTTTCAATCAACTTAATTTCTTCTTTTACTCTTCTCACCCAAAGACTTTGTTTTTTTCTCCTTTCTTTAAGCAATTTCACATACACTAGCAAGGAGTAATCACTCTTATTTTTTTAAATTCTTTTATTCTATTTTACTCCTCACCAATAACATATGAATTTTCACTTGCACCCTTAATATTTTCTATAAGCTTTCCAACTAAACTATCTTCCTTTCTTTAATTTTCACTCCCGGTAACTTTTATTTTAAATTAAAGCAATTAGGAATTTAGATCAACTTAACAATCAGTTAAAAGAAAAGAAATAAAGCTCATATGTTGTCACTACCCAAACTAGGGCCTAGTCGTGATGGGTATCTCAATCACAACATGAGTCGGAGACCATTCCCTTATCCTATATCCAAAACACAATAAAAAATTATAGCAGAAGACGACCAAACATGATGATAAAAAGAATAGTTAAATCAAATAAGAACTAAGAGTTAAAATAAACAACCATCCCAAACTTTTCCACAAAAGCCTCTAAAACCAAAATACAAAACTAGGTTAGGACATGCCCTCGACCATGATAAGATAAAACTCACAATTCCCAACAGATAGAGGCTTACCACTTTACAACGAATTAACCGATGAACTACACCACCTAATTCTACACACGAGTAACAAAAATATCCTCAAACCCTACATCATAAAACAATATAATATCTAGGGATGGTCAATGGGTCAAGCGCTAGCATGTAACTTAGGAAAAGTTCTAAAATAAGTTCATTGTAAAAAACCCAGTAAAAACCATATACTCAACATTTAAATATACATATATATGATATCAGGATAGGGAAAAGGGTAATGAAACATGATATTTTAAATTTTTTACCTAAACTATGTAACTCGCTCCATCCTGAAAGCACCCAAGGGCTATTTGGGTTCAGCTTCCCATGATGAAAGAGCCCCAGTGCATGTTAGCCACACTAATCAAGGAAATTGAGGAAAGTCTAAAGACACTAAGGCGATAGACATCTAAAATATAATTTGTGCACCAAGAACACGATCATATAGACCCCCACATCGTAAAATGTAGTTTCCAATATTGGTCCCCCCGGGACTACACATTCACGTTGAGCTACAAAATTCCCTTTAAGCCCAAATTAAAATAGTTTGCACATAAATCCAACCATTAACCCATAAGTCATTCATTCAGGTATTTTTGACATGGTATCATCATTTTAATATGATTGAAATCTTATATAACTGAAACACCCTAAGTCTTGGACCCTTACAAGATTTCCAAGGTTTTAGACTCAATAGGCTTGGTATGACTCAAGGATACCACTCATACCCTTTGGATATGAGATAGGGGATGACTTGAGGGTTCACTCATATCCTAGGCAGTGTGTTTAGATTTTCTATTACCCAAGATATGAGTCCTCTTCATATGAATCATATAGAGGGATACGAGGGGTGTGAGGCCTAGTCATATGTTGCCTAAGGTATTGTCTTGAGGAATCAGACATGATACGAGTTGTGGGTATGATTGGGGGTGTCATTCATACCCTTAAGGTATGAAAATAAAGGTGTGAGTCATATAGAAACCAGTAGGTAGGGTCTTGGCATGGTCTTGGGTATGAGTTGGGGTACCACTTATACCTTAAGATACAAATGGTAAGGGGGAATCATACTCCTGGACGTGACTTATTTTAAACTTTAAGTAAAGGTTAGTTTGGACATTTTCTACTCCTAAACCCTTTTGTCCTCACATTATATAATCTTTGGTAGCCTTTCATAACACTTTTTAAAGGATTCAACCACCTCAAATACTCTCTCAAACTCATTCTTGAAAGACTGGAGGATAGGGTTTCTTCAGGTATTCTTTAATGGGCACAAAGGTCAAGATTTCTTCCGTGAATCTTCATGTATAAGACATGTACTCCTTTTATCATTGTTAGTTACAACTAAAGGCATATGTATTATGTTTAAAACCTTGATTTATGGATCATGAAAAGTGGTTTTTGAAATATACGTTAAAGATCTTGATTCATATGGTTTGGTATTGGTTTAAACTATGTTTTTTTACATATTTTTGGTAATGGTTTGCATAGGTGGTTATTGGTTGATTATGGTTTAACAAATAGGTCTTGAGTAATCCTAATTATTATGGTTTATGCATTGCTTTTGGTATTGGTAAAGGTATGCCCTCAACATGTTCGATGAAATGCCTCAAAGAATATTCTTACTCTATTGTTGAACTTTCATTGGGACTCTTGCAAGGTTTGGTTTGGTAATGGAACTATTAAATAGTTTTGGAAGGTTATTCATGGTTTTAAATGGTTTAAATGATATAAATGATTTAAATGTTTGGCATGGTCTAAAATGGTTTGTAATGGTTTAAGGGGTAAAGGTTTTAGTGGTCATGGTTGGTCTATTTTGAATATCTTGCGGGATACATGAACATCCCTCAAGTGAATACATTAATTAAATTGGTTTAAATGGGTTTGAAAGGTAAAAGACTAAATGGTTATGCTTGAGGGGTACATAGAGTCCCCCAAGTGGTTTAACATTATAAATGGAAGGGAACTTGAAAGTCCCCTTAAACCTATATATGGTTAATTATGTATAATACTTGCAGTTAAGGATTTGTTTGATGATACCAATAATAATGGTCTTGGTTAATAATTTATTTATGGTTTGATTATTTGGAAAATGGATTTAATTGGGAATTAATAGCGGGATGTGCAGCAAAGTCGTGAAGGTGGAGGTCCCGGAGGGTCCAAAATTGGAAAATCATATTTGCCAATGTGAATTTATTCTTGGTGACCGTGTGCATGATGTCACACTATATTTTTGGGGATGTACTAGTCATCACAGGTTTTTTCCCTATTCATATGGCTACACATACTAGGGCCCTTTCAAAAGAGGGAGATAAACCCATATAGCCCGTGGGTGGTTTAGTATGGCAAATCTAGCCCATGTAAAGGTTTTAGATGCATACTAAACTCGGTTCCCTTTCTCGGCATGGTTACATATATGTATGGTTGTATGCATTATGGATGGTTTTAGTTGGCTTTGTAAATGACATTATTTTATCCCTATAGTTAGTGCATGCTATTGTTCACCAACTAACCTATCTTCGAACGACTGTATACCCACTCTATGAAGGGACCGACTAGTTAACTTCTCTTTCTTAATGATAAGATTTAGGGATAGTAGATATTGGATTAAAATGTTGAGCTTTCATAATTTTATTTACATACTTTTTGTCTTTCATAGACTTTGATTTTTGCTATTGTCGGGGCATATCCCAACTAGGTACTCTTTGGTTGGTCTATACACTTTGTATGGACAACTTTGTACTTGGGTATGGTATGGATGGCTTATGGTATATATATTCATACATTGTCTTGTTATCAGGATATTGGCTTATGGTTTTCACATTAGTTTGGATTGATTATTGGTGGTTGGACTTGATTGGGTTGGTCTCGGCTATAGACTTATCCCAGAATCACCACATTGGTGAATAAGCTATCTCGTTATATGCTCGGACATCAGCCTATCCAAGGTATGCGTTTGGTGGTTAGGTTGGGTAACGGGGGTAGTTCCCGATCCTGGTTGGGCCTGGGATTGCCTATTACGATAAGGACCTAGTTTGGGTTATGTCAATTTTGTATTAGTTCTTTAGGTTTCGGTGTCATGGGGTGTCCATAAAGTCGTGTCGAGTAGAATCTTTATTATGGGTGTGTCGTGCACCACACTTATAATCAGGAGGGTACGAGGTATTTTAGATGTTTCCCTTTCTTGGTTATTCTACTTTTGGACTATGGAGTTTAAGGTCTTGAACTCTTATATGAATATTCCTTGGTTCACTCTTCGAATCATGTCTTCTTATTAATCTAAAGTTGTGGAAACTTACCTGTTCTACTCAAAACAACATAGATGGATCTGTTCTAACTCATGGGGCATAGACCCAATCAGGGGTCGTAGCTTCTGGTTTTCCCAGTGGGGCCTAATACTCATTATTTTATTTTCTTTATAAATCTTATGGTAGGTCGCACCATGGTTATTGTGAGAAGAAAGGAGTTGGTATTTTGGTTGTGGTCAGTTGGGCCTCGTGCGATGGAGATGTCCCATAAGGGTTGTCATTTGGGAAAATAGAGTATTGGCTACTACCTCTAGCTCTGATAGTGATTGGGATTGTCTCAATGTTCTTACATTCTATAGGAATTTGAGGCATCTTTAGATTCTGACAATGGTATGATGAGAACTCCTTTCTTTGTGGTGTGCATGGTTTACTTAGTTTGGGGTCCCTTTTCTTTTGCGGACCTATTGGTGGTTGCACATTTTGGTCATGGTCCCAATGCTATCTCAAACTTTTTTCTCTTCTGTTTTACCCCGATAGATGACTCTTCATTTGCGAACAAAGTCTATGGGGTGTGTGTGGTATCTGTTGGTAGTAAAGGGGTCATAGTAGATTTTTCTAACTCGAATATGGTGAATTTCTATGTCATTCAGGGGAATGGATTGGTTGCGCTCATGCTATCTATCATTAGATTATTGGATCTATAAAGGTTGTCTTTAGGTTTCATGGTGAGCTGGTTATGGAGTGAAAGAATGGTTTCATTCCCTATTTATTAAGGAAAAGGTTATATCATATCTTAGAACTCAGAGGTTGATCTCAAAAGGGTGTCTTTATTATTTGTCCTGGGTTAAGAATTCTAACTCAGAAGGTCTTTCTTTGCATTTAGTTTCGGTGGTGAATGGATATCCTAGGGTCCTTTTTGATGACCCTCATGGTTTCTTTCTAATGGGGAGGTTGGTTTGGGGTTGGTCTTATTTCAGACTTTTTTCCAAATTTCTATTCCTTCTTTATAAAATGATTCTGATAGAGTTAAAGGATCATATGGAGAAATTAAGGGATCTCTTAGATGAAGGCCTTATCAGTCTTAATGTTCCCATATGGAGTGTTTTCTTCTTGCATGTATAAAGGGAATGGTTTGCCCTAGAAATAAATAGGTAGTCGGTGGGTGACTATGGAATTTGGAGTGTCCTCTTTATGGGGTGGACCTTGCTTATTTTTATTCTATAAGGGTACTTTGCTTGTAGTACATAGTGGTTGGTAGATTGTAGGCTTGAACTTGGATTCTTGATTTTGATTAAAAGGAGTATGATAAGCTCGAGAATAGAAATGCGGAAGTCATGAAGGTAAACTGGTAGGTTGGATAAGGTTGATGATTTGGGAGATACAATAGTGGGAGAGTTGTACCATATAGGCTGGGAATTCAGGTTGAACGGAGGGACTGGGGATCTAGTCATTCGAAAAGTTAGATCATGGAGCTTTCATATATCCTTGTCCCTATACTTGTACTTTATTGTTGGCATGAAATTGATTATTAAATTCATGGTTTTGAAAAGGTTTTGGCACAATGGAGGGATTTAACATGATTACTTATTTAAATTGATTTTCCATGGGTTATGATGCGTTTTTCATGCTTTACTTATGTTTATGAACATTGTGGGATTCATGGGAACGTTAAATGGATTTTGGGGTATTATGGGTTCCCAATTACTTGGTTTTGGTCTTTGAAATTATGTCCTTACAATACTTGTGAAATTTCTATTGAATATAGTTTTATCATATGGTTTGACTATTCTTAAATCTTTGCATTGCATAAATGATTAAAGGAACATGAATTGGTTTTGATTGGATTCAAATGATTTTGAAAAGGCCTTAGTTTCCATGTTTTGATTTTGAATGGTTTTGATTTAAATTAGAAACCTTGGAGTCAATATGGTTATATGGTTGTTGCATGTCTATGCTGGGCTCTAGGTAGCATTTGGGATGGATAAGGGTTTGGGTATAGGGGAGCCAAGAATCCCTAGTGTAAGTAATGGGTGATACCTATTAGAATAAGGAATTGTGTTCTTAAATATGATGGGATAAAGGTTGGTGATTAATCTAAAACTTCCTTCTAGTAGTGAACTTCAAGGGAAGACTGGGCTTATATATTCTGATAATACTCTCCTCTCTCAGTTAAGAGAGTATTCTATTAGTGTTGCATGTATTTATTTAGCGCTTATAACTGAGGTTCACATTTTATATTCACCTTATTCCCTGGATATGAGCCTTGACCTTTTGTTAAGTTACTCATGGTATGTGTTGTTGTATTTGTTTTGGTGTCCAGTCTTAAGGACTCCTCTTATGGTATGACTTGGTCGGGATGTTTATTCATTAGGGTCTAGGTGGTTGTGAAGTACTTCGTGCCTATAGTGTCGTGTCTTATCTTTGGGATCTTGCCTTGGGAGACATAAATAACTTTTGTAATTTGGTTTCTTAATTGATTCTTCTTATGTGAAGATAGTGGTGGTTTGGGAAGTATGATGATGTGTTGAAATGGGGAATATAGAAGTCCCTAAGTGGGGGAGAGCCTAGGGTAACTACTAAAAGTTAGGGTTATGGAAGGTGACGTAAGTTTATTGTCAGGGGAAATGGTTAGGAAAGGAATGGGTGGTGAAAACCTTATGATGGTTGAAAGGGGTGCTAGATCTTCTGATGGATAGATCATACCGCGGGTATATAAGTGGAAGGCTTGAATGTTGTAATTGGTGGATAAACCAATAGTTGTGTTGGGTACTTGAGATATGGTTGGGGGAGGGGGATTGGTTTGGTTATAGTGGTTGGATATGGTTTGTCTATGTCCTTTACTCATGGTTTCAATATCATAATGGTGATGGAAGTAGACTGGTGTTTTGGGATAGATGTAAGGAGTAGAGCTCGGTGGCCTATGTTAACTCCTTTTAGCTTTGGATAGGCCTGAACATGGATAGGGTGTATAGCTAGACTCAAGCTTTCATGGTGGGTGTCATGGTAAATTCCAAATCTACTTGGACTTGCCCTTTAGCATGAGCGCATTCATCCGTTAATCTATGTGTTGTATTGGAAGTAAGGTATGGATGGTCCTAGGTTGGTTGGTTCCTTTGGGTAGTATTGGTATCTCGTGTTCTTTATTTTTTTAAGGGAGGCCTTGATGAGGATCTTGGATTGGTAAGTTTGTCGATTGCAAACAATAAGGTATGGCTTTGGTAAAGGTTCCATGGTGGAACTAAAGGTCTAGGAAAGTCATTTGGGATGCGGAGAGGACATGGAGTCCAAGTATCTGCATAGGTTCTTCATTCCGTAAACTTATGCATAGGGTGTGTGTTCTTTATCACGTCTAGGTTTTCTAATTTGGTTAAAGGTGAGGAATGGTTCCTCTTGCATCTTTGTTTTCTAACTTAGTTAGAGGTCAGAATAAAGGTGTTGGGGTGTAGATCGTGTTTGGGTTATGTAATGATCTTCTCACCTTGGTTGTGTATCCTTTATTCCTATTTTGGATGAGGGAAAGTTTAATGGGTTATCTCGTGTTTATTCCTACCTTTACCTATCATTTGAGGACCAATGTTCCTAGTGGGGGAGAATGAAACACCCCAAGTCTGCGAGCCTTGCAAAATTTCCAAGGTTTTTGACTCACTAGGTTTGGTACAACTCAAGGATGCCACTCGTACCACTTGGATACGAGTTAGGGGCTGCCTTCAGGGTTCACTCATACCCTCGGCAGTGTGTTTAGCTTGGATACTGCCCAAGATAATACTCCTCTTGGTACGAGTCGTATAGAGGGTTACGGGGGGTGTAAGGCATAGTCGTATGTTTACCTAAGGTGTTGTCTTGAGGAATCTGCCCATGATATGAGTTATGGGTATGATTGGGGATATCACTAATACCCTTAAGGTACGACTAAGGAGGTATGAGTCATATAGAAACCAGTAGGTAGGTCCTTGGCATTGTCTTGAGTACGAGTTGGGGTACCACTCGTACCCTAGGATACAAATGGTAAAGGGGAGTCGTACCCTTGGACGTAACTTGTTTTAAAATTTAAGTCTAGGTTAGTTAGGACATTTCCTACTCCTAAAACCTTATGTCATCACGTTATATAAACTGTGTTTGCCTTCCACAACACTTGTTAAAGGATTAAAACACCTCAAATACTCTCCCAAACTCACTCTTGAAGGATTGGAGGCTAGGGTTTCTTCATGGGTTCTTCAAAGGGCTAAAAGGTCAAGATTTCTTCCATGAATCATCGTGTATAAGGCTTGTAGTCCTTCCCTCATTGTTAATTCCAACTAAAGGCTTATGTATTGTATTTTTAACATTGATTTATAGGTCATGAATGGTGGTTTTTGAAATATATGTTGAGGGTCTTGATGTATATGGTTTGGTATTTGTTTAAACTATGTTTTTACATGTTTCTAGTAATGGTTTGCATATGTGGTTTTTGGTTGGTTATGGTTTAACAAATGGCTCTTGAGTATCCATAATAGTGGTTTATTCATTGGTTTTGATCTTGGTAAAGGTATGCCTCAACATGTTCGATAAAATACCTCAAAGAATGTTCTTACACTATTATTGAACTTTCATTGGGACTCTTGCATGGTTTGGTTTGGTAATGGAACTCTAAAATGGTTTTGGAAGGTTTTGCGTGGTTTTAAATGGTTTTGGAAGGTTTTTCATGGTTTTAAATGGTTTAAATGATATAAATACTTTAAATGTTTGGCATGGTCTAAAATGGTTTTGAATGGTTTGAAAGGTAAAGGTTTTAGTGGTCATGGTTGGTCTATTTTGAAAACCTTGCGGGATACATGGAGATCCCTCAAGTGAATGCATTAATGAAATTGTTTTAAATGGTTTGAGAAGGTAAATGTCTAAATGGTTATGCTTGAGGGGTACATGGAATCCCCCAAATAGTTTTTCATAGTAAATGAAAGGGCACTTGAAAGTCCCCTTAAACCTATATATGGTTGGCTATGGATAATACTTGTAAGTAAGGATTGGTATGACGATACCAATAATAATGGCCTTAGTTAATAATTGGTTAATGCTTTGGCTATTTGGAAAATAATTTTAATTAGGAATTAATTGCGGGATGTTTAGCAAAGCCGTGAAAGGTAGAGGTCCCAGGTGTGGGAGGTGGAACAACTAGAAACTCATATTTGTTGATGTGAGGTTGGTCTTGGTGACCGTGGTTATGATGTCACACTATATTTTGGGGGATGTACTAGTCATCCCAGGTTTTCTTCCCTGGTCGTGCGGCTACATGTACTGGGGCACTTTCAGCAGGTGGAGCTGAACCCATATAGCCCTAGGTGGTTTAGGATGGCAAAGCTACACAACCCAAGTAAAGGTTTTAAATGCATGCTAAACCCAGTTCTATTTCCCTGCATGGTTATATATATATATATATGTATGGTTGTATGCGTTATGGATGGTTTTACTTGGCTTTGTAAATGGCATTATTTTATCCTTATCTTGAGTACATGCTAGTGTTCACCCACTAACCCGTCTTAGGGAACCTGTATACCCATGCTATGCAGGGATCGGCCATTCTACTTCTCCTGCTTAGAGATCAGATTTAGTGACAATCGATGTTGGATTGAAGTACTTAGCTTCCATAGTTCGGAAGGCATCTACTTCATGTCATGGTTTACTTTACATACTTCTTGTCTTTCATAGACTTTGGTTTTGGCTATAGTTGGGGCCATACCCCTACTAGGTACTCTTTGGTAGGTCTAGAAGATTTGTAAGGACAACTATGGACTTGGGTATGGTATGGATGGTTTATGTTATATATATATATATTCATACATTGGCTTATTATCATGGTATTGGCTTATGGTTTCCGCATTAGTTTGGGTTGGTTATTGGTTGTTGGACTTGGTTGGGTTGGTCTCAGATATAGACTTATCCTAGAGTCACCACATTAGTGAATACTCTATCTGTTTATATGTTCGGACATCATCCGACTCAAGGTATGTATTTGGCGGTTAGATTGGGTAATGCAGCGGTTCCCAATCCTGGTTGGGTTTGGTATTGCCCATTATGAGAAGGCCCTGGTTCAGGACATTTCAATAACTATGGAAAACCAATCCAATTAACCATTAAAATCCTAATTTCTATCAAAAATCCAAACCATTTCGACCAAGGGCATTCCAAAACCATTTTCGTCATCCAATTATCCATTAATGTTATAAAATGTTTCAAAGGTAAGTTAATTTATGCAAATTCCATTTTCAAAACCAAATATATGAAGGTGGGTTGAGGTTAATGTCATTAACAATCCAAAAATCCATCAATTTGGGAAACCCATGCTTCATATTCCAATCCCTAAAATAATGAATTAATCCCCCAAAACTATTAATCAAAGCATGAGTAACATACTTAATAATGGGGAAACAATTCAAGTAGTAATCAATCAAAATTCCTCAACCCAACTTTCAAACCTAATAATTAAATTTCTTGAATTTTGAATCAATTTGTGCCATAATGTAAAATGCAAGTTTAGGGATGAGAGACATACCTAAAATATAAAAGAATTTGAAAAGAATCTGAAGTTTGGAATCTAAATATTGAATCCCTTGTGAAACCCAAGTATCACTTGCCTTGGGAGTTAAAGATTAAGAGAGAAAGGTTTTGATTTAGATAACTGATGTTTAAGGAGTCATTAAAGTGTTTTAAAGTCGTGGGAAAATTGTAAAGGAAGGGAAAGACCAAAAAAACCTTAATTAAAACATGCAGGAAAAATCCAAACACAATCATTATGGCTTGGGTAACAACACGTGAGGTTTGTCTACGAGTAATAGCTTGGAGTTGTTACCTAAGGATAAAATATATGATCCCTAACTATTTTGAAAATAAGTCATTCACCACTACTCATTATCTGACAACACAAGTTGTGATGAAGACTTGTGGTTAGGGACTGAGCACTTGGGTAACTATCTATTGAGATGAGTCCCTCCTAATGACTCATTGTGTCTCACAATGGGTCGTACCCTAGACTCATTGGAAAGGGACTAAAACTCACTACCGATACAACGAGTCTTCATCACGACTCATTATATCTCCGAATGAATCATTCCCTAGATCGTTATCATTGGTAATTATAACATTATTGCAAAAACTTGGTTAATTCAATTACTTAGCTCTTGGAGGGTCAAAACCTAAAAAATTTATGGTGTTACATTAGCCCCCCTCCAAGGTCATTCATCCTCAAATGAAGAGTTAGGGTGCCCATTACACGATAATTGAAACACCTCAGATTTTGGTCCTTGAAAATTTCTTGACCTATGGGCTTACTTCGTAGATTACGACTCTCTCTAGGAGTCGTAACGTGTCATTATGGGTCATAGAAACCTCATCATAGCCTGACTAGTGTGTATTGTCCAATTTTTTTTTATTATTATGATTGGATCCTAATAAGTCGTAAAGACTCTCTACAAGCTGTATAGTCCCATCCGTGGCCAAACCAATGTGTGCCCCAAGTATTTCTATCCTGGATACGACTTGGACCCTACGAGTCGTAGGGTCTCCTGACGAGTTGTATGGTGTGAATCATAGGGTCACCAGAGAAGGGTCCTTCAGCTACTGTCTTGACTATGACTCATAGTGATGAGTCGTAATGAGTCTTTACGAGTCATATAATGACCCGCAGACACTAGCGATAATTTTTTAGTATTTTATTAAGGGCACTTTGGACATTTCCCCTTTTCCCCAATTGTGACCTATGACTTAAAACCCCTTTAGGGTGTCATTATCACTCCAAAAGAAATCAAAATAACTATTCAATCTCTCTCAAATCTCCAAGGTCAAGAACACTTAGGGTTTCTAAGAAATTGGTCCTGTAGGGCTCTCAATGGTGATTTATCTCCATATTTATGGTACTTTTAGGCATGTTACTCTTTCCCAAATCTTATTTTATGAAAAATATGTGTTTAAATTGTTTAATTATATGGATTTGGATGTGGGCTCTTAAATGGTTGAGGGTTTTGGAATGGTTGATCCTTGAATTGTTTTACCATGATTTTTATGAGTTGTTTATGCATTGAATTGAATGGTTTTGAACTAATGAGGTGGACGGGAGTGGGAATTGGAATGGGGGTCAAGGTATTCCCCTAAATTATTGTTTTGAACTTGGAATTGGTTTTAAATAATTGTGTTCCCTCAACCCATTTGTGAAATTGAATTTGATATATGGATTTGTCACATGGTTTGACTTACTTAGCCATACTATTGCATTGTATAAATGGTTAAAAGGTTAAATATAGATTTTGAAGGCGTTATTGGATATGTTTTGATTTAATTAACAAAAGGGGGTCGAGGCAGTTCCCCAATTTGATTTGATAAACTAAATAAGTTCAAGTCATTCCACCAACTTTATTTAATGAACAAAGGGGGTCGAGACATTCCTTCAAGTTATCGGAATTATAATGGCATAATTATGAGCTTGCAAGCTAAATAGTTTGACGGTACCTGTGGTGTTCCTTAATATATAATTCCTTGATTAATGAATGAGTTATGTGAAACTTGTTTTAATTTTGAATTAATAGGGGTTATGTAGATAATCTGTGAAGGTGTGGGTCTTGAATGACTTGTACTGGAAACTCATGTTTGCCAATGTGAGGATTGGTTTTTATGACCATGTACATAGTTTACACTATTGATATATTTGTTTCTAGGATTAATGTGGGGTCGAGGCATTCCATGGTCTTCCTTAATACCTTCATTTTGTGTGGATAACACACACTGAGGCCTTTTAAGCAGAGGGAGCTGATCCTATATAGCCCGTGGGTGTCGGTTTATAACGGTTGAGCTATATATTCCAAGATAATATTTTACTTTATGCTAAACTTTGTTCCTTATCCCCGTATCAATTATATATTTATATATATGCATGAATGTGAACATTTATAATGAGTTTGAAATTGAACTTTTGATTGACATTATTTTACCCTTATCCTGAGTTACTTGCTAGTGCTCACCCCACTAACCCTCCTCGGATGCTATATCCCATGAGATACAGGGTCCGAAGGTAAGTCTAATTTTCCTGTGCAGTGTTAGGTGTATCAGCTCAGTTCGTCAGATATCTTAAGTGAAGAGGATCTTTTATTCTCCGTAAAACTTGATCATTCCATTGATTTTCCTTCCATAAATTAAAAGTGAAGATTTAACATTTACATTGTTATTCTCATTGTCATTGTCAAGGTCGGGAGCATGTCCCAACTTAGATTGTTTTGAGATTAGTCGAGGCTTTGTGGATATTACTTGTATTGGGTATTGGCAGTTGATACTCTTTGATGTCTTTGAGCTTCTTATTTTCTATCTTATTATATGTTCAAAATTTAGCCTTTACTAGGTGTTATATGTTTTGTTTCGCTAGGAAAAAGGGGTGGTCTCTAGTACTTACTAGACGTGAGATGCCTATCACGGCTAATACCTGGTTTAGGTCATGACAAAGTTGGTATCAAAGCCTAGGTTCAATTGGGTTTCCATAAAGCCGTGTCAAGTAGAGTCTCTTTTATGGGTGAGTAGTGCGCCACACTTATAAGAAAGAGGCTATGAGAAATTTAGGAATGTTTACCTTTATTGATGTTCTATTTTGAGCTTTAGATTCCAAGGTATTAAAACTCCCCTAATCTCCAGTTTTTATTTTAGATCATGCCTCCCCAAAGATCTGATGAACGTGGAACTTCTTCTATCCCACCTGAGGATAATGTGGATGGAACTCGTCCTACTTATAGAGTTCAAACCTAATCTAGGTCTCTATATCCTGATAGTAGTGCACCGCGTGGAGTTTCATCATTCCCTACCAGTCCTCCTTAGGCTTCTCGAGATGATGAAGATCATGCCCCACCACCCCAAGGAGACATTTCTAATGCTAAGTTTCGTCGAACCATTCATGTATTGATCAAGTTAGTGACATCTAGTCATATAGGTTGGGTCCTACTGGTACTGCATTGTGTTCTTCTGAGGTTACTCGACTTGGACAGTTTATGAGGCTCATTCCTCTGACCTTTACTGGCTCTAACGCCAAGG
The DNA here is from genome assembly GCA_030864215.1 of Capsicum pubescens. Taxonomy (NCBI): domain Eukaryota; kingdom Viridiplantae; phylum Streptophyta; class Magnoliopsida; order Solanales; family Solanaceae; genus Capsicum; species Capsicum pubescens. The sequence goes on from CM061545.1 coordinate 208,651,177, forward strand.
AGGATCCTAAAAGGTTCATAGATGAGATAGAGATGATATTCAGGGTTAAGCATATTTTTGACATAGAGGGCGTAGAACTTTCCACCTATTTGAGGAGTGGGATTAGTCTAGGGGTGATAATGTAGAGATAGCTCTATGGGATAAGTTTTATGGTGCCTTCCTGGATCATTTCTTTCCTTAGGATTTAAGGGAGGCCAAAGCTGAGGAGTTTGTGAATCTGAAAAAAGGAAGGATGTCTGTAAAGAGTATACCCTAAATTTTCACCAGTTGTCCCATTATACTCATAAGCTAGTGTGTAGCATGAGGGCTAAGATAAGAAAGTTTTCTTTGGTCTTGTATCGAGACTTATTGTTGGAATGCAGGGTCACCTTGTCAAATAGTGATATGGATATCTCTAGGCTTATGGTGTATATGCAACAGGTTGAAGATGAAAAAAAACAAGTCAAAATTGGGGAAAGGAAAAGTAAAGAGGGCCAGGTATTCTGTTATGGGTGGAGGCCAGTAGAATAATGGTAGAGATGGAAGGCAATGGTTAAAGAAAAAATGGGGAAATTCTGTTTCTTATTCTACGGCTAGTTCTCCATATCCTATGTCATCCAATGATCGTTGTTATTAGAGAAACAATGGGTTTAAGGCACAGGGTGCCCAATATAGAGCCAGTGGGGCCTAGTCAACTCCATCACATCCCCGTAGAAGAATTTGTGGACAGTTGTACTATGGATTTTGTGATGAGGAAAGGAATAAGTATTTTAGGTGAGGCCATCCTGGCCACATTTAAAGGAACTGTCCTTCAGGCGATGTTTCTACTGGGCTAATAAGGTCCCAGTTGTTGGTTCTTCAGCCCTTATACTAAAGGGTGCTACTTCTAAATCTAGCACTGGTCGGAACCGTCTGTATGCTTTTGCCATTCATCAGGTTTCTGAGGTATTTCCTAATATTGTTATTAGTACGCTAAATTTTTTCACTCTCGATGTGTATTGTCTGCTAGATCTTGGGTCTACCTATTTTATGTGACCCCTTATATGGCTATTCATTTTGGTTTTAGTATTGAGTGTATTCCTATTCATTTTTTATGTCTGCCCCGGTGGGTAACTCTATTGTGGCTAGTAGAGTCTATAGGGGTTACATTGTTTCTATTAATGTTATGGAGACGTTGTTGGATTTTATAGAGTTAAAGATATTGGATTTTGATGTTATCTTAGGGATGGATTAATTCCATTCCTGTTATGCGTCTAGGACTAAGAGGGTCAGTTTTAAATTTCTGAATGAAACATTAATAGAGTAGGAAGGTAGTTCCTTAGTACGTAAGGGAAGGTTCATTTCTTATCTTAGAGCCTAGAAGTTGATTTCCAAGGGGTGTCTCTACTAATTGGTTTGAATTAAATATTTAACTCTGAGGGTCTTTCTTTACAACCTATCCCTATGATTTATGAGTTTCCCAAGGTGTTTCCTAATAATCTTCCCAATGTTTCTCCCAATAGAGACATAAATTTTAAGGTCAACCTTCTCTTAGGAACTCGTCCTATCTCTATCTCTCCTTATAGAATGGCTCCAGTTGAGTTGAAAGAACTTAAGGAGTTGTTGCAAGATCTTATTGACAAAGGTTTTATTCGCCCTAGTATTTCCCCATAGCGTGCTTTTTTGTGTATAAAAAAGATGGGTCCATTTGTATATGTATAGATTACCGCCAGTTGAATAAGGTGACAGTGAAGAATAAGTATCCTCTTCCTAGGATTGATGACCTGTTTGACCAACTGTAGGGTACTAAGTAGTTTTCTAAGATTGACCTTCGATCTAGTTATCACCTGTTGAAGATTAGGGAGATGGATATCCTAAAGACTACTTTTCGAACCCGGTATGGTCATTTTGAGTTTTTGGTGATGTACTTTGGCTTGAATAATACATCGGAGACATTCATGGATCTTATGAACCATGTATTCTATTAGTTTTTAGTTTTGTTTGTCATTGTTTTTATTGATGACATCCTTGTTTATTCCAATAGTGGGGAGGATCATGCCAATAACCTTCGTTTAGTGTTGCAGACCCTTAAGGATCAACATTTGTATGCTAGGTTTTTAAAGTGTGAGTTTTGGTTAAATGCTGTTACTTTTTTGGGTCATGTTGTTTCTAGTGAAGGGATCATGGTGGATCCATAGAAAGTTGTGGTGTTAAAAAGTGGCCTTGACCCATGAATCCAACCAACATTCGAAGTTTTTTGGGTTTAGCTGGATATTATAGGAGGTTTGTGGAGAGTTCCTCTTTGATTACTGCTCCATTGACTAGGCTGACTCAGAAGAGGTAAATTTTTAATGGTCTGACGCTTGTGAGGGTAGTTTTGAGAAGTTGAAGGATAATTTGACTTCTGCTCCTATTTTGACCTTAATCGAGGGTACTGATGGTTTTGTTTTCTATTGTGATGCCTCTTGTGTGTGACTTGGTTGTGTTTTGATATAGCATGGCAAGGTGGTGGCGTATGCTTTTAGGTAGCCAAAGGTTTATGACAAGAATTATCCGACTCATGGTTTGGAGTTATTGCTGTGGTGTTTGCCTTGAAAATATCGTGTCATTACTTATATAGGGTGCATGTTAACATCTTTTCATATCATAAGAGTTTGTTATATGTGTTTACCCAGAAGGAGTTAAATCTCAAGCAATGGAGGTGGCTTGAGTTTCTCAAAGACTACGACATAAGTCTGCACTATACTCCAGGTAAAGCTAATGTGGTTGCTGATGCTCTTAGTAGGCTATCGATGGGAAGCTTATCTCATATGGATTAAGAAAAGCAAGAATTGGTGAAGAATATTCACTAGTTGGCTAATCTTAGAATTTGTCTTTTAGACTTTGAGGATGGGGGTGTAATTGTTCAAGAGGTGGCGGCGTCATCTCTTTGTATTGAGCTAAAGGAAAAATAGGTTTTAGATCCTTTCTTAATGCAAACTAAGGATGATATGGGCCAACAAAAAGTGATGGTTTTTATGATTGATGGTGATGGTATCTTGAGATACCAAGGTAGATTGTGTGTTCTCGATGTTGATAGTCTATAAGAGAGAATCTTGGCTAAGGCTCATGAGTTGAGGTATAATGTTTATCCTAGTTTGATAAAGATGTACCATGATTTGAAGTAGATCTATTAGTGTAATAACATGAAGAGGGATGTGGCTAATTTTTAGCTAATTGTATGGTGTGTTAGCAAGTGAAAATGGAACATTTGAGTCCTGGTGGGTTTTTTCAAGAAATTGAGTTGCATGTGTGGAAGTGGGAGGTTATTAATATGGATTTCATTACCGGTCTTCTGAGATCTCAGAATTAGTTTGATTCGATTTGGGTCATCGTTGATAGGATGACTAAGTTTTGTCACATTTTGTTGGTGAAGACTACTTATTCGGCAGAGGCTTATGCTAAGATTTTTATTTAGAAAATCATCAAGTTGCTTGGTGCTTTAATTTCCATCATATCTAATCGAGATACTCAGTTCTCATCTCATTTTTGGCATTCTTTTTAGAGAGGTTTGAGGACTAAGGTTAACCTTAGCACCGCTTTTCATCCTCAAATGGATGGTCAAGTGGAGAGGACAATTCAGACCTTGGAGAATATGCTAAGGTCATGTATGATCTACTTTGGTGATAGTTGGGTTTATCATTTGCCTCTCATAGAGTTTGCTTGTAATAATAGCTTTTACTCTAGTATTAGGATGACTCCTTTCGAAGACCTTTATGGTAGGAGATGTAGGTCTCCTATTGGGTGGTTTGAGGTTTGTGAGTAAGTTATTCGGTCTCGACTTGGTTCACCAAGCCATGGAAAATGTGAAAACAATTTGGGATAGACTTAAGGATGAACAAAGTCGTCAGAAATCCCATACAGATGTGAGGCGTAGGGAGTTCGAATTTCATGTAGATGCTTTGGTGTTCTTGAAGGTATCTCCAAAAGAAGGAGTGATGTGGTTCCGAAAGAAAGGGAAGCTAAGTCCTTGGTATATTGGTCCCTTTTGTGTCTTGAGGCGAGTGGACCATGTGGCCATGAGTTGGAGTTTCTATCTAGATTAGGTTCTATCCATCCGGTCTTCCATATTTCGATGTTGAAGAAGTGTGTGGGTGATCCTTCCTTGGTTGTTCCTTTGGATAGTTTTGGTATTTCGGATTCCTTGTCCTATGAGGAAGTCTCAATTAAAATTTTGGATAGGAAAGTTCATCATTTGAGGACTAAGGATGTGGCTTCAATCAAGGTTCTATGGAGGAACCATAAGGTCGAAGAAGCTACTTGGGAAGCCGAAGAGGACATGAAGTCCAAATACCCATTCTTGTTCCTCGTTCCAGATAATTATGCTTAAGGTATGTGTTAATCTTGACATCTTTTTTTTATATCTTTGTTAAAGGTAAGTGTCTTTGTACTTTGTGTTAAATCATTATTATAGACGCCTTGACTCGTCATTTGAGGATGAATGATCCTAGGGGAGGGATAATGAAACACCTCAAATTTCAGTCCTAGAAAATTTCTTGACCTACGGTCTTTCTGCCCACATTACAACTCTCTCTATGAGTCATACCGTGTCATTAACGGTCATAGGACCCTAATTGCAGCTTGACTAGTGAGGATTGGACAAGCTTTGGTTATGATTACGATTGGCTCCTAATGAGTCTAAAGACTCTATATGAGCTGTATAGTTCTATCCGTAGCCAAACCAGTGTGTGCCCTAAGTGTTTCTGTCCTGGATACAGCTTGGATCCTTCGAGTCATAAGTTCACATCATGAGTCGCATGGTGTGAATATTAGGGTCACCAGAAAAGGGTCCTTCAACTACTGTCTTGACTACGACTCATGGTGATGAGTCATGATGAGTTCTTACGAGTCGTATAGTGACCCATAGTCACTGGCGATAATTTTTTAGTATTTCATTAAGGTCACTTTGGACATTTCCCCATTTCTCCAATTGTGACCCACGACTTAAAACCCCTTTAGGGTGTTATTATCACTCTAAAATAAATCAAAAGAACTTCCCAATCTCTCTCAAATCTCTAAGGTCAAGAGCACTTACGTGAGTTTCCATGAAGTTGGTCCAAGTAGGTCTCTCAAGGGTGATTTCTCTCCATATTTGTGGTACCTTCAGGCATGTTACTCTTCCCCAAATCTTATTTTATGAAAAACATGTGTTTAAACGGTTTAATTATGTGGATTTAAATGTGGGTTTTGATATGGTTGAGGGTTTTGGAATGGTTGATCCTCGAATTGCTTTCCCATAGTAGTTATGAGTTATTTATGCATTAAATTGAATGGTTTTGAACTATTGGGGTATGTGGGTATGGGAATTTGAATGTGGGTCGAGGTATTCCCCAAATTTTTGGTTTTGAACTTGGAATTGGTTTTCAATAAATGTATTCCCTCAACCCATTTGTGAAATTGAATTTGAAATATGGATTTGACACATGGTTTGACTTACTTACCTATACTATTGCATTGCATAAAGGGTTAAATAGTCAAATATGGATTGTGAAGGCCTTGTTTTCTATGTTTTGATTTAATGAACAAAGGGGGTTGAGGCATTCCCCCAATTTGATTTGATAAACTAATGTAGGTCGAGACATTCCTCTAACTTGATTTAATGAACAAATGGGGGTCGAGGCATTTCCCCAAGTTAATGGAATTATAGTAGCATAATTATTTGCTTGCTAGCTGTGTATGACGATACTTGTAGAGTGGCTTAATGTATAATTCCTTGACTAATGAATGGGTTATGTGAAGCTTGTTTTAATTTGGGATTAATTGGGGTTCTACATCTAAGCTGTGAAGGTTTGTGTCTTGAATGACTGGTAGTGGAAACTCATGTTTGCCGACGTGAAGATTGGTCTTGATGACCATGTGCATTGTTCACACTATAGATATTTTTGTACCTAGGATTGATGTGGGGTCGGGGCATTTCCTGGTCTTCATTGATACCTCAGGGTCGTGCAGCTAACATGCATTCAGGCCCTTTCAGCTGGGAGAGCTGAACCCATATTGCCCGTGGGTGCCAGTTTCTAACGGTTGAGCTACATACTCTAGGATAATGTTTTACATTGTGCTAAACCTTGTTCCCTAACCTAGCATCTATTATATATATATATATATATATGTATATATATGCATGTATGTGAACATGTACAGTGAGTTTGAAATTTAACTTTTGATTGACATTATTTTACCCTTATCCTGAGTTACATGCTAGTGCTCACCCCACTAACCGTACTCGGATGTTGTATCCCCATGTAATGCAGGGCACGAAGAAAAGTCTACTTTTTCTGCATAGTGTTATGTGGATTGGCTCAGTTTATTGGTCGTTTGCGGTGAAATGGTGAGCTTTTATTCTCCGAAAGGATTAATCATTCCATCGGTTTCCCTTCCCTAAATTAGAAGTAAAGACTTTACATTTTCATTTTCATTTTCATTGTCATTATCATTGTCAGGGTCGGGGGCATGTCCTAACATAGATTGTTTTCGGATTAGTAGAGGCTTAGTGGATATTACTGTGGATTGGGTATTGACGGTTGATACTCTTTGATATCTTTGAGATTCTTATTTTCTATATTGTTATGTTTTTGGAATTCAGCCGTTGCAAGGTGTGTTATGTTCCATTTTGCTAGGTAAAGGGGGTGGTATCCGATCCTTTCTGGACATGGGATGCCTGTCATAGCTAGGCTATGGTTCGGGTCATGATAATAACCGAAAGAATGAAAAGAAAAAATTTGAAATGCGATAAGATGGAAACGAAGTTCGTACATTCGTGGTAACAACAACGGGGACTTGGCTCTTATATCTTCCTCAGCCTCCCATGTAGCTGCTTTCACCTTTTGATTTCGCTAAAGCACTTTTACCAAAGCTACACCCTTAGTTATCAATATAGGAACTTGATTATCCAATATCTTAATTGGGACCTCATCAGAAGACCACAAATCTGAAACCCCAACGTCCTCAACATGCATTATTAAAGAAAAATCACCTACACACTTTTTCAGCATGGGTACATGGAAAACAGGATGAACCGAAGCCAAGCCCGCTGGAAAATTTAACTTATAAGAAACATTCCCAGCTATCCTCACAATATGATATGGACCAACGTAATGGGGACTGACATTCCCCTTCTTATTAAATCTCATGACTCCTTTCATAGAAGAAACCTTCACGAATACCCGATCACTATACTCAAACTTCAACTATCTTCGCCTCACATCGTTATAAGACTTTTGGAGACTTTGAGTTGTATGAAGTTTTTATCTAATCACTTTCACCTTCTCCATAGATTGGTGAACCAAGTTAGGACCAAACAACCTAGTCTCACCAACCTCAAACTACCCAATCGGAGACTTACGCCTCGTACCATAAAGATCCTCAAAAGGGGCCATCTAAATGCTGGAGTGATAACTGTTGTTGTAAGAAAACTCAATAAGGGGAAAATAATAAACCCAACTACCTTTAAAATCCATCACACAAGCCCTTAGCTTATCCTCCAAAGTACGAATGGTACGCTCTGCTTGTCCGTCCGTTTGAGGGTTGAAGCTAAGGTTCACTTTCATACCCAAACATTTCTGAAATGAATGCCATAAGTGAGAAGAAACAGCATACCATGGTCTGAAATGATGGACACTAGTGCTTTATGTAATTTAACTATCTACTGAATAAACAACTTAGCATAGTCCTCTCCCGAGTAGTTAATCCTTACGGGAATGAAGTGAGCAGACTTAGTAATTCTATCCTCGATGACCCAAATAGAATCATACTGATTGCAAGGCTGCGGAAGACCTGTAACAAAGTCCATATTAATAATATCCCACTTCCACATGGGAAATTCTATCTCTTGAGATATGCCACCAGGCCTCAAAGATCAACTTTGACTTGCTGACAAACCATACACTTGGCCACAAAGTTTGCCTCATCTTTCTTAATATTATTCCACCAGTAGATTTCCCTCAAGTCATGGTATATTTTAGTCAAACCCGGGTTAACTGTATATCTAGACTCATGAGATTCATTCAAAATACATTCCCGCAACCCATCAACATCAGGAACAAACAACCTTCCTTGATACCTCAAAATGCCATCTCCCCAATCTCGAAAGCTATAACCTTTTGCTGACCCACATCATCCTTAATTTGCATAAGTATAGGGTCCAGAGCCTATTTATACTTCACCTCAGCACCCATAGATGATTTAACCACTTTATTAACAATGACTCTTCCATCTTTAGAGTCCAAGAGATGAACTCCTAAATTATCCAGCCTGTGAATATCCTTCGCCAAGCCTCTTTTCTTATCATCAAAGTGAGATAGGATCCCTCTAGACAACTTTATAAAAACATCAATAATGATATTAGCTTTACCTAGATGATAGTGCAAACTCATGTCATAATCCTTAAGCAATTTGAGCCACCGCCTCTGTTTGAGGTTCAATTCCTTCTGTGTAAACAAATACTGCAAGATCCACATGTACCCCATACAGATAATGGCGCTAGATCTTCAAAGAAAAAACTAAAACCGCCAACTCTAGATCGTGAGTCAGATAATTCGTATCATGAAGCTTAAGTTGCCTGGAAACATAGGGCACAACCTTACTATGCTGCATCAAGACACAACCCATTCCCACACGGGATGCATCACAGTACACAACAAACCTAGCAGTACTCTCGAGCAGGGTCAAAACTGGTGCAGAAGTCAACTTATCCTTTAACTTCTCAATGATACCCTCACAAGCACAGGACCACAAAACCATAACCTTTTTCCAAGTCAACTTCATTAGCGGAACAATAATGCATGAAAAAACATTTCACAAATCTTATATAATACCCAACCAAGACCTAAAAGCTCCTAATGTCAGTTGGATTCATGGGTCTAGGCCACTTCTTAACTGCCTTAACATTCTGTGGATCAACCTTGATCCCCTTACTAGAAATGATATGCTCCAGAAAGGTCACAACACTTGTCCAAATTTAACACTTAGAAAATTTTAGCATACAATTTCTGGTCCTTAAGAGTCTACAACACAATTCAGAGGTGACTGGCGTGATCCTCCTCACTCTTAGAGTACACCAAAATGTCATTAGTAAAGACTATAAATAAAAAATTAGAAATGACCTAAACACCCAATTCATAAGATCCATGAAAGTAGTCGGAGAATTAGTCAACCCAAATGACATAACCAAGAACTCATAATGGACGAACCAGGTTTGGAAAGAAGTCTAGGGAATATCAACCTCCCTAAGGTTCAGTTGATGGTAGCCCTAATAAAGATCAATCTTAGAGAAACACCTAGAACCTTGAAGCTAGTCGAAATTGTCATCAATCGAATATGATATGTATTTTGCACTATAACCTTATTTAACTGACGATAGTCTATACACATCTGAAGAGAACAATCCTTCTTTCACACGAAAAACACAGGAGCACCCCATGAAGAAACACTAGGATAGATAAAACCCTTATAAAGAAGATCCTTTAACTGTTCCTTCAGTTCTTTTAGCTCAGCCAGAGCCATCTTATAAGGAGGAATAGAAATTGGATGGGTATTTAGTAGAAGATCAATCCCAAATCTATTTCCTTGTTAGGAGGAATTGTATGAAGATCATTAAGAAAAACTTTAGAAAGCTCATTAACCACAGAGACATATTAGAAAGAAGAACTCTCAGAATTAGAATCCTTAACCCAAACTAGATGATACGGACACCCTATGGAACTCAGTTTCTGAGCTCTAAGATAGGAAATAAAATTCCCTTTAGGTACTAAGGAACTCCCCTCCCATTCAATCACCCGTTTAATAGAAAAATAGAAACTGACCTTTCATATTCTAATCCATAGAAGCATAGCACGAATGAAGCCAATCCAACCACAATATTACATCAAAATCCACCATATCAAGTTTTATTAAATCCACCAATGTCTCACTATGATGAATGGACACCACAAAACACCTATAGATTATTCTAGTAATAATAGTATCACCCATCAGAGTAGATACCAAAATAGGGTCAAAAATATTTTTAGGATCAAAACCAAAGTGTACATCTACATAAAGGGTCATATACGATAGGTAGAACCTGGAATAAGTAAATAGTAAACATCATGAAAGAAGAGTTTTGACATACTAGTGACAACATTGTAGGATGCCTCAGATTCCTGACGTGTAGCAAGAGCATAGAGTCAATTTCAACTAGTGCCGGTACCTAAAATAATTCCCTTAGGTGCATGAACTGAAGAAGTGGTGAGCAGATCCTTATTAACTCAAGTGGCAACTCTGGCCGAAGGACAATCTCGCTGTATATGACCAAGATAACCATAATTATAACATTAATTTCTCCCCTCCTTACAATATCCATGGTGAAGCTGCCTAAAAAAATTGCACAGAGGATAACGTAGGGCAGACTAAGATCCCCTAGCCTAAAACTGGGCACCCTATACCTTTGGAACACTGCTAGCCTAAATATGATGATCACCTGAAGGCTTAGGATAAGGATCGCTAGAGGGCGAATAAGAACTTTCCCAATTCTTCTTATAGTCCGCTGTTTACCATCTCTACCACTATTCTGCTAACCTATACACTGCTCTAAATATCTAAACTTCTTGTTCTACCTCTCTACTATCTCTACTTACTTCTTCTTTATATCCTCCACTTGTTGAATATAAACCACTAACCTTTATATGTCCATATCATTATTAAACATTGCAGCCTTACACTCTAATACCATGCCATGGGACAAACTAGAAGCAAACTTCCTCATTATGGACCTTATATGAGAAACCAACTCTGGAGCATAACAGACCAACTACTATAACTTTAGGGCATACTCCTTAACACTCATCTTATCTTACTTCAAGTTCACAAACTCTTCAGGCTTACGTTTCCTTAACTCTCGAGGAAAGAAGTGATCAAGAAAAACACCTGAAAAGTCATCCCACATAGCAAGTTCAGTATCATTACCCTTTACCACTTTCCACTCCTTATACCACTGGTAAACCATATTCTTCAACTAATAGGAATCAAGCACTACACCCTCTGAATTAGTAGCATACATTACCCTAAAGATTTTCTCTATCTCATCAATAAACCCTTGAGGATCCTCCTCAGCCTTAGAATGGTTGTGAGATTCAACCTCATAAACTGGTCAACCTGAGTAACCTTAGATGAACTAACAATAGGACTAACATGATCAGATCAATGGGACTACAATGCCACTAATTGAGCAAGCATATGAATAGACTAACAGAACTCGATGTCTTCCTGAGGTAACTGAACATAAGTATCACCAGCCCGAGAAGCCTAATAATGACTAGTAGCAATCGGTAGAACCCTACATTGAGTTATACAGTTAGGAGCAGGGACCCTAGATCAGTTTTGCACTCCGTAAATAGGGCGAGTTACCACCTTATTTTCCTTAGGCAGGACAAAGGGTCCTGTAAAGTTTCTATGACTATTAGATCTTCGGGGAGGCATAATCAGAAACACGAGTAAGCCAGGAGTTAGAGAAGTTGTAAGATAACTAGACTCTGTTAGTACGAAATATAACACAAAATAGGGAAACATTCCTAAATTCCTTGTAGCCTCCCCCTTATAAGTGTTTCACACTACACACCCATAAAAGAGAGTCTTCATGACACGAATTTATGGACACCCAAATACCCTAAACCTTTCTTTGATAACTAGCTTGTCACTAACCAGGGCCTAGTCATGAAGGGTATCTCCAGCCCATTGTGAGCTGGAGATCGCCCCCAAATCCTAACATCTAAAATAAAATAAAAGAATATAATGAAAGACAACTAAGCATAATATTAAGAATAATAGATAAACAAAATGAGAACTACTAGTTAAAACAAACAATCATCCTACACTTGTCCATAAAATCCTCTAAAACCAAAATACCAAACTAGGTCAGGATATGCCTCCAACCATGACAAAAGAAAACTCACAATTTCCAAAATCTGAAAAAGAAACCAAATGAAATAGTAGGGCTTTCCAAAAGATAGAGGTTCACCACTTCACAACAAATCAACTAACGAACCACACCACCTAATTCTATACAAGAGTAATAGAAATACCCTCTAACCATACATTATGAAATGATGTAGAATCCAGGATGCTCAATGGGGAAAGAACTAGCATGTAACTTAGGGAAAGTTCTAAAATAATGTCATTGAAGAAAAAACTAGTCAAAACCACAAGCACAATATATATATAAGATATCAAGATAGGGAAAAGGGTCATGCAACATAAGAGTTTAAACCATTAACCTCTGTGTAACTTGATCTATCATAAAGGAACCTACGGGCTATATTGGTTTGTCTCCTCTAGTGAAAGGGACCTTGTGAGTATTAGCTATACAAACCGAGGAAAACAAAGAAAGGCTACAAATATCAAAGTGATAGACATCCAATATATAATGTGTTAATGCAGAACACGATCTTATAGACCCCCATACTGGCAAACATGTCTTCCAATATTATTTCCCCCGAGACTACACCTTCAAGGTGAGCTACAAAGTTCTCTATAAGCCTAAACTAAAACAATTTGCACATAAACCCAACCATTAATCTAGGAGTAATTCTAAGGCATTTACCAGCATGGTATCATTAGACCAATATGCTTGAAAGCTTGTAAATTATGCCAAAACCAATTCAATTAACCATTATACTCCCAAGTTTTATTAAAAATCAAAGGGCATTGAAAAACCACTTTCATCATCCAATTATCCATTAATGTGATGATATGCTTCTAAGGTAAGTTAATTTATGCAAATTCCATTTTAAAAACCAATGTTATGAAGGTAGGTTGAGGTTAATTCCATTACCAATCCAAAAATCCATTAATTTGGGGAAACTCATGCTTTCGTATTCCAATTCCTATAATAATGCACCCATTCAGCCTAAAAAACCATTAATCAAAGCATAAGTAACATATTTATTCATGGGCAAATAATTCAAGTAGAAACCAATCGAAAACCCTCAACCAATTTTCAAACCTAACAATTAAATTGCATGAATTTTTAATTAATATATTCCATAATGTAAAATACAAGTTAGGTATAAGAGACATGCCTGAAATACCAAAGAATTTTAAAAGAATCAAAAGTTGGGAATCTAAATATTGAATTCCTTGTGAAACCTTAACATTTCTTGCCTTGGGAGTTAATGATGAAGAGAGTAAGGTTTTGATTTTTATAACTGATGTTAAAGAAGTCATTAGAGTGCTTTTAAGTTGTGGGAAAATTGAAAATAAAGGAAAAGAAAAATATGACCTTAATTAAAATGTGTACAAAAAATTTGAAACAGTCATTATAACTTGAGTAACGACTCCTAAGGAGTGATCATGATTAATGGCCTGGATTCATTATGTGAGCATAAAAAATCTAGTCCCTCACTCTTATGACCACTAGTTACTCATCACAACTTGTTGTCTGACATCACGAGTCATGATGTAGACTCGTGGTGAGGGACTTAACACATGGGTAACTTTCTATTTTAACAACGATTCCCTCCTAATGAATCATTGTGTCTTATAATGGGTCATACCCTGGACTCATTATAAAGGGACCTAAACTCACTACTAAGTCAATGAGTCTTAATTATGACTTATTACGTCTCCTAATGAGTCATTTCTTGGACCGTTATCACTGGCAGTTTTGACATTATTTCAGAAAGTTGGTTAATTTAATTACTCAACTCTTGGAGGGTCTAAACCTTGAAAACTTGAGATGTAACATATGTGTCTATACAAGAATAGGCTAAAGGCTTAATGGGGATAACTAGGATCATCAATTGTTGGTAGGTAAAGTAAAGGATAAACTTGTTTAATCAAAGAAATGCCTATATTATCTCCAAAATCAACATTCTTTGTTTCACTCGCAAACACACGTGGAAAGTTCTAGACATCAATATAAAAACAGGAATATTAACAAACACTAACACTCATGGAACATGTTTAACTTAATATAGATCCATACAAATTCTGAATCAAGCAACCAACAAGAATTTAATGTTACGACAAAATCATACAAGGGTCAAATAAAAGAGTGTAGGTGTCTCAAAAGAAGACATTAAAGTTTTACAACAAGTTTTTGAATTCAAAACCAACTTGGATAAATCAATCATGTATAGCCTAACAAGCAACACCTATTATCCCATAAGTGAAAGGGTTTACTTTATTCCTAATGACTAATTTTCCCTCAAGACAATCGTCCTTCATCCATCACCGGGAGAAGTTCCTTACTATGACTAAAAACTTTTAAATTTACTCCTAAAATAAAAAAGAATACTTGGTTCAAAGGGTTTCTCATAAAAAAAATAAAAAACCAAGTGGTGAGTGAAGTGTGCTTCTACTAAGAAACTAAATCTAACTCAAACAACTATTCTAAGATAAAAATGTAAAGAAAATCTTTGTGTTTTTGACCCTTTTCCAAAAAGAAAAAAAATGCAAAATCAAACTCTTACTACATACTTCACCCTAAACAAATTAGAAGATTCCCATACCACACTTGAAATGATGATATGGGCCCTAAGCACAAACTAAGAGCAAGAGTTCAGAATATTTCATGAGGTATCTGGGCCTAGCTAGAAGTTTCTCACTTCTTATAATTTTCATCAAACGGGTAAAAGAACCGTACACTTATGCTTTCTCCACAAGGTACTCATACTTCCTAAACTGTAAAACCACTAAAAAAATAATAAAGTTGTTTTTACAAAAAAAATAAAAATAAACTACCACTATTAAAACCTAGGTCGCCTACTAAGTAACGCTTGATTTAGCATCGCGGTACCATTGGAATCATAACATAATGCAGCTCTCCCTTAATAGTTTATTTCCCCCAAGCTTAACTTTCTCCTTTTCTTACCTCTCCAGGGATCACCATCAAGATTTCCCTCTTACTTATCATCAAATCCCTTTCAGGAACACATTTATGCTTTTTTAGAACATGATTAAGTTCTTATAACAACTCGGGCCATTCAATAATAAGATTTATCAACTAAATATTTTTTAACTCACCTCCTCCACTCCCAAACTTATTTTCTTGCATTATTGTGATCATACATAGATCATGGTAATGCAAAGGTGTGCTAAGTTCTTTGTACACTTTAAAAGTGACCTCCTCATCATTCACCTGTCTTATTAAATTTTCTTTCCAAACATCTATTAAAGCTCCCCTAGTTTCTAAGAATGGATTTATCAATATGATTTTCACCCCATCATTTGCTTCATATTTAAGAACATTAAAATTAATAGGAATTACAAAGTTATCAAATTTAATAAGCATATCCTCAATGATTCCCTCTAGAGCCACTCCCAATCAATTTTTTAGTTGTAGAACTATTTTGGAGGGCCTTTAGTTTTTCCAAGATGAGAGTATTAAACACAGATTGGGGCATCATGATTATACTTGCCCTTAAGTTACACAAGGCTTGAATCAAGACACTTTTATAGGGAGGGTGAAACTCCCAATGTCTTTGAGCTTCTTAAGTAGCTTACTCATTACCCTAGAACTGTACTTCTAAATGAGTTCTATGGTCTCTAAATCTATAAGTCCATTCTAATTTGTTAGTACATCCTTTAAGTAATTAATATGCTTGGTCATTCCTTGTAGAATATTAAATAGAGAAAGATTGATATGTAGTTTGCCAAAAGTGTCAAAGAACTTCATGAAGTATGCATCCACTTTTCTTTTGTGGAGCCTCTGAGGGAATGGTGGTGTCATCTCTTATTTCCTCTTATCTTGACTACATTCTCCATAACCACCTTATTTAGACCTTTCTCTATAATCGGGCTAGGTCTAATTAACTCTTCTTGTACCTCATGATTTTTGTGCCTGTGAGGTACTTCATCCAATTCTTTGTCACTCCTCA
Source organism: Capsicum pubescens (assembly GCA_030864215.1). Taxonomy (NCBI): domain Eukaryota; kingdom Viridiplantae; phylum Streptophyta; class Magnoliopsida; order Solanales; family Solanaceae; genus Capsicum; species Capsicum pubescens. The sequence goes on from CM061545.1 coordinate 208,667,025, forward strand.
AGGCTGTTGCAATTACCCATATAAGATTAGGATTTATGCCATTTAGGAAACCCCCTTTAGGTTATATATTTTGAGATTTAGCCAATTGCCCTTACTATTGTTGTAAATTCTTTTGGGAAAGTTGTTGATTGTTTAAATTTTGTAGCCATTTTCTCTGTTGGCCATGATCGTTTTTAGTAACTCATTTATTTTATTGGCTTGAGTAGTGGGTGGATTTATTTATTATTATTGAAACTGTTGAGTTTGGCCTTGGTTGCTGCCCATAAGTAGTTGAGTTGACTTTACTAGCTCTAATTTTAGGTATTAATGTAATTTTGATTTCCTTTATGTGCATTACTTACAATGTTCATTGACAGTGAATTTTCTCCATATAGTCTACAAAATTAAAACTATCCAAACCATTGTTATATGTGAAAACTCCCAAAAAATGATTTACAATAAATAATAGGCTTGAAATGGACCCAAAATAAAAATCTACCAAAGGAGAAATTGGGGTCTAAGGAAGTTGGGTCAAGAGGCCAAATAAGCGACTATTCCAGACTGCTGGTAACTGCTGCAGTGGTGAAAGGTAGTGTACCACCCAAGGAATTTTAAAAACCTCTCTTTATTTTTTCCCTAGGACACCCCCTTCCTTCAAACATACTCTAAAAAGTCCTAACTCCCCAACCATGAGATATCAAAGACCAAGATTTATGTGAGCGATTTCAAGGCACCTCCAGAGGGGACCTGAGTATATTTCATCTAAAAGGTAATCTAAGGTTTGTTTTGTAGCAACTAAATTTTGTGCTAGATATATTTAACATTAATTAGTGATGTTGGCAGTATCGCACATTAGGATTTCGAGCACGGAGTTAGATGGATGGGAAGGTTATAATCCAGATATGCATGATTAGGTTTAATTATGGCATCACATTTTAATGTTTGTTTTAGAGAAATGATGTGTAGGAATATGAGGCAGAGGTGCGTAACTTAATATTACTAAGGATTGAGTATGGTAGAAAGATGAATAAAATAATATAAAATAGTAAAATGAAAAGTTTTAAGGCAACCCAACTAGTACATAAATGTTTAAATGTCCTAATTGCAATAAGGTAACTTGCATAGTCCTAAAGTCTTAGTAGTCATTATTGATACATTTAAGAATTTAGAATTTGAGATAGTAAGTAAAAAGGTATTAAGGTTATCCATGTTGCAGTGACGGCAACTTCTTATCATGTTGTCATAATTAATGTTTTCCCTAGTTAGTAGGTAATGTGAATATCGAGTTTAGGTTACTGAAACACCCCAGATTTTGTCCCTTGGAAATTTTCTTAGACTTGAGCTCACTACCCTATTGACGAATAATCATACGAGTCGTATGAAGTGTGTACGGGTCAGGTGACCCTAGTCGTTGGGATTTCAATAGATTATGGTTAGGTTTTAGTCTTGGTAATGACTTGGTGATAAGATTCGTTATGGGTGGTGACGAGTTATTTGGATTATATTTAAATCAAATAGGTAACTTAGTGGAATGGATTATATCTGATTACGAGTGGATCACTATGATCCGTAAGTATAGGTTATGATTGGTAGGGTTGAGTTGTATGATGTCTAGTGTCCAAACCCTTGGGTTCTATCTTAGATACGACAAGACCATATAAGTTGTATGGTCAGGTAACGGGTAAGATCATGGATTCATATGATGGATAGTGTATGGGTGTACAACTCACTATCTTGGTGATGCCTCAAGATTATAAGTCATAGGTTATGGTCACGAGTCAAGGGGTAAACTCATAACCATATGCGACCTTTTTACAGCTTTTAAGTTGGGGGCATTCCGAATATTTACTACTTTAAGTGCCTTTTATACAATGACTTAAACCATCTTTGGGACTTCATTAACACATCATTCCAAATAAAACTCTCCCAACTTCTCTCTCAAACTCTCTATTCAAGAAAGAGTTAAGGTTTTATTAAGTTAATCAATTAAGGCACTCAAGGGTAATTTCTCTCCGTACCTCTTGGTGGCTAAGTTATGTTACTCCTCCCTCATTGTTATTTACTTAAAATCACGTGTTTTAATGTATGGATTTCATGGTATTGTTATGGTTTTGAAATAAAGGTTGGGGTTTTTGGTTGTTCATGGTTGAATATTGTTTCTCATAGTTTAATTAGGGTTTTCCATGCTTTAAATATGGTTTTAAACATGTGGGTGCAAGAGTCTGGTGGAAATTGGTAATGGTAACTCTCTTTAAACTTATGACTTTTGAAGTGGTTATGATCCCGACCTTATTTTGTAAAACTAGTTAGTAGTTATGAGAAAAGTGGGAATTTGAACTAGGGGTACAACAGAATCCCTAAAGTGTTTAATTTGATTATTTTTATAATTAAAGCATGGAATAAAATGGTTAAATAGTTATGGTTAGTTTTGAAAACCTTCTAGGATACAAAAGAATCCCCCAAGTGATTTTAATAATAGAGTCTGTGGGGTACGAAAGACTCCTCTAAGTGTTGGCTTGTGACATTGCTTGCAAGCTATAGTCGGCATGAAGATACCACTTTATAATGCCTTAATAATTAACTCCTGGAATTGGTGGTTTAGTTATGAGTAAAAGGTTTTAACGTGGCAAAAATGACAGGTTGTGATAGCTCACCGTGAAGGTGTGATTCCGATGGATGGACATTGGAAACTCATGTTTGTCAACATGAGAGTTGGTCTTAGTGAGCTTATGCTTGTGGGTACATAGGACTCCCCAAAGTTTGAAGTTGTATAAATGTATCATGGAGGGCAATACACCCTTGTGGTGGGGCCCTTTACCAGACACCGCACATAGTAGTAGCTTTAGTGCACAGAGAAACCCTTTTTATATGTATCATAGAGGGAAAAGGGTACATGGGACTCCCCAACCTTCTGTGATATCTCTAGTTCCTGAGGCAGCACGCACCGGGGCTGTTTCAAGTGGTTACACTGGAACCATATAGCCTATGGATGGATTTATGATGGTTAAGACACACAATCCAGGTTAAAATCTTAAATGTATGCTAAACCTTGTTCCCTATACCGGCATAGTATATATATTTATATATGTGACTGCATTTGGTTATTTGATTTTGTTTTGAATGAAAAAATTATTATACCTTTATCCTAGAGTTACATGCTAGTATTCACTTCGATAACCATCTTCGGGCACTGTATCCCCAAGCAATGAATAAATTGACCATACTACCATTCCTCATGCTCAGGAACTTGGATTCAAGACAACTTTGAGTCAGATTAAAGTAGTGAGTTTCCATACTCCGAAAGACCCCATTTCATGCTATGGACTTTCTTATGTCATTTCTATTTTATTGGTTTTAGTTTTGGCTATGGTTGGGGACATGTCCTGACTAGATGATCCTTAATTCTTGTTAAAGGCTTTGTTGGACTACTGTGGGCATGAGCGGTGTTGATATTGGTTTTATCCTTAGTGTTGGTATTGGCACTGGGATTGGTATAGGTTAGATATTTGGTTGTGTTTATTGGGTTATTGTTATATACTTAACTTATTGTCTTTAAGATTATATTGTCTTATCTTGTAATATATTCAGAATTCATTCGGCATGGGGTGCAGGGTAATTAACGGTTAGGTATTGGGGGTGATCTCTTTTCTTAGTTGGACTTGAGATATCCGACACGATTAGGACCTAGTTTAAGTTATGCCAGATTGGTATTAGAGCCTAGTTCAAGGTCAATTGGGTGTCCACAAAGTCGTGTTGAGGCGTTTAGGAATATTTTTCTTTCTAGTGTTCTATTTTCGACCAGTAGAGTCTAAGGTTCTAAGTTCTCCTCTAATTATCATTTATTTGCTTTTCAGATCATGCCTTCCTAAAGATCCAAAGCTTACAAAAACTCCTCTAACTCACCCAATGATAACATTGAAGGGAAATATTCTACTTATGGGGTCCAAACTCGGTCTAGGGGTCCAGTTCCTGATTGTCCTTCTGGAGTTCCATTACTCTTCTCTAATCCTTCTCGATCTCCTTAGGTTAATATGAAGAATATTGAGTTTCGTCAGTCTATTCATATGTTGTCATAGTTGGTAGCTTCTTAGGCTGAGTGTGGTGCTTTTGTTACTCCATCTTCTGAAGCCACAAGGGTTGGATAGTTTATGGGGTTGAATCCTCCAACCTTTCTTAGTGTTAAGGTAGAGGAGGATCCTCAAGGTTTTCTGGATAAGATGGAAATTATCTTTTGTGTGATGTATACCACTAATATGAAAGGTGTGGAGTTCTCTGCCTACCAACTAAAAGATGTAGTGTAACAGTGGTACGAGAAATAGGACCAGTCAAGATGTGACAACACAGAGGCAACCCTATGGGATAACTTTTCTAATGATTTCCTGGACCGGTTCTTTCCTCAAGAGTCAAGGGACATTAAGGTAGAAGAGTTTGTTAACCTGAAGCAAGGTAAGATATCAATCAAGGAGTATGTCTTGAAGTTTCACTAGTTATCCTGGTATGCTACGAAATTGGTTTCTAGCATGAGGGCTAAAATGAGAAAGTTTGCTTTTGGGTTATCCCGAGACTTGATTTTGGAGAGTAAGGCTGTCTTGATAAACATGGATATGGACATCTCTAGGTTGATTATATACATGCATCAAGTAGAGGAAGAAAAGAAAGAGTAGGTTGAAATTGGGGAAGGCAGAGTAAGAAATTCCAGCATTTAGAGTTTAGGGGAGGTCAATAGAAGAGTGGTAGGGATGGTGGAATGTGGTTCAAGAGGAATTCAGTCAATTTTGATTCTTACTCGATGGCTAGTGCTGCCTACCCAATGCCATTACGTGACAGGAATTTTTATGGTGGAGATAATTATAGGGCACAGGGTGCCTAATCTCAGGCTAGTGGGGCCCAATTAGCTCTATCATATCCTTTTTACAGATATTATGGTCAATTGCATTGGGGTTACTGTGATGACGGAAAGGACAAGTGCTTTATTTGTGGTCAACTAGGGGACATTCTTAGAAACTTTCCAGTGGCAAAGGTTACTTCTGGGGAAAACAAGGTTCCGGTTTCCTCTTCATCAACTCTGGCATAAAAGGGTGCACCACCTGGCTCTATTACTGGTCGAAATCGACTCTATGCTCTCACTACGCATCAGCAATTCGAGGCATCGCCTGATTTTGTTACTAGTATGTTGAAACTCTTTTCACGTGATGTGTATTGTTTACTTGAGCTAGGGTGCACTCTTTCTTATGTGACCTTATTTGTGGGTGTGCATTTGGTTTCTATCCCTAGTGTATTTTGGACCCCTTTTCTATTTCCACCTCAGTGGGTGACTCTGTGGTTACCAGGAGAGTCTTCAGGGGTTGTGTCGTATCTGTGGTTGTAGGGATAGTTTGGTGGCTCTATTTTAATTAGACATGGTTGATTATAATGTCATGTTGAGGATGAATTGGTTGCACTTATTCTATGCTTCTCTAGACCATCGGATCCATAAAGTCATCTTTAAATTCCCTAATGAGCCGGTTATTGAATGGGAGGGTTATTCTCTAGGAACCAAGGAAAGGTTCATATCGTATCTTAGAGCCCGATGATTAATATCTAAGGGGTGTCTCTATCATTTAGTTTGGGTTATAGACTCTAACTTGGAGGGTCCTTCTTTATATTTCATACTGGTGGTGAATAAATTTCCTTAGGTCTTCCCTGATGGACTTCCTGGTATCCCTCCTGATAGGGAAATTAATTTTGGGATTGATCTTACTTTAGACACTCGTCCTATCTCTATTCCCTCATATAAAATGGCTCCGACTGGGTTAAAGGAGCTTAAGGAGAAACTAAATGATCTTTTATACAAGGGATTCATTCGTCCTAGTATGTCTTTGTGGGATGCACCGGTATTATTTATGCAGAAGAAGGATGTTTCCCTTTGTATATGTATTGATTACCGATAGTTGAATATGGTAACGGTAAAAAATAAGTACCCTCTTCCTAGGATAGATAATCTGTTTGATCAGCTTTAGAGTGCTAAGTTTTTCTCTAAGATTTATCTTCCATCTAGGTATGATCAGTTAAATATTAGGGAGGCAGATATCCCTAAGCATGACTTCCGTACTCAATATGGGCATTTTGAGTTCCTGGTTATGTCTTTTGGGTTAACTAATGCCCCGGTGGCATTCACGAACTTGATGAATAGATCTTTCATTAATTTTTGTATTTGTTCGTTATTATTTTCATAAATGATATCTTGCTGTGCTCTAAGAGTGATCTGGATCATGCCGATCACCTTTACATTGTGTTGCATACCCTGAAAGATCAGAAATTGTATGCCAAATTTTTGGAATTTGAATTCTGGTTGAACACTGCCACTTTTTTAGGTCATGTCATATCTAGTGAAGGGATCATGGTGTATCCATAGAAGGTTGCAGTGGTTAAGATGTGGTCTAGACCTATGACTCCAATCGGTATTTAGATCTTCTCGGGTTTAGCCGATCACTACACGAAGTTTGTTGCGAGTTATTGACAATAGCTGGCCCTTTGACTAGGTTAACTCAAAAGAAGGTAAAGTTCTTATAGTCTGATGCTTGTGCGGGTGTAAGACCCCATAAAATTCTTAATCTTAATTAAGTCCTTTAAGCTCATCAAGGAGTCCCAGATTTAGAAAATTCTAGCTGAGTTTCCAGACTTACTTTATTTTAGCCTTCAAAAGTTGGCGATCTTAATTCGCGACCTCAATATCCTTTAATGGTCTATATTTTATTGATTCATGATCAGGAAGGTCAATAGGTGTTCCCGGACAAGTTTTGGATTTTTCGGGACACGTTTAGATCATGTTTGGAGTCTCAACACAGTGGACCAACACGATCTTGGCGCACCAGTGTCAAGTCTTGTCAGTTTCATACTATCGAGTCCTGGGGGTACTTATACCTGACAATTTAGCTGTGTGCTTAGAGCCAGTGTTAGTTTTCACGATACTCTCAGTCAAGCCGTGATCATTAGAACTTAGTCAGTCTCATTACTCAGGAAAATTCAGTGAATTCAGTATCAATCTAGTCCTACTCAGTAACCTCAGTGGTCTCTGTAATATCAGTAACCTCTGTAATCTTCGTAATCTTAGAAATCCCAGTTAGTGATCAGATCTCAGTAGTATTCCATCAGCCAACGGAATTTAGTGAACCAAGATCAAATCAGTTATACAATACGATCGGTAACAGTTCAGTTCAGTTAAATTAGTTCAGCGTCTTTTCAGTTGGGAGTAGGATTCAGCACCGAGTGAACCCACGGATGAGGGCTCACCTATCAGTCAGTGGAGGGTGTGATCCTTATAAGAAATCCTTGCATCCAAAACTACGTAGCCAGCGTAGGTTGAGATGTACCCTACGAGTTTAGGGATTGTACACCTCATTTGAGTTTTCCTACTAAGAGGGATTGACGGAAGAGCTCCCTGTTAGAAAGGGTTTTCTCACAACTTGTCTTGACCCGTGGCATGGTACTGACACCCTTCTAGCTGGGGTTATAAGTTGGACCCCACCAATTCAGTTTTGGGGTATGTCAGTTAGATGATTACCTCCCACAGTCTCAGTTTCAGATCCAGTCTCAGTAATAGAACTCAGTTCAGTTCTACAGATTTCAAGACCGTCAGATACAAGCACTCAACTCAGTACGAAACTCAGCTAGTTCCTTCAGAATTAGGACTATCAGATACAATCACTCAGTTAATTGTATATTAATTATACGAAACTCATGTAATCAGTATTCAGTTTTAGGACTGTCAAATACAACCAATTAGACCAGTTTTTCATAATCAGAACTGTCATAAATAGTCATTTCTTTATCAGTAATATGACATCAGTTCCTTAGTACTCTATAGACTAATTTATTCAGTATCCCAGTATTAGCACTAGGATATCAGTAAATCCATGTTATCAGAATTCATGAGTCATTGTTATCACGATCTAAGTTATAGTTATGTATTCATGCATGTATTCTCACGTTTATGTTATTCAGTCAGTTAGTATTGTTCATACATATGAACCATTTCATTCAGCCTACCTCACTTGCATATCAGTATATTTAATCGTACTGACGTATTTGTGCTATGGTGTTTTATACCATAGGTTTAGAGGCACGAGCTCTAGAGCATCAGTAGCATTCCAGTTCTTGCAGTCAGAGTCAGTAGTGAGTCCTCATCCTTCGAGGACATGATCATTACTTTACTATTTCATTACATAGTTTATTACAGTAGTTGGAGTTAGTTGGGGATATGTCCCATCAACTCCATATTCAGACAGTTTAGAGGCTTTCAGACTATAGTATGTTCAGATAGTTATTTCAGTTTCTTTAGTATTATTATACCATATTTTCAGTTATGTAACAGTATTGAATCTTATGGCCTTTTAGTTCATGTTTCCGCATTTACGATATTACCATTATTATTCAGTGCTCAGTTACAGATATCAGCCATGGGTTAGCTTGTGGTACTTCGGGATTATGAGCACCGTGTAGCATTTTGGGTAAAAGAATTGGGGTGTTACAAACTTTGTATTAGAGACTAAGGTTAAGCAGTTACCTAGGAAGTCTGAAAAACCGTATCTAGTAGAGTCTTGTACATGGGTGTGTTCTGCACCACACTTATGTACAGGAGGCTTTGAGATGTTTTAGGAACAATTTCCTTTCTTTCAGTATTTATGTCATGTGAGTGAGATTAAGATTGAATTTAACTCTCAGTCTAATCCCTTCTTCTCTTTTATTTACAGAACATACCTCCCAAAAGGGCTAACGAAAGAGGAACAGGGAATCAGTCACCACCTCAGCCCGTCCAGGCAGATCATCTAGATGGGCATGTCTCTCATGCAGAATTCAGAATTGCATTCACTACTCTTGATAATTCAGTCACAGCTTAGGATGAATGGCCAGCTACTTTCCAGTCAACTCAATGGCCAATTGTAATACCCCAAACTTTCTTAAGTCAAATTTAGTCTTCAGAAGAGTTAGTGAAAACTTCCTAAATCATTAAAATTTAAATCAGATAGAATTTCCCTAATTTTGACTTTTTATCATGTGGGAAATTGAATTAGTTTTCCAACGATACAAATTTCATCCGAATCTAGTATCGAAGAAAAAAGTTATGGACGTTTTACAAAGAACTATCGGAACTGCCCAAAAGCGATGGTCAGGCCGATGGACCGTCGCTCAAGTCATCGCGACTAAGGCAGTGAACCCATCTTCTGGCCAAGTGCAATGGTTAGGACTGATGGACCATCGAGATAGCGATGAACCGTCACCCAAACTATCGTAGATGAGGCAGAAAGTTCAGATTCTGGCCAAGTGCGACGGTCAGGACCGACGGACCATCAAGCCAGCGACGGACCATCGCCCAAACCGTTGCCACTTCTGATCAGCAATTTAAAGCCATTTTTAAAAGGGTATTTAGGTCTTTTTCCACTAATTTTAACCCTTAATTATACCAGACCAGAGCTCATAACTTTATTATTCATCCACAACACCAAATTAGGGTTTCTCCCAAAGATTAATCCCCAATAAAAAGAAGCCCTAGGTGTTTAATCCCAAGTAAAGAATTCAAGCTTTCCTCCACCAATGTTCAAGAAATAATCCACCCAGGTATGTCAAGTGTTTATTCTTGGGTTCCTTTCACCCATGAAGCTCAAGAAACCCTATTTGAAATATAAACTTTTGATTCCATGGTATGAATTGAATTGTATCTATGTTTATGTGGTTGTTTGATTTCCAAGTTGAAGTATTTAATGACTATCATGAAAATATGTTTGTATGTGGTTGAAATTTTGCATTGGAAGTGTAAATTGTTATAATAAAGTATTATTTCAATATTCATGCCTAAGCCTAAAGATATGGATGCAAGGTATTTGATAGAATGCCTAGAATAAGAATTATGCCTTATGACTCATTTGTGACCAAAATTGATTAATCATGTTTATCCCTTATGTTTGATATGACTCCCACATTATTGTTATGCTTTGTATTGGATTGACGTAATGCTCATGAGATTAGGCTTATGAAATTATGATATGTTTACATGCATTCCTATTTATGTGTAAACTTATAATATGCGAATACTTCATTGTGCCTAGAGCCAGTGTCAGTTTTCAAGATACTCTCTGTTAAGCCATGTTCAATAGAATTTAGTCAGTCTCATGACTCAAGAAAACTCAGTAATCTCAGTAACCTCAGTAAGTTATCAGATCTCAGTAATATTCCATCCATAAACGGAACTAATTGAACTCAGTCTAGTCAGTTTAGTATAATTAATTTAGTGTCTAATCAGATTGGAGTAGGATTCAGCACCGAGTGAGCCTAAGAATGAGAACTCACCTGCGAGTAGAGGGTGTCGTTCTTAGAAGGAATCCTTGTGCTCCAGAACTACGTAGCCAACATGGGTTTAGACAACAAACCTACTAGATAAGGGTAGATGAGGTGGATGAACCTGTTATATGAGGGTCCCACCATTCTCTTTAGAGTACCTGTTAGATGAGGGATCAGTCACAGCTTGTCCTTACCAGTAGCGCGGTATTGACATCCTTCCAATTAGGGTTATATATTGGACCCCAACTCAGATATAAAAGCTTATTTGGGGCATGTTGGTTAGATGAATACTTCCCACTGTTACAGTCTCAGTCTTAGTCTCAGTAATAGAACTCAGATAGTTCTATAGAATTCAAGACTGTCAGATACAGTCACTCAGCTCAGTATAAAACTCAGCTAGTTCCATCAGAAACAGGACTGTCAGGCACAATCATTTAGATAATAGAATATCAGTTATACAAAAACTTATGTTATTAATATTCAGATTCAGTGATGTCAGGATCTCAGTTACAGTTCACGATTCATGCATATATTCTCATGTTCATGTTATTCAGTCAGTTAGTATTGTTCATGCATATAAACCCCTTGCATTCAGCCTTCCTTACTTACATACCAGTACATTCAATTATACTGACGTATTTGCGCTATGGTATTTTATTTTATACCATAGGTTTAGAAGCATGAGTTGCAGAGCATCAATAGTATTTCTATTTCAGCAGTCAGACTAGCAGTGAGTCCTCATCATTCAAGAATGTTTTTATTTGATTATTTCACTCTTTCAGTACTTAGTTTATTTCAGTAGTTGGAGTTAGTTGGGGACATATCCCATCAACTCTATATTCCAAAAGTTTAGAGGCTTTCAGACTATAGCATATGCAGATAGTTACTTCAGTTTTGGTATTATGATACCATATTATTTGGATATTGTTTTATCATATGTTTTATTTAGTTTTTGAACCTTATGGTATGTTTTCGCCTGCTATTTCTGCATTTTACATGATGTTATCCAGTGTACAGGTACAAATATCAGTCATGGGTTAGATTGTGGTCCTTCAGGGTCGTAAGCACTATGTAGCATTTCAGGTACCAGATTCGGGGCGTTACAAACTTGGTATCAGAGCCTATGGTTCAATTGTGTCCTAGGAAGTGTGAAAGCTGCATCTAGTAGAGTCTTGTGCATGGGTGTGTTGCGCCCCACATTTATGTTCATGAGGCTATAATATATTTTAGGAACAATTTTCTTTCTTTCAGTACTTATGTCATCCCAGTAAGAATGAGCTCAAATTTAACTCTCAGTCTAATTTGTTTCTCTCTTTCTTCTATAGAACATGCCTCCCAAGAGAAGAAACGTAAATCAGTCAGCCCCTCAGTCTGTCCAAGCACATCCCTTAGATGAACATGTTTCTCATGCAAAGTTCAGAGCTTAATTCACTACTCTTGCTAATTTAGTTGTTTCCCAGAATGAACGATCAACTATCATTCCGGCCAACCTAGTGGCCAATTCAGCTATAGCAAGGATTCGGGACTTCACCCAAATGAATCCTCCATCTTTTTTTGAGAGTCCAACAAGGACCCTCAAGAATTCCTTGATCAGGTTTAGAAGGTTACAACTATCATGGGAGTTACTGCTAGTGAGATTTCTGAGATAGCTGCATACCAGTTGCAGGATGTGGCTCACACATGGTTCAAACAGTGGAGAGCCGAGAGGGGTGTAGATGTAGGACCCATAGAGTGGGAGTAGTTTTTCACTATTTTTCTTGATATATTCTTTCCCCTAGAGCTGAGGGAAGTGAAGGTGTTAGAGTTTATCAACCTCAGACAGGGCAACATGACAATGCAAAAGTATTATCTTAAGTTTACTCAATTAGCTAGATATGCTCCTCAGCTAGTGGTAGACAACAGGGCTAAGATGAGTAAGTTTGTTTATAGGGTGAATGATAGAGTGGTCAATAAGTGCAGATCTGCAATATTTATTAGTGAGATGGACATAGCCAGGCTTATGATCCATGCTCACCAAATCGAAGAGCAGAAGATTAAGATGAGAGAGAAGTAGAATAAGAGAGAAAATACAGATAGTTTAAACTTTTCTCAGCCTAAGTCAGAGGGTGGAAGTCGTTCTTAATTCCACCCAAAATCATCCGTTCCATCTCCTTCCTCAGCTAGTGCTCCAGTTCTGAAATTCAGAGATGGAAACAGAGATAGGGAGAAAGGCTCTAAGTCTCAGGGAAGTGTTAGCAGTACCCGAACCTATCCTCTTTGTCAGACATGTGGCAAGCACCATCAGGGTACTTGCAGAGCTGGCAGTGATGTTTGCTTTGAATGTAGCAAGCCAAGACAGAAAGTTAGAGATTGTCCTCATCCAGGTACTTAGGGTCATCATAATCATTCCTCAACTCAGTCCAGTCATCCAAATCAGTAGGGTTCCACTTCCAGTGCTACTAGTGGGCAATGCCCAAACAGACTCTACGCTCTTCAGTCCTGATAGGAATCAGGAAAATTCTCCTGATGTGGTTACTGGTACATTACATATCTTTCATGTACATATTTATGCCTTGATAGATCCAGGAGATTCTTTGTCTTTTGGTACTCCCTATATAGCAGTTGATTTTGGATTCAGTCCCAAAATTCTAGCAGAGCCCTTCTCAATCTCTACCCTAGTGGGTAAAAACTCGATGGGTATACAGGAACTGTCCGGTTATGGTATCTCAAAAAGTCACTTCAGCAGACTTAGTCGAATTAGAGATGACTGATTTTGATGTCATTCTCGGCATGGATTGGCTTCATTCCTGCTATGCCACAGTCGACCGCAGAAATAAAGTTGTCCAGTTTTAGTTCCTGAATGAACCCCTCCTAGAGTGGAAGGGTAGTACTTCAGTTTTCAGAGGTCATCTTGTTTCCTACCTCCAGGCATGGAAAATGATATCTAAGAGATCTTTCTAACATCTTGTTCGAGTTAAGGACTCTTATTCTAAAACACCCAATCTCAGATCAGTCTCAGTAGTGAATGAATATTCAAATGTCTTTCCCAAAGATCTTCTAGGAATTCCTCCCAAAAGGAAAATAGACTTTGGCATTAATATTCTTTTAGATACTCAACCTATATCTATTTCGCCATACAGAATGGCACCAGTAAAACTCAGAGAGTTGAAGGATCTCCTAGATAAGAGATTCATTAGAACTAGTGTGCCCCCATGGGGTGCACGAGTCTTATTTATGTGCAAGAAATATGGTTCTCTAAGCATGTATATAGACTACCATCAACTCAATAAAGTCACCATCAAGAACAAGTATCCACTCTTCAGAATTGATGACTTGTTCGATCAACTTTAAAGTGACAACTATTTTTCTAAGATAAACCTCAGATCAGGCTATCATCAGCTTAGGGTCAGAGAATGTGATATTCTAAAAATAGCTTTTTGAACTTGGTATGGTCACTTCGAATTCTTAGTCATGTCCTTTGGCCTTACCAATGACCCAGAATCTTTTATGGACTTGATGAACCATGTATTCAAGAAGTACTTGGACATGTTCGTCATTGTCTTTATCAATGATATTCTTGTCTATTCCCGCAGTGAGTGTGATCATGCAGACCATCTCATAATAGTATTGTAGACTCTTAAAAATTATCAGCTATTCTCCAAATTCAGTAAGTGTAAATTTTGGCTAAGGTAAATAGCATTTCTTGGTCATATCATCACTGATGATGGTATTAGAGTTGATCCTCGAAAGACCGAAGTAGTGAGAAACTGTCCCAGACCTATCTCTCCATCAGATATCAGAAGTTTCTTGGGTTTGACTGGTTATTATCGTCGGTTTGTTGAAGGATTTTCATCCATTGCATTCCCTATGTCCAGATTGACTCAGAAAGAGGTTCAGTTTCAGTGGTCAGATTCATATGAAAAAGGGTTTTTAGGAGTTGAAGACTCGACTCACCTCAACTCTAGTTTTGACTCTTCCAGATGGTTCAGATGGATTTATAGTATAATGTGATGCATCCAGAGTAGGTTTAGGTTATGTCCTCATGTAGAATGGTAAGGTCATAGCCTACTACTTTAGACAACTTAAACCCCATGAGAAGAATTATCCGACTAATGATCTTGATTTAGAAATCGTAGTTTTTGCATTAAAGATTTGGAGGCATTACTTGTACGGTGTTAATGTAGACGTGTTCACAGATTATAAGATCCTTCAGTATGTCTTTTCTCAAAAAGATCTTAACCTCCATCAGAGAAGGTGGTTAGAGCTCTTGAAAGATTATGACATGAGTGTCCTTTATCATCCGGGCAAGGCCAATGTAGTTGCCGATGCTCTCAGTAGACTGTCTATGGGTAGTGTTGTTCATGTTGAGGACAGTAAGAAGAAGTTAGATCAGGAAGTCCATCAGCTTTTCCGACTAGGTGTCCTCTTAGTCGATTCAGCAATTGGTAGTATATGGGTTCAGAACAATTCAAAATCATCTCTAGTATCCGAGGTGAAAGAAAAGAAAGATAGAGATTCCAGTCTTGTTAAGTTGAAAGAGTCGGTTAGAGATTAGAAGGTAGAGGTTTTCTCCCAAAGGAAAGATTGTGTTCTCCGTTGTCAGTGTCGTATGTGTGTTTCAGGTATAGATGACTTGAGGCAATGAATTCTTACAGAAGCGCATGGTGCGCGCTACTCTATTCATCCAGGGGTCACTAAGATATACTGCGATTTGCGGAAGATCTATTAGTGGAGTGGGATGAAAAAAAATGTTGTAAAGTTCGTGGATAAATGCTCTACATATCAGCAGGTCAGGATAGAGCATCAGAAGTCTAGTGGGTCCATGCAGGAATTTAGTATCCCTACTTTGAAGTGGGAAGAAGTGAACATGGACTTTGTGACGGGTTTTCCTCGAACTCGTCATCAACATGATTCAATTTGGGTTATTATAGATAGGATGACCAAATACGCTCATTTCTTTCCAGTACATACCTATTATTCAACAGAGGATTATGCCAGACTCTATATTAGGGAGTTAGTCAGATTACACACTGTTGCATTGTCTATTGTTTCAGACAGAGGTACACAATTCACCTCTAACTTCTGGAAAGCATTCCAAAAGGGTCTTGGTACCCAAGTTCACCTCAGTACATCCTTTTATCCTCAGACAGATGGTCAATCAGAAAGGACCATTCAGACCTTGGAAGATATGCTAAGGGCGTGTGCAATTGATTTCAAGGGGAGTTGGGATGACCACTTGTCTTTGATTGAGTTTGCATACAACAACGACTATCATTTTGATATTCAGATGGCTCCATTTGAAGCTCTCTACGGTAGGAGGTGCAGATCTCCAATCGGTTGGTTCGAAGTGGGTGAGGCCGCTGTAGTAGGGTCTAACTTGGTATTCGACACCTTAGAGAAAGTTCAGTTGACTAGAGAAAGACTCCAGGCTTCTCAGAGCCGACCGAAATCTTATTCAGATGTGTGCAAAAAGGATGTCAAGTTCAAGATTGGTGAGTATGTGATACGCCCAAATTACACCTCTCTTACGAGAGCGTAAATAGTCGTTGTCAAATATAGAACCCAATTAGGTTGTGGTCGAATCCCACAGGGAATATGGCAATAATTAAGTTGTATGCAGATTAGTTGACTTGTAATCATTCATTTCCGTAAAGCAAAAGGGGGGATTTGATTCAGTTCACAAATTAATGGTTTCAGTTTAACAAGATGAAGTATGTGTGGTAGTATTCAAATTTAGAGAAATAGCAAGCTAGGTTTATGTCCACCATGTAGTTTTCAATACTTTCTAACTATGGGATTTATGAATTCATACATGCATCATTCTCATAGAGAAGCGTATTGTCTTTAATAAAATAATCCTAGTGTTTCTCAACGATCAAGGACAAATCAAAAGTGTTTACAAAAACAATATGAAATCTCCAAGTAGTTAATCCTGTTAAGGCATTAACATATAAAATAGGGGTTGGAAATACTATTTTCTTGTCACTACACTCTTTTCCGAACAACAACCTTTTTCTCGAACAAGTTGTGTTTTAAGGCACATCATCTATGTTTGCAACCACGAGAATTCAAGATAAACTAAGAGAGTATGATGTAAACAAATCAATGCATAATGAATTCAAAACCCAAAGTAATAGATTGTATGCTACAAGGCTTCCATAACCCTAACTAATAAACTTAGCTACTCATGAATAAAGCGGAAATCACAATAGAAATATTAATCATACCAAAAACTAGAAGACGATCTTGGTGTGCAAATAGTGAAAACAATAGAGAAAAAACGTTTTTCTCTCACTCCCTAGCTAAGCTGCCCTTCTTCTCTTCAATAAATAATACAAAATATTGAATAATTAATAAAAATTCAGCATCAAGTCTTTTAATAATCTCCTCTCATAATTGCCTTCTATGTCCCTAAACTTATTATAAATGACAAATTAGTCTTGGACATAGTTTCTAGGCGCCACATTTGGTCCAACAAGCAACTTTTCTCTTATGTGATTTGTCATCCGTAATTCTTCGTCCCATAATGTCTATATCTACCTCATTAAAACCTGAAATCATGCTAATCATATAGATTAGCTCAATTACATCAAAGTAGAGTAAACCATAAGAAACTAGGCACTTTGTTCTCAAAACTTAGCTAAAATATGGGTAAGTTATGGTACTTAGGCGTATAAATACACCCAAGATCACCACCCCACACTTAAAGATTTTTTTGTCCTCGAACAACTTATCCATTTATGAATACTACACAAGTCTTTACACCCACGAAGGAAAAACAAGATGCTCAAATAGGCTCACACAACAATTATGAACAAGAAATAAATTCATGGATCATTGCTAGAGACAAACTGCCCTCAAGAATAGACTCATTAAGTTGGTAAATTCATGCATACCATTTAAGCAAATAAATCATATAAATTACCCAACCTTCATTAACCATGTGCCCCCTCAACAAGAAAGTTACCCATAATCACTCACAATCATGCAATTTCTAATAAAATGGGTACAATAATCAAGTTGTGCTCACTCTCACAAAGAATTATCAAATTACAATTGATGACCATATGCTTGTACTTAGTATAATGCTCCACTAATATTAGAGTGCTAAGATTAGGATCAAATAGGTCTTTTACGGGTTGTAATACAGGCTAAAGGATGGGTAAGAACTATTTTGGCCAGAAATAGTGACTATCTTTCCTAAGAACTTTAATACACTATATTATGCAACTAAGACCAATTTCTAACAACCAATTTACACCACTGTCATCTACCCATATCTTTTGTTTTCACCCCATTTAATTATACTCAATTAATAACACTATGGTGGGAGTATGCAACTCTTTCAAATATATATATATTTTTTGCACCCATTTCACATTATGCACCCCTATGATAGCCACCCTCAACTTAAGCGATTTGCCTTAGTTGAGGTGCACAATGTCCAAGAAGGACCAAGTCTAAAACAGGTTCATTGTAACATGCCTGGGATAAAATTTAGAACTTTTTCAACAATTTTTGCAACTCCCAACCACATCAATTTCACAAGCCAATAACTATCCTTTGGGGCATTAATTTCACCTTTTTCCTCTTATGGTCAAACTTCTAACTCAAATTGATTTTACCTTAAAGCTCTTAGGAGCTTTTGGATAAAATTACGGTCTATTCAAAAATGGGTTAGGATACATATGAGGATAACAAAAGAACAAGCTAAAGGCTCAATGAGGCTAGCAAAGATAATGTGCAAAGGTAGGTCAAAAGAAGGCATGAATAATGGCTGTCAAAGAAATGCCTAAATCATCTCCTAAACTCAGTCTTTATTTCACTTTGCACACACACCAGACAAGTTCTAGCATCAGTTGCAATAAGGAATATACAATACTCTTACACACTCATGGCACATGGTCAACTCAATTAGGAGCATTATAGATTCTCGACCTAACAATTAAATGAATTCAACTAAAACCAACAATTACAACAAGAGTCACAACTAGAGCCTAGGTGTTTCAAATGTAATGATCCATCGTATACTCATTCTATAATGCCATGCGATCCACAAGAACATTTACATGCAACAACTGACTAATTTTCTCTTAAAAAGGTTGTCATCTATCCATCATTGAGAAAAGTACCTAAGTATAACTAAATCAAATAAACATCTAACAAAAAACAAAATAAACAAAATAACTAATCCTATCATAGAAGTATACTAAAGAGAAGGTACTAATTTCATACAACACAAGAAGCAAAGTAACCAGCCACCCCACACTTAATCTAGGTACTGTCCCCAGTGCTAATAACAAGCTAAAGAACCTGGCTAGTAGTACTCTTCATCCATATTAAGAGTTATGCTACCTGTATGGAGATCATCATTGGAGCCATTTTTCCTGTATTCATCACATCACCCATGTCAGCCACACATAATGAAACTAACTACAATTAAGATGAAGGTGGTGAAATCACCACCCCACACTTAATTTGTTAGTATAAACCAATTAAGTGTTATTGTCGGGTACTCAAACTTTGCCGACATACACTTTGATATGGTGCACCAACATTAGTCACAATATAATTCACTCACTTTAATTTCCCCAATTCTATTTCAATGAAGCACTTTTTGAACAAAATCATTCCCTACAAATTCAACCATATAAAGATATACAGAACACCATCACTTTCACATGATTTTCTCAACATTATGTTCAACACAATAAGATGGTAACTAATGGTTACACAACTACCATGTTGGTTTTGAACAATTCACTCACATGTACAAGCTCAAGTACTACAACAATGGTGCTTATCTTCCCAAGATGTTCAAAATCTTTATTTGACATAGACATGGCAAGAATTTAACTCATAATCCTCAAGAAATAAATTAACTATAACAAAAGGTCATAATAGCTAAGGGTTAAGAAAGTAAAAAATACCTTGAAAATGGAAGATTAAGGAAAAAAGGGGGAAATTCTTGAGCTTGTTAAGCAAAGAGTAATCTTGAAGAACAAAAAGAATGGTGAGGGATAAATCTTGTATGTCTTGGGGGTGAAATAAGGATGAATTTGGGCATTTAGGGTGCAGAGTCTATTGAAAGAATGAAATCCAGGTCGGGTTGACCCAAGTTAAAGTAGGATTCATGTTGAAATTTGAAGGGTGTATGTCACATATGTTATCGCACATTATTAAGTGTGAGTCATACAACTTATCGCTCAACCAAAATAGTGAGCATGTGCATTGGTCTAGGCAGCGCATAAGTAATCACACAATCTTAAGTGTGCATCGCACAACCTGCCATACAAGGTGAGTTAGGCACCGCATTTGTTATTGCATAAGTTAGGCTAGGCTCCACATAGGTAGTCGCATAAGTTAAATAATAAAGGTGTGCGGTTGGATGTGCGATGCATAATCCATCGCCAAAGTTAAGGTGTGTGCCGCATAATGTATAGCATACGTGAGGGTGATCTTAGACTATGTCTTAGGCAACGCCTTTTCCATGGACTATGTAAACTTGGGCACCACACACCCTATATTATACTTAAACTTGGACGCCATACACCCCATTCTTCATATAGAGCATTGAGAAAGGTTCGTACCATAGGGGCTTCACCACCCACCCCTATCGAGGTTATTGGTACGCTCTGGGATAGGGCCTGTCGGCCTGATCCCTACACTAACACCACAGAACTCCTTGAAAATCACAAAATAAAGTCGTACCGCGATATTTTGGGGAGCGAATTAACATAATTTGGGTCACAACTCTAACACAAGTCATGACTCGAGCATTAACATTTTACCACTCCAACTTACCTGTAATGTCACTGTTACTCCTAACTTACCACCACTGATATGGTTCAATTCCAAACCAAATTTGGTACCAATCACCTCCTTAGTACTTCATAAACCTACACTTAATAAAAACACAACTAAAAATAATTAGAAGGATGGGTTGCCTCCCACCAAGTGCCACATCTTTAGTCGTGGCTCGACTCTTATTTTTGTATTTTAATTTAACATGATAAAATGAAAATAAAATCATGGGTTGCCTCCCATGCAGCGCCTAATTTAACGTCGTGGCACAACTCGAATATCTTGGCTACTCAAACATTGTGAAGATATATTGATGATACCATTTGTACCTCATTTATTGGATCAAGAAAATTCTTTATTCCAAGTCCAGCCACTTTGAAGTCACTCACATCCTTGCTTGCAAGTTCAACCAAATCAGTTATGGTCTCCACAGAAGGCCTATCCTTAACTGGTACATCTCTCTCATCTTCATAGAATATATCAACAATTGAAAAGACACTAATCTCCTTTTGTTGTTTTATGGATTTACACACTTCAAAACTAACCTCTTTCCCGTTGATCCTAAATTTTAGCTCATTCAACTCTAGGTCAACTAACACTCTCCTGGTTGATAAGAACGGCTTGCCCAAAATTATGGGTACATCAAAGTGCACTTTGCAATCAAGAATTACAAAGTTGGTAGGAATATAAAATCGGCCACCTTTACAAGTACATTATGTAGAATCCCAATCGGTCTTTTCACCGATCTATCCACCATTACAAGTCGCATGTTTGTGGGTGTGGGGTCTCCTAAACCCAACTTCTTATAAACAACTAGCGGCATTAGATTGATGCAAGCTCCCAGGTCGCATAAGGCCTTAGCAAAATCCAGAGACCCAATCATACAAGGGATAGTGAATGCTCCTGGGTCTACCTTCTTCTGCACCAGTGAACTTGTAGAAATAACACTAAAATAATGGAGATTATCCACCGGATCATAGCTTACTGATCTTTTCTTCATCACAAGATCTTTCATAAACTTAGCATATCCGGGCATTTGTTCCGGTGCTTCAACTAAAGGCACGTTCACTGTCAATTGCTTCAACATAGACATGAATTTGTTAAACTTCCCTTCATCTTCTTTCTTTTTTAATCATTGTGAAAAGGGGGGTGGTGGCCTTAGGATTTCAGCTGGAGAAACTTTTACCTCCTTTCTTATGCCTTGCTCTACATCACAAACATGCTTTGGCTTAGATTGTTGTTCCACTTCCGCACTCTTCTTTTCAAAACCTCCCAACTCTACTAGCACCATTGAAGATGCATCAACCATCTTCCAATCCATTTCGACTACATCAGTATGAGAGGATGCTCCCAATCCTAGACTAAATAACATATTACCACTCCTAGTGGTAATGTCTATACACTATCCATTAGTTTTCGGATTCTGAACGGTATCACTTTGTAGAGTCCTATTCTATCTTTGGTTGAATGTTATGGATAATTGGCTCATCTTCTGCTCCAGTTGTTTAATAGCGGTTGAGTACGAATTTACTTGTTGACTCATGAAAGATATGTCACTCTTTCTAGTATTTACCCAAGAATTGGTCACCTTAACTCCCTTTAATAGTTTCTCCATCATGTCCTCTATGGACATTTTACTTGAACTGGCGGCAGCATTATCATGGATTCCAGGAGGTACATACAGTCCACTCTATTACTTTTATTCTTCCAATCTCCTTGATGGTTCCAACCTTGGTTTCCTTGACCACCGATACGAAAACCCCCTGGTTATGCAAGTAGTTAGCCTCTTTCTTGGTGTTTGATTTAGCTCCCTTACCATAGGACCCCACAGTTTTTACCTTTACTATATTCCCTAATAGTAAATATTTCATGAGCAGATCCATCTGGGTTTTTATATGAGCCATATACTAATCACGCTCCTCTTCTCTCCTATACTACTCTGTTGATATTACACTAGACCTAGTAGTGCTTGCTACCACAGAATATTTGGTATGCGAAGCTCTACTTGTCTTAGTCATTTTTTCTAACATGTTCGCAGCTTCAGTAAAGGTGAGCTCCATAAAAGCTCCTCCTATAGAATTATCCCTTATTGGCTTTGTAAGTGAGTTCAAAGCTCTGTAGAATATTTCCATTAAGTGTTCACCAGTCATCTTATGGTTTGGGCATTGAGTCAACTTCTTTTTAAACCTCGCCCTAGTCTCATGCAAAGCTTCATTAGCCAATTACTTAAAGTTGCTGATCTCATCCCTTAACTGTAACATTCTGGAGGGCGAAAAGAACCTTTCTAGGAAAACTCCTTTCAATTTCCTCCAGTTTGTTATATAATCAGGAGTCAGCTCATTCAACCACATAGTTATCTTTCCAGACAGAGACAGTGGGAACAATCTTAAATGAATAACATTTTTTCCCACTCCAAGATTATCAAATGACTTACAAATACTGATGAAATTCACTAAATATGGATTTGGATCATCACCAAGTAATCCACCAAAGAGTCCTTTCAGATTCAGTAGCTGGATCATAGGACTGGTGATGTTGAATTTCACCCCAGGAGCTAGTGGTGGTAGAATGATTGCCCTTGTTGATTTGGTTCCATATAAATTGTCCTCATCATTGTCAACATCAAACTACACAGCTTGGCGGTCTAGTTTTTCTCTGAATGGACGATTTTGATTTACAGGTGCAACTACCCTTGCTGCACGCCTCATATTAACCGAGTCAATTAAATCATTATCTACCAGGTCCTCATCATCTATATTAGGTCCCCAGCCTAGGTTATATAAATTCTGTTGATTTAATTGAGCATTATCCAAAGCGGCTAATATTTTAGCTTCCTGTTGGTTAGACATTCTTTCAACGAGATGAGGTTCAGGATTGAAGGGTAATAATGGTTCTCCTGAACTTTTGGTTTATGGCATAAACAACAATAAGCCTGTAATGAACAAAAACAATAAATAAACATAAAATAAGGAAACTTGACTAATAGTCGATTAACATACATAAAATCAATCGACAATCATATTCCCCGGCAACGGCGCCAAAATTTGATATGCCTAAATTACACCTTTCTTATGAGAGTGTAAGCGGTCGTTTTCAAATATAGAATCCAACTAAGTTGGGGTCGAATCCCACAGGAAATATGGTGCTAATTAAGTTGTATGCCGATTAGTTGACTTTTAATCATTCGTTTCTGTAAAACAAAAGGGGGGATTGATTCAGTTCACAAATTAATGGTTTCAGTTTAACAAGATGAAGTATGTGTGGTAGTGTTCAAATTCAGAGAAATAACAAGCTAGGGTTAGGTCCACCTTGTAGTTTTCAATACTTTCTAACTATGAGCTTTATGAATTCATATATGTATCATGCTTACAGAGAAGTGTATTGTCTTTAATAACATAATCCTAGTGTTTCTCAACCATCAAGGACGAATTCACCTTAGTTCTCTTAAATCAAAAGTGTTTACAAAAACAATACGAAATCTCCAAGTATTTAATCCTGTTAATGCATTAACATATGAAATAGGGATTGGAAATTCTATTTTCTTGTCACTACACTCTTTTCCGAACAATAACCTTTCTCTCAAATAATTTGAGTTTTAAGGCTCATCCTCTATGTTTGCAACTACGAGAATTCAAGAGAAATGAAGAGAGTATGATGTAAACAAATCAATGCACAATGAATTCAAAATCCAAAGTAATAGATTGTATGCTACAAGGCTTTCATAACCCTAACTAATAAACTTATCTACTCATAAATATAATGGAAATCACAATAGAAATATTCATCATACCAAAAACTAGAAGACGATCTTGGTGTGCAAATAGTGAAAACAAGAGAGAAAAAATATTTTTCTCTCACTCCCAAGCTAAGCCGCCCTTCTCCTCTTCAATAACTAATACTGAATATTGAATAATTAATAAAAATTTAGCATCAAGTCTTTTAATAATCTCTTATCTCATAATTTCCTTCTAAGTCCCTAAACTAATTATAAATGATAAATTAGTCTTGGACATAGTTTCTAGGCGCTATATTTGGTCCAACAAGCTACTTTTCTCTTATGTGATTTGTCATCCATGATTTATAGTCCCATCATCTCTCTATCTACCTCATTAACACCTAAAATCATGCTAATCACATAGGTTAGCTCCATTACATCAAAGTAGAGTAAAAACATAAGAAACTAGGAACTTTGTTCTCAAAACTTAGCTAAAATATGGGTAAGTTATGGTACTTAGGCATATAAATACACCCAAGATCAGTATGGGTTTTTGAAAATATATCTAATGAAGGGAGTGAAGTGATTCGGCAAGGAGGGAAAGCTCTGTCCCCAATATGGCGGTCCCTTCAAAATTCTCAGTTGTTTTGGCAAGGTAGCTTATGAGCTCAAATTTCCTTTAGATCTA
The DNA here is from genome assembly GCA_030864215.1 of Capsicum pubescens. Lineage (NCBI taxonomy): Eukaryota > Viridiplantae > Streptophyta > Magnoliopsida > Solanales > Solanaceae > Capsicum > Capsicum pubescens. The sequence continues at coordinate 208,691,507 of CM061545.1, forward strand.
GCCTTAATTCATCCAATGTTCCATGTTTTCTTGCTAAAGAAGTGCATAGGTGACCCAACAGTTGTAGTACCGGTAGAGAGCTTAGGCATTCAGAACAACCTCTTTTATGAAGAGATTCCAATTGAAATTCTTGACTACCAGACTTGTAGACTGAGGAAAAAACAAGTCCCTCTAGTCAAATTTCTTTGGCAGAATTAGTTCATTGAGGGAGATACTTGGGAAGAAGAAGTAGACATACGGATCAAGTATCCTCACCTCATCTTCACAAACTCAGACTCAGCCCCAGGTAATAGCTTTTCTTAAGCTTATTCAGTTTCATATTTAGATTTTAGTCATAAAATTGGTATCAAATACCCTTGCATATCCAGTCATATGTTCATGTATCATGTCAGTCACATTTTCATGCATCAGATATGTATTCTCATCATGAGAAACTCATATTCTCAGTAATTTTAATGATGCATTCATAAATACTATCCGTCATATATCTATACATCAGACATGTATATTTAGTATGAAATTTTAGTATATCAGAAGTTCCATTCCTATAGACATGTTCAATGTTCATGTCATTTAAGTAAGATCAGTCTTTCAGCTTTCCCAGTCTAGTCAGTCCCATTCGAGTACAAATGTTCCCAAGGGGGAGATATTGTAATACCCCAAATTTTCTTTAAGTCAAATCTAGTCTCCAGAAGAGTTAGTGATAACTTCCTAAATGATTAATATTTAAATCAGATATAATTTACCCAATTTTTACTTTTTATAATGTGTGAAATTGAATTAGCTTTCCAACGATACCAATTTCGTCCAATTCGGTATCAGAGTAAAAAGTTATGGACGTTTTACAGAGATCTATCGGAACTGCCCAGAAGCAACGGTCAGGCCGACGGACCATCGAGCTAGCGACAAACCTTCGCCCAAGCTATGTGACTAAGGCAGTGAACCCATTTTCTGGCCAAGTGCGATGGTAAGGACTGATGGACCGTCGAGCTAGCGACGGACCATCACCTAAACCATTATAGACGAGGCAAAAAGTTCAGATTCTATCCAAGTGCGACGGTTAGGACCGACAGACCATTGAGCCAGCGACGGATCGTCGCCCAAACCATCCCCTCTTCCTATCAGCAATTTAAAGCCATTTTTAAAAGGGTATTTGGGACTTTTCCACCTTTTTTAACCCCTAATTATACCAGATCAGAGCTCATAACTTCATTATTCATCCATAACACCAAATTAGGGTTTCTCCTAAAGATCAATCCCTAAGAATAAGAAGCCCTACCTATTTAATACCAAGTTAAGAATTCAAGATTTCCTCCACCAATTTTCAAGAAATCATCCACCCAGGTATGTCAAGTGTTGAGTCATGGGTTCCTTTCACCCATGAAGCTAAAAAAACTTTGGATTCCATGGTATGAATTAAATTATATCCATATTTATGTGGTTGTTTGATTTCCAAGTTGAAGTCTTTAATGACTATCATGAAAATATGTTAGTATGTGGTTAAAATTCTTGCATTGGAAGTGTAAAATGTTTCCATGAAGTATTATTTCAATATTCATGCCTAAGCCTAAAGATATGCATGCAAGGCGTTTGATAGAATGCTTAAGAGAATAAGAATTATGCCTTATGACTCATTTGTGACCGAAATTGAAGAATCTATGTTTCTCCCTTATGTTTGATATGACTCCTACATTATTGTTCTTCCTAGTATTGGATTGACGAAATGTTCATGAGATTAGGCTTATGAAATTATGATATGTTTACATGCATTCCTTTTCATGTGTAAACTTATAGCATGTGAATACTTTATGAAAATCCCCAATGATTGTACTATGAATTGTTGACTATGGTCATGTGTTAAGAAGTGTCATGTCTTGTCAATTTCATGCTATCGAGTCCTGGGGGTACTTGTACCTGACAATTTGGCTGTGTGCCTAGATCTAGTGTCAGTTTTCAAGATACTCTTAGTCAATCCATGTTCAGTAGAATTCAGTCAGTCTCATGACTTAGGAAAATTTAGTAATCTTAGTAATCTCAGTAACCTCAGTCAGTTATCAGATCTCAGTAATATTCTATCAGTCAACAGAACTCAGTCCAATCAGTTTAGTGTAATTAATTCAATGTCTAATTAAATAGGAGTAGTATTAAGCACCGAGTGAGACTAAGGATCGGAACTCACCTGGGAGTAGAGGGTGTGATTCTTATAAGCAATCCTTGCGCTTCAGAACTACGTAGCCAACGTAGGTTGAGACATTAAACCTGCTAGATGAGGGTAAATGAGGTGGATTAACCTGTTATATGAGGGTCCGACCATTCTCCTTAGAGTACCTGTTAGATGATGGATCACTCACAGCTTGTCCTTACTAGTGACGCGGTATTGACACCCTTTAAATTGGGGTTACAGATTGGACCCCATCTTAACTATAATAGATTATTAGGGGCATGTTGATTAGATTACAACTTCCCACAGTTATAGTCTCAGTCTTAGTCTCAGTAATAGAACTCAGATAGTTCTACAAATTTCAGGACTGTCAGATCCAGTCACCCAGCTCATTACGGAACTCAGCTAGTTCAATCAGAAACAAGAATGTCAGGCACAGTCATTCAAATAATAGTATATCAGTTATACAAAAACTTATGCTATTAGTATTCATATTCAGTGATGTTAGGATCTCAGTTATAGTTCACGTATTCATATATGTATTGTCACGTTCATGTTATTCAGTCAGTTAGTATTGTTCATGCATATAAACCCCTTGTATTCAACCTACCTCACTTGCATACCAGTACATTCAATTGTACTAACGGATTTGCGCTATGGTGTTTTATACCATAGGTTCAAAAGCATGAGCTGCAAAGCATCAGTAGCATTCAAGTTTTAGCAGTCAGATTAGCAGTGAGTCCTCATCATTTGAGGATGCTATTATTTGATTATTTCATTCTTTCAGTACATAGTTTATTTCAGTAGTTTGAGTTAGTCGGGAACATGTCCCATCAACTCCTTATTCAGACAGTTTAGAGGCTTTCATGCTATAATGTTTATGTAGTTACTTCAATTTTGATATTGTGATACCACATTATTTAGATATTGTTTTATCAGATGTTTAATAAGGTTTTGAAGCTTATGGCATGTTTTAGCCTAATATTTTTGCATTTTACATAATGTTATGCAGTGTACAGGTACAAATATCAGTCATGGGTTAGATTGTGGACCTTTGGGGTCATGAGCATCGTGTAGCATTCCAGGAACCAGATTTGGGAAATTACACCCATTCTGCTGCAGCCAAGATTCGGGACTTCACCCGAATGAATCCTCCTCTATTCTCAGGTTTTAAGTCTGAAGAGGATCCACAAGAGTTCCTTGTTCAAGTTCAAAAAGTCATAGATATCATGGGAGTGACATCCAGTGAGAGTGCAAAGTTAGCCTCCTATCAACTACAAGATGTAGCCCATAAGTGGTTTCAGCAATGAAAGGTAGACAGAGCTATAGATGCAGAGCCCATAGAATAGAAAGAGTTTGCTATGACCTTCTTAGTTAGATTCTTTCCCCTAGAGAAGAAAGAATCCAAAGTGTTAGAGTTCATAAATCTTATATAAGGTAGCATGAGTGTAAAAGAATACTCCCTCAAGGTCACTCAGTTAGCTAGGTACGCTCCCCGTGTAGTAGTAGACAGTAGATCTAGAATGAATAAGTTTGTGTCTGGGATATCAGGTAGAGTGGTTAAGGAGTACAGGACTGCGATGTTGATTAAAGAGATGGACATATCTAGACTTATATTCCATGCTAAACAGATTGAGGATCAGAAACTTACGAAGAAGGAGAGGAAAAATAAGAAAGCCAGAACTAGTGGTTATAGTTTTTTCCAACCAGGATCGCATATCAGCATAGATAGAAGTTTTCATCCCTAGTTCCATCTTTATCTAGTGCACCAATACTAAAGTTCATACCTCACCAGGCTCTAAGGCCAAGGGTAGTGACATAGGGTTTTTACTCATCCACTTTGTGAAGAGTATGGTAAGCATCATAAGGGTATATGTAGAGCCGACACTGATGTGTGTTTCGGATATGGAAAGACCGGTCACAAGTCATGAGATTGTCCTAGGCCTGGACCTATAAGTAAGCATGATTGTCCTTTACTCAGTCCGGTCACCCGAATCAGCAGGGTGCTAATTCCAGCACTATCAGTGGGCAATGACCAGATAGACTCTTTGCACTTCAGTCCCAGTAGGATTAGGAAAGTCCTCCTGATGTAGCCACTGTTATGTTACAGATCTCTCATTTACATGCTCACATTTCTTCAAATTCAGGAGCTTCTTTTTTCTTTGTAACTCTTTACATAACAGTCAACTTTAAGGTCAGAACGAACGTTAACAGGACCTTTTCCAGTCACCACCCCAGTGAGTCAGTCTAACATAGCCCGATAGGTATACAGGGACTGTCCGGTTATGATATCTCAGAAAGTTAGGCCTTCAGGTTCTAGTAGTAATACCGGTATGTGTAGCAAATCCATAAGGGAATATGATTCTCGACCTATTCTTATCTTAGTATAAAGTTTTGTACTCCAGTCATCACGATACTTACGCATGCTTTCCGTTTTAGTCCCAGGAATATAGCTTATATCCATGCACTTTTCATAAAATAATGTATGTTTCAAGTTCCTGAGTCCAAGTTCATCCAGTGTTGTGAATCATGTTCCATGAATTCAGAAATTTCAAACCCAGTCCCTGCAGCTCAGGACTCATTTAATTATGTCATGATTTATAGTATGCTCAGCCCACACGATTCATGACTTCACTCCTAGTGATCAGCCAAACTCAGATTATGTCACGTATACTCTTAGCTTAGATCTCTCGGTGAATCCATGGTGTTAATGCTCTATCCCCCAGGACTCAATTACAACATCAGTTCGGTAATTAATATTTAGTAAAGGACTCAGATAGTCCTACAGGACCATGGCCTTTAGTTATCAGTTACTTAGCCATCAGAATTCAATACTCCCATAACAGTTTAAACCCCAGTTATAGAAAAACCAGCACTCAATTGCAGTTATAGTCTTAGTCACGATTACATTCTCAATTACCATCTTATCTACAATATCAGTCCCAGTTCTAGCCCAGTAATTAGTTCAGTAACTCAGTTTAGTTTCAGGATTTCCCGACCATAGCATGTGGCCATCAGCTACTTTGTTATTAGTATTTCACTACCCCGGTTTACAAAATGTTTCTGAAACATATTAGATGCCTGGTATTGAATTCCTAAGGTAATACAGTTTTACCTCATTCATGATCAAGTTACCTCATGTTACTCAGTCAGTCATTACCTTTGTATATTTATGCATTCGTTCTCAGCACCCACGTAAATCCTTTCATCAGTATCAGTTGTAGTGAATAAGGTCTAGTCACTTTATCATAGATGATATTTCATAGGCCTTGCCTCCTAACACAAAAAAATTCCAACTATGTGGCGATCTCCTGTTCAGATGTCCTACTCAGGCTAGACCAAGATTTGTTTCTCCTTTCATCCACTACAACTCTATAGGAAGAATGTCATAGAAATACTCTGTCGAGTATAAGTTTTTAGCATGAGTTAGTCTGCAAAGCCAGTAATTTAGTTTCTCTGTCAAACGGACAATTTTGGATGGTGTGGTTTCCCTATCTTTCCATGTAATCATACTATTCAGAATCTCATGAATGTGATCATTCT